>CM055885.1:27800228-29000228 GCA_029582165.1 Portulaca oleracea
ACTGCAGTGTCCTAATTTTTAATTTTTGGTGTTTCCATTCGTGTAGCCTTATTAAGAAACTTGAGGAGTTGAACATTACACAGCCTTCATCTACCATATCATCTGATTTCGAGACATATTTCGGTGCCCATGCTCCAAAGGCGGCTACAAATCACCCACCGTCGGCATTGGAAACGAAAGGGAGGGGCAAGAGAACAAAGACACCTATTGAGGTTGCAACGGAGAAGAAAGCAAGTGCACCACGGTGCAAATGTTTCGACAAAATTGCAACGCACAACATCCAAAATTTCCCAGAACACTATGGATGACATGTTATTGTTTCTAGATATAATTTCTGTGGGGGTTATGTATGAACATATACAGTTAGCCTGATGATTTTTTTGGTGGTTATTTAAGGTATGTATGTTATTCTGTAGTATTGTCATTGGAAGTCATTCCGTTTCATTTGATGTTGACTTTTGCTTAGATGTGTACGTATGTTACTTCATATGCATTTTTACCCCATCATGTGGGGATTTAAGTATTGTAATTTGGAGGAGAATCAGTTTCATTGGTGTGTACTTGATATATTTTTATGCATTTGTACAGAGTGGTGGCATCCAGTTTCTAGACTAAGGCATTAAGTATCTATAAACAAGACATCACGCATTTGGACTACGGACATCATGTGCTGCATGTGGTATCCCTCATGCAAACATACTTGATGACTTAACTTACAGATGTAAATAATGGTCATCCTTCGATATCATTGTGGACATCCATTAATATCATTGCGGAAACCCTTACTTACTACTGTGGACTTCAACTATATATTATATAGTATTGTCATTGGAAGACATTCAGTTTCATTTGATGTTGACTTTTGCTTAGATATGAACGTATGTTACTTCATATGCACTTTACTCCATCATCTGGGAATTTAAGTATTGTAATTGTGAGGGCACTATGTTTCATTAGCATGTACATGATATACTTTTATTCTTTTGTAAAGAGTAGTGAGAATTCAATTTTTAGACTGAGGATATCAAGTATTTGTAAATAGGACATCACACATTTGGACTGAGGACACCATGTACAACATGTGGTATCACCTATCCAAACATACTTGATATACTGCATGTGGTATAGCCCATTCAAACATACTTAATGACTTACAGATGTAAACAAAGGTCATCCTTCGATATCATTGTGGACATCCATTAACATCATTGTGGACATCCGTTAATATCATTGTGGACATCAACTATGTATGTTTTGTTGCAGACATACGTGGATGACCAACATGGACTTCAATCAATATTATTAGGGACATCAAACATTACAAATGTGGTCTTCGCCACTTAGGACAAAAAAGAACTTCGTTCAATATCACTGCGGACATCAATCAATATTCTTGCGGACGTCATTGATTACCAATGTGGACTTAAAGTATATACATATGATACCAACTGACATCATTCAAATGTCATTGCGGACATCATCCAATATTGGTGTGAAAATCATTCATCAGTAATGAGGACATCAATCAATATAAACGCATACATCATTCATTACAAATGTGGACAACAAGTGCAACTAAACGTGAGACAAAAAAATGTCTACACTTGCATGTAAATGCATCCATCATGAGGTGATTTTTCGGACCAAATACATAATATGTTCTACTAATAGTGAAGAGAAAATACGGAAAAAACCAACCAACAATCCAGTTGTTGTTCATTACACTAACATGACAACCATTAAAAATGTTCTTAAAGTTCCACAATACACCATGTACTACGTAATCTGAAACCAGCAGTGACCCATCTAACACCATTGAATCAGATCGGCGAAAGTGACTTGGTTTAATCCCACTGAGAAGCCTTGCAGTAAACATGGTCTTTCAATATGTTGTCTTTATGTACAATTATATCATGATAGTAGCGTTTCCTCAATGCCTCCAATGGTTCTTCCTACAATGGAACAAGTTGACGCTCAACATATTTGGGGATTGAACAATATAATAATGGAAAAAGCAAGGGATGCCAAATTGACTATGTACTTACAAATTGCACAACACACAATCATTATCAATACTGTGCCTTCTCAGATTAAGGGTGCGGCTTTGATAAACTCACCACTAGCATACTGTGAGCATGTGACCATAACATAAGGGGACATTAATTAGCCTGATTGTGAACATCTAACATTATCATACATGCACATTTGTTTAACCACACAAATACAACCACAAAACACAGTCATTATCACTGCCATCCCCAACTCATACTAACGGTGTAGAATTTGGCAACACACAATCATTCATCACTGTAGACATTGCTGATAGCATCAGTGGACATCAGTCGATGTCACTACGGACAACACCTTCACCATGTATCAAGTTTCATATTGAAAAAAACCTACCAAATCCAACCTTTCTTAACACAATTATCCCCAACACCCCCCTCAAATGTAAGTTACACATTGAATTCACATATTCAAACTCCATAAACACTATGGACATCAGGTATAATAGCAGGTATAAAATCAAGTATAATAGAAGGGGGCATTAAGCGTTATCACTATGGACATCAGGTATAACAGAAGGGGGCATTAAGCATTATCAGTATGGACATCAAGTATACAGCCGAGTACATTAAGCATTAGCAATTATGGACATCAAGTAAAACAATGAGGGACATCAATCATTATCATTGTGGACAACAAGTATAATAGCAGGGCACATGCATCCAACATTATCATTGTGGATATCAAGTCTAACAACATGGGATATAAACTACTATCGTTATGAACATCAAGTATAACAATTGGGAGCATCAAGCATTATCAATATGGACATCATTTATAACAGTAGGAGACATCAAGAATTATCATTATGGACATCATATATAACACTAAGAGACATCAAGTATAACATGTGATATCAAGCATTATCACTATGGACATTAAGTATAATAACTGGGGGCATCAAGCATTATCAGTATGGACATTAAGAATAACAGCAGGGGACATCAAACATTATCATTATGAATATCAAGTATAACAACAGGGGACATCAAACATTGTCAATATGGACATCAAGCATTCCTAACTAAACTAGAACAAAGATTTCAAATCAAGTTTTCCAATCTTCAACCCACACAAACGTAAACGAAACATTGAATTCAAATATTCAACCCCAGAAAAAACCAATGACCTAGTACCTATCACTTGATATCTCCTCATTACCATCCATGTGGTCTCCATCCTTCACAATTGGAGTCGAATTTTGGTTCCATATCAGCAAAATAACATAATTCAGTGAAACCCTAAAAAACACAACAAAGAAGCAATACATACTTAAACGACGCCTACTATAATCAAATCACAATGGAAATTGTCATACCTAAATTTTTTATAGGATACAAAAAAAAATTGACAATGTCTTCATCGCCGACAATCAAGGAATTCTTGGATGAATTCGAACGACAGTCAGGAATGATTTTGGGTGGATGAATTTGTGTCTTTGGTTTGCCTAAGAACGAACGACGATTTGAACTGGAAAAGCAACAGGCTCAGTGCTGGAATTGGGATGGAGAAGGGAATGATTTCAAAGTTTTTGTTTTCCTTTTGTTTTCCAATGTTCTCATCATTACCATCAGCCGCCTTTCGCTTCCCAACACAGCAAATGAATTCCCCTTAATTTTATTTCCCTCACCCTCTTTAAAAGTCACGTGAGTTGTGAGACAAAAGGGCTGGAAAAAAAATCTAAAGTCCCCTTTTTTCCCATCCATTGATCAACATCCAATGGTCCATATTGGTTGTGCTCACATGCTCATCTTACTAGCATGCTCATATATATATATATATATATATATATATATATATATATATATATATATATATATATATATATATATATATATATATATATATATATAGTTCTATGGTTTGGCGCCCAAGCTACAAGAACCCTACTCCTTATGGGGTTACAATTAGGAAATTAATAAAATAGCAAACTAATAAAATAGTAAACCAAATAATATCAAAAAATTGCTGGGAGGTGCAACATATTTCCAACAATTGACTAGAAGGGGACCACATTTTTAATGCACTCGAAGGGGACCACATCTTCAAAGAACTGGCTGGTAGGTGATTTTTCGACCATTTTGATTAAATTCCGGCGATATATATATATATGAAAAGACAGAAATGCCACTATGTTTTATCAAACAATTGTTGGGAGGTGCTATACATTTCTAAAAAACTGACTGGACGGGGACAACTTTTTTTCACATCTCTTCTCTGCTGTTTCTCTCTCGTCCTCCAAACATTAATACAAATCAACCCATCAAAACTATAAACAAACTCTTCTTCTTCTTCTTCTTCGTTCGTCCACCACCCAACTATCGCAACTACCACCAGTCTAACCACCACCAGCACTTCAGCGCTCAGCCACCACCGAGAACAACAATGGCCATTTTAAATCAAATCTCAATCTAAGTTTGACACAACCAAGCACTAATCCCTCTTCTCATTCCCTGTTTCAAACTGAATTCAATACCCACATCATAACCACCAATTAGACTCCATTTTTGCATCCCAAATATCACCAGAAAAAGCAACTCTAGCTACCCAAAAACACCCATAACAACCCGAACTCAATCCTGAACCATCCTCGTTTCTAATATATTTCGTGCAACCAGACCCCCATTTGCCACCGAGTCCGCTGCCAGCGACCTATGTTGACCGATGCCCAAACCCACGACAACCAAACGCTGCACCTGACGCCCTTCCTCTTTCTCTCTCCTTGCTTGCTTGATATTAGGTCTTGATGGGTTGAGTCAAGAGCCAAAAACAAAATAAAAAAACAGATTGAGAAATTAACATGTTGATGGAATGGAGAGATTTGTGCTTGGTTGTGTCAAAGTTAGATTGTGGTTTGTTTTAAAATAGTCGTGGTAGTTCTCGGTGGTGGCTAAGTGGCGAATTGAGTGATGGAGTTGTTGGCGGTTGTACTGGTGGTTGGGCTGGTGGTCGGGTGGTAGACGAATGAAGAAGAAAGAGAAGAAATCGGTTTGTTTATGGTTTTGATAAGTTGAGCTTTATTGATATTTGGGGAGGAGAGAGTGCAGAGAAGATGTGTGAAAAAAGTTGTCCTCGTCCAGTCAGTTTTTAGAAATGTATGGCACCTCCCAGCAATTATTTGAGAAAACATAGGGGTATTTCTGTCTTTTCATATATACATCGCCGGAATTCAGTCAAAATGGTCGGAAAATCACTCAATAGCCAATTCATTTATGATGTGGTCCTCTTCGAGTGTATTAAAAAAATGTTGTCCCTTTCTAGTCAGTTATTAGAAGTGTGTGACACCTCCCAGCAATTTTTTGCAAATAATACTATGCCAATACCTATAATTAACAATTCTAATATTTCTTGGATAGATAGTCATATTAGGACTCTACCAGTACGTTAATACATTATCTACCCCTAGCTAACATATGCGAAGAAGAAATTAATATAAGAAATGACGGTTAAGAGGCCATAGTTATTAAAATGTCGATCATGATCTATGATCCTACGATTCTATAATCAAAAATTTTAGAGGTGATTCTACTACCTACACTCCGATCCACGATCCTAAGTGGGTTAATTCCGATCATAACTATCACATGGATCCGAATTAGGATCTCGATTCTAACAATCTTTGCAAGAGGCAGGAACAACCTTGAAGATCCAATAAGATAGATATAATGGAGGCATACATGTAGGTGGCGCTCAAATGAGATGGTACTTGGACATTAACATGAAGATTCATAAATGGTCTAGTATAGGGAAGGATGGCTATAGGTTTCAAATGCGATCATGAGAATATATTGTTTCACTCCCTATTCAATTTGTTGTTACTTTAGATTGTGTCGCTTGCTTTTAATCATAATTAGAACTATTTATAAATTTTATGGTCTTTAAGGCTTTGAATTGTCGGAAAGAAAAGTAAATTTTGGAGATAGCAAATAAAAAATTAGTATCGACTTTTTATTAAAAAACGACGGGAAAGTAATCCTTATTTTGTTGAAATTATTTTTAGGTCTCCATATTTCTATAATACATTTTTAAGGTAATTTATAATTTAAGTTAATCATTGTTAGATGACAAATTCAATCATTTGAACATATTTTAGTTTTGGCAAAGTTTTGGAGGCAGATTGTTTAAAAATATTTATTATTGAGAAATGTCAATACTAAAAAATCATAGGTATTTAAGTAGTCCATGTAAACTCATAAAAAATGTTGGGACCCTGGGGGGGGAGTGAATAGGTTTAATACAGAGTTCTTCACTTATAAATATAAAGACGTTAATAGCACTTGAATGAACTGAATAATACTTCTTTATTAGATAAACGTTAAGGTACAATAGAAATAGAGGAGGTTAGGGAACTTAGCAGGTTTAAGACAGTAAGGTCCTTAATGGCTGCTTACAAGGATAGAAACTGAGATTCTGTTTTTATTGAGGGGCCTCACAGACGAGGCTTGTGATGAGGGGCCTCACAGATGAGACAGAGAGAAGGGACCTCACAGACGAGGCTTCACAGATGAGGCAGAGAGGAGAGCCCTCACAGACGAGGCAAAGAAGAGGAGCCTCACAGACAAGGCAGAGAAGAGGGGCCTCACAAACGAGGCAAGAAGAGGGGCCTCACAGATGTGGCAGAGAAGAGCGGCCTCACAGACGAGGCAAAGAAGAACAAGGGGGATTACAATGGATATCAACTTCACTAAGCCTTAGTGCTTCAAGGTTTTGCTATACAACACCTCACCAACATAGTTGGCTACATAACTCACCAAGAACCTTGGTTATACCTCACCAGAAGTACCTTACTGGCTACATTTCTCACCAAGGATTCATTTGCTACACTCGTAAATCTCACCGATTCCTACACTCGATTACTTGCTTGGAATCAACTAATAACAAAAGGGAGGCAACCGTTCTTTATATAGATGCTTGGCTTTCAATGCAAACGGCTAGTCTTGGTATTTCCTTAGTTGATGATTCTTTCCAGATTTGCTTGATCCTCTATCTTCACTCTTTTTGGAATCTCCAATCCTTATCTACCAAGATATATTCTGCAAAGTATACACCAAAAATAAGTCTATATAATCTTGAATATATGCTGAGATTATTTAAGAGATTTTCTGGATACTTCCCAAATTTTTACTCTTTCAAACAAAACTCTCTCGGCATGGCTGAGTTCCTCAGCGACAATGGTGTTGAGGGCATCACAGTTTCTACAAAAAAATGTTTAAATCACTGAATTTGTCATCTAACAATTGTTAACTTAAATAATAAAGGTAATGTTATATTTTATTTTTTTCATAGGTATTTAAGTAGTTCAAATTTTTCATAATATATTTTATTTTTTTAATTCTTACTCTATATTGTTTTTGTTTTTTCGTTCCTGCTCCTAGAAAGGTAATGAATTGTAGTTACTAAAACAATTTTTAAATTATTTTTTTGAGATTCCGAGCAATTATTATAATTTTTTAAAATGAATAAAAGTGAAAAATTCGTAAAAAAAATTGAAAAAAATTGGGAGAAACGTCATAAATTCATTAAAAATCATGGTAAAATGTTATACTAAGTTTTGAATTAGTTGCAATACAAAATCTATGATATTTAGGGTATATTCTCGATAATATCCTACTACAATCCTTTTTTTTTGGACCATCAGAATCCAAATTGATAGTAAGGATTATTATTGTCCAATTCATAAAAGTCGTGATTATTAGAATCCAAATTTTTTTAATAAAATATCTTAAAATATATTATGAAAATATAGGGTCCTAAAAGTAATTTATACAAAATGAATGTACTTTTTGTTATAGAATAGTAGTGTGAATGTCCATACCCTTACTTTTCTTAGCCAGTTTTCTTAGCGATGAAGAATCCTTGTATTATAAATACGCCCTCGATGCTAATGAAATTCATTCATTCCTTTTGCCTCCAACATCCTCTGACTCTATTCTCTCTCAACTTTCTCTTGTATTCATAACACGTTATCAGCACGATGTACAATAAGTATTGAGTGTTCATTGTTACTTGAGTTAAATATAGTTTAATAGTGTCATGCACTCATGAAGTTAATTCGTTAAATGGTATTTATTGCATAAGTATTGAGTGTTGAGTGTTCTCTTCCCTTTTATATATATATTTTTTTTTAGTTATAAATTTTACTCTCCCATTGAATTTTCGTTTAAATTCACTAGTGAACCTGAAGTACACACTAATATTACAACTTATATACTTTTATTAGTGACCAGAAGTTCACTAAGATATTGATTATTTTTTTTTTATTAGTGGACCAGAAGTTCACTTCCATCTAAATACTAATATTATTAGTGAACCAGACGTTCACCTCCATCTAACTACTAATATTATTGGTGAACCAGAAGTTCACCTCAATCTACCTATTAATGTTATTGGTGAACCAGAAGTTCACCTCAACCTCACTACTAATATCAATTGTGAACCAGAAGTTCATCCTAATAATATGAATTATATCCAATTTCATTGGTGACCAGAAGTTCACCATATATGATATCTTCTTGCGTTTCATTATTTTCATTGTTGATAATATTTAACTTTACATGATTATCTTTGATTTCTTTTCATGATTATGATTCATTTATATATATATATATTTTTTTTTGCACAGAATATATATATATATATATATATATATATATATATATATTATATGCCTTTTCACTTGGATATCCTTGTCCCTAACATGCTATTTGTACGTCTCTTATACTACCATGTCAAACCTGGCCAACCTAGAGTTCATTGCCCTGGATATATCTGGTCAAAATTATTTATCCTGGGTACTTGATGCTAAAATTCATTTGGCTGCCAAGGGTTTGGGAGACACTATAATAAAGGACAACAAAGCATCCGCCCAAGACAAGGCCAAAGCCATGATTTTCTTGCGCCACCACCTCCATAATTGTCTTAAAATAGAGTATCTCACGACTGAAGATCCATACGAGCTATGGAACAGTCTGAAAGAAAGATATGACCACCAAAAGGCGGTCATTTTACCAAAAGCCCGATATGATTGGATGCATCTCAGATTTCAAGATTATAAATCTGTAGCTGAATATAATTCAGCACTTTTTCGAATTACCTCACAGCTGAAATTGTGTGGTGAACCAATCACAGATGCGGGTCTATTGGAAAAAACGCTTTCCACTTTTCATGCAAATAATTTGATTTTACAACAACAATATCGTGCAAAGGAGTTTGACAAATATTCGAAACTGATTTCTTGTCTACTGGTAGCTGAGCAGAATAATGAGCTTTTAATGAGAAATCATGAAAGCCGCCCAACTGGCTCTGCCCCATTCCCTGAAGTGAATGTGGCAACATACAATAACCAGAGGGGCAGTAGAGGTTACACCAGTAGCAGGGGTCATGGAGGTAGACGTGGTCGTGGTCGTGTTTCAGGTCGCGGCCCCAGTCGTGGTCGTGGTCGTGGCTATGGTTGTGGCAACTCCTTTAAACGATCATCTTCCCACCTGAACTGGGACACCAAAAATTATCAAGCCAAAAATATTGAGGAAAGCCCATGTTATCGTTGTGGAGGAAACGGACATTGGTTGCCTACCTGTCGTACGCCGAAACATTTTGTGGATCTCTATCAAGCATCATTAAAGAACAAAGGAAAACAGATAGAGACAAATTTTATGTAAGATGATGGATCAATTGATGTGTCACACTTAGATGTTTCTGATTTCTTTTCCCAGCCTGAAGGAAAGATCAATCATTTGATCGGTGATGGCAATGACGAGACTCTTATGGACTAGGATATTACCATATAGATTTTAATGGGCAATTTTGTAGCATGGCTTATATTACCCATATCAACATGGCTTTTACTTTTCTTATAAGTTTCTAGATGTTGTTAAGGTTTTTCCTTCCTTAATGTATGACTTTTGAAATAATATCATATTTCTTCTTACCTTAATTTTAGTGAAGATCATGGACACTTCATCAATTGGAGTAATGAACAAAGAAAGTGTAAAACCCCGAGTTTTTGGTGAAGGCCGCCGTTAGTTCCGTCTGGCAAGCTGTTGGTGTTAAGTTTAAGTTTCGAGGACGAAACTTCTTTTAAGAAGGTAATGATGTAAAACCTCGAGTTTTAGGAGGAATGGAACCGTTAGTTTCCTTACCGGACCGTTAGGGTTAAGTTTAAGTTTCGAGGACGAAACTTCTTTTAAGAAGGTAATGATGTAAAACCCCGAAAAATCCAAAGATGTTGACCGTGACGTCGTTAATAAAATAGGTTTGACTTCATTATTTACTGTTGTTCATGATGTGTTTATTTATGCTAACGCTTGAGCTCGTAAGACCGATGAGGGGCTAACAAGGGTAGATTAGTATTTTCGTGGGTTATATATCTTTGTGGTATTATAAATATTATTATGTGATTAATTTCGTGAATAATATTTGCTATGTGATTATACGATTATTGGTATTAATATTATTATTATTATTATTATTATTATTATTATTATTATTATTAGTATTACTTATAATTCCTTAAATCTGATTATTAGTTTAATGGGTTGGGTTAGGAATAGGATTAGTATTTGGGCCTAAATTGGGTATTAGTATAAAAACCCCCTAAACCCATATCAAACCCTAATCTCTCTCCCAAACCCTAACCCTACACCCCTCTCTCTCTCCCTCTCCCTGCGCGTCCGCCCATTCACCGGCAGCCACCGCAGTCGCCGGCCACCACCGCAACCACCGCCGCTAAAAGAAAACCCCCGCAACCCTCTATCTTTCTCTTTCTCTTCTCTTTCTCACTTCCTCGGCGTCGACTTTGCTCCGCCACCAGAACAAACACCGCCGCGCCTCTCTACAATCGGCGTCGTCTGGCCACAACCGCTGCCTCGCCCCGCCGCTGATCGGGACGCTGCCCAAACGAGTGCACCCACGGCGTTGGTTTGCTAGTCGAAGCCGAGCCCGACGCCCTCCGACCAACACACACCGCCACCCATCACCACCACCGTTCTCGCCGTCGTCGCCTCGCCCGTCGCCGCCCTGCTCGCCGGAGAAAGCCACCGTGCCCTAACCTACGTAAAACCCTAACCCTAACCCTAACCATCTGATAATCTGTTTTATATTTTCCTTCTTTTTCCTTTTTTTTTTCTTTTCTGTTTTTATTTTCAAAAAATTTTATTCTGTTTTTATAATTATTAAATTGTATTGTTAGTTTTGTAATTAGGAAAATTACATGTAATCTTGTTCTTGATTGTAATTATGTGTAATTTGTAATAAGTTGTTATGTGTAATTAATTATTCTTGTATTGTTTTATTTATATATAATTTGTTTAATTATTATTATGTGTTTTGTTATTAGGGTTGTAATAGTTAAATTGTTAGGGTTCAATTGGTATTGTACTTGTCCTTGTAAATCATGTTAGGGTTAGATAACTTTATTATTGTATGTACGAAATTTGAAATTTATTACCTAGGTTAACTCTTGAATTTTAGTTATAAAAATCGTTATGTTCTTTATTGTTCTTTAAAGGTAAATCTTATTAGTTTGTTAAATAAATTAGTTAACCTACTACAAGTTGATTTCTTATTAATAAAATCTTGAATTCTTGATTAGTAGTTACATGTATATTGTACTTTATTTTACATGTTCTTTAAGCCTTTCTTGATTCTTGAATTAAGAAACCCACATGTTTAACCACCTTCAATGTTTCTTGACATTCTTGTTTCTTTTTGTTATAACTTACTTGTAAATAATCCATGTTTTGATCTTTAAAATCTTGGTCAAGTAATTTATGTTTTAAGTAATTTTATTTCTTTTATGACTTTAGGATTGATTAAAATTATTAAAGTGTCTTTCATGTTTTCTAAATTAGGTTTAATACTACAAGTTTAATTGTTGGACCTAAGTTAAGTTGGACCTCATATCTTAGACCCTAGCTACTGTTCCGAGTCCAAATTAGAACCCCGAGACCGATTGGTAAAAGTTAGAACCGAAATAACAAATTAATTAAGAACCGGTAACAGGACAGTTTTGTTAGTGTCTAAAGATCGGGTTGCCACGATTAGTATAATTGTCTTTTGACTGAACCCTTTTAACTGGAGTTTCCCTTGGATGTTAGGAACCATAGGAATCTTACGGATCGAACGTTTGATTTGTATAGCCCGAGTTATAACCGTTTTACCAGAACCTGTCAGAACTGGACCAATTGTGAAGATGGGTGTTTTTAGAGTCCTTCGGGACTGATTTGGGCTTAGCCATCAACATAGACGTTTTAGTAGACATCCTGAGGTTTCCGAAAAGTCCAGAACCAGACCCGTAGGATGTCGGGAAGTTGAGTTATGACCCGTTTTATGTGAACGTTACAATCTGTCCTCTGCTTGCTTTTATTTATGAAAATTTGTTGAGTAAATTTTATGTCTGAACTTGTTATATAATTCCTTGAGTGTGTTAAGTGTAAATCATAAATGATAGGAACCTAAGTGTTCCTAGGGATGGGGTAGGTAGTTGATAGTTGATACTAACTTCGTTAGAACGAGTTTTGATTAGATAATTATTCTTATTCTATGCCCGAGTTAGTGCGTGACGTTAGTGAGCTCAAGTGTGTTCTTCTTTTCTTTGTCTTTGTGAAGTATATCGTAATTGTCTATGCTCTAATCCCCACCGGATGCTCTTTAAATGTGTTTTAATGTTTTCTAATCTGTTTTGATAATTGCATCCCGAAAGGGGACTTTTGTGAAATTATGACCATCTGTTTTGGATAACTGCTTGTAATTGTTGTACCTTGTTTTATGAGTGGAGAAATTGAGATGGTCTTTTATAAGTGGTTTTATTATTGATTTTGATAATCAGGTTGGGTTTGACTTGAGAGTTGTGAGATGAGTTTGAATAATGAATTAATAATTCAAAGTGGAAACATTAAGCGAGTTGTTGATTTGATGCCTTGACAGCTAATGTTTTTTATGTGATAACCCCGAGACCGATTCGATGCTGTATGGGTTATGTGCCGGAGATCGATTTCATACCGATATAGGGTAGATGTTATGAAGCCTTTGGTATTCGTTTGATGCCTTTGAGAGGCTAATGTTTATGCGTGATAACCCTAAGACCAGATTCGATGCTTGTATGGGTTATGTGCGGGAGATCGTGGTTTCATCCGATATAGGATAGTTGTTTGATGCCTTCGTAGGCAATGTTCTTTAAGGGATTTGATATCCCGCCCGCAACTTAAAATAAGGATTGGATGAGTTGAGGAAACAGTATGGGATTAAAGGTTTGTAAAACGTTTGATTTGATCCCTCTCCCCAAAATGAATTGAAATGAACTTAAACTGTTTTAAACGTTAGGGGTAGACATTATTGAGATTTCCCCCTCATTTTTGAAATGTTTTGTTTTCAGGTGAAGATCTAAATGCTGGGGACGGGAATTAGAAGTGAGGACGACGAGTCTAGAAGTCCTTGAATCTTTTTATATCGTTTTCGTTATGATGTCTTAAAGTTTTGTTTTGAGTTGTTAGTAGTTACCGTTAGCAGACAGTTGTGTTTTCCTTTCTCGCCTTGTGTTCCTTCGGGATACTGGCGGTGGCCCAAACTAAATTTGAAGTCTTCCGCTAAGTTTTGTCTCTAACGTTAGTTTGACTTTGACTTTTCTATAATTGAATTTCCGGCGTTCTGTAAGGAGATATGTGCATCGCAGAATAGTGCAACAACACACACTATCCTGAAAAATAAGAAGTATTTTTCTTGTTTATTAATGCAAGAAGCAACTGTTAGTACTATATCGGGTAGTTCAAATTTAATTGAAGGCTCCGGAAGAGCTCATATAGTATTACCTGGTGGAACCTATTTTCACATAGATAATGCATTATATTCCACCAAGTCTCAAAGAAACTTATTAAGTTTTAAGGATATTCGCAGAAATGGATATCATATTGAGACAACCAGTGCAAATAACGTTGAATATTTGCATCTTATTAAATTTACATTGGGCAAAAGATGTGTGTTGGAAAAGTTACCATCATTATCATCGGGGTTATACTTTACAAAGATTAACCCTATTGAAGCATATATGCTAGTAAACCAGAAGTTTACTAATGAAAAGGATTTTATCATATGGCATGATAAATTGGGGCATCCCGGATCAACAATGATGCGCAAAATCATAAAGACCTCATATGGACATACTTTAAGGGACCATAAGATCCTTCAAACTAATGAGTTCTCATGCGCAGCTTACTCTCAAGGAAAATTAATCATAAGGCCATCAACAGCTAAGGTAGGGGTGGAATCCCCTGCATTTCTGGAACGTATACAAGGTGACATTTGTGGTCCTGTAGACCCAGCATGTGGACCATTTAGATACTTTATGGTATTAATTGATGCATCAACTAGATGGTCACATGTGTGTTTATTGTCAATCCGCAACTTGGCATTTGCAAGATTGCTTGCTCAATTGATTAAATTACGAGCACGTTTTCCAGATCATTCTATCAAGAGAATTCATCTTGATAATGCTGGTGAATTTAAGTCTAAAGCCTTTGATGATTTTTGTATGTCAATTGGCATAGAAGTTGAGCATCCTGTGCCGCATGTTCATGCTCAAAATGGTCTTGCAGAATCATTTATTAAGCGCTTGCAACTAATTGCAAGACCATTGCTTATGAGAGCAAAGCTTCCAACTAGTGCTTGGGGACATGCTATATTGCATGTTGCGACATTGATCCGTATACGACTAGTTGGTTATCATGAATTTTCTGCCCAACAATTGGTTTTTGGCCATGAACCAAATATCTCCCATCTACGAACTTTTGGATGTGCGGTGTATGTACCTATTGCCCCACCACAACGCACTAAGATGGGACCCCAAAGGAGATTGGGAATATATGTTGGGTACGAATCTCCATCTATAATTAAGTACCTGGAACCATCAACTGGAGATTTGTTTACGGCACGATTTGCCGACTGTCATTTTGATGAGACAGTTTTCCCAGCATTACGGGGAGAATCTAAGCAGTTGGGTAAAGAGATAAGTTGGAACGAATTACTGCTAAAGCATCTTGATCCTCGTACAAAGCAGTGTGAACTAGAAGTTCAAAACATAATTTGTTTACAATCTCTAGCGAATCAACTGCCAGACGTGTTTACTGACCCAAAGAGAGTCACTAAATCTTACATCCCAGCTGCCAATGCTCCTATTAGAATTGATGTCCCAGCAGGACAAAGTGCTATTGCTAATGAGTCTAGACCATATTTGAAGCGTGGCAGACAAGTAGGTTCCAAAGACAAAAATCCTCGAAAAAGAAAAGGAGCAATGAATAATGATAACCAGCACGAGGAAAAATTGACTCGAGAAGAGTCCCCAGACATGACAAATGTGGAAGTTGCACCACAAACTTAGGTACCTGGAAATTGCAATAATGATGAGATCTCAATCAATTATGTCATGACTGGTATAAGATGGAACCGAAGTGAAATCGACGTCGATACAGTGTTTTCATATAATATAGCACTGAATATCTTGAATGAAAATGAGGATCATGAGCCAAGGTCTGTTGAAGAATGCATGCAAAGAAAAGATTGGCCAAAATGGAAAAATGCGACATCGCACTAGATTCTCTTACAAAAAGGGAAGTATTCGGACCTGTAGTCCGAACACCAACAAGCATAAAACCTGTGGGATTCAAATGGGTCTTTGTGCGAAAATGAAATGAGAAAAATGAGATCGTGAGATATAAAGCAAGATTAGTCGCCCAAGGTTTCTCACAGAAACCAGGCATTGGTTATGAAGAAACATACTCCCCAGTAGTTGATGCTACTACTTTTCGATACCTATTGAGTCTGGCAGTACATGAAAATCTCACTATGCATCTTATGGATGTCGTTACTGCTTATCTATATGGGAAAATTGAGAACGACATTTACATGAAACTCCCTGAAGGATTTCAATTGCCTGAAGCACATAATAAGAACCCGCAAGATCTTTACTCAATCAAGTTGAATAGATCTCTATATGGGTTAAAGCAATCCAGACGCATGTGGTATAATCGCCTCAGTGAGTATTTATTGAAAAAAGGATATATAAATAATCATGTTTGCCCATGCATTTTCATAAAGAGATCCGGATCCAAATTCGCTATAATCGCTGTTTATGTTGACGATTTAAACATGATTGGAACTCCAGAAGAGATCCAAAAAGCAGCAGATTACTTAAAGAAAGAATTTGAAATGAAAGATCTCGGTAAAACCAAGTTTTGTCTTGGTTTACAAGTTGAACATTGTAAGAAAGGAATATTTGTGCATCAGTCGACTTATTTAGCAAAAGTGCTAAAACGATTCTACATGGACAATGCACATCCATTAAGTACTCCTATGGTCGTGAGATCACTTGATGTGAGAAAGGATCCATTTAGACCACGAGAAGATGATGAAGAACTCCTTGGTCCCGAAGTACCATATTTAACTGCTACTGGAGCATTAATGTACCTTGCTAGCTACACACGACCAGATATTTCCTTTTCTATGAATCTGTTAGCAAGATTTAGCTCGTGTCCAACACGAAGACATTGGAATGGAGTTAAACATATATTTCGATACCTTCGAGGTACAATGAATATGGGTTTATTCTATCCTCATGAAGTAGCAACAGATTTGATCGGCTATGCTGATGTTGAATATTTATATGATCCTCATAATGCCCGATCTCAAACTGGTTATGTGTTTACTTGTGGTGGAACTGCCATTTCTTGGCGATCTATGAAGCAAACCATAACTGCCACATCTTCCAATCACGCTGAAATCTTGGCAATTCATGATGCTAGTAGAGAATGTGTGTGGTTAAGATCTATGATTCAACACATTCGTGCAACTTGTGGTCTATCTTCAGGAAAAGATGTTCCCACAATTTTACATGAAGATAATGTTGCATGTGTAGCACAACTAAAGGCAGAATACATCAAAGATGATAGAACAAAGCATATCTCACCAAAGTTCTTTTTCAATCATGATCTTCAAAAGAGAAATGGGATTAATTTTCAACAAATCCGTTCTAGTGAGAATTTGGCGGATTTATTTACTAAGTCTCTCCCAACTGCAACCTTTGAGAAGTTAGTCAGCAAAATTGGGTTGCGTCGTCTCAGAGATGTCTGTTGATGCTCATACTGGCAGCAATTGATGATGCCATCCATGATGGAGTTGATGTTCTGAGTATCTCTATTGGAGCCACGACTCCCCTTGGATACTACGACGATGGCATTGCCATTGCAGCACTACATGCCACTAGAAGGAAGATCGTCGTGGCATGTAGTGCAGGGAATGGGGGGCCGGATACAGCCACCCTCGCTAATCCGGCCCCTTGGATCATTACTGTTGGGGCTAGTAGCTTGGACAAGAAGTTTGTTGCATCCGTTGTGCTTGGAAATGGAGTGATAATTAAAGTAAGAATTTGGTGTCAGTTTGATTAATTAGAAGCCAGCATAAGTTGTTTATTATTCATTTGAAGGCATCTAATAACATAAGTTGTTATGGCTTTGTTGTATATAATTTAGGGAGAAACAATAACACCGTATAAGTTGGATGACAAGATGTATCCACTAGTTTATGCAGGACATATAGCACTCCCAAATGCGACCCAAGATAATGCCGTAAGTTAGCTCAATTTTATCCAATCCAAAGAACAGGTGAATTAATGGATATATGATATATTTTGCGTTTGTGAACTGTCATCGAGTTCATGTAATTTTATTAACACTCTCAATGTATACGTGCAGGAAATGCCTTGCAAATACCCTGTCACCAGAAAAGGCAAAGGGGAAGATAGTGTTTTGCCTTAGAGGATTAGTAGGAAGAGTGGAGAAAGGGTACGAGGTGAAACGAGCAGGAGGAGTTGGTTACATTTTGGGCAATTCTCCAGACTCTGGAGAGTCAATTGAAGTAGACCCTCATGTTCTCCCTGCAACTTCTATGGGTGCAAATGAGGCTAGTCAAATATTGAAGTATATCAATTCCACCAAGAATCCCATGGCCAAACTCATCCCAGCCAAGACTATTGTACAAACAGGACCAGCACCTTTTATGGCTTATTTCTCGAGTAGGGGTCCCAATGTCATTGATCCCACCATCCTCAAGGTATATATATGTATACCAATACTTCAAAAAGTAATTTAAAAAGCTTAATCATGATATATATTGTCCTACTTTTATGTCAAGTTTTTCCATATGTAGCTTGTATGGATTAATTGAAGCAGGAGTATTTGCAGCCTGACATTACAGCTCCAGGGTTGAACATATTGGCAGCATGGAGTGGGGCGAATTCTCCAACTGCACTAGAAGAAGATGAGAGGAGGGTTGAATGGAACATTTACTCAGGGACATCGATGTCATGTCCTCATGTTGCTGCCGCTGCTGCCCTCCTCAAGGCCGTCCACCCAACTTGGAGTTCTGCTGCCATTAGATCGGCCCTCATCACTACTGGTTTGTCGTATTTTCTGATGTTAATCTCGTGTTTTTTTGCTTTTTGGACTCCGAACTTTGGGGTATTTATTTTCTGGACCCTCATATTTCAAAGTTTATATTTTGGACTCTATACTTTGTGGATCCAAAAAATGTGTCCCAAAATTATGTTTGACTTCGGCGATGACCTAATTGTTGCATAAACTTCCCGATATGACTTTTTATCATTTTTTTCTTCTTTTGACTATTGTTTTGAAATTGGCCAAACTTTGACAGCTAAAGGTGTGTAAAATTCATGGGTAAAAAAGAGTAGGATAAAAGTTAAATTTTGGTAAATTTTGGTAACTTTTTTGGCAAATTTATGCTTATATGGGGGTTGGAAATCGTGCAAGAAGAGGAAGAAGAAGTTGCGGCTGGAAAATTTTCAAAAGAAAAAAAATGATAATGGCTTTGAAATATGGGGATCCATATTGTTGCCGGAGACAAAGTATAGGGTCCAAAATATAAACATTAAAATATAGGGGTCCAGAAAATAAATATCCTTAAAGTTCGGGGTCTAAAAAGCAAAAAACCCTGTGAATCTCTAGTTTTCTTAGTTTAGTATATGGTTAATTCAGTGTTCAATAATTGAACTTTGCAGCTGGTCTGAAGAACAACAATGGATCAATAATAACCGATTCGAATGGCAACCCAGCAGACCCTTTTCAATTCGGAGGAGGTCACCTCCGACCCATGAAGGCAGCAGATCCAGGGCTAGTGTACGATGCCTCGTACACTGACTACTTGATCTACCTTTGCAGTTTGAAGGTGAAAGTTCCGGACCCCTCATTCAAGTGCCCTCAAGTTGTGCCTAAGACAAATGACCTAAATCACCCTTCATTGGCAATTGCTGAGCTTAAGGGGATAATTACAGTTACGAGGACGGTTACAAATGTAGGCAAAGGAGGAAGCACTTACATTGCTTATGTAAGCCCACCCAATGGATACACTGTCAAGATTTCACCAAGTGTTTTAGTCTTCGAGTATAGTGGGCAAAAGAAGATGTTTACAATCACAATTGAAGAAAGTCAGAAAAGTTATAATAAGATTAATAACAAGGGGAAGAACAAGTATGAATTTGGGTCGTTCACTTGGTTTGATGGAGTTCATCTTGTAAGAAGTCCAATGGTAGTATCCTCTGCCTAGAGTTAAAGACTTTCCTTTAAGCCTTTTTGAAACTTATTTTAAATGCAAATAAGAAAAATATAATTGATCATATTATAGATTTGACATTGAGGATCGAATCATAGTGCACTTAAACTACAACTTTCAAACAACTTTGTGTATCTTCAATTAACATTATATAGCACATGAGAGTTCTTCAATATCATGCAATATATAATTGTGAAATAATGTGAAATAATGGACTTGGGCCCAATTCAACTCCAAAAGCTAGCTTAGAAGGTTGAGACACCCAAGCCATTATAAACACTACAATATGGGTGTCAAAGGCCGATGTGGGATAACTCAACAATAATCAATGGGATCCTATATGTAGTGGGTAGCCAGCAGAATTTGCATTGTAATAAGTTGCAAATGAGCTTTGAGTGATTAAGTCATTGGTCAGAAATGTCTTTTGGCTTTTTAATACAACTTTTTTGGGGGTGAGAAATAGTACAATTAATGAATGTATGTGGTGACATTTGTTGTGTCATGTGTGTACATGATAATTATGAGGATGGTTATTTTAAGAATAGTATTTTTTTTATTATTGAAAGCCAAAAGAGGCTAGAAAGACAGCAACAGCTCTACGAAAAAACGCAGAGAAAAGTACAGCTACAGGACAGCAACTAACAAGAAACCACATGATCAAACCAAAAACAAACAGCACAATAAAAGACAAGAATTATCATTTTCGTTCTCTTCGCCATTTCTCCATAAGCCGCTTCTCAACAGTCACAGAGTCCCCACGAATGAAGCCTGAACCACAGCCATAAGGTATATGTTCAACTGCCCGCTTCCAAGTGTTGAAGACAGGGTCAAAGTCCTTCACCGCGCATCCGTGAAGGACCTTCGGTTTTGATGAAAGCGAAAAATCCGGAAAAGGGAAATTGTCTTATATTATATAATCTAATTATATATTTTGATTATATAATATATATTCTGATTGTGAGATTTATTTGCAGATATAAATCATAAGGAAGGCATAAGGAAACAAATCAACAAGAAAAATGGAAGGAAGAGAAGATTGGGAAATCTCCAAGAAGAAGGAAAGAAAATCAGCACCAAAGAAGGAAGGTGAAGCAGTGAGCTAACAAGGAAATAAAATCTTGTTTCCAACGGCTACTACCTAAACAATTATCAAGCCTCTAGTATAAATTGGAGACTTGAAGATTGAAGACTTAGGCGATTCCACGGAAGTAATCGCGGAGTAAGAAATCCAGTGGGATTTCTCCGAGTGTGTAACCAATGGTTCGGTGGTGAAGGTAGCCAGTAAAGGACCTCTGGTGAAGGTATAGCCAAAGACCTTGGTGAGCATTCGTTGTGTCCACATGTGGTGGAGAGATGGTGTGTAGCAGAGCCTTGACGGACTAAGGCTGTGTGAGTTTGTGTTTTAATGTAATCCATCATGTTCCAAATCCCTGCTAGGGTTTTTCCTACGACGATCCTTATCTGTAACTGACTCAAGGACATTCAGTCTTGGTCAGTGATCCTATCGTGAATCGCCTTGGTCATTACTTCTTGTTTGTTTTGTAAGTGTAACTTGTTCTTTGATTGTTATAAATCTAATGAGGTATTTCAGTTAAACTGTGTTTTGATCCTTGATTTGAAACCAAGGAAGTTTGTTCTAACGTCCTTACCTAGTGTGTAGATCTTAGTTGTGAACTTCACCCCCCTCTTGGGCTCCAACACCAAGGCATAAGGTATTTGTTCAACCCTATGTTTAAATAATGTTCCCCTCCAAAATTCAACTTATTTTTCAAGCTAGTAAGTGCTGAGTTGTTTTTCCCACAACTTTATATCTCGTTGGACATTCCACGACCTTGAAAAATTAGAGATTGCTGAGTTTTTTTCCCCTTATAGAAGAAGGATTTGGAATAATTTGGGAAAAGTATAAATAGCAGATTGAATAATTGTCTATTGGAAACTTCAGTTGACCATGGTAAATTGACGAACCAAAATATAACTAATTAATTTTATTTAAGTTAATTACTAAGTTATATGCAAAGCACCGTTCAATTTTGCATTTTACTACTTAGTGGCAATGGATGTCGAGTTCAATTTGGAACATGACTCAAGTGTCTTAACAAATTTACAAGATACATCAACGGCTTAAACTTAGTACGAAAATATAATAATAAAATTTAAACTTATTTTTAACAGATTGTTGTCTTAATTGAATTTATTATTAATTGATATATTTGTGCTCGATGTGGATTGCATTTTTCATGGTTTGTGATTCGACTAATCGAAACTTGGATCTTATATGGATTATGGTTTGAAATATCCAGATTTACTACAGACTGTAACATTAGTTAAGCGATATTAAACTCGCCTATAAAGGCCTTCTATTCTTATTCTCAATGCATAAGATATTCTTATTTCCATGTACTGTACATGAGAATCATATTGCTCTATATTCTCACTATTGTACTATCATACATCAAACATCTTGTAGACGTTTTGGCTTGATTACCGAATTGTTGATGAAATTTTGGTATTGACCAAGGATTCACATCTTGTTTAATCTAGAGGCCCTAAGTCACCACACATAGATCCACGAGGCTAAATTTCTAAAGGGGCCTCCTCACTGATTAAGGTAAGATACCCTCCTCTCCTAAAGATATATCAATACGCAACAATAGCCTACATACTGAAATCCTATCTTTTTTCAAATTTACTCTAACCATCCAATAGACTATGGTTTGTGTTTGGAAAAATCAGATAATTTTCCCACAAAAGGGTAAATATAAAAAAAAAAAAACCCAACAGAATATTGAATACTAAAAAAGAAAGATCAGAAATTTGGTAACGGAGTTCGCCAATTTAGCTTAATCTCCGAACACTGCCTAAATGGACTGTTTATATTAATATGGGAGAAGAGATACAATTGTTGGTTTATTAAACAAAGGGAGGGATGACTTCTTTTATAGCCATCAAACTCCCCCACTAAACTAATCCCACCGATGTGGGACTTGAAAGAAAGCCAAAATCAACAAATTTCCACCTTGGCTTAATTTCAAGTCCCACCAAATATAAATCTTCTCAAACAAATATAATAAAAACAGTCATAGCGATGTTTCCAATGTGCACCTACAGGTGCCAAACTTCAAATATCCAGGACATTAACCAAGTTCAAACAGTGTTCAAACTTAGCCCTTATAACCACCTTGGTCAGCATATCTGCAGGATTCTCCGTCGTATGAATCTTCTGGAGAAGTATCTCCTCTTATTCAAGAATCTCTCGCACAAAATGATAGCGAACGTCAATGAGCTTCGTCCGGGCATGAAGGACTTGATTCTTTGCTAAATGAATAGCACTCTGACTGTCAGAAAATACCTCAAGTTGTTTTTGACCAACTCCCAAGTCTTTAAGCAATCCATAAAGCCAAATTGCTTCCTTCACAGCCTCTGTAATTGCCATATACTCTACCTCTATTGTAGACAAAGCCACCGTTGGCTGTAAGGTAGACTTCCAACTAACTGGCGCTTTTGCTAAAGTGAACAAGTAACCAGTTGTAGAACGTCGCTTATCCAAATCACCTTCATAATCAGAATCACAATATCCAACTATACAATGACGAAGTGATTCATCCTGCTCAAACGTCAATCCAACATCTACGGTATTTTGAAGGTACCGTAGAATCCATTTCACAGCTTGCCAATGACCCTTGCCCGGATCATGCATGTATCTGCTAACAACACTAACAGCTTGTGAAATATCAGGTCTTGTACACACCATTGCATACATCAAACTTCCAACTGCATTTGCATATGGGATTTTAGCCATATACTCTCGTTCTTCATCAGTTGTCGGAGATAACCGGCTACTAAGTTTGAAATGAGGAGCAAGTGGGGTACTTATAGGTTTTGTATCAACATGCATACCAAAACGTTGTAGTACCTTCTCCAAATACTGCTTTTGTGACAGCCAAAATTTGCCCCTCTCTCTGTCCCTACTTATCTCCATGTCGAGAATCTTCTTGGCTTCTCCAAAATCCTTCATCTCAAACTCTTTACTCAACTGAGCCTTTAACTTGTCAATATCAATTTGGCTCTTTGCTGCAATCAGCATATCATCAACATATAAGAGTAAGTAGATATGACAACCATCTGGAAGTTTGTGCAAATACACACAATGATCGTATTTGCTCCTTCTGTACTTCTGACCCTTCATGAACTTATCAAATCGTATATACCATTGTCTAGGATATTGTTTCAATCATACAACGATTTGCTAAGTTTACAAACCCAATCTTCTTTACCAGCAACCTTGTACCCTTCTGGCTGAGTCATATAGATTTCCTCATTCAAATCACCATGTAAGAATGCAGTCTTCACATCAAGTTGAGCTAGCTCCAAATTCAACTGTGCTACCAACGCCGACAATATTCTAATAGAGGAATCCTTAACAACTGGAGAAAATACCTCATTATAATATATTCCCTTTTTATGAGAATAGCCTTTAGGCACCAACCTTGCCTTGTAGTGTACGTCTTCTTTGTTAGGAAATCCTTCCTTCTTTGCAAATACCCATTTGCATCCAATTGCCTTCTTCCCTTTTGGTAGTTGTGCCAACTCCCACGTTTTGTTCTTCTCCAATGATTGCATTTCTTCTTCCATTGCACCTGCCCAATCTCCACTTTCTGTACTAAGGGTGGCTTCGAGTTAGGTGGATGGAATATCATCAAAAATCGGAAGTGCATATGGTACCATATCAGTGAAACGAGCAGGCTTTCGAATATCTCGTCTGTCTTCTTACCGCATTGGTGCCGATTGCTATTGAGGTTCTTGGTAGGAACCTCATCCTCATATGACTCTTCTTCGCCATTGGAGAGTCACTATTGGTATCTCGTCTGGAATTACTCCGCCGGTTCAAACTCCACCTCCTTGAGTACACTCCACCGCCAAGTACTATCACCCGTGATTTACCTTGTTCAACATCGCAGATTCATCAAAGGTAACATCCCCGCTTACAATCATCTTCTTTGCCTCTAGACACCATAAACGGTATCCCTTCACTCCTGGGTTGAAGCCCATGAAAATAGCCTTCTTTGCCCGTGGATCCAACTTTGATTCAACTACATGGTAATATGCAATGGAACCAAAAATATGCAAAGAATCAAAATCAGTTGCAGGTTTTCCAGACCATACCTCTAAAGGAGTTTTGCCATTAATAGTAGATGATGGCAAACGATTGACAAGATGTTGAGCGTACGTTATAGCCTCAGCCCAAAATTTTCTCTCTAATCTAGCGTTAGACAGCATACAACGAACTTTCTCCACAAGTGTCTTGCTTATACGCTCTGACACCCCATTCTGCTGCGGTGTTTTTCTAACCATGAAGTGCCGAATTATGCCACAATTTTGGCATGCCTTCAGGAACGGATCACTCTTGTATTCTCCTCCATTGTCAGTTCGGAGAACCTTGATCTTCCTTCCTGTCTGGTTTTCAACTTGGGCCACTTAAGGAAAATTCCAAGCACATCATCTTTGTTCTCCATGGTAAACACCCAAACTCTCCTGGAAAAATCATCAATAAAAGTAACAAAATAATGTCTGCCATCAAGGGATGGAGTTTTGGCAGGTACCCACACATTTGAGTGCACATAATCCAGAATACCCTTGGTATTGTGAATTGCAGTGCCAAACTTCACTCTTCGTTGCTTTCCCAGAACACAATGCTCACAAAAATCAAGTTTGCAAGCCTTTAAACCTTTCAACAATCCTCGCCGCAAGGATTTGTAAAGACTTTTCACCAAAGATGTCCCAACCTCATATGCCATAGCCTCGTTACATCAGCATCCTTCTTTGTGCTTGAAGTTGCTACTGCTACTGCCCCAACCACAGTGCTACCTTAGTAGTAGTACAAGTTATTCTTCCTCACACCTCTCAACATCACTAGTGCTCCTGAAGTTATTTTAAGAACTTCATCTCGCATTTTGACAACAAAGCCTTTGGATTCAATGGCTCCCAATGAGAAGAGATTCTTCTTCAACTTTGCCACGTACCGCACGTCCCGCAAGATTCTAGTGGATCCATCATGATTCGTAGCTTGATTGAACCTATCCCGAATGTATTACACGGGCTATCATTACCCATGTAAACAATGCCACCATCAAGTTCCTGAAACTCAAAAAACCATTCCCGAATTGGACACATATTATAGGTACAACCGGAATCCAATATCCACTCATTCGAATGTGATGATACTGAGAGAGAGACAACTAAGGAGTTGTCTGATTCAGCATCACTTTTGCATTCTACAACATTTGCATCTTGTGGGGCCTTTCCCTTCTTCTTCAGCTTTGGACAGTCTTTCTTCCAGGGTCATTTCTCATGACAGAAAGCACACTCATCTTTGGCAATGGCTTGATTTTTAGACTTAGACCTTCCTCTTCTCCCCTTCGTCTGACTCTTCTGACGACCTCTTGCCACCAATGCTTCTTCTGATGTCGTTGCTTTGGTTTTCATCTTATCCTGCTTTCTCAATTCATGACTATATAAAGCAGAACAAACAACATCTAGTGACACATCATCCTTCCCATGAAGTAACGTCGTCTCCAAATGTTCAAATTCATCGGGAAGGGATGCTAATAGCAATAACGCTAGATCCTCATCCTCAAATTTCACATCTAAATTCAACAGGTCTACTACTAGTTGATTAAACATAGTGATGTGTTCATTCATAGTAATACCTAATTGAAATTCAAATCGAAACAACCTTTTCTTCATGACGAGCTTGTTTTGACCACTTTTCTTCAAAAACTCGTCCTCCAATGCCTTCCAGAGCTTGTATGCAGAAGTCTCATTTTTTAAAGCATACTTCTGCTCTCTGGACAGGCAAGACCGAATAGTTCCACATGCCAATCGATTGATAATCCTCCAATCTTTATCATCGACATCTTCTGGTTTCTTCTCTTCAATGGCTATATCAAGACCCTGCTGAAAAAGAGAGTCTAGAACCTCTCCTTGCCACATACCAAAATGACCAGTACCATCAAATTTTTCCACCGTAAATTTCAAACTGGACACTAGGAACCTCGACCATAATGACGAGGAGCCCAACACTCCACCAGATGGAATATTTGAGGCACTTTCATTCACTTCTTGATCTTCGTTTGCCATTATACAGACTCAAATGTATTCAATATTACAACCACAAATAACCCAAGATTTCAAACTGATCAAAGTAATTCTTTTCTGATGTGGAAGATCAGTTCAACTACAACCACAGAGCATACTAAGACAAAACCTTGACTTAAAACAAAACTTGGACTCAACACAGCGAAAGAACTTCCTTTCTGATGTGGAAGATCAGATTAAACTGCAACACAGAGCATACACGGACAGAACCTTGGCTCTGATACCACTTGTTGGGAAAAATCAGATAATTTTCTCACAAAAGGGTAAATATAAAAAACCCAACAGAATAATGAATACTAAAAAAAAGACCAGAAATTTGGTAACGGAGTTCAGCCAATTTAGCTTAATCTCCGAACACCGCCCAAATGGACTGTTTATATTAATAGGAGAGAAGCGATACAATTGTTGGTGTATTAAACAAAGGGGGGGATGGCTTCTTTTATAGCCACCAAACTCCCCCACTAAACTAATCCCACCGATGTGGGACTTGACAGAAAGCCAAAATCAACAGTTTGGGGGTTGAAAATGCTGTTGAAGCTAGAAATGTTAGGAAAACTAGTGAAGTTTTCTAAAACTCATTTAGTTTATGATTGACAATCATAAATAAATGAGATCTTACAACAACTATGGTTTAACTTGTTAAAACTTACTGATAAGCCAGTTGAGAAGAGTTCAAATTATATCATGATCAATAAAACACATGTTATGTACATAACTTGACGTTTACTTGATATGCCGCAGATGTATGGATGTAAGTGTAGCATATATTATGATAAATTTTGGAGGAAAAGATTGTCAAGGCTAAGGTTCTTCTTTCTTGCTTCTATTCATAATTATTACATTATCTATATAAAATGCCATAACAATTAATACTAAGGGTACAAAAGTCATTTCACATTTAATTGAAAGTCAAAGGAAATAATAATAAGGGTATAAAGGTCACTTCATATTTATTTTTTTACAGTTCACCGGAAAAGTCAATAAAAAATCAATTATAACATACCTGAGGGGCTTTAAATTTATGACCACTCAAATGTCAGGTAAGGTGAAAATTATTTCTCAAATATCGGGTGTGCAAAAATTATTACCACATAAGTCAGGTAAGGTGAAAATTATCATATTGGATTCTAATAATCCCTACTATCACAAATTGTATGGCAATAATCCCTACTATCATTTTGGATTCTAGTGGTCCAAAAAAAAAAAAATTGTATTGTAGTGGGACAAAATCGAGTGTATACTCTAAATATCATAGATTTTGTGTTCCATTTGATTCAAAACTTTGTATAACACTTTACCACGATTTTTAATGAATTTACAGCATTTCTCCCAATTTTTTTAAATTTTTTTTAAAATTTTTATGATTTTTTCAATTTTATTCCTTTTAAAAAATCATAATAATTGCTCGGAATCTCAAAAAAATAATTTAAAAAATGTTTTAGTAACTACACTTCGTTACCTATCTAGGGGTGGGAACCAAAAAAACAAAAACAATATGGGGTAGGCATGGAAAAAATAAAAAGAATGTGGTGATGGATTTGGTACCACTACAATACAATTTTTTTTTTTTTTGGACCACGAGAATCCAAAATGATAGTAGGGATTATTGTCATACAATTTGTGATAGTAGGGATTATTAGAATCCAATTTCCCTATATATATATATATATATATATAGGAAAATTGGATGACAATAATCCCTACTTTCAATTTTTATTCTGGTAGTCCAAAAACAAATAAAATTGTATTGTAGTGGGACAAAATCGAGAGTATATCCTAAATATCATAGATTTTGTGTTGCATTTGATTCAAAACTTTGTATAACACTTTACCACGATTTTAATGAATTTACAGCATTTCTCCCAATTTTTTTCAATTTCTTTTCAATTTCTCATGATTTTTTCAATTTTATTCCTTTTAAAAAATCATAATAATTGGTCGGAATCTCAAAAAATTAATTTTAAAAATGTTTTGGTAATTACACTTCATTACCTATCTAGGGGTAGGAACCAAAAAAACAAAAACAATATGGGGTAGGCATAGAAAAAATAAAAAGAACGTGGTGATGGATTTGGTACCACTACAATACAATTTCATTATTTTTTGGACCACCAGAATACAAATTGAAAGTAGGGATTATTGTCATCCAATTTGCAATAGTAGGGATTATTAGAATCCAATTTCCATATATATATATATATATATATATATATATATATATATATATATATATATATATATATATATATATATATATAGGGAGTTGATCAAATGAGCATTGACTTAGAGTGAGCATGTGAGCACTAGAGAAATTGGCCATTGGATCTTAAATCAAGGGGTGAGATTAATTAGGGTATTTAGTTATTTTTTTTCCTCCCAAATTTATGAAGATCACGTGAGGTTTGATAATAAAAAAAAAAAGAAAAAGAAAATGCCCCGACCATAGATCGAACAACGACGCATGCCCCCAATTCCCAAAAATTTTTGAAATCATTTCCTTCTCCATCCTAATTCTAGCAGTTAGCTCGTTGCTCTTCCAGTTCAAATAGTCGTTCATTCCCAGGAAAATCGAAGACACTAAATTCATCCAGCCAAAATCATCCCAAGCCGTCATTCGAATTCATCCAAGCATTCCTTGATTGCCGGCGATGAAGACGTTGACAATTTTTTTTTTGTATCCTACCAAAAATTAAGGTATGACATTTTCCATTATGATTTGATTATACCAGGTGCCGTTTAAGTATGTATTGCTTCTTTGTTGTGTTTTTTAGGGTTTCAAACCAAATTATCTTGCTGATATGGAACCAAAATTTGACTCCAATGGTGAAGGATGGAGGCTACATGGATGGTAATGAGGAGATATCAAGTGTAAGGTACTAGGTCATTTGTTTTTTGGGGTTGAATATTTGAATTTAAAGTTTCGTTTACGTTTGTGTGGGTTGAATGTTGGAAAACTTGATTTGAAATTTTTGTTCTAGTTTAGTTAGGAATGCTTGATGTCTATATTGACATTATTTGATGTTCCTTGTTGTTATACTTGATATCCATAATGATAATGTTTGATGTCCCCTGTTTATATTCTTGATGTCCATACTGATAATGCTTGATGCCCCCTATTATTATACTTGATGTCCATAGTGATAATGCTTGATATCTCATGTTGTTATACTTGATGTCTCTTAGTGTTATACGTAATGTCCATAATGATAATTCTTGATGTCCCCTACTTTTATACTTGATGTCCATATTGATAATGCTTGATGCCCCAATTGTTATACTTGACGTTCATAACGATAATAGTTTATATCCCCTGTTGTTAGACTTGATATCCACAATGATAATGATGGATGTCCCCCTACTATTATACTTGATGTCCACAATGATAATGATTGATGTCCCTCATTGTTATACTTGATGTCCATAATTGATGACGCTTGATGTCCCCGATTGTTATACTTGATGTCCATACTGATAATGCTTAATGCTCTCTGCTGTTATATTTGATGTCCATAGTGATAATGCTCGATGTCTCCGACTACTATACTTTATGTCCACACTGATAAAGCTTGATGTCCCTTACGTACTGTTATACTTGATGTCTCCTGTTGTTATACTTTATGTATGATGATCACGTGCTTGGTTGATTTTAAGAAATGCAATTGATGTTCATCATCATTGTACTTGATGTCCTGACATGCTTCACTTGATGTTCATTTTCGTTGTATTTGACGTTCTCACATGTTGGCATAGTCGTATAATAGAGTAATTCATGCAAGTGATGTTCATATTCCCATAACGATAGTAATGAATGTCCGCAAGATGGCAGAGAAAGTCGGTGGCTTGTACATATTCCAATAATGTGTATGCATATTGTTAAACATGATCATGGAATATTGTGTCTTTGAAGTCCATATGAAAACACAGATATGTATCATGGAATACTGTGTCCATAAAATCCACAGATGTTATAGATGTCCATAGTAGAAACTAATGAATGTCCTTTAAGTCCACAATTAAAACATGTCATGACCACTTTAGTAGTGCTCAGCAACAATGGTACACGTTAAAACTGTTGGCCACAAAAATGATAATTGATGTCCAATAACTATAATATGGATGACCTCTACGTGGGTTCAAGTGATTGATGTCCACTGCAGTGTCCTAATTTTTAATTTTTGGTGTTTCCATTCGTGTAGCCTTATTAAGAAACTTGAGGAGTTGAACATTACACAGCCTTCATCTACCATATCATCTGATTTCGAGACATATTTCGGTGCCCATGCTCCAAAGGCGGCTACAAATCACCCACCGTCGGCATTGGAAACGAAAGGGAGGGGCAAGAGAACAAAGACACCTATTGAGGTTGCAACGGAGAAGAAAGCAAGTGCACCACGGTGCAAATGTTTCGACAAAATTGCAACGCACAACATCCAAAATTTCCCAGAACACTATGGATGACATGTTATTGTTTCTAGATATAATTTCTGTGGGGGTTATGTATGAACATATACAGTTAGCCTGATGATTTTTTTGGTGGTTATTTAAGGTATGTATGTTATTCTGTAGTATTGTCATTGGAAGTCATTCCGTTTCATTTGATGTTGACTTTTGCTTAGATGTGTACGTATGTTACTTCATATGCATTTTTACCCCATCATGTGGGGATTTAAGTATTGTAATTTGGAGGAGAATCAGTTTCATTGGTGTGTACTTGATATATTTTTATGCATTTGTACAGAGTGGTGGCATCCAGTTTCTAGACTAAGGCATTAAGTATCTATAAACAAGACATCACGCATTTGGACTACGGACATCATGTGCTGCATGTGGTATCCCTCATGCAAACATACTTGATGACTTAACTTACAGATGTAAATAATGGTCATCCTTCGATATCATTGTGGACATCCATTAATATCATCATGAAACCCTTACTTACTACTGTGGACTTCAACTATATATTATATAGTATTGTCATTGGAAGACATTCAGTTTCATTTGATGTTGACTTTTGCTTAGATATGAACGTATGTTACTTCATATGCACTTTACTCCATCATCTGGGAATTTAAGTATTGTAATTGTGAGGGCACTATGTTTCATTAGCATGTACATGATATACTTTTATTCTTTTGTAAAGAGTAGTGAGAATTCAATTTTTAGACTGAGGATATCAAGTATTTGTAAATAGGACATCACACATTTGGACTGAGGACACCATGTACAACATGTGGTATCACCTATCCAAACATACTTGATATACTGCATGTGGTATAGCCCATTCAAACATACTTAATGACTTACAGATGTAAACAAAGGTCATCCTTCGATATCATTGTGGACATCCATTAACATCATTGTGGACATCCGTTAATATCATTGTGGACATCAACTATGTATGTTTTGTTGCAGACATACGTGGATGACCAACATGGACTTCAATCAATATTATTAGGGACATCAAACATTACAAATGTGGTCTTCGCCACTTAGGACAAAAAAGAACTTCGTTCAATATCACTGCGGACATCAATCAATATTCTTGCGGACGTCATTGATTACCAATGTGGACTTAAAGTATATACATATGATACCAACTGACATCATTCAAATGTCATTGCGGACATCATCCAATATTGGTGTGAAAATCATTCATCAGTAATGAGGACATCAATCAATATAAACGCATACATCATTCATTACAAATGTGGACAACAAGTGCAACTAAACGTGAGACAAAAAAATGTCTACACTTGCATGTAAATGCATCCATCATGAGGTGATTTTTCGGACCAAATACATAATATGTTCTACTAATAGTGAAGAGAAAATACGGAAAAAACCAACCAACAATCCAGTTGTTGTTCATTACACTAACATGACAACCATTAAAAATGTTCTTAAAGTTCCACAATACACCATGTACTACGTAATCTGAAACCAGCAGTGACCCATCTAACACCATTGAATCAGATCGGCGAAAGTGACTTGGTTTAATCCCACTGAGAAGCCTTGCAGTAAACATGGTCTTTCAATATGTTGTCTTTATGTACAATTATATCATGATAGTAGCGTTTCCTCAATGCCTCCAATGGTTCTTCCTACAATGGAACAAGTTGACGCTCAACATATTTGGGGATTGAACAATATAATAATGGAAAAAGCAAGGGATGCCAAATTGACTATGTACTTACAAATTGCACAACACACAATCATTATCACTACTGTGCCTTCTCAGATTAAGGGTGCGGCTTTGATAAACTCACCACTAGCATACTGTGAGCATGTGACCATAACATAAGGGGACATTAATTAGCCTGATTGTGAACATCTAACATTATCATACATGCACATTTGTTTAACCACACAAATACAACCACAAAACACAGTCATTATCACTGCCATCCCCAACTCATACTAACGGTGTAGAATTTGGCAACACACAATCATTCATCACTGTAGACATTGCTGATAGCATCAGTGGACATCAGTCGATGTCACTACGGACAACACCTTCACCATGTATCAAGTTTCATATTGAAAAAAACCTACCAAATCCAACCTTTCTTAACACAATTATCCCCAACCCACACCCCCCTCAAATGTAAGTTACACATTGAATTCACATATTCAAACTCCATAAACACTATGGACATCAGGTATAATAGCAGGTATAAAATCAAGTATAATAGAAGGGGGCATTAAGCGTTATCACTATGGACATCAGGTATAACAGAAGGGGGCATTAAGCATTATCAGTATGGACATCAAGTATACAGCCGAGTACATTAAGCATTAGCAATTATGGACATCAAGTAAAACAATGAGGGACATCAATCATTATCATTGTGGACAACAAGTATAATAGCAGGGCACATGCATCCAACATTATCATTGTGGATATCAAGTCTAACAACATGGGATATAAACTACTATCGTTATGAACATCAAGTATAACAATTGGGAGCATCAAGCATTATCAATATGGACATCATGTATAACAGTAGGAGACATCAAGAATTATCATTATGGACATCATATATAACACTAAGAGACATCAAGTATAACATGTGATATCAAGCATTATCACTATGGACATTAAGTATAATAACTGGGGGCATCAAGCATTATCAGTATGGACATTAAGAATAACAGCAGGGGACATCAAACATTATCATTATGAATATCAAGTATAACAACAGGGGACATCAAACATTGTCAATATGGACATCAAGCATTCCTAACTAAACTAGAACAAAGATTTCAAATCAAGTTTTCCAATCTTCAACCCACACAAACGTAAACGAAACATTGAATTCAAATATTCAACCCCAGAAAAAACCAATGACCTAGTACCTATCACTTGATATCTCCTCATTACCATCCATGTGGTCTCCATCCTTCACAATTGGAGTCGAATTTTGGTTCCATATCAGCAAGATAACATAATTCAGTGAAACCCTAAAAAACACAACAAAGAAGCAATACATACTTAAACGACGCCTACTATAATCAAATCACAATGGAAATTGTCATACCTAAATTTTTTATAGGATACAAAAAAAAATTGACAATGTCTTCATCGCCGACAATCAAGGAATTCTTGGATGAATTCGAACGACAGTCAGGAATGATTTTGGGTGGATGAATTTGTGTCTTTGGTTTGCCTAAGAACGAACGACGATTTGAACTGGAAAAGCAACAGGCTCAGTGCTGGAATTGGGATGGAGAAGGGAATGATTTCAAAGTTTTTGTTTTCCTTTTGTTTTCCAATGTTCTCATCATTACCATCAGCCGCCTTTCGCTTCCCAACACAGCAAATGAATTCCCCTTAATTTTATTTCCCTCACCCTCTTTAAAAGTCACGTGAGTTGTGAGACAAAAGGGCTGGAAAAAAAATCTAAAGTCCCCTTTTTTCCCATCCATTGATCAACATCCAATGGTCCATATTGGTTGTGCTCACATGCTCATCTTACTAGCATGCTCATATATATATATATATATATATATATATATATATATATATATATATATATATATATATATATATATATATATATATATATATAGTTCTATGGTTTGGCGCCCAAGCTACAAGAACCCTACTCCTTATGGGGTTACAATTAGGAAATTAATAAAATAGCAAACTAATAAAATAGTAAACCAAATAATATCAAAAAATTGCTGGGAGGTGCAACATATTTCCAACAATTGACTAGAAGGGGACCACATTTTTAATGCACTCGAAGGGGACCACATCTTCAAAGAACTGGCTGGTAGGTGATTTTTCGACCATTTTGATTAAATTCCGGCGATATATATATATATGAAAAGATAGAAATGCCACTATGTTTTATCAAACAATTTTTGGGAGGTGCTATACATTTCTAAAAAACTGACTGGACGGGGACAACTTTTTTTCACATCTCTTCTCTGCTGTTTCTCTCTCGTCCTCCAAACATTAATACAAATCAACCCATCAAAACTATAAACAAACTCTTCTTCTTCTTCTTCTTCGTTCGTCCACCACCCAACTATCGCAACTACCACCAGTCTAACCACCACCAGCACTTCAGCGCTCAGCCACCACCGAGAACAACAATGGCCATTTTAAATCAAATCTCAATCTAAGTTTGACACAACCAAGCACTAATCCCTCTTCTCATTCCCTGTTTCAAACTGAATTCAATACCCACATCATAACCACCAATTAGACTCCATTTTTGCATCCCAAATATCACCAGAAAAAGCAACTCTAGCTACCCAAAAACACCCATAACAACCCGAACTCAATCCTGAACCATCCTCGTTTCTAATATATTTCGTGCAACCAGACCCCCATTTGCCACCGAGTCCGCTGCCAGCGACCTATGTTGACCGATGCCCAAACCCACGACAACCAAACGCTGCACCTGACGCCCTTCCTCTTTCTCTCTCCTTGCTTGTTTGATATTAGGTCTTGATGGGTTGAGTCAAGAGCCAAAAACAAAATAAAAAAACAGATTGAGAAATTAACATGTTGATGGAATGGAGAAATTTGTGCTTGGTTGTGTCAAAGTTAGATTGTGGTTTGTTTTAAAATAGTCGTGGTAGTTCTCGGTGGTGGCTAAGTGGCGAATTGAGTGATGGAGTTGTTGGCGGTTGTACTGGTGGTTGGGCTGGTGGTCGGGTGGTAGACGAATGAAGAAGAAAGAGAAGAAATCGGTTTGTTTATGGTTTTGATAAGTTGAGCTTTATTGATATTTGGGGAGGAGAGAGTGCAGAGAAGATGTGTGAAAAAAGTTGTCCTCGTCCAGTCAGTTTTTAGAAATGTATGGCACCTCCCAGCAATTATTTGAGAAAACATAGGGGTATTTCTGTCTTTTCATATATACATCGCCGGAATTCAGTCAAAATGGTCGGAAAATCACTCAATAGCCAATTCATTTATGATGTGGTCCTCTTCGAGTGTATTAAAAAAATGTTGTCCCTTTCTAGTCAGTTATTAGAAGTGTGTGACACCTCCCAGCAATTTTTTGCAAATAATACTATGCCAATACCTATAATTAACAATTCTAATATTTCTTGGATAGATAGTCATATTAGGACTCTACCAGTACGTTAATACATTATCTACCCCTAGCTAACATATGCGAAGAAGAAATTAATATAAGAAATGACGGTTAAGAGGCCATAGTTATTAAAATGTCGATCATGATCTATGATCCTACGATTCTATAATCAAAAATTTTAGAGGTGATTCTACTACCTACACTCCGATCCACGATCCTAAGTGGGTTAATTCCGATCATAACTATCACATGGATCCGAATTAGGATCTCAATTCTAACAATCTTTGCAAGAGGCAGCAACAACCTTGAAGATCCAATAAGATAGATATAATGGAGGCATACATGTAGGTGGCGCTCAAATGAGATGGTACTTGGACATTAACATGAAGATTCATAAATGGTCTAGTATAGGGAAGGATGGCTATAGGTTTCAAATGCGATCATGAGAATATATTGTTTCACTCCCTATTCAATTTGTTGTTACTTTAGATTGTGTCGCTTGCTTTTAATCATAATTAGAACTATTTATAAATTTTATGGTCTTTAAGGCTTTGAATTGTCGGAAAGAAAAGTAAATTTTGGAGATAGCAAATAAAAAATTAGTATCGACTTTTTATTAAAAAACGACGGGAAAGTAATCCTTATTTTGTTGAAATTATTTTTAGGTCTCCATATTTCTATAATACATTTTTAAGGTAATTTATAATTTAAGTTAATCATTGTTAGATGACAAATTCAATCATTTGAACATATTTTAATTTTGGCAAAGTTTTGGAGGCAGATTGTTTAAAAATATTTATTATTGAGAAATGTCAATACTAAAAAATCATAGGTATTTAAGTAGTCCATGTAAACTCATAAAAAATGTTGGGACCCTGGGGGGGAGTGAATAGGTTTAATACAGAGTTCTTCACTTATAAATATAAAGACGTTAATAGCACTTGAATGAACTGAATAATACTTCTTTATTAGATAAACGTTAAGGTACAATAGAAATAGAGGAGGTTAGGGAACTTAGCAGGTTTAAGACAGTAAGGTCCTTAATGGCTGCTTACAAGGATAGAAACTGAGATTCTGTTTTTATTGAGGGGCCTCACAGACGAGGCTTGTGATGAGGGGCCTCACAGATGAGACAGAGAGAAGGGACCTCACAGACGAGGCTTCACAGATGAGGCAGAGAGGAGAGCCCTCACAGACGAGGCAAAGAAGAGGAGCCTCACAGACAAGGCAGAGAAGAGGGGCCTCACAAACGAGGCAAGAAGAGGGGCCTCACAGATGTGGCAGAGAAGAGCGGCCTCACAGACGAGGCAAAGAAGAACAAGGGGGATTACAATGGATATCAACTTCACTAAGCCTTAGTGCTTCAAGGTTTTGCTATACAACACCTCACCAACATAGTTGGCTACATAACTCACCAAGAACCTTGGTTATACCTCACCAGAAGTACCTTACTGGCTACATTTCTCACCAAGGATTCATTTGCTACACTCAGAAATCTCACCAGATTTCCTACACTCGATTACTTGCTTGGAATCAACTAATAACAAAAGGGAGGCAACCGTTCTTTATATAGATGCTTGGCTTTCAATGCAAACGACTAGTCTTGGTATTTCCTTAGTTGATGATTCTTTTCAGATTTGCTTGATCCTCTATCTTCACTCTTTTTGGAATCTCCAATCCTTATCTACCAAGATATATTCTGCAAAGTATACACCAAAAATAAGTCTATATAATCTTGAATATATGCTGAGATTATTTAAGAGATTTTCTGGATACTTCCCAAATTTTTACTCTTTCAAACAAAACTCTCTCGGCATGGCTGAGTTCCTCAGCGACAATGGTGTTGAGGGCATCACAGTTTCTACAAAAAAATGTTTAAATCACTGAATTTGTCATCTAACAATTGTTAACTTAAATAATAAAGGTAATGTTATATTTTATTTTTTTCATAGGTATTTAAGTAGTTCAAATTTTTCATAATATATTTTATTTTTTTAATTCTTACTCTATATTGTTTTTGTTTTTTCGTTCCTGCTCCTAGAAAGGTAATGAATTGTAGTTACTAAAACAATTTTTAAATTATTTTTTTGAGATTCCGAGCAATTATTATAATTTTTTAAAATGAATAAAAGTGAAAAATTCGTAAAAAAAATTGAAAAAAATTGGGAGAAACGTCATAAATTCATTAAAAATCATGGTAAAATGTTATACAAAGTTTTGAATTAGTTGCAATACAAAATCTATGATATTTAGGGTATATTCTCGATAATATCCTACTACAATCCTTTTTTTTTGGACCATCAGAATCCAAATTGATAGTAAGGATTATTATTGTCCAATTCATAAAAGTCGTGATTATTAGAATCCAAATTTTTTTAATAAAATATCTTAAAATATATTATGAAAATATAGGGTCCTAAAAGTAATTTATACAAAATGAATGTACTTTTTGTTATAGAATAGTTGTGTGAATGTCCATACCCTTACTTTTCTTAGCCAGTTTTCTTAGCGATGAAGAATCCTTGTATTATAAATACGCCCTCGATGCTAATGAAATTCATTCATTCCTTTTGCCTCCAACATCCTCTGACTCTATTCTCTCTCAACTTTCTCTTGTATTCATAACACGTTATCAGCACGATGTACAATAAGTATTGAGTGTTCATTGTTACTTGAGTTAAATATAGTTTAATAGTGTCATGCACTCATGAAGTTAATTCGTTAAATGGTATTTATTGCATAAGTATTGAGTGTTGAGTGTTCTCTTCCCTTTTATATATATATTTTTTTTTAGTTATAAATTTTACTCTCCCATTGAATTTTCGTTTAAATTCACTAGTGAACCTGAAGTACACACTAATATTACAACTTATATACTTTTATTAGTGACCAGAAGTTCACTAAGATATTGATTATTTTTTTTTTATTAGTGGACCAGAAGTTCACTTCCATCTAAATACTAATATTATTAGTGAACCAGACGTTCACCTCCATCTAACTACTAATATTATTGGTGAACCAGAAGTTCACCTCAATCTACCTATTAATGTTATTGGTGAACCAGAAGTTCACCTCAACCTCACTACTAATATCAATTGTGAACCAGAAGTTCATCCTAATAATATGAATTATATCCAATTTCATTGGTGACCAGAAGTTCACCATATATGATATCTTGCTGCTTGCCGTTTGCCGTTTTCATTGTTGTTGATAATATTTAACTTTACATGATAATCTTTGATTTCTTTTCATGATTATGATTCATTTATATATATATATTTTTTTTTTTGCACAGAATATATATATATATATATATATATATATATATATATATATATATTATATGCCTTTTCACTTGGATATCCTTGTCCCTAACATGCTATTTGTACGTCTCTTATACTACCATGTCAAACCTGGCCAACCTAGAGTTCATTGCCCTGGATATATCTGGTCAAAATTATTTATCCTGGGTACTTGATGCTAAAATTCATTTGGCTGCCAAGGGTTTGGGAGACACTATAATAAAGGACAACAAAGCATCCGCCCAAGACAAGGCCAAAGCCATGATTTTCTTGCGCCACCACCTCCATAATTGTCTTAAAATAGAGTATCTCACGACTGAAGATCCATACGAGCTATGGAACAGTCTGAAAGAAAGATATGACCACCAAAAGGCGGTCATTTTACCAAAAGCCCGATATGATTGGATGCATCTCAGATTTCAAGATTATAAATCTGTAGCTGAATATAATTCAACACTTTTTCGAATTACCTCACAGCTGAAATTGTGTGGTGAACCAATCACAGATGCGGGTCTATTGGAAAAAACGCTTTCCACTTTTCATGCAAATAATTTGATTTTACAACAACAATATCGTGCAAAGGAGTTTGACAAATATTCGAAACTGATTTCTTGTCTACTGGTAGCTGAGCAGAATAATGAGCTTTTAATGAGAAATCATGAAAGCCGCCCAACTGGCTCTGCCCCATTCCCTGAAGTGAATGTGGCAACATACAATAACCAGAGGGGCAGTAGAGGTTACACCAGTAGCAGGGGTCATGGAGGTAGACGTGGTCGTGGTCGTGTTTCAGGTCGCGGCCCCAGTCGTGGTCGTGGTCGTGGCTATGGTTGTGGCAACTCCTTTAAACGATCATCTTCCCACCTGAACTGGGACACCAAAAATTATCAAGCCAAAAATATTGAGGAAAGCCCATGTTATCGTTGTGGAGGAAACGGACATTGGTTGCCTACCTGTCGTACGCCGAAACATTTTGTGGATCTCTATCAAGCATCATTAAAGAACAAAGGAAAACAGATAGAGACAAATTTTATGTAAGATGATGGATCAATTGATGTGTCACACTTAGATGTTTCGGATTTCTTTTCCCAGCCTGAAGGAAAGATCAATCATTTGATCGGTGATGGCAATGACGAGACTCTTATGGACTAGGATATTACCATATAGATTTTAATGGGCAATTTTGTAGCATGGCTTATATTACCCATATCAACATGGCTTTTACTTTTCTTATAAGTTTCTAGATGTTGTTAAGGTTTTTCCTTCCTTAATGTATGACTTTTGAAATAATATCATATTTCTTCTTACCTTAATTTTAGTGAAGATCATGGACACTTCATCAATTGGAGTAATGAACAAAGAAAGTGTAAAACCCCGAGTTTTTGGTGAAGGCCGCCGTTAGTTCCGTCTGGCAAGCTGTTGGTGTTAAGTTTAAGTTTCGAGGACGAAACTTCTTTTAAGAAGGTAATGATGTAAAACCTCGAGTTTTAGGAGGAATGGAACCGTTAGTTTCCTTACCGGACCGTTAGGGTTAAGTTTAAGTTTCGAGGACGAAACTTCTTTTAAGAAGGTAATGATGTAAAACCCCGAAAAATCCAAAGATGTTGACCGTGACGTCGTTAATAAAATAGGTTTGACTTCATTATTTATTGTTGTTCATGATGTGTTTATTTATGCTAACGCTTGAGCTCGTAAGACCGATGAGGGGCTAACAAGGGTAGATTAGTATTTTCGTGGGTTATATATCTTTGTGGTATTATAAATATTATTATGTGATTAATTTCGTGAATAATATTTGCTATGTGATTATACGATTATTGGTATTAATATTATTATTATTATTATTATTATTATTATTATTATTATTATTATTATTATTATTATTAGTATTACTTATAATTCCTTAAATCTGATTATTAGTTTAATGGGTTGGGTTAGGAATAGGATTAGTATTTGGGCCTAAATTGGGTATTAGTATAAAAACCCCCTAAACCCATATCAAACCCTAATCTCTCTCCCAAACCCTAACCCTACACCCCTCTCTCTCTCCCTCTCCCTGCGCGTCCGCCCATCCACCGGCAGCCACCGCAGTCGCCGGCCACCACCGCAACCACCGCCGCTAAAAGAAAACCCCCGCAACCCTCTATCTTTCTCTTTCTCTTCTCTTTCTCACTTCCTCGGCGTCGACTTTGCTCCGCCACCAGAACAAACACCGCCGCCGCCCCTCTACAGCCGTCGCGTCGTCACAACCGTCGTCTCGTCCCGTCGCCGACTGCCGGACGCTGCCCAAACGAGGAGTGCACGACCCCTGACGTTGGTTTGCTAGTCGAAGCCGAGCCCGACGCCCTCCGACCAACACACACCGCCACCCATCACCACCACCGTTCTCGCCGTCGTCGCCTCGCCCGTCGCCGCCCTGCTCGCCGGAGAAAGCCACCGTGCCCTAACCTACGTAAAACCCTAACCCTAACCCTAACCATCTGATAATCTGTTTTATATTTTCCTTCTTTTTCCTTTTTTTTTCTTTTCTGTTTTTATTTTCAAAAAATTTTATTCTGTTTTTATAATTATTAAATTGTATTGTTAGTTTTGTAATTAGGAAAATTACATGTAATCTTGTTCTTGATTGTAATTATGTGTAATTTGTAATAAGTTGTTATGTGTAATTAATTATTCTTGTATTGTTTTATTTATATATAATTTGTTTAATTATTATTATGTGTTTTGTTATTAGGGTTGTAATAGTTAAATTGTTAGGGTTCAATTGGTATTGTACTTGTCCTTGTAAATCATGTTAGGGTTAGATAACTTTATTATTGTATGTACGAAATTGGAAATTTATTACCTAGGTTAACTCTTGAATTTTAGTTATAAAAATCGTTATGTTCTTTATTGTTCTTTAAAGGTAAATCTTATTAGTTTGTTAAATAAATTAGTTAACCTACTACAAGTTGATTTCTTATTAATAAAATCTTGAATTCTTGATTAGTAGTTACATGTATATTGTACTTTATTTTACATGTTCTTTAAGCCTTTCTTGATTCTTGAATTAAGAAACCCACATGTTTAACCACCTTCAATGTTTCTTGACATTCTTGTTTCTTTTTGTTATAACTTACTTGTAAATAATCCATGTTTTGATCTTTAAAATCTTGGTCAAGTAATTTATGTTTTAAGTAATTTTATTTCTTTTATGACTTTAGGATTGATTAAAATTATTAAAGTGTCTTTCATGTTTTCTAAATTAGGTTTAATACTACAAGTTTAATTGTTGGACCTAAGTTAAGTTGGACCTCATATCTTAGACCCTAGCTACTGTTCCGAGTCCAAATTAGAACCCCGAGACCGATTGGTAAAAGTTAGAACCGAAATAACAAATTAATTAAGAACCGGTAACAGGACAGTTTTGTTAGTGTCTAAAGATCGGGTTGCCACGATTAGTATAATTGTCTTTTGACTGAACCCTTTTAACTGGAGTTTCCCTTGGATGTTAGGAACCATAGGAATCTTACGGATCGAACGTTTGATTTGTATAGCCCGAGTTATAACCGTTTTACCAGAACCTGTCAGAACTGGACCAATTGTGAAGATGGGTGTTTTTAGAGTCCTTCGGGACTGATTTGGGCTTAGCCATCAACATAGACGTTTTAGTAGACATCCTGAGGTTTCCGAAAAGTCCAGAACCAGACCCGTAGGATGTCGGGAAGTTGAGTTATGACCCGTTTTATGTGAACGTTACAATCTGTCCTCTGCTTGCTTTTATTTATGAAAATTTGTTGAGTAAATTTTATGTCTGAACTTGTTATATAATTCCTTGAGTGTGTTAAGTGTAAATCATAAATGATAGGAACCTAAGTGTTCCTAGGGGATGGGGTAGGTAGTTGATAGTTGATACTAACTTCGTTAGAACGAGTTTTGATTAGATAATTATTCTTATTCTATGCCCGAGTTAGTGCGTGACGTTAGTGAGCTCAAGTGTGTTCTTCTTTTTGCTGTGCTGTGAAGTATATCAGGTAATTGTCTATGCTCTAATCCCCACCGGGATGCTCTTTAAATGTGTTTTAATGTTTTCTAATCTGTTTTGATAATTGCATCCCGAAAGGGGACTTTTGTGAAATTATGACCATCTGTTTTGGATAACTGTTTGTAATTGTTGTACCTTGTTTTATGAGTGGAGAAATTGAGATGGTCTTTTATAAGTGGTTTTATTATTGATTTTGATAATCTGGGTTGGGTTTGACTTGAGAGTTGTGAGATGAGTTTGAATAATGAATTAATAATTCAAAGTGGAAACATTAAGCAGGTTGTTGATTTGATGCCTTGACAGGCTAATGTTTTTGCGGGTGATAACCCTGAGACCAGGATTCGATGCCTGTATGGGTTATGTGCCAGGAGATCAGGATTTCATACCTGATATAGGGTAGATGTTATGAAGCCTTTGGTGGGCGACTGTTTGATGCCTTTGAGAGGCTAATGTTTATGCGGGTGATAACCCTAAGACCAGGATTCGATGCTTGTATGGGTTATGTGCCAGGAGATCAGGGTTTCATCCCTGATATAGGATAGTTGTTTGATGCCTTCGGTAGGCAATGTTCTTTAAGGGATTTGATATCCCGCCCGCAACTTAAAATAAGGATTGGATGAGTTGAGGAAACAGTATGGGATTAAAGGTTTGTAAAACGTTTGATTTGATCCCTCTCCCCAAAATGAATTGAAATGAACTTAAACTGTTTTAAACGTTAGGGGTAGACATTATTGAGATTTCCCCCTCATTTTTGAAATGTTTTGTTTTCAGGTGAAGATCTAAATGCTGGGGACGGGAATTAGAAGTGAGGACGACGAGTCTAGAAGTCCTTGAATCTTTTTATATCGTTTTCGTTATGATGTCTTAAAGTTTTGTTTTGAGTTGTTAGTAGTTACCGTTAGCAGACAGTTGTGTTTTCCTTTCTCGCCTTGTGTTCCTTCGGGGATACGGCAGTGACGCCCAAACTAAATTTGAAGTCTTCCGCTAAGTTTTGTCTGTTAACGTTAGTTTGACTTTGACTTTTCTATAATTGAATTTCCGGGGCGTTACAGAAGGAGATATGTGCATCGCAGATAGTGCAACAACACACACTATCCTGAAAAATAAGAAGTATTTTTCTTGTTTATTAATGCAAGAAGCAACTGTTAGTACTATATCGGGTAGTTCAAATTTAATTGAAGGCTCCGGAAGAGCTCATATAGTATTACCTGGTGGAACCTATTTTCACATAGATAATGCATTATATTCCACCAAGTCTCAAAGAAACTTATTAAGTTTTAAGGATATTCGCAGAAATGGATATCATATTGAGACAACCAGTGCAAATAACGTTGAATATTTGCATCTTATTAAATTTACATTGGGCAAAAGATGTGTGTTGGAAAAGTTACCATCATTATCATCGGGGTTATACTTTACAAAGATTAACCCTATTGAAGCATATATGCTAGTAAACCAGAAGTTTACTAATGAAAAGGATTTTATCATATGGCATGATAAATTGGGGCATCCCGGATCAACAATGATGCGCAAAATCATAAAGACCTCATATGGACATACTTTAAGGGACCATAAGATCCTTCAAACTAATGAGTTCTCATGCGCGACTCTCAAGGAAAATTAATCATAAGGCCATCAACTAAGGTAGGTGGAATCCCTGCATTTCTCAACGTATACAAGGTGACATTTGTGGTCCTGTAGACCCGGCATGTGGACCATTTAGATACTTTATGGTATTAATTGATGCATCAACTAGATGGTCACATGTGTGTTTATTGTCAATCGCAACTTGGCATTTGCAAGATTGCTTGCTCAATTGATTAAATTACGAGCACGTTTTCCGGATCATTCTATCAAGAGAATTCATCTTGATAATGTTTGGTGAATTTAAGTCTAAAGCCTTTGATGATTTTTGTATGTCAATTGGCATAGAAGTTGAGCATCCATGCGCATGTTCATGCTCAAAATGGTCTTGCGAATCATTTATTAAGCGCTTGCAACTAATTGCAAGACCATTGCTTATGAGAGCAAAGCTTCCAACTAGTGCTTGGGACATGCTATATTGCATGTTGCGACATTGATCCGTATCGACTAGTTGGTTATCATGAATTTTCTGCCCAACAATTGGTTTTTGGCCATGAACCAAATATCTCCCATCTACGAACTTTTGGATGTGCGGTGTATGTACCTATTGCCCCACCACAACGCACTAAGATGGGACCCCAAAGGAGATTGGGAATATATGTTGGGTACGAATCTCCATCTATAATTAAGTACCTGGAACCATCAACTGGAGATTTGTTTACGCACGATTTGCCGATCGTCATTTTGATGAGACAGTTTTCCCAGCATTACGGGGAGAATCTAAGCAGTTGGGTAAAGAGATAAGTTGGAACGAATTACTGCTAAAGCATCTTGATCCTCGTACAAAGCAGTGTGAACTAGAAGTTCAAAACATAATTTGTTTACAATCTCTAGCGAATCAACTGCCAGACGTGTTTACTGACCCAAAGAGAGTCACTAAATCTTACATCCCAGCTGCCAATGCTCCTATTAGAATTGATGTCCCAGCAGGACAAAGTGCTATTGCTAATGAGTCTAGACCATATTTGAAGCGTGGCAGACAAGTAGGTTCCAAAGACAAAAATCCTCGAAAAAGAAAAGGAGCAATGAATAATGATAACCAGCACGAGGAAAAATTGACTCGAGAAGAGTCCCCAGACATGACAAATGTGGAAGTTGCACCACAAACTTAGGTACCTGGAAATTGCAATAATGATGAGATCTCAATCAATTATGTCATGACTGGTATAAGATGGAACCGAAGTGAAATCGACGTCGATACAGTGTTTTCATATAATATAGCACTGAATATCTTGAATGAAAATGAGGATCATGAGCCAAGGTCTGTTGAAGAATGCATGCAAAGAAAAGATTGGCCAAAATGGAAAAATGCGATTACTGCAGAATTAGATTCTCTTACAAAAAGGGAAGTATTCGGACCTGTAGTCCGAACACCAACAAGCATAAAACCTGTGGGATTCAAATGGGTCTTTGTGCGAAAATGAAATGAGAAAAATGAGATCGTGAGATATAAAGCAAGATTAGTCGCCCAAGGTTTCTCACAGAAACCAGGCATTGGTTATGAAGAAACATACTCCCCAGTAGTTGATGCTACTACTTTTCGATACCTATTGAGTCTGGCAGTACATGAAAATCTCACTATGCATCTTATGGATGTCGTTACTGCTTATCTATATGGGAAAATTGAGAACGACATTTACATGAAACTCCCTGAAGGATTTCAATTGCCTGAAGCACATAATAAGAACCCGCAAGATCTTTACTCAATCAAGTTGAATAGATCTCTATATGGGTTAAAGCAATCCAGACGCATGTGGTATAATCGCCTCAGTGAGTATTTATTGAAAGAAGGATATATAAATAATCATGTTTGCCCATGCATTTTCATAAAGAGATCCGGATCCAAATTCGCTATAATCGCTGTTTATGTTGACGATTTAAACATGATTGGAACTCCAGAAGAGATCCAAAAAGCAGCAGATTACTTAAAGAAAGAATTTGAAATGAAAGATCTCGGTAAAACCAAGTTTTGTCTTGGTTTCCAAGTTGAACATTGTAAGAATGGAATATTTGTGCATCAGTCGACTTATTTAGCAAAAGTGCTAAAACGATTCTACATGGACAATGCACATCCATTAAGTACTCCTATGGTCGTGAGATCACTTGATGTGAGAAAGGATCCATTTAGACCACGAGAAGATGATGAAGAACTCCTTGGTCGAAGTACCATATTTAACTGCTACTGGAGCATTAATGTACCTTGCTAGCTACACACGACCAGATATTTCCTTTTCTATGAATCTGTTAGCAAGATTTAGCTCGTGTCCAACACGAAGACATTGGAATGGAGTTAAACATATATTTCGATACCTTCGAGGTACAATGAATATGGGTTTATTCTATCCTCATGAAGTAGCAACAGATTTGATCGGCTATGCTGATGTTGAATATTTATATGATCCTCATAATGCCCGATCTCAAACTGGTTATGTGTTTACTTGTGGTGGAACTGCCATTTCTTGGCGATCTATGAAGCAAACCATAACTGCCACATCTTCCAATCACGCTGAAATCTTGGCAATTCATGATGCTAGTAGAGAATGTGTGTGGTTAAGATCTATGATTCAACACATTCGTGGAACTTGTGGTCTATCTTCAGGAAAAGATGTTCCCACAATTTTACATGAAGATAATGTTGCATGTGTAGCACAACTAAAGGCAGAATACATCAAAGATGATAGAACAAAGCATATCTCACCAAAGTTCTTTTTCAATCATGATCTTCAAAAGAGAAATGAGATTAATTTTCAACAAATCCGTTCTAGTGAGAATTTGGCGGATTTATTTACTAAGTCTCTCCCAACTGCAACCTTTGAGAAGTTAGTCAGCAAAATTGGGTTGCGTCGTCTCAGAGATGTCTGTTGATGCTCATATCAGGGGGAGTTTATACGCGTTGTACTCTTTTTCCCTTATCCGAGGTTTTGTCCCATTGGGTTTTCATTGGAAAAGTTTTTAATGAGGCAGCACATGTTGGCGTATCAAGAATTATGTACTCTTTTTTCCTTCACCCCCTATGGGTTTTACCTAGTACGGTTTTTAACGAGGCATGTTCGTTTGGTGATGGACATTCAAGAGGGAGTATTATAGAATAATAGTGTGAATGTCCATGCCCTTACTTTTCTTAGCCAGTTTTCTTCGCGATGAAGAATCCTTGTATTATAAATATGTCTTCGATGCTAATGAAATTCATTCATTCCTTTTGTCTCTAACATCCTCTGACTCTATTCTCTCTCAACTTTTACTTGTATTCATAACACTTTTGAGTGATTTTTTGCTTTTTATTAGCCATTGCTAATAATTTATTGTGACATATTTTATAATTTGATGTCAGGAAAGCTGACAATGCTTCTCCTGGCTGAGTATTCCATCGCAAAATCTGGTGGAAGTAGTGGGCTTACCTTTTCAAGAATGGTGATTCCTTCCATTTTGAATTTTCTGGAAATAAAAAAAGGGTGGAGATTCCCTGAACTCAATCAACTGTGCAATGGGTACACGAAGCTAGTGGGGGAATGGATAATTGGATAGCATACTCAATTCCCTGCAGTTGTTGGGAATTGAGCGGCTTTTGGACGCAAGAGTCATTGCCAAGGTTGATATTATTAGACACCTTCGTCATCGCACAACCACTAAATTCCTGAGTTTGTCATCACCATGTTGAATGCTACATCACACTATTGGACCAACACTCTTAAAATAACAATCTTAATTATTAGCTTAGTTTTATTTTAAAAAAAATCTGTTCCATACCACTGGGCGTTGAATCAGCTATTTTATTTTCAATTTGAATTAGCTTTGTTATGGAGATAAGTGAGACTCGAGGATATTCACCTAAAAAATTAAACAAAGACAGTTCGGTGCTTAAATTATCCCCTAAAGCTTTCTCCAAAGCAAGGTTTTATAAGAGACTGCACTGCTCTTGGCATTTGAACTCGTGATCCCATATTCACACGACAATAACTCAATCGTTATGCCAAGATTCCCCTTCTTACGAAAAAAATTTAATAATAATAATAACAACGATATAATAATAATAATAATTATTATTATTATAATATTAATTATTATTAAGATGTGTCTGTGGGATTTCGTTAGCCATGTATATTTAGATTCCTTTTAACTTCGTGGAGTAACCAGGTTTATCAAACCCTCCTTTAATATCGTGGAGTACGCATGTATGTATTTATATATTGTTATTTCATGCTTGTTTTTTTAGGCCCTGTTCTTTTATACAGCTGGTTGTGAATGCGGTACGGTGTGAAGGAAATGTGGTGGGTTGGAAAAAGTTGTGGTGGATTGGGGAAAAGTTGTGGTAGGTTGTGGTGGAATATGGAAAGTTTAACCTTTAATAAAAATATAAATTAAATTAGAAAAAGTAGATTGTGGTGGGTTATGGTAGATTGTGGTGGATTGTGGTGGAATATGGAAAGTTGTGGTGCGGTGTGACACCGCAACTTGCCAGCCGCATAAAAGAACGGGTTAGTATTTTAATGGTTTTCCAAAGGTTTTCGAACTTGGTTTCACACGGTAACTAAATTAGTTTTCAAGTGACTTTCGAAAGGTTTTCTTTATATGTGGATCCACTGGAATCAACATCTTCATAAACTTTAGTTCATGAGAGAAAAATGTCTACTTCTAAGTCCCCAGACTAGGCTTAAGTGTTTTTATGGAGAAAAATTGTTGTTATTTATTTATAATATAAACAGAACATGATTTAATACAATATTTTATGTTGATCTTAAAGAATATAAGAACTTAATAAATAGATAATAGCTTTCAGTTTATTATAAAAAGATGAATAGACTAAAGATATGGAACATTGAAAATAATATTTATCATGCCTTAAGAAATGAAAAATATAAAATATTCAATTCAAAATAAAAAATAATAAAATGATATTATGAAATTCAATTTATCCACCTTTGAAGATTGGGGAATTGTCAATTTTAAATGTAGAAATAATGAAATATACATGCTGTAATATAGCAAAATATTTTGCAAAATGTTACTCTTGGACAACTTAACCATTTCTATGAGAATATTTTTTATAACTAATTGTCAACATATTATTGGTATCTAACACACATAATACCCCTTAACTAAAACTTTATGATTACAAATAACTTTAGTGTTACTTACCTGTCATGAATCTTGTGGAATTGTGTTATTAATATTAGAGAAGAGCATGCAATAGATATAAGATGGGCACATGAGTGCTTGTATTTAATATATGAATCCAAATGTTGAGGACTAATCACGTAAAGAGTCCTCGTGAGATCCTGTGTATTTGATGAATAAAACCGTATTTTAATTCATGGATTTGGTTAAGATACGATGGATTGTAACAGCATGTTCGCCTATTCATTCGCCTTCATCCCATATTGCACATGCTGTTACAATCCATCATATGAGCTGAAGCCTCAAGGCACATTATTTATACTTTACGAGCACGGATACTCGTGCATTGCACGGGATGCAAGTAAACCATATATATTATTGAAAATATTATCGACGTTATATTTAAAAGAATAAAAAAAAAATAATAATGAAAAATAAAAAAATAATTTTCTTAGTTAAAAGAATAAAGAAAAAAGAATAGTGCATATGATAAAAAGGAAAAGAAAAAAGAGATATTAATACAAGCATATACACTTTAATATATATATTAATATTACATAGTTTTTTTTTTAAAAAAGTAAATAGAATCAATCATAAATTTTCCAAAATACCCTCATTAGAATGCACATATTTCGATCTTCACCCTTTATACCTAGAAATATATATATATATATATATATATATATATATAGGATAATTGGATTCTAACAATCCCTATTATCATCAATTGGACAATGGTGGACCGTACTTTCACTTTGTATTTTGGTGGTCTAAAAATAAAATAAAATTGGATTGTAGTGGGATATTTTCGAGTGAATCATAGATTTTGTGTTGCATTTGATTTAAAACTTAGTATATCACTTTACAATAATTTTTAATGAATTTACAGCATTTCTCCCAATTTTTTTTCATTTTTTTACTATTTTTTACGATTTTTTCACTTTTATTATTTAAAAAAATCATAATAATTATTCGGAGTCTCAAAAAAATAATTTAAAAAATGTTTTAGAAACTACAATTCATTAACTTTCTAGCGGCAGGAACGAAAAAAACAAAAACAATATAGTGTAGGAATGAAAAAAAATAAGAAGAATGTAGAGGTGGATTTAGTACCACTACAATCTAATTTTTTTTTTTGACACCACCAGAATACAAAGTGAAAGTACGGTCCACCATTGTCCAATTGATGAAAGTAGGGATTATTAGAATCCAATTATCATATATATATATATATATATATATATTACCAATTTACCAAATGGGCCGCTTATCATGCCGCTTTAAAAAGGCCACATCTTTCTCTCTCTCTCTCTTTTTTTTCCCTTTTCAAAAGCTTACTTGAACCGGTTCCAAAAAAAAAAAAAAAAAAAAAAGCTTACTTGAACGGCAAGTACGTGAGACGTGACGCCTGACGGCTTATTCAATGACTCCCCGTTGACATATCTGGATAGCCTTACCCTCCTTCGATCTTGATCTTATATCTTAAATTCCTCTTCCCAAATGGAAATATTTATGGAGAATGCATATGGGCTCATTCTTTTATACGGTTGATTGTGATGTGGTAATTGCTCCGTATGGTGAAATTTGAAAAAGAATTATGGTGAAAATTATGGTAAGTGGGATAAGCATGAGGAGAAAGAATATGAAAAGTAGAGGAGAAAAGTGAGAACAGTAAAAATATATATTGGTAATGATTGTGGTGTGGTGTGATGAAATCTAGTGAAGTGTGGTAGAAATTAAATAATTGCGGTATGGTATGGTATGGTACAATACTGCAATCTACGCATAAAAGAACAATGCTTAAACGGGTTGAAAATTGAAATCATTTACCGTTTAAATTTTAAACGGATTGACCTTATTTTGACCTATTTACCCATTTAAGTGAACTTGTTAGAATAAATTTACCAATTTAACCATTAAGGTCCCATCCTTTTGGCAAATTTACGCCAATATATCAAAATTATTATCTTTTATATTTTTTAAAATTAGATATTTTTTATAAATTTTTATAAATATAAACGAAAGTTGTTAAATTTTTGTAAAATGGAGTTACCCATAAATTTAAAACGGGTCCATCTCTAACTCTATGAGAGTTTGTGTAGACAGGTAAATACATCCACTCCAACAATTGGTATCCAACACGATTTGGACTATCATACAAAATAGAGCAGCAGGCCGGCCTTTTGCCCATTACTAAATAATAAAAAGAGCCTATTATCATTGGCTACAACTTACACAAGTATCGCAATGAAACAAAACCTCCAAAAGTAAGCAGAAAAATATAGGGAGACCACACTATCTTGAATTGATAACCCAATTATTCATCAAATTCAGACATCCTTTTTTTTTATTATTATTATGTAGTATGTTGTTGGGTTAGTAGGTGTTAAACATCGGTTTCTATTGTCTTGTTGAACTTATCTAAGTCATTTAGTATAAGTTTAATAGTGATTTTTATCATCTTTGTTAATTGAGATTAATTTGTTTAATTATTTTATTTTTAGGCAATTTTGATATAAGTGATGATGACACAGCAGAAAAAAAAAATGAAATTAAGGAGCAAAGAAAGTCAACATAGTCGCGCCAGAAAATTAGAAGCAAAATTGGAATTTCTAGTTTAATCGGCAGGGGCAGCTGTGTCACATTTTAGTCTTTTATTTTAAGTAGTTTTATTAATTAGAAGAAAGACAACATTTCATTCTACATTATTTTAATTTATAGTTTCTCTCTAGGCTTGAAGGGAGGTTTCTCTCTAAGTCTCTCTAGTTCTAGGTTTAGATTCCCTCTAAAGTAATTAAATTAGATTATCTTTGTTCAAGAATTCAACAATTTCGTTCTTCGCCTTCAATTCAAGACTAAGTTTTTCTATCCTTTTCTCTCTATTTTTTTATGTTCATGTGCCAGTTGGATTAGTCTTGCTTCTCTCTAATTGTATTGTTATGTTGATTTGTTGTTAGTTTTGTGTTGTTGTTAGTTAAATGAATAAGGATAGAAAAAAAATGGATGGATAGAGTAGAAATAGGTGAAATAAAATGTGGCAGGGGAAATAAAGTGTGGTAAGTGCATAAAGTGGATAAAGTACAACAAAAAAGAACAAGGTCCTGAGTAAGAAAATTAGAAAGGATAATAATATATGTCTTACATTAAGGCCTCGTTCTGTTATACGGTTGGTTGCGGTGCGGTGTGGTGGAAATTTCAAAATCGTGATGGGTTGAGGAAAGTTGTGGTGGATTGTGGAAGGTTGTGGTGGAATGTGGAAGGTTGTGGTGGATTGTGAAATGTTGGGGTGTAAATAATTGTAAGTGGGTTCATAGATTGTGGTAGGTTATGGTGGATTGTGGTGGAATATGGAAAGTTGTGGTGCGGTGTGGAGCCGCAACCAACCATTGCATAAAAGAACAGGTCTAAGATGTTTTTTTAATATTTTAACTTATGTATAATTTATATTTTCATATGATTAAAATGTTTTTGAAGAATATACCAAGCAAATAACCAAGTGGGCATAGCTCATGTGATACCAAGTTGGTCCTCTATTTTTGAAGTTCCAATATTTTACTGGGTTTTTAACCAAACATTATCCTAATATGTAGCAACAAGAATTGCATTTAGGTCAGGTTGTTTATACAGTTGGTATGGTGTAGAAATGGTGCAATATGGTGAAATTATAGAAAGTGCGATAAGATGTGGAATGATATGATAAAATTTGTGGAAATTGTGATTGATATGGTATGTGATGAGATATAATGTGAAATGTAGTGAAAAAAGTGAGAAAATATATTTGTAATGATTGTGGTATAATGTGAATGTGAAAGAATATTGACTCGTATGATGAGTTGTAGTATCACATCGTACCGCACCTCACAAAAGAATAAGGTCTAACGGCTGAAAGCCCTTGAAGTCAAACTAGGGTACATTTGTGCAAACACTAATTCTCCATATTTTCAACTCATTGAGTGATATATATCTATGGGGTATCTATGAAACATCTTTCACTATAATATATTTTTGTTTAAAATACAATTCTACACTTATGAGAAAAACATATAATATAGCAATATTTAACAATGTAACAATAAGATAATTGTTTAAAATTACATATTGTGGGGACATAAGCCAATAATGCATGAGATTCAGTGATTTTGAGTATAAATAGCAGAAGAAAGCCGCAAGATTCTCCTATCCCCAACGAAACTAAAAAGATCGAAAGAAGAGTGGAGCAATGGGGACAAACTCATCTGTTTTCTCCCTCTTCTCTATGCTCCTGTTAGTTATAGCTTCTTCAGCTTCAGAGAGCCAGGTTTTCCTACATACATTTCCTCCTTTCTTAATTTAAGCCTTTATGTAAATTTGTATGTGGAATTTGATGGGAAATTTTGGTGCATGGCTTTTGGCAGGTATACATAGTATACTTTGGAGAGCACAGTGGAGAGAAAGCACTGCATGAGATCGAAGAAAGTCATCACTCGTATCTCAACTCTGTTAAGGAAACAGAGGACGAAGCAAGAGATTCTCTGCTTTACAGTTACAAGCACAGTTTCAATGGCTTTGCTGCTCTTCTTACTCCACACCAAGCCTCCAAATTATCTGGTAAGCATGCAATACTCTTATTCTTAATTAATCCCGAATTCACCCAATCAAATACTAATATCTGTTTTATTCAACTTATCATGAACTAATGTTGTTTTACATGTAACATATGTGTGAGCAAATTATATACATACGTATACATATATAGAGACTAGAAAGATATAGAAGTTGGCAATTTAACGTTAGACTTCTTTTCCATTTTTTTTAAAAAAAATTATGTAATAATTTATTAATGACAAATTTACCTTCCTTTATTGAGAATAATTATAACAATAAAATAAGGGTATACTTGTCAAGCTTAAATTTACAAAATCATGTCTATCTATCTATCTATCTATTTTTGTAATGATAGATAGATAGATAGATAGATAGATAGATAGATAGATAGATAGATAGATAGATGATTAAATTATATTCTTATCAACATTGATTTCATACTTACAAAACACATAGAAGATACAGTGTTTAATTTATTGGGTGATCTCAAGAAAAAATTATAAAAAGAAAATAATTGATATGTGTTGTATCTATGATTCTATCTACCTAAATAAGCCTGAAATTACATAATCATTGACTTATAAAATATATCTTTACTAAACAAATTGTGCCCTATTAGGGTGTCACTTTTAATCATCTTATAATTTATATGGTATTTATTATAATTATCTGTAATTATAAAAATTGTATTAAAAATCATAAAAAGAATTTATTAAGGTCAATGGAATGTAATATCCAAACATAATTATAGATTGAAAAAATTTATATAATTGATCATTATATTGTTTGGATTTTATGTAAAAAGAAATAAGTGAATTAAAAAAATTAAACATAGATTAATAAGATTATAGGGACTGGATAGAAGTGCCATGGTAATTATTGGTGGATGTGATTAAAGAACACGGAAGTTCCTTATGAAATACTAATTATTATTATGACAATTTATACTGGTAAAACATAGCATGTAAGAGAATGCCCAAAAAGGAAAAAGAAACTTTATATACAAGCCGTATGACCCCTTTTTGTTCATATATAACATAGATATATTTTATTTGTTTGTGTTGATATGCAATACTTATTATTGTTAATGTGTGACAATTGATGCTAAAAATATAATCTAAAAAATTGATGAGTATTGACCGGTACAACTTTTAATGAAAAATATTGATGGTTGTTGATTGTGATAATAAATGGCTAGATTATAAGTTGAAAAGAATAAACATGAACAAGATCAATACAACAAATTTGAATATAATACTACGGTCATCCATAGATCGCTATAATAGTGTACGGATATTACTATGTTACGCTATTTGAATTGAATCTGAGGTTTGAATTTGCTGACAGAAATGGAGGAAGTGGTATCAGTGTTTGAAAGCCATCCAAGGAAGCACAAAATGCACACAACTAGATCATGGGAATTTGTAGGGTTGGAAGAGGCTGAGCTTAAACAACAGTTGAGCAAGGACAAAAACAGGGTTGCTAACAGTCAAGATCTTTTGACAAAAGCCGATTACGGAAGGAATGTCATTGTTGGTCTCATTGATAGTGGTATGTTTTCTCTTCTTTCCCTCACCATACTACATTTACTTCATGTTTGGGAGAAGCTAATTAACTGAATTTATTATGGCTGGATTCATCAGGGTTTTGGCCAGAATCAAAGAGCTTTAATGATCAAGGGATGGGACCTATCCCAGCATCATGGAAGGGTATCTGCCAAACAGGGGATTCTTTCAATACTTCTCACTGTAATAAGTATGTTTCATATCTAGCAACAATAAGCTTATTGACAGAATTCATAATAAACCACAGAAGTTGATCAAAATGGCTTTTGTTTTTGTAATGGTAGGAAGGTGATAGGAGCTCGTTACTACCTGAAGGCCTACGAGAGCTACTACGGTCCATTAAACACAACCTTGGACTACCGTTCCCCAAGGGACAAGGATGGGCACGGGACGCACACCATCTCAACGGTGGGTGGCCGAACAGTTAAAGACGTGTCCTTCATGGGCTCATTGGCTCCTGGAACTGCATCGGGGGGTGCACCTCTGGTCCACCTTGCGGCCTACAAGGCGTGTTGGGCCATCCCAGGCCACGACAAGGTTGAGGGCAACACATGCTTCGACGCTGACATGCTGGCAGCCATTGACGATGCCATCAACGATGGAGTCCATGTCTTGAGTATCTCCGTCGGGACATCCAAGCCCTTGGGCTACTTGGATGATGGCATCGCCATTGGAACACTGCATGCCGCCAAGAGGAATGTCGTGGTGGCATGCAGTGCTGGAAACGAGGGTCCTGGCCCTGGGACCCTCTCCAACCCTGCTCCTTGGATCATTACCGTTGGTGCCAGTAGTTTGGATAGGAAGTTCGTTGCACCTGTTGTCTTGGGCAATGGGATCACTCTTGAGGTAATCTTTACCTACTTTTCATGCTTATATCTAGACTAGACTAGATGTCAAATGAGATCCCCCAACTCTGTATGTCATAAATTAGTATACTATACTTCTCAAAATACCTGCTCATTGGAGTTCTTCCATATTTATTAGAGTATTTACTCCAAAGATTGTGGTACTTTAGTTATATATGTGTATTTATGATTTGTAATCACATGTTACAGGGAGAGACCACAACCCCTTACAAATTGGAAGAGAAGATGTATCCACTAGTGTATGCAGGAGATATAGTACACCCAAATGTGTCCAAAGATATTGCAGGGTAAGCTTCAATTTTCTAATTCTATACCCTATACAAAATTGAAAAAAATGTATAGCTATCAAACTTTTTACTACCTCCACCCCTAATTTTAGTTATTTGAATCGCAAAAGTTAAGTGATTTGACGTATAAAAGAGATATGTAGTATAATTATATCATTCATTGAGTTAATATTGAAATCCACAGGCGATGTTTTCCGAATACATTGTCAGAAGAGAAAGCAAAGGGGAAGATAGTGTTTTGCTTAAGAGGAAACAACACAAGGATTGGGAAAGGCATGGAGGTGAAAAGAGCAGGGGGTGTTGGTTACATCCTTGGAAATAATCCCACTGATGGACAAACTGTGACTGCAGATCCCCATGTCCTTCCTGCAACAGCTGTGGGTGCCAATGAGGCCATCGAAATCCTCAAATACATCAACTCCACCACTAATCCAACGGCCAAGATCATCCCGGCTAAGACACTTGTTCGCACCTCACCTGCACCTTTCATGGCTTCCTTCACTAGCAGGGGACCCAATGTCATTGATCCCACCATTCTCAAGGTACATACACACTGTTCAACAGAGGGATTTCTAACATAGATCTCTTTCAATGTTAGTCATTTCTGTTAAGTACTTGTTTGGTTATAGTGTGCCTGACAGTGTTTGTTGTTTGCAGCCTGATATTACAGCTCCAGGGTTGAACATACTAGCAGCATGGACAGGGGAGGATGCACCAACAAAGCTACCAGAAGATGACCGAAGAGTAGAGTGGAACATTTTCTCAGGAACGTCCATGGCATGCCCTCATGTTGCTGCTGCTGCGGCGCTCCTGAAAGCTATATATCCTACTTGGAGTGCTGCCGCCATTAGATCTGCACTTCTTACAACTGGTATATATTCTCCCCTCCCATTTTACCTGTCAATCACATTTTTCGTCCCAATCAAACAAAGGGTACACTACTCATAAACTTGTATAGATGATCAGTACTGTCATTTAGTTTATGAATGCGAGAATTTTAACCACTTCATTGTTTACCTTGCAGCTGGGCTAAGGAACAACAAAGGGTCACTCATAACAGACGCAATGGGCAACCCAGCAGACCCATTCCAATACGGAGCAGGTCACATCCGACCCACAAAGGCAGCGGACCCCGGTCTGATCTACGATCTCTCATACACAGACTACTTGATATACCTTTGCGGTAGAGGGATCACAAATGCAGACCCATCATTCAAGTGCCCACAAGATTTACCAAAGATAAATGACCTGAACTACCCTTCAGTCGCAATCGACAATCTCAATGGTACAGTGACAGTTACAAGGACAGTTACGAATGTGGGTAAAAGAAGAAGCACTTACATAGCTTCAGTGAGGCCACCAAAGGGATATAAAGTTAAGATCTCCCCCAGTGTATTGGCATTCAGACATAAAGACCAAAAGAAGAGCTTCAAAATTACGGTTGAAAAGGAGATCAAGAACGTAGTGTTCAATGGAGAAGAGAAAAATGAGCGGAAGCATGAGTTTGGGTGGATTACTTGGTTTGATGGGGTTCATAGTGTAAGGAGTCCAATGGTTGTGTCTTAGAAGGGGTCAATGTGTTGTTGACGTTAGATTAGATTAGGGCTTTGATGATTTAATCACATGTATTGTGGATCCTCTTTTATGAGAAACAAAGTAAAAGTACTTTGGATCCACAAATAAAAGAGATCAATGCATGTTTTCGCTGTAATTCTATATCCTCTTCCAAATAAGAGGCAAGAAAAATTATGTAATTGTGTTAATAAAAACTCTTTGTGTTACACCCCGTCTTTTCATTTATCTCTTACTACCTCCGTCCCATTATATTTGTCAATCTATATACTTATAATGACAATCTATGCATGTGGGGCCGATCAATGACAATTAAGAAAAAAGGACCCAATTTTCAATACTTTTTGATTTTATTTTCAACCAGATTTTATTATAATCTTAAGCTGCTTGGGACTCTGACACCAATTCCAGCAGTTCCATAACTATTTTAAATTTAATTTTATTTTATAATTAAAAAAAACTATTACAAATCTCATACGGCTTTGGACTTTGATAACATTTCCAACTGTTCCATATCTATATATATTATAATAGAAATCATTGTGGATCCCACAAAATAGATCCACGGAGTGACTGTAGGGGAATTGATCAATCATAACGTATAAAATTATATTTTTTTACTATTTTCAAGTTTTTTTAATTTCAATCTAGATTTTATTTCAAAATTAAAAACCCAGAAAGTATCACTAATCCTTGACTGCTTTCGACTCTGAATTAAATTATTTTGGTGTTGCGTATAATAATAATAATAATAATAATAATAATAATAATCTATATATTATAATAGAAATCATTTTGGGTCCCGCAAAATAGAGCCACGGGAGTGACTGTGGCCAATCATAACGTATAAAATTATATTCTTTCTACTATTTTCAAATTTCTTAAATTTCAATCTAGACTTTATTTCAAAATAAAAAAAAACCAGAAAGTATCACTAATCTTTGATTGCTTTGGTCTCTGTTATTAAATTATTTTGGTGTTGTTTATAATAATAATAATAATAAGGGATAATAATAATAATAATAATAATAATAATAATAATATTCTATATACTTATAATGATAATCTATTTGGGACTCAGCAAATACTGCAATGAGAGCGTTTCAAGGAGTCTCAACCAATGATAATTAAGAAAAAAGGATCCAATTTTCAATATTTTTTGATTTTATTTTCAACCAGATTTTATTATAATCTTAAGCTGCTTGGGACTCTGACACCAATTCCAGCAGTTCCATAACTATTTTAAATTTTATTTTATTTTAGAATTAAAAAAAAACTATTACAAATTCCATACAGCTTTGGACTTTGATAACATTTCCAACTGTTTCATATCTATATATATCATAATAGAAATCATTGTGGATCCCACAAAATAGATCCACGGAGTTACTGCAGGGGAATTGATCAATCATAACGTATAAAATTATATTTTTTTTACTATTTTCAATTTTTTTAAATTTCAATCCAAATTTTATTTCAAAATTAAAAAAATCAAAAAGTATCATTAATCCTTGACTGTTTTGGACTCTGAATTAAATTATTTTGGTGTTGCCTATAATAATAATAATAATAATAATAATAATAATAATCTATATATTATAATAGAAATCATTGTGGGTCCCATGAAATAGAGCCACGGGAGTGACTGTAGGAGAATTGGCCAATCACAACGTAGAAAATTATATTTTTTTTCTATTTTCTATTTTTTTATTTTCAATCTGAATTTTATTTTAAAATTAAAAAAAATCAGAAAGTATCACTAATAGAGCAACCGTTGGACGACTGAAGATGTCTACTGTTGGTGCTCTTTTTTGTGGCGACTGGATGGCAGCGGCCTTTTATGCGACAGCTGGATGACAGTGGTCCCTTTTAGCGGCAACCTGAAAATCACAAGAAAACAAAGTGTTAGTTTTTCTAACATGTAAGAGGGATTATCATGATATTTTATATATAAAAATTTCATTAATATTTCGTTTGGTTTATTTGTATGGATAGTTACTTATCCATGACTTTTATAAAATTTCAAAAATAGCTAATTGAGTTTATTCCGTGCATCGCACGGGTTAAAGCCTAGTATAATTAATTTGAGAATACCAATACTTATTGGGAATTGAGGTAAAAAGTTTATAATTTACTCAAAATATCCCTACTTTAATTATTACTGAAATTGTAAAAAGTTAAAAACAAATTTATTAATTGAGAGTAGAAAAGTAATTAATTATAATTGTTGGAATTGTAAATAGGACAAATATTTGAAGTAGCACATGTAATTAATTATAATGTATTAAAATGAACTTTAACTTGCTCCAAATTATTGGAATTAATTATAATACTGATATGTAGATGGAAATATTATTCTTTTACCAGCTTTTTTTATTATGGGTTATTGGATTCTAATAATACGAACTTTGGGCCATATAAGACTTAATAATACGAACTTTCGATTTGATTCTTAATATGTCTGACTTTGACTGTTGACAAGAACACGCCACCGAGTTAGGGTTTTTTTGACTCGCCGGTAAAATGACTTGGCAGGCCAGGCCTCTTGTTTGACCTTGCCACCTCAGCCATTGATCAAAAAAAATCTCATGTCAGCCTTTTATTTGCCACGTCAGCCACCCTCTTCTTCTTCCTCCCTCTTTCTCTCTCCTCTCTCTCTCCATTGTATATTTCCAGAATTATGGGTTGGAGATTTTGAAAGCCCGTCCCTCTATCTCTCAAATCTCTCCAACCCCTTCTCAATTCCACTTCTTAATCTTCTTCAACAATTTCATCTCTTATTTTTCTGGGTTTCGCAAGCAAAGAGCCAAAGTGAGAGTATGAACCAACACGTAAATTGGGATCGCCCAAAACCCTAATCGATCGGATAAATGTCGAAACAATTGAATCACTGCTTCCTTATCGAATCCGAATTGTTCGTCAAAGATGAATCCAGAGAAGGAATAGCAGCCCTAAGAAAAACACAAAAAAATAGGTAGGAGCGTGACTGAAAAATTTGAAGTCCAACTCTTTACGTCACGCCAATGGAGCTAGCAACAATGGGGACCGGATAATTCCCTCTTTCGGATAAATTATATATTGGACAAAAAATTAAGGAGTTTTGTTACCCAGAAAAATTCCCTCTTTCGGATGAATGAGTGATGAATGAATGAATGAATGAATGAATGAATGAATGTATGAATGAAGGAGAATGTTACCCAGAAAAAGAAGAGATGAAATTGTTGAAGAAGATTAAGAAGTGGAATTGAGAAGGGGTTGGAGATAATAGAGAGATAGAGGGATGGGGTTTCAAAATCTCCAACCCAGAATTCTGGAAATATACAATGGAGAGAGAGAGGAGAGAGAAAGAGGGAGGAAGAAGAAGATGGTGGCTGACGTGGCAAATAAAAGGCTGACATGACATTTTTTTTGGTCAATGGCTGAGGTGGCAAGGTCAAATAAGAGGCCTGGCCTGCCAAGTCATTTTACCGGCGAGTCAAAAAAACCCTAACTCGGTGGCGTGTTATGTCGTATTAAGAATCAAATCGAAAGTTTGTATTATTAAGTCTTATATGGCCCAAAATTCATATTATTAGAATCCAATAACCCTTTTATTAATTTAATGATAGCACATATCTTGACCAATAGTAATTATTCTTTGTTCATCTAGGCTCCGTGTGGCTTCCATATTTATATCGATCAAGCAATCACATCGGAGCAAATAATTTGAACGGTATAATTAGAGATTGATATTATTGTTGCAGTAATTCTTAGGTAAGACCGTCTCACCATAAATTTATCGTAAGATGTATAATATTATGATAACTATTTATGAATATAGAGGTGACTAATAATTTATTTTGGCCGACTCTAATAAAAATCACCTTTTGATAAATTATTAGTCACATTCGTATTAAAAAGTCATTCTAATATTACTTATTAGTCATACCAAAATATTAAAAATGTCGTCCTGTGAGGTGTCTGTCTCATAATAAGTTTCCGTGAGACAGTCTTATATTAGAATTTGTGTTATTGTTGTTGATTCTATGTTTTTAGTAGTAATTGAAATTAGAATTGCGATGTTGATATAAATTAGTTTCAATTTGTATTTTTTTTATTAATGTGCACGGTAACGTCAATTGGGGCTTGCCTTAGTGGCAAGCTTCCAACCCTTCCATCCACTTCTTTTGGATTCGATTCTTGGGGGAGCATTCCTGTTTATCAGGATACGGGAGTATTGCATGGAAGGTGTTGGCCCTTTTTAGGGTATTAACATCCCTCCCTACCCTATCCATTTTGAGGTCGTTCGATTAAGTGCACTCTTGAGATAAGGGATCCAATGTGTTGAACTATTACCTAATATAAAAAAAATAAAATGCGTACGGTGACGGGCCGGGATCAATGGTAGGTGTTGCCCATAATCGCTGGTGTGGGCCCTGACTTGTGAGTTTTAACATAAAACATGTATACATGGAACCACAATTGAACAAATAGTATGGGATGAAAAATTTGGTGATCAATATAAGTGGAGAATCTCAGGATTGATAATGTATGGTTGTGTTTTGCGTGAAGCATGTATTACTATTGGGCTTGTAAACATTGACGTACATCTTTCTTATGTACATTAATTGGTTGTATTTGTAATTTAAATGGTAATTCAAATATCACTCTGAATGAATGTAAGAGTGGCAATAAATTTGTGTGGATATGAGTTAAATGTAAGTTAGTAGTCATATTCTTGTACACTATTAATTGTTGTCTCACCTATCTTATAGGTCACGCATAACATAGTTCATGACTTTAATTTATTGTTAACGGAATTAATGTCTAACAATTAAAAAAATTAGAGTGATGATATGTGTTTTTGCTCAAGACACTACTTAAGTGTCTTGCTCATTATGAAATTAATACTTATTAATTCTAAACTATATGATAAAATAAATATTGCTAAGTAACACCCTAAGAGTCGGTGCGTTACAGCCCCACTAGCCCCGAGCAAGCAAAGTAATGAGTAAACTTCTTCGTCCAAGTACATGCCAAATGCATTGGCTCAGACGTATCACTCTCTAAGCCCGAGACAACCCCGCATATGTTAGAGTCTAACTGCAACAACTCTAACAAAATTATTATGAATGATACAACTAGAATAGTACAAATAAAAATGATGATGAATATGTTACAGTAGAGCCCACCACATCCAATAAGAAAGATCAAGGCAAGAACACCGGACAAAAGTCCCTATAGATAAGTTTATCAAGACATTTTGGGATAGGGGTGTGCATTATTTGGTTTTGAACTGAATAAGTCGATAACCGGACAGGATTGAACCGGTCCAATATAAACCGATTTTTATTCGGTTCAGTTTTCAGTTTGGGCTTTGTCTCTTATTCGGTTCAGCTCGATTTTGATAAAAACCCAAATAGAACCGTGCATTATTCGGTTATGAACCGTTCGGTTTGGTTCGGTTTGGTTCTCGGTTCAAACTTTGCCTCTTATTGAGTTTAATTGGTTCGTCCCCCGATTTGTTCGGTTTTGAATCAATGAACAACCCTATTTTGGGACGAGCTTGATCAACTAGCCCAAATTAATGAGTTTAGTTGGATCAGTCGTGCTATGAACTCGATAACCTATAGAATAGCCAAATGGACATTGAATCAAGAGGGTGATGTTTTCTAGGATGCCCTTCCAAATTTATTATTGATGTGTTGCTTGAGGATGTATTCCACTTATACCATGTTCTTTTGCGTGGTACCATATCATACCAACTACATTTTACCACACTAACCACAGATAATCATATCCCACCATAGTTTACCACAACCATAACTTACTCTTTTCTCACATTTTTCTTTCCTCATTTTTTGTTTTTCACTTTCTTTTAGGATTCACACCTGGCCAACCGCATTTTGTCACAATAACCTTAACTTTCTCTTCCCTACTTTTCTCTTTCCTGCTTTGCTTACTACCTTTCACCTTTTTTGAGACTCAATATCAACTGACCATACCAACCATTTTTATCATAAATTAATCAGAAATAACCACATTTCACCACACCAACCATATTTTACCATATCATACCATAACCGTAAATAACCCACCACATAAAAGAACACGACCTTATATTGCTAATAAAATTGTTCATCTTTAATCACTAAAAGGAAAACAATTAATCCACATAGTTAACTACTTATGCCCAACAATTATTTATCAAATTGGCCTTTATGCATTACTTTAACTTTCAAATACCATTAGCTCTAAGCCAAGGTTTGTAAAGTAGGACAACTCTTCAATAAGACAAAAGGAGGAATAATTTTGACACTGTTCAAGTGATTAGTGTTTGTCACGAGACTAGCCACCTAATCCTACACCATAGGTTGACAATCGTATCTTGATTTTAACTTTTTGTCACTTCTAGTGCATCAATCAAGAAATTATGGTGAAACGCTTTTCAAAAGAGTCTAATAGTTGGACATCAACCAAATTTTTTAAATTGTAATATTAGAATACTATAAAAAATAAGCTAGGAAAAGTAAACTACAGAAAAATAAAAGAAAGATTTTTATTAAAATATTTAGATCGTATTCTTTTTGCGGTGGGTTAGGCGCGAAAATAGTCTGGTATGATAAATTGCAGAAGTGTGATATGTTGTCATATGATGTCGTATGTTGTGGTAAAATTTGTGGGGAGAAATGGGACTAGTGAGGAGAGAGAAATGAAAAATAGAGTGAACAGTGAAAGAAAAAAGTGAGGTGAATGAGACGCTAGCTTGTCTCATGGTTGTGACTAAGACACATTGGTTGGGCTATAGGAAGGTTGTGGTGGAAGGCGACTCTCTAACACTCATTAAGAAGCTTTAGGCATGACAGTTAGACAACAATTGTTGTTCGTTAGTTTTAATCATATTAGGAGAGAAGGTAACTCAGTAGCACATGTTTTAGCCCATTACCAACCTATATCGTTTGGCCCACACATATGGATAGAGATGGTGCTAGATACTATCTACGACCTGACTATGGAAGATCTATGTAATTCGTTCAATGATGCAATAATAGATAATATTATAATAAAGTGTAATATTATATAATACAACTGCAATAGTTTATAAATAGTTTGATAAATTACTGTAAATAAGTTATGGCAACATGAAAAATAACATGGCCTTAACATGGAGAAGGTGAAAATTATTAAGATAGGGCGGTGCGGTGAGCAAGGTGTGAATTGTACTGCGCTCCACATGGGGTTTGGTTGGTTGAGATTTGGCCATTTGTGATGAATAAATTTGAATTAAAAATAAAGACAATTGAAAGAGAGAATGAGCAAAAATAATAAATATACAGTAAGCCGTAAGGTTTTTGTTCGAACATAGAATGATATAAAATATAAAATATATAGTTACCCCTATGGTTAGAATGAGAGAAAATATTTAAATATATAGTTACCTCTATGGTTAGATAGTAAGAACCAAAGAAATGATAGACAAGTCATAGTTACCAAATTATTTAATTTTCTGATTAAGATTTAAGTTTTGGTGGCATTAGAATTTTTTATTAGGTAAAAATCATAGTAGCTACCCCTAAAATAGCGGCTCAATAAACAGATAACACAAAGTTTTGAAAAATTGGATTGTAATAATATATCAATTATATAATAATAATCACTATTATTTTTGTATTCTAAAAGTGCCAAAAAATCTAAGTTGTATTTTAGTGGAAAATCGCCGACTTAAGTGGCGGTCACAGTGGAAATTTGACTTAGAGAAGAGAGAGAAGGGGAAGTCTGACGGTCCATGTTAGATTTCCATTGAGCAAGCGTCACTTGACTCAACGAGGACCACTAAAATATAGTTTTGATTTTTTTGGAACTAGTAGAATACAAATAAATAGATATTATTATATAATTTGTCAAATTAGAGATCATTAAAATTGAAATTTCCCAAAATTTATGGAAACTAAAAAAAGAAGTTGGATACAAAGAGAAAAATGATGAAAAGAAAATGACAAAGAACATGGGGTTAGAGAAATTGAATCCCAAATGGAAACTATTGTTTTTCCTAGTTTCTAACTTGACGACTTTTATACCATATTGTTTGTCTCAAATGACAAGCAAATATTCTTTGCATCGTCATGTCGGAACAAGTCATGAGAGAAAAGAATGAAAACAGTCATGGTTCGCGGTGGACCGATGAGCCGACCGAATTGAACCGTTGGTTGTTTCTCAGTCTTCAACTTTTCATTCACACAACCACCAGTACTCCACTCCTCACTCCCTCAACTTTTCATTTTAACCCGGTCCGGTGGGTGTTGTGGGTCCGGTTTGGTCGGCGCAATATTGGAGCGATGAAGAGCGGTCATAGAAATAAATGAAGAAAAGTGAGCCCACCTGCACTAGCAGTGTTTCCAGCTAAAAAGCCAAGCAGCTTTCCTTCCCTCCCTAACACTAAAAAATGCAAACACAAAGCAAAAATCAGCCAACACGTGAACACAACTTCTAAATCTTCCTCTCACTCTCAAACATAGTGGAAACCGCTGCTGGCTGCACCATACTCACTACTCACTACTCACTACTCACTACTCACTCAAAGCACACCACTCTCCTCTTCTTCCCTTGTCCACATTTTCTTTCTAGAAAACGGAGGAGGGGTCTTAATCAATTACAGCTTCAATTATCAACCAATCATGATCAAAGCAGGTGTCTGCTTCATGATCATCATGATCATCATCATATTATTACAAGGGAATGCTAATGTGGAGGCAGGAACACCCAAGGTCACTGTAGGCAACATCTCATCAGTTGATGATGCTCTCAACTTCAAGATTTATTATGGACAGACCTTCAAAGTCATCAAAAATACCATTGATGGCATGAGTTATCTTCTTATCCAGGTAAGGTTCCCTTTCTCTCTTTTTCACTTTAGTTTTCCATATTCCCAAAAATGGTATGAAACTTAATACTATTAGACTATTTGTTTTGTAAATGCATTGCTTCTATACATTTATTTTTAATCCCCTTTCAGGGATCAGGGGAGAATGTTTTCCCTTTGGGACACAATATTTGATGCATCTGGATCTATCATCCAACAGTTGGGCTGATGCATCTGATCAAACTCATCCTTTTGATGCTTTCAAAATATAATTTGGGCTCCTACTAAGTTTGAGTTGCACACAAAGTGGTTTAACTAGGTGGTTATGTAAGAAAATAGGTGGGAGAATTTATTGAGGTCGTGGGAGAATTTATTGGGGTGATAGAGATGTAGGATAGTTTAACTTTAAGGTAACTTACAATTGGAGTCATTAATCAAATTGTACTTTGCTGTTATTTTATAATGGTTAGTTACGTTGTCTTTATAAAGTGTCAAATATCATGCTAATGTTTAGAGCTAGCAAATTTTTGTCCGACCCGGAAAAAATCGGGTCGGACATAGATTTTTTGTCCGAATTTTGATATTGTCCGAATTGACCGAATATTCGGACATAAAATTTCTCTTTTTTCTATTGGCCAAACCCGATTTTAGCTTCGTTCGATTTGTCCGACCCGGTTCGACCCGAAATAAAACCGGGCCCGGACATGAATTCCTTGTCCGAAAATTTTGGCATTGACCGAATTTTCTTCAACTGGATTATGTTTAGTCCTGCTACAGTGCTATACCCAAAATTGATAATATTAAACTATGAATTCAAACGGAAATGTCAACTCAAGTGAGTGATTTGTCATCCCAAGGTTACACAGAAAAGTATGGAGCATAGATTGGTTCTAATACTTTGGTACTGATTCCTTCTTAAGTAAAATTTCATGTGAGTCATAAATGTAAAAGATTATGATAAAAGAACTGGGCCCTTTTGTATCAAAATGTGAAATAATGAGCAGTTCAATTCAACCTCAAAAAGGAGGTTGCGCGCCCCAATATCAATGACCAGCTCACGTCATGCATGTGAAATAATGGACTTGAGCCCAATTCAACCCCAAAAGCTAGCTTAGGAGGTTGAGGCACCCAAGCCATTATAAACACCACAATATGGGTGTCAAAGGCCGATGTGGGACAACTCAACACAAAATTAAGAGTAGCCCAGACTCAGAAAAAACATAGGTGGAAAAGACCAGAAAGAGTGATATAGGAAGGTTTGTATAATCCTATTGCAGTGCTTTATCAATCACAATTCAGCTGGTCATCAACATTTGTAACATTTTTTTGAACTTGGTAAAACTAACCTAACTTGAATAATGGGAAACCGAACATGAGTTGAATCCATGATGCTAAAATTAGTTAACTTGAAATTGATCCAAACCTGAAATGACCAGAGTGCCAGACCCATTATTTTTCAGCAAAATTTTTCATGTTTGCAGGAAAGTTTATTATTTTAGAAATGCATGTTTAATATTTATTCCCGTATTTCAATTGAATGGCAGAATAACTCAAAGATGGCAACAAGAACCAAGTATTGTACATCCAGAATCAAATCATTTGTCATTCCATTGTCGAACTATTCACTTGACACAGATAATTTTCCCGGAGCTCCTGGTAAGCAAAAGGGTCTTTTTGGGTCTTCCTTGCCAAGTGGTGGTGGTGTTGTATTATTATCAATGAAAGTTGTCTTTTTTATTAGTAATTTTATCCAACAGTTGGCTGCAGGCATATGATAGTGATGGTCATTGTTTTGTGTGATTTCTTGCAGTCTCTTTCCTTGAGGTGAGGATCATGGCTTGCCTTGGCTTTTTCTGTAAGTCTGTTTATGTGTATGGTTTATACCCGAGGGATTCAGACTCAATGACTCCCAGCATTGTTGACACTTCCCAAATAAAGTTTATAGTTTGGACCTATGCTCTAACTTTTCAGTCTGAACATGACTTTTCTAATATCAGCAAAATGTGCATATGCTTTCGGTATTCTAATGTTGTACATGAACTCGAAATCAAAGAATTGTAAGGTGGGTAATTTTGATTGTACAATGACCTCAAGACATATCATTTTCATTTGTTTAATGATGGTGAAAAAAATAACTTTCTCTAAGGATTACTCGAGTAAATCAATGTGAGAGTATCTGTGGACATTGATTTTGCTTGTTTTGATTTGACCCTTTTGGCCACTGAACTTCCATACCCCCGCCCCACCCACACACACAAAGAAAAGAAAAGACAACCTCCAAAGCACATGGTAGGGTTTGATTGTTGGGCTGCCTGATGTTTGGCAACCTGTGTACAGTCTTTGTTTTGTGACAAATGACCAAACAGGGGAACAAGCAGCATGGTCAAGGTTAGCTTGCCTTAGATCAGTTAGATGTAAACTAGGTTGGGCCAGCCAATCTGCAGCTGGATGTGCTCCACACTTCACCACATCAAGCAAGTAATCTGAACCAAGTTGGTGTGTTTGTTGGTATCTCGAATGTGCTGAGCTGATAAAGTGGCCTAGTTTGCACTCTAAGCTTTTGTTGTCCTTTTCTCCTAGTGGCTATTTAGTTTCCTAAGAACAGAAGCAAATAGTTCTAGGCGAGAAGAGTTTGAATAGTGTTTGATTGGTGTTACAGTTAAGCTAGCTGAGCTTGACTGGTGTGATATGCCTGTTTCTATCTCTAGCAATGTAGTTGAGGCCGTCTTTTCGTAAAATGTTGGCACCCTAATATTAATTGCTAAAAATTAATGCTACATCAGTACCGACAAGTGCAGCCATACATACGCACTTTCATTTATATGCGTGACATGGAGCCATTATACTTGTGGCAGCTCTTGGGCTTGTTAGGAAGTTGTAAGGGCATCACTTCGAGTGATTTGGTTTCTGAGTGCCTACTGAAGTTATACCAGGAAGGGGAACTTACAATGATAAACAAGAGCAATCCACAACAACTTTCTCAGTTTGCAGCACACTTTACAAGTGCAGCTGACCAACCACAAGCATGCAATGTTGCCACCTTCATACCGTCGTCAGAAGAATTCCCACTTCAGGTTAGCAAATAACATGACTGGTTCTATGGGAGCTTGCATACTTTACAACATTCAGCATTTCATATGTAAGACAGTAAGAGAGACAAGCAGGACAAACAAATTGTGCAGTTTACACATTGAATACAAAGAGTTCAACTCTTCTTATAAGCATAGAATCTGCACAGCTGAATGGTAACTATTGAATGCTAGCGTGCAGAGTGGATCAAGTACATTGCAGTGTTTGCTAATGCAGAATTCAGAGCCAACCAAGTGTATGATGCTGTAAGTCTAACTGTAAATTCTCCTGAAGCTCAATTATCAGAGCAATATATAAATTAATTCCTTCCTTTCTTGTCAACTTAAATGAGTTATAGGGGTAAGACTACAACATCCGACCCTTGTAAGTGTTTGTTATTAAATATCCTCTACTTCTTTCCCATGGAGTAATAGGTAGCAAATGACTTTTAAATGTTGGGTTAATTGGAACCAGTCTCTTTAAGTGCAAAATTTAGGGGTAAGACTGCTACATCCACCCCCTTCATACCTCGTTTGGGTGGGATTTCTGAGTATTGGTATTGATTTCGGTTTTGATTTTGATTTTGGTTTAAATGAGTTATATGGAGAAGGTAATGGACATCTGACCCATCTCAGTTCACTCAATCTTCTCTTGTGGGGGGAGTTTCAAGAAGTTTTTTCAGTTTAGTTAGTTTAAGAATGATATTTTCACAGAGTTTGTGGGTCAGAATATGCTATGCTCCTCCAAAAGCTTCCTTGTTCTTCTTACCATCACCATTATGGAGACATGCTTTGAAATTCCTTGCTGTTTGACACTTTTGCTGATATATGAATTCCGTAGTTCAGTTTGGGTTAAGATCAACCCAAGACAGCATTCTGAATACCATTCATTAATTCTTGATTTCAACTTCGCCTTGCCTACAAACAAGTATTAATAGATTGTGAATCTAGAGTTACTTTAACCATGAAAGAAAGAACTATGCCATAATGGTTTATTTTGTAGCAGCATTTGTTCTAAACTTCTTAGCATAATTTTCACTGGTACATGAACATCCTGTGTAGGTGAAGCAAAACTATATGTGCTTGGCAAAAGTGGCTGCAAGCAGAAACTCGACCTTCAAGGCTGTTGTTGCTTGGATGAGATATGATGATGTAAGTTTTTGCCTACAAGAGTTTCAAATAACTGCGCATATTACTAGAGAATAATACTTCCAAACCTGCACACAGAAAACAATAATGTTAAGCCTTGCTATATCCTTAATGTTGAGGTAACTTGTCTATCAATCATTCGGTTTGCTGCACCCCTCAAAGCTAGATTAGACCTCATTATATTAGTCTGCTAAAACATAGCTGACACAGCGTAAAGCAAAACTGAAGACGGGATAATTCATGTGCTAAAATTTCTGATATTTATTTTCTGATACAGGGTATATGGGCCTTTACAACAGAAGGTTACAAAACAAAGGTAACATGATTTTGACCTTGGCACCCACTCTTACTAATGGCAGCTAAACAGAGCCTCATACTACGAATAAGATGGGAATAAAAGAAAAGTTGAATGAACCATTCAATTTACCAACATCCCCCCTCCTCCCTTTTCCCAGAGCCAAAATTTCGTTTCTTTGACAGAACTCCTCTGTTTCCTCAATTGGTTTTGAAACATAAGTAAATTTAAGATATATTTTGTTGACGAGTTTAATATTCAATTGCTTGTGTAAATCCTGTTGTAGTTTGTGGAAGATGCGGGTGGAGTAAATGTAGATGACTCTATCAACAAAATGACGTACAATATGTCACTTCCGGATGATCAAGAACAACTTCATGCTATCTTATGTGTAAGTTTTTTCACACAAGGCTACAAGCATTCTAACACATGTTCCCTTGTTGTATAATGCATATTGGAACTCCATCTTTCCACGCTTGAATCATCTGTAACAATTTTCTCTTCCTTTGTGTAGACAGTGGACGTGGTGATTGATGAAACGTACACGTCTGACCCTATCGGCTACAATGTCAGTATGTTTCTCCAAAATATAGGTGTTGAGGATCAATCCTGCTTAGCTTTTCTGTCAAAGCAAAGCGTATGGAGATATGACAAGAGAATTCATAATTCCACTTCACTCGGTAAGCATCCACCCAATACTCACCTGTTTCTTCTCACTGGTGTTTGGAAATTTTATCACACATCGTAAGGAATCTAGGTTGGCCTATTTATTCGTTCCATATTTGGTGATAAAAGTCTTTTCGCCTTTACAAGAATTTGGAAATTAAGGCACATGTATGTATGAATAAGTTTGAGATATCTTCATGTCACTGTCATCAATCTAGAGGAAAACACTGGACAAATCAGAGAAAATGATAATCCTATCTCTCCACATCCCTGGAACAAATTGAATAAGTTCTCAGTTTAGAGTCCATTTACTGAGACAAATTTGATTATGCTTTGAAAAATATAGTAAATAGCTTATTATAGCCTCGACTAACATGCTTTCATGTGATTACAATTCATGTAATACTCAAGCAGAATAGGATTGAAACCTGATAATTTAGTATTTAAGTCGTGCATGGGTTCACATTCAAGTTGTCCATTGAGCTTGGAAGGAAATCCAAGCAATATTGGCCAGTCATATACTCATACTTTGAGCCATCACAGTTCGGATCTTTTATTAGAGATATACATCATGCTTGTGGAATCTGATTCAGATTTGAACTTGTCGAATCTAGTCTCAACTTTCAAGTATAGAGACTACTGGGCAAGGATCTGTTTTATTATCCTCTTTTGATGTCATCAGACAATCGTAAAACCATCTACACCGTTTATATTTGTGATTTGATACATTTCATCATGTCTTTTGTTTCTACATGCCATGGTTGTTTTCAAATGATCTTCCAAGATGACTGTTGTATTTTCTTGTGTGCCAAGATTGGTATGATGGTGCGGTGTCTCAACCACAGTTAGTACTAGCAGATTTGCTGGAAGCAATTCATCCCACAGGAAACTACACAACAACATATTTTAGGAATATTGCAAAGGTATGTTTTCCTTGTTATATTCTACACAAGGAAACAACTTTGGAGGGCAATCCTTAATTTCTCTATGCGAAGGACGGAAATGATGTTTTCCTTGTTTCCCTTGTTATATTCTATACAGGGAGAGCAGATAATAGACATTACAAGCTATGACAAGTGCGATGCCGGTGCCATCAGTGCTCTCGATCCAACAATTGTACCCTGTGAATAGCCTTCTTAGTAATTTTGCCAAATTTTTGTTCTGACATTTCTTATTTTTTTAGTCATTGTTTTGAGATTGTCTATATTAAATGTTGTTCTCGGGGTGTGTTTTTAAAAGGGTTTCTTTCTTCTTAGTTTGTTAGTCTGTGAATGGTTTGGATTGGATCCAAGGATCATTACATGATTGATCGTTTTAAAGGCATGCAAGTAGAAGAAATGACATTCACTCTTGCTAGTTTGTGAATCCACTCTTAAACATATTCAGCATTATGGAATTAAGAGAGAAAGATATTTAGAGAATCTGAGAGTAGCTGAATATTATTGCATTCAATTGTAATAATGTAGAGGAAGGAAAAGACCAAGTATTTATGGAAGGAAACTTAACCCTAACAACCTTTTGAGAATAAGGTGAAGTAATTAATTTGGGACGGAGGGAGTATATTTTTTTTTCTGATGGTAAGTCACCCACTGCTCTCTATCTCGGGAAGCGATGAGTCACTGTAGGGAGGGTAAGCAGAGCATCTGTGACTTTATTCTTTCGAGGATCGACCAGGACATGAGCTAAGAGCTCATTGGTGGGACGGAGGGAGTATATACTTAACACACTCTACCCAAAAAAACACACACACAAAAAAAAGGTGGACCACCGAAGGTCAACCAAACCCTTTCTTGAAGACTAGGTGCGGCGTTGGAGCTCACTCAAAGGCTTTGGCCCTGTTCGGCAACAGCATTTAGGTTAGCATATAGCATTTTGATTAGTCAAAACGTTATTTTATCAAATTTTTAGTGTTCAGTAAAATAACGTCCAAAACTAGCGGATAGAGTTTTTGGGAGCGTTTGATACAAATTCTCAAACGTTATAGTTAGGGCCTGTTCGGCAAAATTAATGTTTAAGATAGCTGATAGCGGTTTATGTAGCGTATAGCGCTTTAAACAGTGGATAGCGCTTTAAGTAGCGGATAACGGATGACTGTTCAAATAAGAATTGTGTTCGGTAAATTTAGCAGTTCAATTAACAGATTAATGTGAATTGACATAAAAGGGTATCAATAATTTCTAAAGATAAAATTTACAAAGGTATTTTTTGACCGATAAATATGAAACGCTACTCCAAACGCTAAACGTTAACTTTATTAGCGTCTCACAAAACGCTCCTTAAAACGCTAAACACTCCTCAAAACACTAACTTATCGAACACTAATATTTATGCAATTAGAGTTTTGACTTGATCAAGACGCTAAACGCTACCCTAAACATTATTGAGGAACACAGTCTTATTAACGTCTGGGACAAGAATTCAGCGTTTGGAAAATAAAAAATCCAAGACTACCCTTGATTACTACAAAAATTACAACTGATGACATTATTATAAAAGCCACTTCTCAAGCTTGTGGGCTTTCTTTCTCTCTCCTCGTCCACCGCCATCCATATCCCTTCATCAACGCACCACCGTCTCTCTCACCTGACCTCCGCTACACCGTTGGAGACAATCCCCGGTGACAAGCCCCGCCCTTCGTCCAAGATCGCCTACATCTTCTGCCTTCTCTCCTAAATTCGAGCACTGCATACCCAGTTGTGTGAGGACCGAGTACTCTAAAAAGAAACTGTGCGACAGTACAGGGATGCGCTCCAATGGTGCCTCGGCAAACACGGGTATCCCATGGACACCAGCCTCACCATTCGCTATCCCTTTCTTGGTAGCTCGGCGACAGCGGAGCTGGCAACATTTGCCATAAACACATCCCATTATATCGGACCGACTACAGTTGACGCTACTATTAACACAATTTCATCAAACGAACCCACCATTGTTCAACACAGCAGAGAATCAAAACCTTACAAACACTACAAGAACAACACTTTCAACAATGAAACCCAAATGAGTAATTACAGAATCAGAATTCCTTGCTTAAAAGGGAGATCCTCATACCACAAACAGACACATAAAAGGAAAAGTTAGAAAAATTATCTACAATAATATGTAACCCAAACCATTCAACAATTCTCGCCTAGCCATCTTCAAATCATGAACAGCCCACAAAATCTCAAAAGAAATTAGATGGAAGGACAAGATTAGAACAAACCCCTGTTCATCGATTCCGAAGAATCCCCCAACGATGAAAACCAGAATCCAAAGCAATCCCAACTTAATTGAGAAATTCCTCAATTATAATAATCTAATAAGTCAGGTACAGGTTGATGGATTTTAGGAGAGAAGTCAAACTTGATTAAAGTGCTGTTACTATTGAATGTTAAGGCTGCAGGTTGTAGGGATATGATTTGTAGAAACTGTAGTTTGGAAATGAAAATATCTATGACCATTATATGTGTATGCAAGAATTGGGTGTGAAATTGAAGGCCACTGATGGTCTACTGAGCTCTAAACAATGTGTGGGATATGGTGAGCAACTGAGTATATTAGAACTAATAATAATTATTTATTATTATTATTATTATTATTATTATTATTATTATTTCTGTCGTTGTTATTATTATTATTTTCAAAAAATAATAATAAAATAATAATAATCAGTATTAGTAATAGTAATAATAATAATAATAATAATATAATCATGTTTTGGTCATTTTATGTTCATAAGCTAATTCAACAGTTAATTTTACCGAACACGTTCCATATCAATAAATAGTTAAGCATAATCGCCTATCATTTCTCTAATATATCACCTCCAACAAATTTATCCGCTATTCTAAACAACTATCTGCTACTAAATACGCTATTGTTGTCGAACAGGGCCTTTGTTAAAAAGTCTTCAACTTGCTCTGTAGTAGAAAAACATAATAGGTATCAAGTCACCCTGAATTTTGTCTCGAATGTATTATAATTTAATCTTATATGCTTGGTTTCCTCGTGCAAAAGAGGATTTGTTGCATTTTGTAGCTTTGTTGTTATAGAACAAAGTGATGGGAGAGTCCATGGAAATTTGGAAGTCTGCAACGAGTTGTGTGATCCATTCAATCTCTAAGGTCACAGTGGACATTGCTTGATATTCAGCCTTTTCTAAGGTTTTGGAGACAATCTTTTGCTTCTTGATTTTCCCTAAATAAGAGAGGGACCATGGAAAACACAATATCTACTATCCAGTGAGAGATCTTGTTGAAAATCTACAATTGTCTAGTCTGCAACACTAAAGGTGGTGACTTGAAGACTGTTCTGAGAAGGATATCATAAGCCTTGTGAAAGTGAGGTATATTAGATTATGGAAGCTTGGCTAGACTATTCTGAGAAGGAAAGTCTGTTCTGAAAATCTCAACACATGTAAAGTAGCTTCATAATGTCTGTCTGTGGAAGCTTGGAGAAACTAGCTTAAGTGTTGGACAACATAGCTCACGTCTAGCCTTGTGAAAGTGAGGTACATTAGTTTGCCAATGATCTCCTATGTTGATGCATCTTCCAGCTATATGCTAGTATTGTCCTGCGAAGGATTAAGTCCTTTTGGAAGAGTGAATCGTATAGGTTTGCATGTTGTAAGTTCTGCAACAGAAAGCATATCTGCAACATATTTTTTTTATTAATAAAAGTGTCTTCAAAAGATCTTGCTAATTATAATCCAACAAAATTGCAAGCAATTCCTAAATCATTAATAGTAAATTCAGTATGAAGGGATTATTTGAGAAATTGAATGTCTTGAGTATCATCTCCTATAATAAGCTAGTTATCCACAAATACCAAGACACATATATGACATTTATTAGTATGTAAGCAAAACAAAGCATAGTCATTTTTCGATTGAACAAACCTTTGTTTAACAAGGAACTTATTGAGTTCCAAGTTTCATTGTCGAGAGTCTTGTATAACGCTATAAAGAGACCTTACAAGCTTACAAATCTAACCGGTAACAACCTTAGTGTAGCCTTGAGGAGGATGCATATACACATCATCAATATATCCAAGCAAAAAAACTTTGTGAATATTCAATTAGTGCAAATCCCAAGCTTGTGCAGTAGCTATTGCAATGAAGACTCTTACAATGGCAATTTTGCAACTGGAGAGAAATTATGTTTGCAATCCATGTCTTTAATTTGTAAGAAACCTCTTATAACAAGCCTAGTCTTGTATCTTTCCATAGAACCATGGGGCTTGAACTTGACTTTATAGGCCCACTTTGATGTAAGAGCTGTTTTATCCTTGGCCAAATCTATTAGGATCTATGTACCATTATTTTGAAGAGCTTTGAGTTCCTTGTCTGTAGCATCAAGCCATTCAGCGTTCTTCGGTGCTTGTTTAAAGGAGTTAGGCTTTGGAGTATATAGCACAACTGCTAGGTAAGTCGCACATTCTTGAGATAAGTATGAAAGATCTTTAGTGCAGAATATAGGATAAACAACAGAGGTAGTGAAGTTATGCGAGAGAGAAAAAGTAGGTTCTTTTCTGCTATGTTTGTGGTGAATATACTCATTAAGCTAGTGAGGTGGATGTCTAACTCTGTTTGATTTCTTGAAATGTACAAAATTCTCAGCATAATAGTTAGTATCAGCGGGTTGAACAGAATCAGTGGTCTCATTATTAGAAAAATGAGTGATAGAATTATCATGATTATCTTGTGTAAAAGGAACATGCGCAATAGAAGACTGATAAGAATCAGAGTGTGAGTATGATTTTGTACAAATTGATCAGAATTTTAGGACTGAGCAATATCAAAAATAAGAGATTTGTTGAATATTTGACATTATTGATAGGAATAGACTTTTCTTGTCATTAGTAGAATCTTGATGATGAAAATGATTTTCAGGCCATAGCTACAAAGAATTAGTGGCAACAGAAAGAGCAAGGTAAGAATTATCTTTAAAAGGTAAGATATTCTCTTGAAAGATGTGATGCCTACTGTGGATTGCATTATGAGCATGCAAATCATATAACTTGTATCCTTTGACTCCAAAGGTTTAACCAAGAAGAATGCACTTGATCGCACGAGGTTCAAATTTTTCTTTTGGTATGAAAACTGTAACAAAACATAAACAATCAATGGTTTTTAGATCAATAATATCAGGTTTATTATCAAAAAGTACCTGATGAGGTGATTTCCATTGCAAATTTGTCATTGGTAGCTTGTTTATGATATGAGTAGCAGTAAGAACACACTCTTCCCAAAATTTCTTAGGGCGATTAACATGAACATAAAGAGCTCTAATAGTGTCTAGCAAGCGTTTGTATTTCCTTTCTACTACTCCATTCTGTTAAGGGGTTTAAGGTATAGTTTTTTTTATGTATTATACGTTTGTCAGCTGAAATTTGATGGCATGAAGCATTGACAAATTCAGTGACATTTTCTTTTATAATGGTCGATAGTGAAGCATGGAACTGAGTAGCAATCATATTCAAGAAATTTTGAATAATAGACACAACCTTGGTTATATCAAAACGTAAGTGAGTCTACTGTAATCATTAACAATGGTAAAAAAAATATCGAGAACCTTCAATATTATAGACCTTATAGGGGCTCCATATATCAATGTGTAGCAATTGAAAACACTGATTGGTATTTATTGAACTTCTATCAAAAGCGAGTCTACGAGCTTTAGAAACAAGTCTTACAAAAAAAGGCACTAATCAAACATTCCTTTACAATTCACCTATATGTAACATCTTAAAAACAAAGGCATACCCTAATCTTGAATGTAAAGTGTAAATATGATCTTGAGTACAAGATTTGGAAGAAGAAAGAGATAATGTAAATGTTGAAGCATTTTTAGCAGCAATCACTTAAAGGAGCTGAGCTCAAGCAACAACAGTAGAGCAATCAACAAATGCTCCAACTTTATAAAATCGACGTTGGTATGAACAATTGCAATGGTTTCTTTACTTGTATGGCCCTGGAAATGACATCCATTAGCATAAAAGTGTATAGACAAATTCTAATCATTAATAAATTTTAGTATAGATAATAAATTGTACTTGAACTTACGAATATAAAGGACTTTTTTCAATTTGATAGAACCATTTAATATAGCATTACCTACCAAAGTAACATATTTCAAAGATCCATCTGGTGAAAAGACTGTGCCAGGCTTAGTTAAGGTTTAAACATCATGTAATAAAGATAAGTCATAACTGTAGACCCCGAAAAATCAACGGACTTTTCGTCGATGCTACTTTATGATTGGGAGTCAAATGAGATTGCTTAATCCCTAAATAAAAGCACTTTTAAGAAAAAAGATAACGATTCTTAAGAATCATAAGTTTGTAAATTCAAATTGGAAATTTAACCCATTTGAACAATTAACCTCAATAGTTTGCTCGGGAATCGCCGTGCAAGGGACCATATGGGATAAGAATGGGTCACTGGACTGACCTTGGAGGCAAAACGGCCTTCACTAGGTCAAGCTAGTGACTCATTGATCACTAGACCCAGAAAATGGGCTAGAAACAAGGCCAAGGATGTTTGGTCTTGGCAACTGTTTCTGCCCATTTTTTGTTCTTTGGTCCTTGCACTTTTATTACCGAAATAAGTAGTGGATTAATTGAGCCAATGGTGGAAAAAATCACAAACCGAATTATGCAAAGTATAATTGAACCAGTTGATTTTAAGGAAACCAACATACCTTAAAAAGAAAACTCCAACATACAAACCAAGATCCAAGTTCGAGGGCGAAGTTATGAGTCCAAGCGTTAGAAAAGTCTCAGACTCACATATTTTCAAAAATAGACTTTACTAGAATCAATTTGAAATGAAAGAGAGTGGGGAGAAGTTTTGAAGAATTCCACTAGAATATATTCGAATCATGCATTTAAAACAAACTTTTTACTTAATGTACAAGTGTAACAACTAGATAGATTACATAATTAAAAGTAAAAGAACAACATGCTAACTCTAACCTTTTCCAAAACAAGTAGCATGCAAGAAGAGAGCTTGGATCAAGAAACAAGAGAGAAATTCTCGACGTCAATATGTGGGGGGGGGGGGGATTTCTTGGTGTCCAATGATAGAAATGAGGAGGTTATTTATAGGTGAGGTGAGGGTAGATGAAGATGGAAACAGAGAATATGATCCACCTTTTACTCGTCCGATCCCCCCACTAAGGTCGTTCGGCCTTGATCCTTACATGGCATGATTATTTATAGGTGAGGTGAGGTGAGTGCATGGATCATGTGATTTGGTTGACTAAGTTTGCACGGTGATTGATGACATGGCATGAGCTAAGGTTGTTTGGCATTGAGTGTATTTTCTCCACACGGATTGCTGACCGTGTTTAGGATTGATGACATGGCATGAGCTGAGGTTGTTTGGCCTTGAGTTTTTTCTTCATACTGATTGTTGGTTGTGCTTAGGATTGGGCTAGTCTAAAATCAGGCCTAGGCCAAACGGACTCTGACAACATTTTGAGCATTTTTTGTGTATTTTTTTGTTTTTTTGGTTTTCTTGAATTTGTCTTTTGGGCTACTTTGCATGCTAGCTTGTTATATTGAGTACACTTTTTTCTACAACACCCGGTACAAAATCTGGTGTCTACAGAGAGTCTCCACTTTGATCGAGTCTGAACAAGATGATGATCAAATTAGTCTTGAATGCTTGATCTTGACACCAAGTATTGTACATGTGAACGCCTGATGACAGGCGTATACAGTTGATGAAGTGTCTGCCTCGTTGTTAACGCATGGCAACCGACGTATGCTGATTGAATGTCTGCCTCATTGTGAATGTCTGATGACTTGACGTATCATTGTATTGTGAACCCCCAATGACCGACACATGATGATATGATTTGTGTGTCTCATTGTGAGTGCCTGCTGAATCGACATATCGTTGTATTGTGAACGCCTTGAAAGAACCCTAGTGGGGGGGGGGGGGGAGGTGAATAGGGTTATTGAAGTTCTGCACACTCAACTGAGGACGTTAATGAAAAACCTTAACTTACCGCTAAAACTTTAAACACGGTGTAGAAAAAATACTTATATTATTGAATGCAAACCAGAAAACGTTACAGTAAGGTAGTTACAAACAATCTCACTGTCAGTTGACGTCTTCAAAACAGTTACAGTGGAGTTAGAGTCCCAATTAAGTTGGCTAGTGTTCGAACTAAGTTGTCATAGCAGCAATTTTAGAGGAAAGATTCCACCAACCACGCTGGTGATTATCACTCACAAAAACTGCAAAACTTAGTTTTTGTTACACTGACATTTTAATTGCCGAGGTCCTCGGCTACAATCTATTAGAGGTCCTTTACTAGTTACACACTCACCAATATCAATTAGTTACACACTCAAAAATCACTCACTGATTTCCTACTCTCAATTTCTTCACATGGAATCGAATATTTGCTCCATGACATAGTGGGATAATTTATAGCCTTAGACTCCTTCAACGGCTACTTGACATTTATGGATATTTTATGGAGATTTGGCTATCAATGGTTTCTTGCTCTTTAATAAATGATTTCTTCCCTTAGATAACTCTGCCTTTAATCTACTTGATTTGATTTGTCTTTATTCTTGATTTTCTTTCCTTAACCATCCTTTTTTATTGTCTTCCTAAATATGCATAGGCCTTGCTTCATGACAGAGCTCATGTAGGTCGAACGGCCTTGGACCTTTTCTGGCCCACTTGCATTTTTTAGCCCGAATTTGTAGGGATAGGTCTTGCTTCTGTTGTTGGGCCTTTCTTTGCAAGTATTGCATACGTAGACCCCAATTTCTTGCATTTGATGCCTTAAGAGGATACCTTAAAAACTTGTTAGAACATGAAGAGGTCCTTAAAAGTGGTCATGTCGTTCATTGACGGTTTTTGCAACCACACTTTAGTGGAGGCGGGATTTGCCTTTTTTGGACTTGTCTTCGTACTTGGGAGCCTGGGACTCCTCATGTCTTGGGACGAGTGATGAAGGAATTGGGACACTACTAATTCCTTCCATTTGCTAGTGGGAGAGATGACAGTCCCTCTGACGGATTTTGTGATGATCACGAGCTTATACGTACTAGGGAAGCCAGAACGTGTCATTCAACAAGCTTACCTCTGTCCCTTCCTCGATGTTAGAGTCATGTAGGGTCATATGTAATGTCCCCCCCCCCCCACATATTAAATCACCTTCAGATTAAACTTAACCGCTTAACCCAAAGATTAGCACAATACATTAAAGAAATCTGAGGGCATTACTACTGTCCAAACAAAGGATCAAGCTAACCAACCCAAACAAGACACCACCAACTACATTAAAACACCAACACATCAACAACATTCCCAAGAAAGAGTATAACATTGTACATAACCTCAAATGCCAAACAAGTCCCATGGCTTAAAAGTTTACGTAACCAAAATCTAAAATTACAACCAGCTCCCAAGATTGAAAAACACATCAAACCTCAATATTTATAAAGAAGAATCACATTAAATGGCAATTTGCTTCAGATAAAACCGAAGAACTTCATCATCTCCAGTCTGACCTGACTGCTTATCATAATCGGGCTTAGTGACCTTAGGAGCATCATACACAAAATATATTTTCGCAAATGAGTCAAAACTCATATTTCTATACACAAAATACGCATATTTCTATACAGTCAAATAAATTTCAGCAATTCATTTTATTTCGCTCATTTCAATTCATTTTGCAAACAGAGAGAAGAGAAATAATTAAATACATGTTTCAAGACTAAGATTAATTTGAGTGATTCCCATTTACGATCACTGGACTAAGCCTTCATATGCGCATACTCGGACCGATCGTGAGGTTCGAACGGACTGAACCGTTGACACTGCCAGCTTTGATTTTCACTTTGGCTGCCCAAACTTAATTCGACATGAAATATTTCAGTTGGATTTGTACCATTAACTAATTAGAGCAATGGTATGTGCCTTGGGGTAAAACATTGTTTAATGTCTTGATTTTCACGAAAATAATACTTATTATAGTTTTTGACACCATTGTGTTTTATAGATACTATTAACTATCAATAACGAGAAGCTTGAAATCCATTGGTTATTCTAAAATTACAAATGATACCGTAATCAAATGAATCATATACGTTAGATATATTTTTGACATTTTTTTGTAAACTATAAAAATTAGATACAATATATGGTATTATAATTAGAAGTGGAAAAAGCTGTCCCGACACGATTACCGACTCGAAACCGACACGAAATTAAATAGGTTTGGGTATAGATTTTCAACCTATTTAATTAGTTAAATGGGTTGACATGGTAAACCCATTTAGATAATTGGGTTAGGTTTGGGTTGAGAATATCTACACGAAAAATGACACATTAAACCCGTTTAGTAATTGGATTGGTGAGAAATCGGCATGATACATGTAACTTTAAGTAAGATAATGTTTTTACTTTTTTTTTGATGGAATAATGTTTTTACTTTTGCATGGCTTTTTTTTGTATTGTTTAACATAGCTTTAACTCGTGCTATGCCAAATATTAAAGAAATCCTAAATAAGTGAGTTGGAAGATAATAAATAAATGGTCGAAACCCTTGCATTTCGTCTTCCTAAGTTGACGGTCATTATATAATATATGTTTGTTAAGCGTAAATAGGTTACTCGAAGCTGACTCGTTTAACCCATTTAATTAAATGGTCTAGGTCAAGGAATTTCAAGCCATTTATTAAATGGGTAGGTTTCAAGTTTAGGGTTCTTCAACCCGTTTAACTCCAACACGAACATCACTAGTAGAATTGGTACCCAAAAATGTCTGAAATTGGCGTCTGATATGGGTGTAAACAGAAGCCAAAATGGTTTTGGCGTCTGACTAAAACGGACGCCAAAACCTAGTACGCCATTTTTAAAAAAGCGTCTGTAATTGGCGTCTGTTTGAATCAGACGCCAAAATTATTGCAGACTACGAGGGTTGTGTCAGACCAAAATCGGCGTCTGTCTGGCATAAAACAGACGTTGTTTTTAATGCAGAAACGGCGTCTGTTTCATCCAAAACAGACGCCGATTTTGGGTTACAGACACAAAAAAAAACGTGAATTTCAATAATGAAAATAATTAGAATAAATAGTATATTTTGAGTGTTCTAATTATAAAATAAAGTGTAAAAATTAAATTTTTGTATTTGTAATTAAATTGTTTAATAAGAATTGTGGAGACATTAATAATGAAAATAAATACATTTTATATAATAATAAATGATATATATTTGCAATTCATGTATGTACAGTTTCATATATATATATATATACATATATATATATATATATATATATATATATACACATTTTATAGAAATAACAACAATAAAATGATAATGAATATATATTTTAACAAATAAAAAATATATAATACAACTTTATTAATGATGATTTTTACTAATTTAAATGATACAAACAAAATAGAAACCTAAATTACAATTAATATATGACTTCAATATTTTTCAATCTTGATTTTTCAATCTTCAATCTTGTATCTTCAATCTTCACTCTCCAATGTTCAATCTTCAATTGTAAAATTTTCAATTCATCAATCTTGGATGGATTTGAGGTGTTTTGAAGGTTAGGGGAAATGAGAGAATTGATGAGAGAAGATGAGAGAAATGAAATGGAGATGGGAGGGAAAAATTCGGAGGGAAGTTTGAGGGCTTTGGTTTATATAGGTTGGCAAAATGGCGTCTGTTTTCCCGCCAAACAGACGCCATTTTCAATTTCAATAATTTGGGCGTCTGTTTGGCGGGAAACAGACGCCTAATTTGGCTTAATTTTTTGAAAATTTTCGATGCATGGTGGCTGGCGCGCTATTATTATTATTATTATTATTATTATTATTATTATTATTATTGATACTATTATTATTATTGATACTATTACTATTATATATTCTTAATTTTAGTTATAACCAATTATGATGTATATATGTATATATTTTTTAGGTATAGTTAATTATTAATTATTATTATTGTTAATTATATTGTAATTTATTCTAGGTAGATAATTTAATTTATATATATATGTTTCATTGTCGATTATGTTGTTAATTACAATTATTCTCATGTGTACGTACGTGTTATTATATATATATATATATATATATGTTAATTAAGTTAATTAATTTGTACGTATGTGCGCAAACATAATGCAAAATATTTCGATGTTTGGATTAAATAATGTACTATCTAATAAGTACGAATGTTCATACAATGGAAAATATAAACACAATCAAAATGATCGATTAATGTCGTCACACGGCGGCATCGTCATCATCACTTTCGCTCTCCTCCTCATCGTTGCCATCATCACCCTGATTCTGGCGTTGTGTCAATTCTTCAAGGCTATGGAATAGGTATTGGCCTCCTGGGATACAACGACGACAATTTGGAAATTAAAGGTATGAAATACAATCAAAATGAATTAAGTAATTATTGGAACGTGTAATTAGTAATTTAATTTTGTGTTTATGGAAAAAATATGCTTACCTGGGTAAGCATATAACGAGTCCTCGGGAGGAACGGTGGGCTGAGGTTGTGGGGTTTGAGAGGCGAGTCGGCCGAGAAGAAATCTGGCGGGCGGCGATGGAGGAGGTTGTCCAGTGTATGGCACTTGACTTCCAGAGGAAGATTCAGCGAGGAAAGGGGCTTGCCAGCTCTGACTTGCTTGCTGCTGCAACATTCTTTGCATTTGCAACATTTGTTGCATTACTTGTTGCCTCACCTTCTCATCCAAGGTTGCGTCAGATCGGCGCTGTTGTTCCTCTAACTGTCTCTGGAATTGGTCCTGCAGCATGCGCTTATCTTGTTCGCGCTGTTGCCTCTCTTCCTTGAGTTGACGCGGAAGCTCTCTGTTCATCTCCATAATAGAGGCTCGGACGTCGACGCTATCGGTGTTATTACGACGTCGTGGACGTCTCCTCGATGAGATGTGGGGGAACTGCGTCTTCATAGCTTCCCCCACAACCCCCATGCCCAAGACGTGTCCCCGACTTTGCAGTTGTTTGTCCAACCAGAACTCGTCTCCAGACATAATGGGAGTTTATGGTTGACCGTCCTCCCGTTGCTTTGCCTCCATCTATCTTCTGTACGATTCATAATCACTATGCATCGTCTTCTGGTCGATACAAAGAAAGAATAGTTGGAATAAGCGAATTAAAGTTAATGTTCATACGTGTACGTACGATTATAATAACTTAAATATTGGATGATGAAGGTACTTACCCCAAGCTGCCGGAACCTGTCGTGCACCCACTGATTGGTGCCCTACTTCATGTGGGTCGCTTCGAATTGTTCCCATATGTCATAGTCTTTTCCATCGTTTTTTTCTTTCTGTACGTAAGTGCGTATATAAATTAAACGTTAAATTAAACTATAACTAAAGTCATAATTAAATTCATAATTAACTTACCAATTTCTCTCTGACGATACCGAAGGAAACTGGGCCCCTTATGTGCGATGGTGGGCCCTTATCTTGGTTCATTTTCCTTACCTTGCTCATATTCTTGCTTTTCTCAACGAATTTGGGGTCTTGCCAATGAGCAATGAATTTCTCCCAAATTTCGTCGTCGACAATCCATTTGGGTTTGCCTCTCCCCGCCAACCATCTTTTTTTGGATTTGCCGATAGCGTCAGCGTATTGTTTTTGGGCCCTCCTAAGGAACCAATCACGTATATAGGTCTCGTGTTGGTCCTCCCACCAAAATTTTTTATGTATTTAAACCATACATGAAGAATTAAACATACAAATAAATTAAACCATATATATCATAACTTTGAATTAATAAACCACGAAAAAAATTTGGCATAGTTTCCCCTATAAATTGACAATTATCCCCCATTTTACATACGCCAATTCATATTAATATATCTCAACGACCACAACCCATCAGTTAGCTTTATCTCGTATGCCTGTCGGGTAATTCATGAACAACACTTAGGTTGCGCACCCTGCCAAGATGAATGGGCCGTACTTCCAGTATCGTCTGTCCTTGTGTAATTCAACAAACGGGCATAACCTTGGTGAACGCACACCTCGTACCGGGATATTGTCAAACCAATCACATCTAAACAGTATGCTTTTCTTGTTGACAGGCCCAACATATTCCAGTGCAATGACTTTTTGGAGAACACCATAGAACTCATCGACAAATCCACCGCCACCCGTGCCTTTCACACACACCCTCGCACTATACGAAGCCACTGAGTTACTCCTTGCTTGTGTGTGAAATAAGAACCCGTTGATTCGGTAAGCACTCCAGGTGGTCACTTTAGGGGAAGGCATTCGGGCTAACTGATAAAGGTGTTCATGACGCTCATCTTCGTAAAACCGAAAGGCTTCCCAATTTTCCTACATTTGGAGTACCCGTTAGATGTTGAATGGTTTAAGTTTTGGTTACATATGGTCAAAATTGAAATTATGTAAATGATTGTTTTGCTCACAGATAGCTGATAAAACCATTGAACGAACTCTGCTTCAATCATCTGATCCAATTGAGTGTTCGTGGTGTTCGAAAATGAAGTCAACTTGTAATTCTTAAACAAGCTGCGAGGGACACAAGCTCATTAATTACACCTATAATACATATCAATTTAATGAAGTCGTTAGTGAGCATTATTGCTTACTCTAAGTAGTGGTTGACTTCTTTGCAGTTCAGTAGAACATAAAGGTGTGCTGCTTTATACTCTTGATCGCTGAGCCACCTCGTGTTTACACCTCCCACAGGGCTCCCACTGTCCTTAAAAACCGACAATAACATAGGCTCATCCCCTTCTTCCTCGTTACGTATACTTGTTGATGTAGAAGACGATACATCATCCGTCCCAAAGTATATTGATGCGAATTGGGAAATCTCAAACATGAGGTACGCTTGGGCCATATATCCTTCAGGGTGTGCCTTGTTCTTTATTTTCTTCTTCAACCACACGAAATATCTCTCAAAGGGATACATCCAACGATATTGAACAGGACCACCAAAGAATGCCTCTTGGACCAGGTGAATGGGCGAGTGTTCCATTACGTTGAAGAAGCCGGGTGGAAATATGGTCTCCAGCTTGCATATTATTATGGGAATTTCTTTTTCAAGCCGGACTAAATCACTGTGCTTCAATCTTGTGGAGCACAGGCTCTTGAACCATTGGCTTAACTGAACGAGTGGCTCCAACACATCATCAGGAAGTGCCCGGAACGCAACAGGTAACAATGTCTGCATGAACACATGACAGTCATGGCTTTTAAAGTTTTGAAACCTTTTACCTAATTCATCAACACAGTTCGCGAAGTTCGAATCATAAGCGTCCGGCAAACGCAGCTGTTGTGCCCAGTTACAAACGTCTGTTCGCTTATCCTCATGAAGAACATATTTGGCTCTTGGCTGTAGGGGTTTACCATTAGGACCGGGCAATAGATGGAGTTCCGGCCTGTCACATATGTCCGCCACGTCCCTCCTTGCATTTCCATCATCCTTCGTTTTGCCGTCCACCCCCATCACCGTGTTTACGATGTTGTCCACAAAGTTCTTCTCAATGTGCATCACATCTAGGTTGTGTGGAACCATGTGATCCTTCCAATAAGGCAACTCCCAAAAGATACTTTGTTTTTTCTAATTATGAGCATTCTCTCTGAATCCAGAGACAACAAAATCGCCATGGGTAGTCACCTTGGGGAAGTGCTTCACCTCCTCGTAGATTTCATAGCCGTTTTCCTGCGGTGGCGATTCTATCTGGGCAAGTGTGCCCTTCAAACGCCTTCGATTTCTTCTCAAAGCATGCCCTTTGCAAGAAATCGCCGGTGATACCAAACCACGAGGCTTTCCTCCCATGCTTGATTTAACTCCTTTCAAACCATCCATGCAAACAGGACACGACATAGCACCATGCGTGCTCCACCCAGAAAGCATGCCAAGGGCCGGAAAATCATTCACCGTCCACATCAAAGATGCCCTCATGTTAAAATTCTGTCTTTTGGAGATGTCGTATGTTTCAACACCAACCCATAAGCGTTGCAGCTCGTCCACCGAGGGTTGGAGGAAGACATCAATTTTATTTTCGGGGTTCTTCGGACCTGGAATAATACACGTGAGAAACATGTACGGTGTTGTCATGCACAATTCAGGTGGCAAGTTGTAAGGAGTAACTACAACCGGCCATATCGAATAAGACCTCCCTATCATGTTGAACGGGCTAAACCCATCCGCACACAGGCCCAGCCTTACATTTCGCGTTTCCCCCGCGAAGTCTGGATGCACGATGTCGAACATTTTCCAAGATGCGCCGTCCGACAGATGGCAAAGTACACCTTCCTCGCGCTTGTTCTCCGCGTGCCATCTCATATGCCCGGCCGTATTCTTCGAGGCATACAGACGCTGCAATCTAGGCGTCAAGGGAAAGTAAAACATTTTCTTGTATGGGACGCCTTTCTTTGTCGTGGTTGACAATTTCTGTGGCTTATACCTAGGATGGCCACAAAATTTACATTCAGTGAGATGTGCATCGTCCTTATAGTATATCATGCATCCACTAGGGCAACAATCAATTGTTCCATAGCCCATCCCCAACTTCTTAACCTTCTTTTTCAACTCATCGTAGTTTCTAGGCACTAGGTTCGGCTGGGGACAACTCTCGCTCATCAGTTCCATGATATCGTTCATTTCCTGCTCCGACAAATTGTGCTTCGACTTCTGATTTATCAGCCTCACGGTAGTGGACAACTCAGTATGGGTCGTACACCCTTCCCACAGAGGCTGTTGAGCAGATTGAAGCATATCATAAAATTGTTGAGCTCCTGCATTAGGCGCCTCATTCGCCATGATGAAATCATTCATCATCTCTTCTGTTCTGTCGATGAACGGTGGCTGATTCGGTTCCTCGTTTGTCAGAGGACTACCTGCAGACGGTTCCCAATCACCTTCCGCATCGTCACCACTGTCATCCTCATCATCAAAGTCACCCCATTCTTCACCATGGCTCGTCCAACACCAATATTGTTCCATAAACCCTCGCCTATACAAATGTTCTTTAACTTCTTCAGGACTAAGTCCGCTCTTATTCTTACACTTCACACATGGGCACCGATACTTTCCAGTCCTCGGATACTCATACGAATTACTCTTTGCAAATTGATCAAACATAACTACCCCAATGACCCATTCACCACGATAACCCACCTACCCGGTTCAAACCTCTCGTACATCCAACGGCGATGTGGGGGCCCGTCCATAATGTACGTGAATCTATTATTCAAGCCCACCATGAATTTAATTAATAATAAACATCTATCCGTCTCAGTACTTAAAAAAATAATCGAAAATAAATTATTCTGTTTGTATCTAAATTCACAAATATAATCGTATACGCTATAACCTAAATCATCCAAACTCAACTTCCTTTTATGACAACAACAAGTAAGTTATGTCATAAGGCAAGAGGATCATGTTATTATCCAAGGAGAGTGTGTTTGTTAACTGTTAGTTAATCTATGGCTGAAAAAGACTTTCATGAGTCGTACCGACTCTCCTTTATTCGTCTGGTTCCCAAAAAGCAGCGCAATTTTCTTAAGTGAACTTGCACGAGGGCTATACAGTGCTCTGGGAGTAAGAAACATCTCAGATTCGATACAATGGAGTGTTTCTATCGCGCAGCTTGAGGGGTAGTAAGACAAGGTGGGTTTGAAAGAGAAGCTCATAGTAAAGGGTCTAATAGAAATGGTGTTGAATTTCTATATATTAGACCTTTTACTATGAGCTTCTCTTTCAAACCCACCTTGTCTTGCTACCCCTCAATCTGCAATAAACACTCCATTGTATCGAACTGAGATGTTTCTTACTCCCAGCAATCAGATAGCCCTCGTGCAAGTTCACTTAGAAAAATTACGCTTTGAACCAGCATTAATAAAGGACAGTCAACACGCCTCATGCAAGTCCCTTTCAGCCATAGATTATCAGATCACGAAACACACACTCGTTGGACACTAACAGGGTCCAAACTCAATCTCTTTTTATGACATATATATATATATATCCCCATTAAGATGCTATAAATATAAATTTCCCTACTTACTACCTAAATTACCATCATAAAAAACCTATTCACTAAGTATGTAGCTACTGGTTGTTGAGTACTTACATAAGTAAATATGGATGTACGTGACATAATTATTTACATAATTTATCTCTTCGTTTGGAGTTATGAGTAATTAAGTTAGCACTTAGGTTGGATTAGCAGCAAATTTCCGCGTGCAACCAACTTTAAACGCTAACTCACTTACTAATAACAACCAAAATCATCCAAACTCAACCTCCTTTTATGACAACTAATACTTATAAACTACTCGGAATAGTACCGATCGACTTAATCCTCTATACTAACCTAACAATTAACCAATTACCATAACCCTAAACAAACTATTCATAATTAATTAAGTAAACGTATGTACACTAAACTATTTTTTTTAATAAATAGTTTATAATTATATTTACTACGTACGTATACGTACAAATTGAATAATAATTTATATATAATAATTTTTTTATATTATTAACTTATTTACTAAACAAATTAAATTATAAATTCAACCAAAATTGAATATTAATAGTTTATATACAAACTAAATATGTATTCCTAGTTAATTGTATATTGCTAACTAATTAAATAGTTTTATACTCAATCGAAACTCATTATAATTTCCCACAAATTTATTAAGCCATATAAATTAACATACAAAATTCGTATTACATCTTAATATTCATCATAATGCTCAACTTAAACATATTTTAATTACAAATATTATTTTTTTGCAAAGTAAATATAATTATTCATATTTATATTTACCACAAAACATAAAAAATTCAATTTTTAAACTAACATACATGCAATTAATTAAACTCAACATACAAAACATATTTTAAATGCATTATTACATGCAATTAATTAAACTAATATAAAACATACAAACAATATTTAAATTCAATAATTCCATATTACAAACACGATTTTCACGCTTAAAATTCACATTCAACATCCAAAATATATTACAATTCATACAAATTCACTAAAACAACTCAATTTTTTAACTTATATCTACTCAACCAATATCAAACTCAACAAAAACGAAACAAACATACAAATATTCAAACTACTCATTTTTTTATCATATTTAATCTATTATTTAATCAATTTTCATAATATTAATCATAGTATAACAGATCTGAAACAAAATAACTGATAAAATTACCTGATTTTTGGTTGAATTTGCGCCGTGCACCGAGTTCTTCTCCCACTCTCTCTCGCTTCGCTCTTCCTCTTCGTCGGTAAAAATGGCAAACACACAGCCCAACCCTAATTTTTTTCCCCTTTAAACCACTTAGGCGTCTCTTTCCAAGGCAGACAGACGCATAAATATGGCGCTGCAGTCGACGCCTGACAGGAACAGATACGCATGCTTTTTTTTTTATTATAATCGCCCATTTGGGCGTCTGTTTCCCAGACAAGAGACGCCGTTTACAAAACGGCGTCTCTTGTCTGGGAAACAGACGCCCAAATTAATTTTTTCTTTTTTTTTATTTTGTTTCATTTGTTTAGCGTCTGATATTTTGAGAGACGCCAATTTTCAGACGTTTTTTGGTATGAATTCTACTAGTGCATAAATCTGACACGACACAACCTATTCCCCAAGTCTAATTAATTATAATTATAGAAGTTTGTGAAGATTCAACTTGATTTAGGTTGAATCAGGAAAATAAAGATGAACTGAGAATGTGGAAGAAAGAAAACAGTGAATTGATTGAGGAAGAAGAAGAGTACATCCTCAGTTGAGTTCTAGAAAAAGAAAACAAGCCCTATATATAAGCCTAAACCCTAACAAACTAAACGAAAGAAAAGGAAAAACAAGAAAACAGAATATACATGAAAAAAGAAAAAAAACAACTTATATATTCCTAATTATTATTCTTAATACCCCCCTTCAAATTGGAGGGTGATAAAACCCCCAATTTGCCAAAAATCTCTCGATGTTTGTTGCCCGGTAAAGCCTTGGTCATAATGTCTGCTAGTTGAGCTGCTGTAGGAGTATAGCTCAGGCTGATTAAACCTTCTGCCAGCTTGTGCCGAATGAAGTGGAAGTCAATTTCAATGTGTTTGGTCCTTTCATGATATACAGGATTCTTTGCAATGTATATTGCAGCCTCACTGTCACACTTAATGGGTATAGGTGTGATGGAGGGGACCTCGAGCTCATCAAACAATCTGCTGAGCCATGCTAATTCAGCAACCAATCTCCTCAAGCTTCGATACTCTACTTCAGCTAATGAGAGGGAGACTATGGGTTGCTTCTTGGATTTCCATGAGATTAATGTGTTGCCTAGAAACACCACATAACCACTGATAGATCTCCTTGTATGCCTGCAAGCACCCCAATCAGAATCACTATATCCTTGCAATTTAAAGTTATTATCTCTATGTATCAATAAACCAAGATCAGACTTCCCTTTGAGGTATTTTAGAACATGCACAACAGCTGTCCAATGGGAGTCAGTAGGAGTTTGCAGGAACTGGCTCAAGTGCTGCACAGCAAAAGAAATATCAGGCCTAGTATTCACAAGGAAATTCAACTTACCTATCAGTCTTCTGTATTTGGATGGGTCAGGAATGGGGTTTCCTTCGTCTGGACTGAGTTTTTCATTGATGTCCAGAGGAGAAACAGCAACTCTCATATCTTTCTGCCCAAAGTCATCCAACAGTTCCTTAAGGAATTTTCTTTGAGAAAGCATTAGACCTTCAGGAACCTCAATGATCTCCATACCCAGAAAGAATCTAGCAGTACCAAGATCCTTTATCTTGAATGTTTGATCCAAATATTTCATCAGATCATGAATCTCTTCCTCATTATTGCCAGTAACCAAAACATAATCCACATAAATGGCAAGATACACATTGTCACCATTAACTTTCTTGTAAAATAAAGAGTAATCGTTTTCTGAATGTTTGTAGCCTCTATTATACAAGACATTAGCAAGCTTGGCATACCATTGCCTTGATGCTTGCTTCAAGCCATACAAAGATTTCTTTAATTTGCAAACACCATTAGGAATATCACTAGAGATGCCTTGAGGAATTTTCATGTATATTTCTTCATGGAGATCTCCATGAAGAAAAGCATTGTTAACATCAAGTTGTTTTATGGGCCAATTTCTTTTGACAGCAACGGCAAAGATAGATCTAATGGTGGTCATCTTGACTACAGGAGAATAGGTCTCATTGTAATCTATTCCTGCCCTTTGAGTATACCCCTTTATTACCAACCTAGCTTTCAACCTTTCAACACTCCCATCTGCTTTGTGTTTTACTTTGTATACCCACTTACTATCTATGGGTTTTCTCCCCTTTGGCAAAGGAACTATTTCCCATGTATCAGTTTCATGAAGAGCTTTTAGCTCTCTTTTCATGGCATTCTGCCACCCAAAATGAACAACAGCCTCTTCATAGCTTTGTGGCTCATTATAGTCTAAATAAGAACCCAAATTGGAATCCTCAGATGAAACATTAAAGCAATGAACAACATCAGTATGTAAGTTTGTTATACAACAAAAACAGGTCTCATAATCACTAAGATAAGCTGGGCTTTTATGCATTCTATCTGACTTTCTGATAGGTTGTACTAAATTATTTGGGGCTTCATCATTTTGCACTTCTCCTTGGTTCTCACCAGGAGGATCAGCTGGGTTTCCTTGTGATGTTAGGTTAATATCACTGTTGATATAGTCTAGAAGAGGTCCATTGTCATTAGAAGTGGGATCCTGTTGGAGCAAATCTTTATTTTCTTGAAACGGAAACACATTTTCATAGAAAATAACATCTCTAGAAGCAAATATGTTATGGTTATCTAAAGAGTAAAGTTTATATGCCTTTTTCCCTTGGGGATATCCTAGAAATATGCATTTTTCTGCTCTGTTTTGAAATTTGTCTCTCCCATGTTTAAGTGTGCTAGCATAACAAAGACAACCAAAAACCTTTAAGTAATCATATGAAGGTTTCTTTCCATAGAGTTGTTCATGGGGACTTTTTCCTCTTAAGATGGGAGTAGGAACCCTATTGATAATATGTGCTGCTGTTAAAACACTTTCCCCCCAAAACTTCAATGGTAAGGCAGATTCAAACATAAGGGCCCTAGCAACCTCTAGTAAATGTTGATGTTTTCTCTCAACTACCCCATTTTGTTGGGGTCTTTGAACACAACTAGTTTCATGTAAAATGCCTTTATCAGAGAAATATTTAATAGCAGCATCGCTTCTTCCTATTTCTAGAGCATTATCAGATCTAACCCTTTTCACATTAGCATCAAATTGATTCTTTGCCATAGCAATGAAGGATTGAAGTAAACTAAAGGCCTCACTTTTTGTAGTCATTAAAAGGACCCAAGTGTATCTAGTGTAATCATCAACTATAGTGAGAAAATATCTATGGCCAAGATGGCCTTTAGTGTGAAAAGGACCCCAAGTGTCTACATGAACAAGTTCAAAAGGGGAAATGGAAGATATAATACTAGATTTGAAGGGCAGACATTTCTGTTTAGCTCTATGACAAACATCACAGTTATTTTGCACATAATTGTTGCAAACAATTTCCATGGGTAGAAGTTTCATTCTAGTTTTGGACATATGTCCTAGTCTCTTATGCCAAGTTTCACTATCAACAGAACAAGCAAACTTATTACAAGTATCTACAAGATTGGAAGAACAATGTGCATCTTTCCTTTGTATCAAAACATCACTGTCTAAGAAATACAGCCCACTGTCTTCTTTACCAATGATCACTGGCCTCCTCATCGAAGGGCCCTGCATTAAGCATTCTTTCTCAGTAAAGTTAATGTGGCAGTGCAATTGTTCACATAATTTCTTGACTGATACAAGATTGAATTTAAACGTGGGCACATATAGGACATTAGTCTGGGCTAAATTCCTTCCAATGCTTAATTTTCCATGTTTGGTAACATGAATTACATTATTATTTGGTAGTTTTATCTCAACAGGTTTAGTGAGATCTTCCAAAGAATGTAGCAGGTTATAGTCATTACACATGTGATCACTAGCACCTGAATCAATTATCCAATCCTTCTTGGTTACAGTACAAGAACAGACAGTCACTACAAGCAAAACAGACCTAAGGCGACCGTTACTATCGGTCGCTAAATGGCGTTATCGGTCGCTGCAGAGTGCGGGCGACCGATATTAGCGACCGATACGTATCGGTCGCTGCATATCCGTCGTGTAGCGAACTGAGCGACCGATACGTATCGGTCGCCCAACTTGCGACCGATAATAGGATTAGCGACCGATACGTATCGGTCGCTAATTAGCAGTCGCTATGGGTCGGTCGCCGTAGACGTTTCATGTTGTAGTGAGTAACATTGGAGGTGCTGTAAAAGATTGAGGAAGGGATGTTACCTGAGATGGCGCCATTGTCTTTGTCAGAACTAGAAGCACCATTACTTACAAGATTGTCAAGCAGTTGCTGCAGGACTTGCTTAGGTTGATCCTGGCTTATTTTGTGTGAAGGAGAATCCTCAGGTCCTTCTTGAGCAGTAGTACTCTTCTCACGATCTTGCCACACATTATAGGCTGCTTTTCGTGTGTTTTGTTGAGTTGGAGATTTGTTTTGCTGTTTGTTTTGGCCCCTTGGAGGATATCCATGTATCTTGAAGCATCGATCGATGGTATGCCCTGTCCTTTTGCAGTGGTCACAGAACAAAATGGCCCTCTTATCATCTTGTTTTGCCTTTTGAGCCCTTTTGCTTGCATAAAGGGATGTTGATTCTGAGAAAATCCCTGACTGCCCTCCAATTTGACGTTGTTTCTCTTCTTGAGATAGGATGACATAGACCTTGTTGAGATTTGGAAGAGCCGACATCATCAGACTGTTACCTCGAACTGTAGTGTAACTATCATTGAGACCCATCAAGAATTGAAGAAGTTTCTGTTCTTCAAAATGTTCATCAAATTGTTTGTTGATTGAGGGTTTGCAGGTACATTTCCCACAACTGCATTTGGGGAAATTGCTTACAGAACCAATTTCTTCCCATAGTTTCTTGGCTTTGGTATAGTAAGAGGCAATATCCAAGGAATCTTGTGAAAGCCTTGAAACATTCTGCTGGACAGCATATAATCTTGCCTTGTTGGATTGCCCAAACCTTTCATCGAGTTCATTCCAGAGATCTTGGGCTACTGTAGAATAGAGGACACTGTCACGAATGTCTTCATGCAAGGAATTGAGAATCCAAGAGATAACCATATGATTTCCCCTCTTCCAATAGGATAATCGTGGGTCATCTTCATCTGGACGCTGGAGAGAGCCATCGACAAATGCGACCTTGTGTTTCGCAGTGAGGGCAATGGTTGCCGACCTTTTCCAGCTATCGAAATCATCTTCGGTAAACAAATCGAACACCAGAGGTATGCCTGGCTGGTCGGATGGATGAATAAAAAGGGGATCGCATGGATCGATCACAATTAGGGTTTTCTTGTCAGACATGGCGAGGTAAGGAAAAGAGAGGTGAAAGAAGGGGAATCAGATTGCAGCGGAAGGCGGAAGAAGAAGACTCCTTCAATTACCGAAGCTCTGATACCATGTGAAGATTCAACTTGATTTAGGTTGAATCAGGAAAACAAAGATGAACTGAGAATGTGGAAGAAAGAAAACAGTGAATTGATTGAGGAAGAAGAAGAGTACATCCTCAGTTGAGTTCTAGAAAAAGAAAACAAGCCCTATATATAAGCCTAAACCCTAACAAACTAAACGAAAGAAAAGGAAAAACAAGAAAACAGAATATATATGAAAAAAGAAAAAAAACAACTTATATATTCCTAATTATTATTCTTAATAAAGTTGATTATATCATTTTTTTCAATTTAATATATACATATATTAATTTCATATTAAAACAAGATACTATTACCACAATATACTCGTAATATTTTCAAATTAACAATTGCAATATGCACAAAAAAATATTGAAAACACAGCTGATAGCTTGCACGGAAACAATAGCCAGCAGTATGAGACGTGGCAGCCAAGCAGTTCATAGTTGAAGATACCTTTGATCATATTCCCCATGACATCACCAAACCTATACATATGTCAAATTACGATTGGCCCTCTCGAATGAATCTTCTTGCTTAATATTTTTTTTCCATTTTCTGCTAAGAAGAAGTGAAGAATCTTAACTCTTATGGTATTTTGCTTACGGATAAAGTTTGTGGGCCAAGTGGATGGAGCCCACAGAGACGATCTGAGCCCTTGGATGAGGATGAAGTTGAATCTTGACTTTACATTTACGCTAGCTGTTGCTCAATCATTGGTTGAATTTTAAGCACTCCAATCACAATCAAGGCCTTTTATGGGACCATCCTACTAGGGGATTAGTATCAGTAATCATCATTGATTGTTTCAAAATTAACGATTATTAGAAATTTGATGTTTGTCATTTTGTGGATGATTGCATTGTGTTTATCATACTTTACGTATTTGTCACTTCACTAAAATTGCAAGGGTTGTTGTTCTTCGATTTTCTTCTTAAGTAGTAGGTGAAAATCGTTCGAAAATAATCAAACTATCATGGAAAAATATACTATAGAATATTCACTTCAATATACAATGACACTTGTTTCACTTTCACGTCGTAAAAATCTATTAAAATATATTTGCTTTAAATATTTTATTGGATTTTTGATTTATCACTAAATTAGAAACATAGCAACTAATAGAGAATTCCTAAAATTAAATAAGTCAATTCATTAATAATAAGACAAATTATTATATGATGGGCCAGGTAATGATAAACTAATTCTACAATATACAGTGGCGAAGTCAGGATTAAACGGCAGGGGTGTCAAAAATAAAATTTTTCCATTTAACACTGACAATATTAATGCGATAAGCATCTCAAAACAATATTTGATTAAAGCATCTCAAAACACCTCAAAACAATATTTTAATTATAAAAAAAAACTAGCAAATTTCATCATTAAATTAGCAAATTTACTAGTAATTCCATACAAATTTAATCAAAATTGATAAATTGAACATAATAACTTAAAAAATAATATACTTCAATTCAAGTATTGCTTTGATTTAGAAAATTTGGTGAATTATGTAGTAAATAAACAATGTGGACTGTGAAGGGTGATAGTAGTGGTGGTCGACCGGCCAAGGAGGGTGGTGACCGGCAGCGAGGGTGGTTGGCCGGAAGTGGAGGCGTGAGGGTGTCTAGTAGCGTCGGCAGTCGGGACTCGAAGTAGGTGAACGTGTAAAGCAATATCGTAAAAAAGTGAATGTGAATGGAAGACGATTAATTAAAACATAGATTAAAAAGAAACTCTCTGCTCAATTGTAAATTGCACCCCTCAAACCGTGAACGTCAAAACACAAGACACCCCTCAAACCATTCAGCTACTTCACCTATTTCAGATTCTTTTGGCCAATATCTGATGTATATGTGAGTTTAACTTTACAAACAGCTTTACACTTGCTTTTTTTTTTTTTTCCAAAATAGCTGGGGGTCAACTGACCAGCCTTATACCAAGGTGGCTTCACCACTGACCGTATAGTTTGTATCTATGCGTGTAAAGTGGATTTTTTAGTATTAGAAATTCACTTGAGTTCAATTTGAAATATAAATGTTTAGTATTGAGTATTACTTTTGAAAGATGTGGCAAATTGAATCTAGAATTAATCAAGTTATGTTAGAGATTTTTTATATCATAAGCAGCTCATTCCCATACTCGACATTTGTTATAAGAGAACAACAAATTCATATCAATCAAACATACTACTAACACATTCAAACTCTTGTTATCTTTACGGTCTCGATACACCACTTCCTTATCGATCATTAACTACTGCTTAAATATTATTCCTCTAATTAACTTTTGATCATATACTAAACTATTTTTTAATTAAAAAGTTCACAAGAATATTTTGATTTTGTAAAGTGTGTTGAAAATTTTCTTATGAGATGGAAGTTTGATAAAATCTATAAATGTTTAAATTTATTAACATAATTAATTTTTAATAGGGTGCAGATAAGTGTTGGCATGTGCAGGTGAGCGCAGGTAAGCACAAGTAAGGGCAAGTCAGTACAATTAGTTGACAAGCAAGCGGTAAAGAATAGGCTCAATATGTTAATCAACTCCGCGCTCACTTAACGTGGAACAATTTCCATGGGGTTTTTCACATTTTAGACCTTCTAATATGAATATTTATTTTCTGAACCCCTTGGTTTTCAATGTTTATAATTTTTGATATGAATGTTTGTGAGCCTAATAAAAAAGGCCCAAGCTCTTGTATTCCATTTGCAATGGTTGGGTTGCCTTTGCCTATAATTTGCTATTTACCGATCATCTTCCTCATGTAATTGTTACGCCCCGGCCCCTCCAAGCCAAGGACATTACTGAGGACTGCTTCGAGGATCGCTAACTGACCCCACAAATCATCACGATAACTATTTCCACCGTGCTTCGCCATCACTCACACGCTGCCTAGAAAAACTTCCCATGGAGGTCACCCATTCTGAGACTTCTCTTAGTCAAGCACACTTAACTGAGGAGTTTCTAACGGATGAGCTATCTTAAAAGAAGGTGCTCTTTGGCCTTGGTGATATATATAAGTAGTTATTTCAATCCCTTTAAGCCATTACAGTAATGGTTACCATTGTGGGCATACACTTTGTAATGATCATTGTAATGGTCATCTTAGCTATCATTCCTATGTAATTGATCTGTATTTGACCTTTGACCTAAAATTTTGGTCTACTCCCAAAGAACCATGGGAGGAGCCGTAGGGTTCTTAGATGTATGAGTAGCTCCGACTTAAATAACAAAGGTGAATTATAGTTTCAAAATCAATTTTAAGCTTAGTCCTGAAATTCAACGTCAATTAGGAGGAAAATTCAAACATTGGAAGAAAAAGAACACGACACAAACTTTTTCTTATTCAACCCACTAACCTTTAGGATCAAAAATATACATTGAAAACCAAAACTCCAGAAAATAAATGTTCATATCTACAAAATGTAAAAAAACCCAATCTTCAGTATAAAAGTTGTGGTGAGTAAGGCCCTATTCTTTAGAGTGGTAAGTTAGGTTTATCATTGCCTAATTTTACCTTACCTACTCTGATTCTCTAAAAAAATTACAAACTAAAGTCAAACTTTTATCCTTATCTTTTCTTACCTTATCTTATCAAGCCTTACTTGATCTTACCAATCTAAAAATAGGGTCTTAAAAATTAATGTACACGCCCCATTGTTACTTGACGTACGAAGATCTTGACACCAGTACAAAAAATTAAGGTCACTAAATTGTTGATTAGTACTATTGGTTCACATACAATATTAAAAACTGGTGTAAATTAATTGACCAAGCCAATGTTTAATAAGAATGAAACGACGAAGAAGTAAGCATAATGGTACAGTGGATAAAGTAAATTCATAAATAGATAACTTATAACGGGGTTGAAGTCATGTTTAATTGGTTACAAGGTTTAGGCATTCGCAATTATGATAAGCACATGGTTTATAAAACGTGGCATCTACGCATCCAGTAAGAAGTTTGGATTTGGGGCAAATTGTTTAAGTCGGGCTGTAGTACTATTTAACAATATTTTAAATAGTAAAATGCTGAATAATTAAGAAATTAATATGTTGTGGATTTGTGTTTATCCATTAGTTTTGCGTGCATCTGGTGAGGGTGCTGTTTGAAGTTTACTATTAGTTGTCAAGTACATCATAAACAGTACAAGCTAAGGCAGTTTTAATCTAGTTTTGTTTGTTTGAGTGATTCATAGTTTGACTGAATTACGTTCTGGATTTATCTTAGTTCTACAATTAAACTATTAGAAACCTTTCTATATATAAATCAGTTTCCATTAATCTGTGCTTGTTGGAGAAAACCACTTTAAATAGTAACATTTTATTGAGCTTTATTGGTTTATATTCATATAATGAATTTTGTATAAGATTCTCAAACAATAATTTACTATGAAATGGAGTAACATATATAACATATGTAAGAAGTGAAAAGATCCATCATTTACCGTTGCATAAAACTAGATTATTATAGCATTGTTCTTTAGAGTGTTAAGTTAAATTTATTCATGTCTAACCTTATCTAACTTTATCTTACCTTATCTAATTCTCTAAAAAACACTTAAAGCAAAGTCAAAATTTTAATAATAAAATATTTTTACCCCACCACTAACTTACCTATTGTTACCTTTTTTTTTATTACCTTACCAAACCTAACTTAATCCTATGTTCTAACGAACATGACCATATTATTGTTGGTCATGAACTGTTAGTGTGAAGCGATCAGTTGTATCAATGTATGGACACTGATTGGTTATGCATGTGATCACATGCATGTATAAATCTAATTTATGAAGTTGGATACTCATACAGATGTCATATATATATACCTTAAATATATTTAAAGCAACTGCCCTATAGTTTGTGATGGCATCTAAGTTCAATTTGGTCCATGTATTCATATATGTTGAAACAAACCTAGCTAGGCACTTAGCACAAAATAGGCTAAAACACAGGCACGCACGATATAAACAGAAAAGACAATAGAGGTAGCTAGAGGTTCACATAACCTGTCCCAATACAAAACACCTCATTGGTAGGCTGATTACGACATGATATATACAATAATGAATGCATGCATGTGCGTGTGACAATGATCTCTTTGTCAAAATTAATTGGTAAATAGTGATGACGAATAGACACAGTTTTTATAAGCAAAAACACACGCATAATTTATTCGTTTGCCAAAGTTCAACTTTTGAACAAATGACTGTCGTGAGCCAAAAGAAATGCAGAGGTTTTAGGCATCTTATCTGCCAACTTGGCCCCAATTATTCTTAACACACAACAAACGAAAACTAAGAGAGGGAGGGAGGGTGGTGCCTGATGCCGCACTCAACGCGCCAATTGTGTGACGCCACCCTAACAACATACTACTACTCCAGTACTCCATGCTTTGCTACAAGAGAAATTCCTCAAGATTTTATTTTATTTTATTTTTCATTCTTATTATTTGAGTTTTAAGATTCCAAAAATTAAATATTGATGGAGTAAATACATATAGATGTGTGTCTTCAAACATCAAGCATATCAGTTGAATTAATATTGATGGAGCTGAGGTGTTATTACTTGATAACACAAATAATATTTAATATATTTATGGTGGTCATTTTTCAAACTAGTTTTTAAGGCCGTTTAGAGAGAATTAAGTATTTTTTAATTTGTCAAAAAATAGTTAAAAATATACTTAGTCAAGTTTTCTCTTAGCTAGTAAATTTGCAAGTTAAACAGCACACCGCAAAATTTATCTGAAATTGAAACATGTAACCCACAACATATTATATGAAGATATATCAGGCTTATCCACAAAATCTCCCAACTTTAGGTGTCTTCTGGCTCTATTATATGAGTTTACTTTGACTAGGTGGAGAGTTAGGTTAACTACTGAAATATTTTCGACTTATATAGGACTATGATAACCATCTATCTATCTATATATATATATATATATATATATATATATATATATATATATATATATATATATATATATATATATATATATATATATATATATGTGTATATATATATATATGTGTGTCTATATATATATATATGTGTGTCTATATATATATGTGTATATATATATATATATATACATATATATATATACATATATATATATACATATATATATATACATATATATATATATATATATATATATATATATATATACATATATATATATATACATATATATATGTATACATATATATATGTATATATATATATATATATGTATATATATATATATACATATATATATATATATATATATATATATATATATATATATAGGTGAATTGGATTCTAATAATCTCTACTTTTACCAATTGGACAATGGTGTGGACCGTACTTTCACTTTGTATTCTGGTGGTCAAAAGAAAAAAAATTGGATTGTAGTGGGATATTTTCGAGGGAATCATAGATTTTGTGTTGCATTTGATTCAATACTTAGTATAACACTTTACAATGATTTTTAATGAATTTACAACGTTTCTCCTAAAAAAAATTTCATTTTTTTTTACTATTTTTTACGATTTTTTCACTTTTATTATTTTTAAAAAATTATAATAATTATTCGGAGTCTCAAAAAATAATATAAAAAATGTTTTAGAAACTACAATTCATTAACTTTCTAGGGGCAGGAATGAAAAAGACAAAAACAATATAGTGTAGGAATGAAAAAAATAAGAAGAATGTGGAGATGGATTTGGTACCACAAAAATCCAATTTTTTTTTTTGGACCACCAGAATACAAAGTAAAAGTACGGTCCACCATTGTCCAATTGGTGAAAGTAGAGATTATTAGAATCAAAATATTATATACATATATATATATATATATATATATATATATATATATATATATATATATATATATATATATATATGTATGTATCTTTGGTATATTTAAGTAGGTACATTAAATATACTCCCTCCTTCCCAACTTATTTGTCAATTTTATCTACATATTAGTCAAACTTTAAAAAACTATTACCATTAATTTCTCAAAAATATACAATGTTATCTTATATAAAAATATTATTATTAGATTTTTAACGCAAAATATTATCCTAAGAGTATAATGTTGTAATTTTTTGATAATAAGAAACTATTAGTCTAAAATAACATTAAAGACCGTATTCTATTTATTATGCAACACTTAAAGTGGGAAGCTAGAAGGGAATATATAAATTTTTTTGTTGATAGATGCAAAACTACCTGATAATTTTGATCGGTATGTTGCTGTTGAGTTGTCCCACATCGGCCTTTAACACCCATATTGTGGTGTTTATAATGGCTTGGGTGCCTCAACCTTCTAAACTAGTTTTTGGGGTTGAATTGGGCTCAAGTCCATTATTTCACATGGTATCAGAGCCAGGGTCATTGATGTTGGGGCCGCGCCCGCAGTTGTCTGCGCCTCATGGTGAGGGGGGCGTGTTGAGTTGTCCCACATCGGCCTTTGACACCCATATTGTGGTGTTTATAATAGCTTGGGTGCGTCAACCTCCTAAGCTAGCTTTTGGAGTTGAATTGAGCTCAAGTTTATTATTTCACCGTTGCTTTCCAGTGTGAAAGAGGCAAATTAATTGATCACTACTATTAATTAATTGTAAAAGCGTGACTAGTAATTGCAAACATTTCATTTAAAATATAATTGCAAACATTGAACCTTTTTTATTTTTGATAATTCGCTATTGGCTAAGATTTACATTTTATAAAGAAAAATCATTGCAAACATTGAACACTGAACTTTCTTTTAGCAAACATTGAATCACCGGGGCAATCCAACGCGTACAGATAAAATATGTTGAAGTCAATTTTTCCAAACATTTACCATATTATTTTAACTAGTCTATACGATCCTAACAATGTGCATAGTTACTGTTATTATTATTTATAACTTTTGTTTTACCATATGTGATAAAAACAAGTATGACATTGATTAAATAATTGTGATACGTACAATGTAGGCAATATGTAAGTTGACATGATAAATAATATTCCTCGTCCACGTAATGTATATCCTCCAAAACAAGCCATGGTATCTCACCACCCACCACCTATAAATTCCTCATCTCCCTCACTTTTCTCTTCCAAACAAACCCTTCATTTCAAATCAAACCTCCATTAAATATATCATCAAATACGTACCCAAAAATGGCAGAAGAATTCCAAGAATCCGACGTCGTATTTTCCGACGTATACTTCAGCCACACCCACCACACCACACAATCCACCAAAACCAACAAAAGTAAACAAAAACACAACCCAAACAACAACCGCAACTCCTCTCCAGTGAGCATTCCGGACAGCAAACTCCGGTGCATCCACCTCATCGACTGCGACCACGATCATGATCACGATCAGTATGAGATCGACGGTGATGACGAGGTGGAGTGCATAGGAGGAGAGAGACTGCCGCCGCACCTGATCGTGGCCCGGCGAGTGAGCAATCTAGGGAGACAAATGGCGTGTTCCTTCTACGTTGAAGATGGAAACGGAAGAATTTTGAAGGGAAGAAATTTGTGTCAAGTTAGGAACTCCATTCTTAGGCTCACTGGATTCATTGAAACGTGACGTACGTGAATTTACGTGATCCATTTTGAAACGCAACTTCCTTTTCTTTTTGCTTAATTTATTATTTTATTTTTGGATTTTTCACACGCAATATACGTAGTAATTAATTAGCTTAGTGGGGAGGATGACGAATTTTTAAATTTTTTTTCCCCTATTATACGATGAAAAGAATACAAAGGGATTGGAGATTCTTGTAATATTGGTTGATTTTATAGACGATTTATATGCGTAAGGATATTTATAGTTATTATATTGTTGTAATATGCAAGAAATAGAGACTTTGGAAAGCAATAAATTCATGAATTTTCATGATAGTTCTTTTAGTTATGCTTTTGCAAATGTATATATGAATTCGATTGTTTGCATATGTTAGAGTATAAAATCATTCCTGAGGTTTCAATCATTAGCTTAAATTTTTGGTTGAAATGGTTCCACATGGTATCAGAGTTAAACCTGAGTAAGAGGTCTCAAGTTTGAATCTAAACACCCCTCATATTCACTTGCACAAGGTAAAAAAGGACTTTTGCAGCATCCACGCTTCGAGCCCAAATAAATATTTATATATATCAAAATCATATGTCCGCTTATTTAGGAAGGTCATATACTTTATTTTTTCTCTACCCTCCTACAGATAGTACACCTACACTAGCTAGTTGCATGAAAGTCAATTCATCAAAGTCGCGATGGCATTAACCACAATTTTTCCCTAAAAAATAAACTACAAATAAAAGTCAGGCATACACACAATATGATCATGGATAATGGAAGAACATATATCCAAAAAAAAACTTTCAAAAACTGAAAAGAAAAGTTAGTCATACAACAGCATCATCACGGATAATGGATAAAATAATATCGATAATATTTGGCAAAAGTTTGGAAAAGACAATTGCAAAAACATCTTTGACCCATTGAACTTGGAATGACTTGCTCGTCATCATCCTCTTCTGAATCCTCGTGATCCCAATTCGCAACTCAGTAATCTCGTTACTCATACTCAAATTTTGGTGTTTTTCTTAATTATGAGAGCATTGTTCTTTGTTTTTGTAAGTTGACTTTGATCTTATTTATCGTGCATGCCATTGGATTATTGGGTCTGTTCTTGAGGGTATTTGGAAAGGGCATTACTCATGTCGGACACTGTTTCGACGTTTTTGTCCTTGTTCATCTTCTTTCTCGATCATTCTCTCTCTTTCATCTTCTCTCCCAACTTATTCATCGATCCTCTCTTAAAAATATAAAATTCTTTCTTTACAAAAGAATTAATTAGGATTCTTCAACTTTAGATTAGCTTAAAAATACAAGGTATAGTTGATTTTTAAATTTTGGAAAAACAAAATTCATCGAAGGCCCCAGACCACACCAAGATCACGGCTAGACCATGATCCGGCCGCACCTAGAACACGGTTAGACCATAGTCCAGCAGCAATTCGGATGCGACCGAACCATGTTCCCACCGCGTTCTGAGTGCAGTTAGACTAAGGTTCGGCTGCATGCTCGGTTCGGCCAGGCCATGGTCCAACCGCAATCTAGGTGCAAATGGAACTTTTTCAATTTTTTTATTTTTACGATTTAAGCATCCAAAAAAATAACTACACAATCTACACCTAGTTCAAATTCAAGATATTAATATAAAAAAAAATCATATTCACATTCATAAACACATAAATTCAACTACAAAACAAATAAATTGAAATTCGAAAAAAATGAAGGAGGCGGTTCATTGGTCATCAGCAGTCCCAGGTCAGTGGCTGTCGACGTCGACAAGTGGTGGTCGGTGGCGATGGGGTCAGCGTTGGTGGTATGTGAAAGAGAAAGGGTTAGAAAGAGAAACTTAGAGAGAGTGAGAGAGAGAGAGACTTAAGAGACAAGGGACGAAGTTGAAAAAAGTTTGTGAAAAGGGGTGACGTGAGTAATTTTTTTGGTTGGAGGGTGGGGGGAGGGGGAGATGACGAAAAGTGTAAATTGGAGGTATGTGTAATATGGTATAGGTACGTGCATGTGAGATAATGTAAGTGTAAATTAGTGAACAAGGGTAGAGCTAGAAAAGTTTTATAGTGGGAGTCAAGTTTAAAAATTTTGTCATAATAAAAACACTAAAAATTTATATACTCACATATTATATTAAATTAATAAACTAATTAGGTTTTAACCCCCCCCCCCCCCAAGTGTTTGGAAAACTAGTATTGTAGCCACTAGTTCTCGGAAATGAGGTTTATCCTACCTCAACAACTTTAAACCAAGTAATAAATACTCCACTTAATCTTTGTATCAGGATTAAGACTATATTCTTTTCTGCGGTGGTTAAAGTGTGGTAATGGTATTGTATGATAAAAAAATTGGATATTATGATATGATGTGGTACCCTATGATAAAGTTATTGTTGGTATTCATCCATGAGTAAATGTCCCACATCGAAAAAGTAAAGAGAAAACACATGGTATATAAGTCAAGTGGGCTACTCCTCTTAACACCAATTGGTTTTAAGATGAAACCTCACTTAACTTGTGTACCATGGGCCTTGGTTGAAGTGAGATGCCACCTTGGATCTCCCCAACAGTTATGGTAAGAATGATAATTGTGGTAGGTGAAGAGAGAGAAAAATCAAAAGTACGTGAGCAAAGTGAGAAGAGAGAAATTATGGTTGTTGTGGTAAAATGTGGTATGCATGGTAATATGTGATGATTTGTGGTTAATGTGGTAAATTGTGGTAGGTAGAGCATGGTACCACACAAAAGAACAAGACCCTCAATGAATATAAACTGAAGTTGGTGTTTAAATTAATGTGAATTGACACAAAACCCTCAATTAATGTGAACTGACAAAAATGACTTCCATTTAAAAATTGTTGGGTTTATGGCCTATTGGATCCTCTCAATGGTCCAAATCAACAAGGAAGGGAGGAGGCGCAGGCCGCGGCCAAGAGGTGCAACCCACGCCTTAAACAAAAGTCGTAGCAAGAACGCATGCAAGCGGCGGTCGCGCGTCGGAGGCACCACCAACTTCGAAGAGACGCAACCAACATCATAAGCGCTAGTTGCGTCGAGCGGCGACGCCATCCGCGTCTCACTAGACGTTCCCTGCGTCTCGACTGCTCTTTTCATGTTCATTTCAGCTTCTCCCTCAAGCGACGTGGGTTATTATTATTTTAACATAGTTTTTTTCTCCTAGCCGTCCAAGTGAGATATCAATTATCTTATCAGTTTTCTCCACTTTTTTAATCATAGACTATAGAGAGATTGTGAGTTGAGAGTTTAAGAGATTTCTTGTAATCGTATCACACCCTGTGATAGTGATCGGTTTGTACTCCTCCTATTCTCATAGTGGATTGTTTCTAGTTGTCGTCGTCCGTCAATTTTTCTCTGAGTTCTTCGATTTACCACGTAAATCTGGTGTTTTTTTTTGTTTTTGTTGCTATTTTTTTTTGTTTATGAATTTGGTCGCAATCTCCGTTATCTTGTTTGTTCCCGGTGTAACTGCAAATTGGCAGTTATTTTATCTGAAAACCTCACAGTTTGTATCAGAGCAAGGTGGAGATGAATTCAATCGTAAAGTGCGAGATTCTAAAATTCTATGGAACGAGGAGTTTCACGATGTGGAGACTGAAGATGAAGGCGTTCCTGATTCAGCACGGGTTATGGGATGTGATCGAGTATCCTGACACGAATATTGATGAAACGATAAGTGATGAAGATTTCTAAAGGCTCCAAGATGAGATCAAAGGCAATCTGAGTACAAGAGAGTGGAAGAAGTTGGAAGATGAGACTCTGGTCGGGATTCAGTTGTGTTTGCCATAGCACATTCAGAGAGAGGTTATGCACATTGAGGAACCTCGAAAGCTCTGTGCTAAACTGGAAGAGTTGTATATATCGAAGAGTCTCGCCAACAAGTACCGAATGAAGGAGAAACTCTACAGGCTTCGAATTCCTAAGTGTACTTCTATGCAAATACATCTTAGTGAATTTGATTCGATTATTACTGAATTAGAATTAATGGATGTGAAACACACTGATAAGGATAAGACTTTACATTTGATTTTGTCCCTACTTGCGTCACACAAACAGTTTAAAGAGATCATGTTGTATGGAATCGTGGTGTGCTTAACCTTAGTGAAGTTAAAGCTAGTTTGTTGTCTAAGGAGAAGTTTGATAATGAGGGTGATGACTAGGCTAGTGAGGCCTTGAGTGTAAGGGGGAAGGGGCAATGATTGCATGGAAACAGGTCTATATGGAATCTAAACATTGTTCAAAGTCTAGGAATCCTCACAGAAATATGAGTGCAATTACTGTTGCAAGAATGGTCATATAGAGAGCATAGTTATTAAAATCCCGATCCTGATTTACGATCCTACGATTTTATGGTCTAAAATCGTCGAAACGATTCTACAATTTACACACGATCCACGATCCTACATGGGCTAAATTCCGATCCTAACTTCCCCATAGTTTCGAGTTAGGATCCCGATTTTAACAACCTTGATAGAGAGTGAGTGTTGGGCGAAGGAGAAAGATCAGAAGCAATGTAGTAGAGATAACCGCACCAAACCTGGTACCTCCAATTGTGTTGAGTCTAAGTCAGATTCAGAGGGGTTTATTGTTATGGATGAGTCGAGTAGAATAGCCAAAGATGAGTGGGCTCTTTGATACTGGGTGTACCTACCGCATGTGCCCTCATAAGGACTGGTTTGAGTCCTATTAAACTATTGATTTTGGCGTTGTGATCATGGGTAACGACACAACCGCAGCAAACCTAGTACCTCAAACTATGTTGAGTCTAAGTCTGATTCAGAGAGGTTTATTGTTATGGATGATGTCTTAGCTACTATGTCGAGTAGAATAGCCAAAGATGAGTGGGCTCTTTATATTGGGTGTACCTACCACATGTGTCCTCATAAGAACTGGTTTGAGTCCAATGAGACTATTGATTCTGGCGTTGTGGTCATGGATAACGACACAACCTGCAGTGTTGTAGGGATTGGTAGCATCAAGATTAGAACCCATGACGTTATCAGAACCTTGAAAGTGAGGGTGATGAATATTACTGTTGTTGATGACCTATGTTTTTCTCCTAAGTGGTGGACATGTTGATTTTTATCAAGTCATTTACTTGAGGTGTGAAAAGTTCAACAAGATTACTGCAAATGGCGAGTTGTTTCCATATGATTTTTATCAAGTCATTTGTAGTATTCTTATGTTGGACTTCATTCTTAACCTCATAGATTGAACTAGAAGCTTTTATTGCGTTGAAAATAAGTTTATTTAAATAGAATAATTATTATATAGGTGTGCAAATATAAAATGAACTCAAAGAATTGATAAATCTATTATTAAAAAAAATACATAAAGATGTTTAACCCGCCGGATCCCGGGTCGGGTCTGGGTCAAAAACGGGTCAGGGTCTAGTGCAGCTGGACCCAACCCAAAAGCCAACCCATTGCCAATTGCCATCCCTAAGATATCCCTGTTGGTGCATCTCTTCTCCAATCCCATGGTCACCTCTTGTTCAAGTCAAGCCATCCGAGGCTGTTTCCATGAAATGAAGTTCCAGACTCCCTGAAAATCATTGTTCCTTGTTCCAATAGCCAATTTAAAAACACATGCTTTTCTTTTACATTTGTATTAATTGACATGCAACAAATAGCACAAAAGCATCCAAAGCCATATGATAAATACACTCTTGACGATCTTCTCACCAAAATCGGGGGATGCTGAGACATAGGCTGGTCGAAGACAAGCAAACGAATGGTTAATTAAAATGACAAGAAAACACCATACATACAACGTGAAGCGAGTATACAATAACACAAGATATATATACAAGGCGATACAAAGTACCCCAGTACAGCATGCATGTAGAAACTGGAAAGCAAGCTGCTAACCCAGCACAACATATATAAGCCCCTTTCTCCATAAATCAGATTCTGGTTTACTTGCCTCCATCTTCGACATGTCAGCTTTTAGCGGCATCATTCTTATCAATGTACTCTCCAACTTTCTGAATGGTGGAGCTGCCAAGTTAAAATTCAAAGCATATCAGTGTTTGATATAAAATATTTTGGTAAAGGGTACCAAAAGTCACAATACATAATAACATAACAAAATAGGCTAAAAGCAAGAGTACTTAAACTGACATAAAAGAAATTAGTCTAAACCTATGAACTTATTAAGTAGTATGATGAGTTGTGGTACCGCACCGCATAAAGAAATTCTGAACTGAAATGAGTCTAAACTCTAAACCTAAGAACTTATTATGAACTTTAGAGCTTTTTGCATAACTCATTCAGAACTTACTTTTCTGAACTGAACTTATTCAGACATATTATTGGATGGCCGATATTTTGAGTTCTAAACATAACCAACATTGTTCGCAGCACTCAAGGAAAGTCAGATAATTGGGGTTTCATCAAACATTGTCCATATTATCCAAACGAAGTAACTGTACGTACCACAAGGACTAGCTTCTTTTCTGTACAAGCATTAACTCTTAGTAGGAACAACAGAGCATCAGACAATGTAGATTTTGCAGTTTTTGCTGTCATTCAGGATATGGCTCTCTCTTCACTTTAATCCTTTCACCTTTGAAGTGGATGTACTTCCATTTACAGCCGTATCTTTGAAGGACCAGTTTTTTCTTGCCTTCTTGACCAAGTTTCTCAAAAGCACGTGCCACCCTCCTCACTGTATCTTCATCTGGCTTCACACCAAGTTCTTCCATGTCTGCAAAAACCTGGAACGTCAAAAGGGAAGCAAACTTATTAGTACATTATCACCAAAAACCAGTGTTGAAACATGAAAGTTATTGGGAACTAATGATGAAGAAATCACATCTAGAAAACACATGAAAACCAATCAAGAACCAAAAGTGGAAGAAAACATACAATTAAGAGGTTGTTAGCTGGCCCGAGTCATAATCTTTCTGGGATTTGTCCCAAGGACTTGGAAAAATCCTAATCATGCTGAAAATAATCTCATAAACATTTCCGACTGTGGAATCTAACAGGTATTCAGAAGCTTCTTTGTAACTTAACAAAAACCGGGGAGAAGAGGCCAAGAAGGGGGAAGGGGGGGGGGGGGATTGAGGTTGTACCAACCCAGTTCAAATGTTCAATAGCTCAAGAGAATGAGGGTTGCCTAGAACCCTGATAAGATTTGGAAGTAGGCCAAACACGGACAGTCACAATTTTCCAATACTAAAAATGTAAATAATGAATGCTACAGCCAAATGAAAAATAGTCATGGATATAACATATTAACATATCAGTGCAACCGCAAAAGAAATAAGCTCAAACTAAGACTTTGGCTACCTCTATTATCTTCTCTGGTATATGATGATGATCATATAATGAAATCATCCTTGAGAACAATCTTTTTGAAATAGAACGGGTATGAGCATGCAAAATCATGTTCCACAAAGATCCAGCTTCATCTAATCTTGCCTCATGATCAAATGCCAATAGCAGAGTATCATATGTAGCCATTGTTGTACCTTGGCCCTTGCTCAACATCCACTTGGAAACCTATGCAGCATTGATGAACACTATTCAATTCTTCATTATAAGGTATTAGGCTCAATGCTAGATCAGATCTGCCCCTTTAGCATTGAATTTCAAGAACATATAGCAAGCATGGACAAGCACTAAACCATAACACTGTCCAATATCATAAGAATACATCATAAAAACGAACAGAATCACCAACTGGGTTAGACAAGGCCACCCTATATCTTTAAAAAAATGACATGACAAACGATATTTCACTGCTCCTAATCTGTATCAACTTAGTTCCTTCACATGCAAAGTTGCCAGCCTGACAGACAAGACCCAATAGTCCCTTACAAATTTGTAGAAGCCTACTAAAGGCAGAAGAAACAAGTACATAGGGATGGACAATCCACCCCTTAATCTGGCACCAAGAGAAAGAAAACAGGAAGCATTGAGGGAACATCTGTCGCCGCCATCCATATGTCTAGAGAGGGAATTAACAGAATAATTCTATTCGAGAGTAACAAAATTGCAGTTACCTTCTTCGAATAGCCATATAAAATACAAGAACCACATGGTTAATATCACCCAGAATGTAGCAGGATGACTCTCAGCTCACATTGCACAGCCACTATCAGGTATCCACAAACATCAAGAGGAAATTTGGGCCTTTGCTTCCACATTATTAAGGGACTCAATTATACTAAATATGCACATCCTCATTCCTCACACTTACACACATAGGTTCCTTGATTCATTATCACAAACAACACATGCATTGAAACCAGACATATAAGCTATGATGTCCCAAGAACCGTTCCAAATTTAGAAATGAAAGACACCTGAATGACTCGCAACCATTGGCTCCTTTTTCTCAGGATTCTTATAGCTTTAGCAGCTGCAATTAATGGGAACTCCAGCTCCCAGGCAGTCCATTCATCCAGTGCCCTATAAACAGCCTCCTTCTCATTTGGAAGTCCAGATACCTGCCATAGCAATTAGTGAAGAGGATGCTAACTTGATTGAAGGCCTTCAACACAACAACAAATGAACAAACACAACAACAACTCTCGGTGTGAGTCCTACTTTGGTGGGGTCTGGAATTATCATGTTAGAAAACAAAAACTTACAATTCGAATCAAATTGAGTGCCTTTTGCCCAGAACCTGCAGCATCCCTTCTCTTCCACAAATGATGCTCTTTCTTCCCTGGCTTCCTTGTACTTCTGCTGGATAAACAAGGGCAATTATTAATATGAAGAGCTTAAAATAGTGACAACTACACTCAAGTATAGACCATTTAATTGTACAGGCTTGAAAGTTTTCTTAGGCTACAAACAATCGTTAGACAAAAGACAATAGTTTTGGTGGCTACATTTCAGAAAGCCCCCAATTAGAAAGCAAAAAAGGATTGCTTACTTCACAACAGCATTAGTAGGAGAAGGCTGGTGGATAATTCGATTGGGGTTGTAGGAGCTCCGAGACTGAAAAACCCGCAAAGGCTTTTGCAGAACAAAAAATTTGACTCCAGAAACACCGGTCTGCAACAATGAGCCAATTCTCATCATCTTCGCTTAGGGGTCAATGAGAATTCATATATAATGCATAAAACAGCTGTGAAATGGCAATCAAGACAAAGTAAAAGGGACTATCAGCGCCAAAATACCTGCAATGGTACGTGGCTAAGAAAACCCAGATTTCTGATAGATGTAACCATCATCATCTACACTGTTATTCGCGTACAATTTCAAATTCAACAACTTCCATAGAAGCAGAATTTCTTCAACCAAATGTTTCCTTTTCACAGTAACCAAATGAACAATAATTAGCCACTACCCACCATTACTAACAAGCTAAATGACTTGGATTCAATTAGGTAAGCAGGACGAAAAGGCATTAATTAGAGCCCCAAATCCCAAACCCTAACCTCAATTGGGATGCTGAAAATGCCGACAGGGCGGCGCCGGAGAAGGTTTGTCGGAGCTCACAAAGAGAGAACTGAGTAGAGTTGAACGTTGCGACGTTCAGCCGTTTTGGATTTATTTTTCTTTTTTTTTGGTGGCACTGCTGATTTTACGGTACTACGGACGGACGCTAATTGTGTGACTTATTGTACATTTATGGGCTGGCTTCTGCTTAACCCAATATAGCACTTTGAGTAATTGTAAATATATGGGCTTCCACATAACCCAATGGGCTGTTATGGGAACTCCTGCCGACCATCATAAGTTTGATCCCGACCAGTAAAATAAGGCACGTGAGCAATGCTTTGCAACATGGCCAATTTTCTTTTCTTTTTTTTTTGTATTTATATTTTTTTTGGGGGTGTTTTTTTTAGGTAGCATAGACAGAAAATCTATATCTATATAATATAATAGTAATCTAGGTGCGACCCATTGAATAAAGACACGGGAGTGATTGTAGGAGAATTGGTCAATCAAAACATAGATAAATATATTTTTTTCCCAATTCTATTTTCCTATTTTTCAACTTCAATTATAACTCAATTCTATCAATGACGCAGTTATAATATGTAAATATCCCCATAACCAACCCCACGCATTAATAAAATCTCCCACAATCGCAAATAGCTGCCACATTCTATTCATAATTTGACAGTTTTCCCTCACCGATCACTTTTGGAATAAATCAGACATAAACAAGTTAAGAAGCCACTTTTGGAAGCATCTTCTTGGTAAATGGTAATTAATGTACTACTGTGAAGAGGGGCAACCTCATTAAGCCATAAATCAGACATAAATCTCAGGCTTATAAATCCAGGTACAGAGGTAGCAAAAACATGTTTGATGGCAAATTTGGCCCTTCAAACTACATAATTGTTCTATGCACAACAACTCAAGCATCCAGCAGTGTAAAAACTCGCAAATTTAGCCTTTTCTCAGTATTTTTTATTGGAATAAGTTATTGAGTTATTTTTTAAATTGACTATTTATGCTTTTTTATTATAATTTTTCTGCATGTTTATTTTTAATGTCTTTTTATTATTAGATATGTACTTTTTATACATCATGCATTGCATGGGTTTAAGATTAGTTACATTAATAAACTACATTGTTGAGGAGTGGCTCGTTTCTTAGTTCCAAAGGCCAGACTCCAGAGCATATGCTTCCATAGCATTTGATGATTTTTCGTGTTTGAGACTATTAACCACAGTACAAAATTAAAATTGTAAGACTCAATAAAACAAGACTCGATAACTTACAAGTTAGTATCTGATGCTTTGAGCTTCTTCCTAACAAAGAGAGAGTATTCAGTCATTGGGGTAAACATGGGTTTCCTTTTCCCGTGTCGTGCCTCCTGCAAGTGGAAGTAGGTTGATCGATTCCCAAAGTTGTCACGACCATGGACCAGCCTACTCTATTTCCTGCACCAATAGTTAGTCTTACCTGAAAAGAGAGTCTTACCACTTTTACAAACTCTTGTAGACTCAAGCGACGTTTGTCAGGAATCTCGATTGACATGGGAGTAGTGTTGCAACCTATTACAAACTTTGGAACTATTAGAGGTGATATGATTGTTTGACTTTCCTCCATGGCACATTCCTTCTACACATTGTCTAGTTGTTCAACTACAGTAAGCTTAGGGGTCAATTTGACCTCAACTTTTACTTTTACTTTCATAAAATATTAATGAAGGGATCAAAAACTTCAAAATGATTTCCTGTGAGCAATCCTTCATATGCTTTAACATTCACTGACGAGATTAGACCATTTTGTCATTTAGAGAACTTGAGCTTAAACTTAAACTTTTTTTATGACGCCTTCTAAAAAAAGAGGGTGTTTGCCGGAGATTCCATAGAGCTAGAGCTAGCCCTATCCTTACGCATGTCTTGGTTCTTTGATTCGCAACTAGTAGGCAGTCGTACGTGACTCCACAAAACACGTCGGTCCCTGGGTAGTGCTAGATAGCCACCCCTTCTCTTACCTGAGGCTCCCCTCTTCTCTTAAATTATTCTTAGTCAGCTGCACCCAAGCAGCTTGTGTGTCCACATCAATCTTTTCTCCTTCCTCTTGGTTTTTTTTTAATTCGAAGTCCTTGTCAATTTCCATAGAAGTAAGTACCTCTTTGATAACGAGCTCCTTATTCGATCTTCTTGGGCAATCAACACTTTCTTCCTTGTCACTCTCACCGTTATCCTTGTCTTTCTCATTACTTTTCCCTCCTAAACTAGAGCTTTTCACCACCTCCTTGCTTATTTTTGTTGACTTCATACACAAATCCTTTTTAGCCTTTTGTAGCTCCCTATACACTTCTTTGTTTTTTGGGTCTAGCTGCACTACCCGTTCCAAATCTCTAATGGCTTCTTCCATGCGATCGAGTGTCAGCAGAGTCGTGGCTCTTCGAAACAAAGCCTTGGCATTCAAAGGGTTAATATCTAGTACAATTTGACAGAAGATAAGAGTTCGATTAAAATCTCCCATTTTCAGGCTACAAGCAACAATATTTAAACCGAATGAAGTACTCACTTCAACAATAAATCTAACATCAACATCACACAAAGGTTTCCCAACACCGATGATTTGAAAGGCCGCATCTACTTCTTGAAATTCCTTTTTCCTAAAAAAAAAATGTTTCATTCTTCTTTAAGTTAATAAGTTCTTTCACTTTCAAAATGGCATGTTAAGGATGGCGTAGTAGCCGCAATTTTAAGAAGTTCCTCATCAATTTCGTTCTCCAAACTTATAGCTCGTCAAAAATCCTTAACAATCAAGAATGACAATATAAAATATGATCTCGCAAGATACTACCATTCGCCAATAATATCCAATACCAGAAACAAGACTCACCACCCAAATCTTTCCACCAGTACTAGATTACTCAACAAGAAGCAAACACCCCACTAGAAATCTAATACTACTTCTACTACTAAACAACAAAGTACCCACAATCTATCAAACTAACAACAGGACATCACAACCTACTAACCAAAAAGATAGACGACAATTAAGGGGAGAAGGCAAACCAAAAGTGAGACAATGGGCCTAAGGTTGCCGGAAAATCCAACACTTCCCTTGAAACCACAACAAATTGGATGGAACCAAAGCTATCAATCGTCAGTTGCTCCTGCGGTGAGCTTTGTAGAGTACTGTTGGTTGTTATCAACTAGATCCCGAGAGCTAACTAATTCCAAATACCCCTTCACCACTGCGTACAGATGTCACACACAAGACAACACACAGAGACCGACATAAAAACAGGCTAAAACGAGAATACAAGGGCAAGGATGGACAGATCAAAGGATGGTGATGTCAACGACGACCTTTAGCAGACCATCACCGACACCGCAGAGCCAAATTAAATACTGGTCTTTACGGCGGTTGAGGTAGTTTATAGAGAGAATTGAGGAGTTTTTTTTTGGGGGAGGAGGGATTGTTTGGTTGTTATGGAAACCTACATTAGGTTCGTAGATTTGGTGATTTATAGCAAGTTTTTTCACTTTTTTTTCTTATCCTTATCTATTCTATTACATTATAAAAAGGGAATAATAAGTAATCAAGTATCCTGCTTTTAATTCTCAAATTATCCCTAACTTGCTAACTAGTATTGTATATCACATGTGATGCACAAAATTTTTTAAACATTTATACCTAATTTATTTTTTGGAGTAATTTATGACAATTATCAATTCAAATAATAATTAGAAATTAATAAAATAATAATACAACAATCGTAGTATTATTGTTTTTTGTATTTGTTTCATACAAATTGTCTTCAAAATTAATTAGATAATATAGTAGTGAAGGATACTAAATTCTATATTTATTTTAATATTGTCTTAATTTCATAAAATAAAAAACAATAGTAATTTTTTATTAGTTAATTTGAATGTCATAAAGCACTCTATAATTCCCTTTAAATATTTCTCAATAACATGCAAACAAATATTTTTAGTCCTAAATATTGGAATAAATGATTAATATAATAGAAACCATGTGTATACATTATAAATATAATGTTGTTAGCAACTTATTTTCATTAAATGAATATAAATTATTTTACAAAAAAAATTAAAATAAAAAAGGTTATAGAAATTATAAATTATTACTAATTAGTACTACCTCCTTATATTATATGTCACTTTAACTAACTTTTTTTTTCCAATAATATCTGTCACTTTATAATTCCAATAACACATTAATTACTAATTTATCTAATTAACCTTATTAATTACATCTTTTCCTTTCGTTTTTCCTTTTATTCACTTTTTTTTATTCACCATTTTATTCAACATTTTCACATTTCCATTGAGCTAAATTAATTTAGGGTGGAGGTTTTTTTGGTTCCTTAAATCATGTCCAAATGGACAAATAAAATGTGAAGGAGGGAGTAGTAAATAACTGATAACTATAAATTTTAAATAATTATTAATTCTAAAAGTTAAGCAGATATGAACAAATACAACATCAATCAAAATAAAGTTGCATTACTTTTTCTTATAACAAAGAGAGATTAACTTACATTTCTTATCGTAATGTTAATAATGTCTTTTTTCCTTTTTTTTTCAATTATTAAAGAAATCATAGACAAAAATATAGGTTTTTTAATGAGAGTTTTACACTTTAATATCTCTTAGATTTTACTTTAACCTATTTTTTATATTGGGAATTGAGATTGATATATTATAATGGTAAGTTTGATGAAAGAAAGAGTGAACTGGCGAATATTTTTTAAAAAAATTTATGAATATTATTTTAATTGTGTATTAATTATATTTTTATTTATTATATTATTATTTTTGTATGATTAACTTAGGCAAATAAATCAAGAATATTAGGGTCTATTTTTTTTATGAACTTAAAATTAATGTATTCAGTGGGGATCATATTCATAATTTATTCACCATTTTATCCGATAAGAAATAATATTTTACTTTGTGAAAATGAACTTAAAATTAATGTATTCAGTGGGGATCAAATTCTCAATCTTTTATCTTATACATTGAGACAAATTTTGATACTTTTTTTTTCTTGTTCATTTTAATTTTATATGATGCCTATATCACTTTTGCAATTATTAATTTTCATTTTTTTATCATAATGTTAGTTACAGTTTTATTTTCTTTTTACAATTATTAAAGACAATATAGAGCAATATAATATACATTTTTTACGGGATGGTCACACTTTAACTGAGAATGTTATATTTGGCAAATATTGTATGAGTTTCTAGTAATGAGTAACAAGTAAGATTTTAATTGAAAATGTTATATTTGGCAATTGACACTATTTGATAATAAGCTTTTTGGACTGAAAAGTTACTTTTTGAAGGCTATTAGTTTTTTGAGATGGATGGTATCCCGATTTCAACTTAGCTTTCTTGACTTAAATTAAAAGCCTAATTTTCAAAAGAATTATTAGGACAAGCTTTTTGAATTTTTTAGCTTTTTGGCAAGATAATTAATTACTCTGAATAAAATTATATTGAACACCAAATAATAGCTATTATGTTTGTTATTTATTTTATTTTTTTAAATTTGGACAAGAGTTGCATGTATTATTATGCTTGTTATGTTTAATTGGTTTTTTAATTTAAAATTTTCATAGAGTTAACAAAGTGTTCATTTTATTAATTCTAGCCATATCATTGAATTTCAATGCCATAAATCGCAATAATTACTTAAAGGAAAATAGACTTGACATTGAATAATAATATAATTAGTACAAAATAGCAAATATCACAAATGTATAGGGAAGAGAATTTTATTTCATAATTGTGAGCTTAAAATTCACTTTGAAATACATGTAAACATACAATAAAAAAGATTGCATAGACATCCGTATAAATGAAATTTTGCCAAGTTACCTTTTCACAAACAACTAATTTTACCGAACATTTCCCCCCCAAAGAAACTAATTTTACCAAATACATTTCATGTAAATAGTTTACCAAACAACTAACAATTAGCAGCTATTTTAAACATATAATAGCTAACAACTGGTTATCAAACAAATTACTTTGACTTTTTTCGTAATAATTTCCCTTTTTCTATTAAAGAAAAAATAGATATTATTATTCAAGAGATATATATAATCTAATCACAAGTAAAATATGGGCAATTTATCCTTTACACTGAGCCTTAAACAAAATTATCATCAACCTTAATGCTTTAATGTATAAGTAGCTTTTGACTTTTCATGCGATTGCACGATAAATTTTTTTATTAATTTAGCTAATTGATTTTCAATAGTAAATTATAAATTTAGAATTAATATAATTAGAAAAAGTGAACTATCATAATATAATATATTTTATTAATGTAAATATTTTTTAATTTATATGGTTGTAAATATAAAAATTTACATATATAGCTTTGTGGCGTTCTTATTTTGTAATGACCAATATGAGGAAAAAGATTTATTATGAAAATTAAGAGTCAAGTTTAAAACTATTTTTAAAAATAAAAGTATCTAATCCTAATGTTTTAATATTTATTTATCAATCATTATGTTTCATGGAACAGTAATTGTTCCATAGAACAACACTATAGATTTTACATTTTAATATCTCATAAACTTTTACTTTAATATATCCTTTTTATGTTGACGGTACTAATGTATTTACGTACTTAGTTAATTTGATAGAATAAATACTAACTAATGAATATTATTTATAAAAAATTAATGAATATTATTTTAATTGTGTATTAATATTTGGATCCTATATGTATAATTTTTTTTTACTTTAAAGTTGACATCTATTACATTAAAGAGGTGGTAGCCAAGTGATAACTACCTTCAACTTTGATGCTTCTAATCAAGGTTCAAATCTTGGTCTGGAAATCAAACCTTTCAAAACCCCTCTCTTAGGTTTGGATTTTCCATATGGGATTTCTTGTGTTTAATATATACTCCTATATAGATATGGATATAAATGTGTTAGTAGACTTATGTTTCCCCTTTTTTTTGGTGGGATAGCATAAAAAGTCAAAGCATAAGTATTGTTTTCACCGTATACATAAGTGGCAATAAGGAATATATATATACTAGTCCTTGTACATGTGCGTTGCACGGGACAAAGATAAATCACACATATATTGAAAATATTATTTTAACTATATTTTAAATAACAGGAGTGGGAATATTGGAACGAATAACTATATAACTAATAATCATTAAAAATATGAGCAATAGCACCTAAAATAAATATTAAAAAGAAAGCAATGATGGGAAAAAAAATAAAATTACATTTATATATTTTTTTTTGAAAAATGGAAACCTTTGTATATCTCGCTAAGTTATAATTGAATTGGAATTATACTTTATTTTTCTTCTAGATAAATATTTCGTAATACTTTATTCTTAATATTTTACAAAACTGATTATGTGATATAGTTATAATTAAGCAATATATAGTATGTCATCCCCTTTTACTTTCTCAAATTCCCTTTATCCCATATTATTTCTTTATAAATTTTAAATTTTTCACACATTTTGATTAAAATAAGTTAGTGGCTTAGACAGTGACATTTTTCGAAGACAAACTCAAGATATACAACTTAAGCACATTAATAAAATATTAATAATATTCTAAATGCAATAACATAATATAACAATGTATCCTTGTTCATAATAAATATAATTATATAACAATGTATAATATAGTTATATTAATTATACAACTTTGGCTCATAATTTCCTCTTTGTTCAAACTAAAACAATAACATAATATAACTATATATAGACATCGAATAAATTACTCACCCATTATTTTTAAAAAACATTATAAAAGCCAAAATACATATTGTTAGTTGTAGGATACAAAGATATCATGTAAAACATAAAAAAAATGGTGATAATAATAATAATAATAATAATAATAATAATAATAATAGTAAATGTAAACATAGTTATTAAACGTTACCTTAGCTTAAATTATATTCTTCTCATGAAATGCAATGCCCAAACACTGCAACACCAAATGCATGTAAATTCAAGGTTTGATCAAGATTTTTGCTCATTTGTATGATAGAAAATAGTGAGACTTGCTTTCTCAAGATAAAGAGACAAATCAATGTCAAAATTAGTATATCTAATCTATCTTATTATAAATTACAAAATAGATAGTGAGAAGAGGTGTGTTTCAACTTTCAAGACTTAAAACACCTTATCAATTTATATCAATCTAGCCAATCTTAAGTGGATGATAAAAAAATAATTATAAAAACAAAAATTTATTAATAAAATTAAAGATGCTTTGACCAAAAAATAACGGTTTTGTTAGTGGGTGAAAACAAATAGTTAAGTATAATTATTATGGTCATTAGTATTGATTTAATAATCACCATAACTATTACAGTAGCATTTTATTTGTCTTAACTTAACTTTCAAATTCATAGTATTATGTTAGCATCAACCCACAATAAAATGGATACCTTCTACCTTTTTGTATTATAATAATAATAATAATAATAATAATAATAATAATAATAATAATAATATGTAAAAGAAGAAATTCAAATTAGCCAATAGCAACTTTCCAACTCATCTAATCTAAAAAAAATTATTTACCACAATAATAAATGTAAATTTATTTTTATTTGTGTTTTTGTAATATATTTTTGATATTTATTTATTCTCATTATTAATTCACTTTGATATTATGCTTTCATTTATATACAATAGTAACTCATCGTAAATTAATATGTATGAGTAATTTTCATTTTAAAAAATAAGTATGATTAATTGTACCATTCTAAAAATGTCCTCTCAATACAACATACATAAATTTCAATCCTCATCCTATATATATATATATATATATATATATATATATATATATATATATATATATATATACACATATATATATATATATAAATATAAATATATATATATATATATATATATATATATATATATATATATATATATGTTTTTTTACCCTAAACAAAGTAGTCAATCTTATTAGGCAAAAGTTTATACATTTTGTCTTATCATATAATATTTTAAAATGTAATATATGTTCTAAAAGTTTACAACACTAAGGTAATAGACATTTTACCACACCCTGTTTTCTTTGGCCCCAGCCCCTTTCCAATTTTCTTTCTTTGTAAATTATTAAGAAATTCACAAAATTTCTCATTGATAAATCCTAATCCGATAAAATAATTGTTGTACTAAACTAAATTTACTTCAAAATATTGGATTAGAACAATTTAATTGTAGGATAAAATAAATTTGTCAATGTTACTTTAGAAAGCAAACTTAAAAACTAGTATACACTTCTATTATAGTGATAAAAGGCTAAGAATAATATTAAAATTTAATATCAGATTAGTTTTCTCATATATGACAATACCGTAGACTTTTTTCAATTCAAAATAAGGAAAAAAAAGTAGTTAATGAACTAATTACTTAACAATTCCTTATAAAAATATTAATGCCAGTGCTCCAATTTTTTAAGAAAATGCTACTAATTATTTATAAGATAAAAAGAAATCACAATAAAATATAAAACAAATAAAATACAAAGTAAACTTACTCAGTACAAACTACGTCTTGCTCCAATATCATACTCTTTGTTTTGCACTAATAGATGCAACAATCATACAGTGTAGCAGGAGTACATACAATCTGAATTTGATGGAGGTTTTTGATCTCATGCTACATTAAAAAAATAGGATGACTTGCTTGTTTTTGTGATAACCAAATCAAAATATCAAGATAATGGATTTAGTTTTGGTGTGTTGAAAGCCACTAAAATCCCAAAAGACAAATGCAGTGTTTAGAGGAAAATAAAATAGAAGATACATATGCATGAGGAATAATATAATCTTTTAAGTGAAAGTATATATAATCTTGTAACTTAGTGGAAACATTCATTAATATATATATTATTATTTTGATTAAAAAAATTACTATTTATCATTAGTAAAATGAAACGTCCAACTAAATGCACCTTGTAACAAATACTAATTTGAATGCAAATGCATGCATGTAACCGAATAGCTATGACTTATGAGTATCATTTACTATAATAATAATCCATTAATTATAATAATCACCAATTAAAAAGAAAATTTATAATTAAATAGAAACTTGTCGTATTAATTTTTAGGTGGGCTTTTGTAACAACCCACCCCAAAATCATGTTTAATTATTTATAAAGCACAGAAATTATCCAAATCGCGTTATAAATTTTTCACGTTTACCTTTATTTATTTATTAATTAATTAATTTATTTATTGTTATCGGTGTCGTGTCTCGTGCAGGAGATGGCCAAGATGCCGAATTATCGGCTTAAAAATTTTACTTTATATGTTCATTCAATGAGTTAAAGTATTTCAGGTTATACGATTTGTGTTATAAAGTTATTTACACGTTAAGTTAATTTGTATCGGGTTTTACCGTTTACGCTATTTTCTTAACCGAAAGGGGTCTAATTATTCGACCCCGTAACATTTGTATCTTCTTGCCCAAAACTCTAATTTATTTGGGTTATATTTATTTCATTTAAGTGCAAGTAATATTTATATTTCATTATTTGGATTTTCTACATCCAAGTGTTATTTTATTTTAACCCAATTATTACCAATTGATTTTATTTTAGTACAAGTAAATTATTTAAGGTTATTACATTACAATTATTGTATTTAATTTACAAATTCAGATTTGTATTAGGTGTTAGAGGGAGTATATGGAATGGTATTAGTTAAAGAGGGGTTATTTTTTTTACTCTCATTCCTTTTAATTCCAATTCAACTCTCATCCCCACTCTTTCTTCTTCTCTATGCCCATGGCTGGCTAACACCACGCAGCAGCCCCCCCCCCCTCTGTCCCATGCGTTTTCGGCCAGCCTCATGCCGGCCAGTGGCTGGCGACCACCGTGAGGCACTGAGCCTCCTCTTCCCTCTCCACTTGTTTACTTCCTCAAATTCTCCTCTAAGTGGTATAATATCCAAACCCTAAACTCAAGCTTTATGTTCTAAATCAGATTTTCATGTTTTTATCATGTATAATTGTTGTTTTTCATCTCTTTTATGAGTTTAAAGCATGAATTTATATTGTGGTTAAGTTAGGGTTTGAATTTGGGGAATTATACATGTAAATTTGAATGGATTTTGTGTGTTTAAGAGTGGTATTATATTGGATGTTTAAATTAGCTTTTGCATGTGAGTTTTAAGGTCTTATTTGAGCAAGATTAAGAGGTTAAATTCTGGGAATTTATTGGGTAATAGCTAATTTGAGGTTTGATTGGAAATTGATACAAGTTGGAAGCCATTGGAGATGTATATATTAGCTTGAAGGGCTAAAATGGATTCTGTTTATAATCAGATTTTTACAGGGGAATAAAAGGGTGAATTTTGCCCAGATTTTTGTTCCAAATGATAGCCTAGTTCATTATCTAACTGTAGGCTTTGGAATTTCGAATTTCTGACATGTATAGCCCGAGTTACGACCAAAACCGTAAAGGTACAAATTTATGTACGAATTTCTGAGTCAGTAGGTTTATGCTCATTTTTCGTCAAGTTAGAGACTTTATTGGCTTTGGAGTTGAACATAAAAGTTCTAGGTAACACTTTGGGCTTTCCGAAAAGGTATGGTATGCGTTCATACGATATCGGGATTACGAGATATGGAGTTTTCATTGAGGGATTATAATTTAAGTTCTGCCCAGAATGTTTAAGAGTGTATCTGGTTTGATGACCATTTTTCGTCCCTTTAGAGACTTTATTGGTTTTAGTGATAAACATAAGAGTTTTAGGCCACGTTGCAAGCTTTCCGGAAAGGTGTGGTTCATAGTCATCCGATATCGGAGTATAAGTTACAAACCCGGGAAGCAGGCTATCCAGAACAACATTTCTGCCAATTTGGTTTATGTAAATGTATGTCTTTTGGGCCTTAAATCAACCCAATAAGGGGTTCTAAGCATGAATGGGCCATGGTTATAGGTTGTCATTGTAGAGTTATGTGTTTAAAGCTAAAAGTACCATCTTGGAGTCTCAAGGGAGTCCTAAGGGTAGTCTCCAAAGCTAATGGGTTTGATAAAGTATTTCACTTCCCATCTTCCTTTAGAATATTATTCAATGTCTTGAGCTAGCTAAGAGTTTCTTCTAGCTTGGTAGCTTCCAAGTTCAAAGTTACTTCCATCTTTATTGCTTAAATCATTGACTCAAGCTTGTTCTTATTGCATTCGAATATGTTTATCGTGACTCGCTTTATCGTTCATTTGCTATCGTATGATCAAGCCATAGTTAACTCCATTGTTCGCATCCTAGCTTTCAAGTGTAAGCACCCCATTCATCGTCAATTCAAGCTAATTTTATTGGATTCAAGCCCTTTCATTTGAATCATATTCTACGTCATTATGTTCATGTTTTCCGACTCAGAAATTTCTAAGGTTTTATATGCACTGCTTCTGTCCGGGCCATTTTTCGGGCCCTTCCTTTCATTTCTAGCCTTTGAGCCAGTTGACAAAGTTAAAGATCATGTTTTTCCCTATTCCGGGATGTACTCTTTTACGTCGTTTCGATTTTCCTAACTCACGTTATGCTACAAACGCTATTTTGATACAACCTGAAATTTTATTCCTAAAGTTGTTTCATTTATATTACTAAGTTTCCAAACTCGTGAAACTAATTTAGAACCTTATTCGGTTCTTCATGTTTATGTATGCTTCTATTAGTTGACAAAGTTTCAAAGGCCATCTCCAAGCCGAGCCGAGCCGCCAAGGTTTTTAGCGTCGTAAGATACGCAAATTGTCCAACTCTTGTTCTATTTAAATTCAAGTACAGTTTTATTGCATAGATATATTCTAACGATTTTATTGTTTTATAAGTGGTCCCGAAACTTATTCTACAGTAGCTAGAGTAAAGTCTAGCCTTATTTTACTGTGCTCCGCCGAGTAATCTTGACTGGCGAATGTCCGATCACTTATAGTCACCCATCCAAACTCGAGATCGGTTTGGGCGTACGTGCGTGAGATGTTTCGGCATCGATATAAAAGGGACACCATATCTTACTTTATGAAATCATTTCAATGTTAAGCACAGCATATGCATAGAAATTTTATAGCTTAAAGTATTCAATGGGTTAGCATGCTTTATATCCCCTATCCCGTTTTCAAAATGAATTTAAATGCCGGCACTAAAAACCGTTTTCGAACGGTTTGACGTGTTGGAGGTTTACGTACTGAGTGTTTCCCCACTCACTTTTGCGATGTTTTAATGTTTTGTTTTTAGGCGGTCCGAGCTCCCAGGATAAAGGCGAGGTGAAGCAGGAGTGAGTCGTCTGTACATGGTAGTTCCCTAAGGGCGATCGATGGTCGGTAATCAAGGTTACTCAAGGGCACTAAAGGCCACTTGATTGTGGAAAGTCTATATGATATGTTTAATTAAAGGTTGTATAATGTAGTGGTACTTCAAGTTTAGCAGTTGTGTTGTATGGAGTTAAGTACGGTTTTATTGTGGTTTTGTGTTTTTGCCTTGTCCCGAGTGGGGACGGCGGTAATGCCTCGACCTAGGGTGTTCCGCTGCGCTAATCACAGGTTTGGGGATTTTAAAAGTATAGTCTTAATCTTGTGATTAAGGTTGGGGCATTACAGCTTTTAAAAAAATAAAAAAGTTATTTGGATAAACCTAAAATACCCAAAATACCCTCATAAAATCACACAAATTCCGACCACCACCCTTTGTACCCAGAAATATATATATAGATATATATATATATATATGATATATGATATATGATATATATATATATATATATATATCATATATCATATATCATATATCATATATATATATATATATATATATATATATATATATATATATATATATATATATATATATATATAAAATTACATAGGTGAATTTTGTTTCAAGTATGGTAGTTGAAAATTCTATATTATTGATTTGCCCAAAATGTATTTCTTGTATAGAATAAATATGATTAACTATTGTAACAAGTTACTTTGATTAATATATATTGATTTTGAATATTCTACCATATAATTGAATTTCAATATTTTACTTTTCACTTGTTCATTAATTAATATTTATGTACCTTAAAAAAATAAATAACTCAACAAAAAGAATTTGATGGCATAAAAATATTGTACTAGTATATATCAAGAATCTATGACTCTTCAACTACTATCCTATCCAATAATAAAAACCATATTCAGTTATAAAAAAGAAAGATTGATAATTTTTTGGCATAAAATCCGTTTAGATCTCTATATATCTGACAACTAGTTCAATTATAATCTTTTGATGATGGCTTAAAATCGTTTTATATATGTCCATCACCTTGATACAAGGAATTATCATGCCTTCAAAGAGTCAAACATAACTATATGATTTGAATTTGGTTATAAGTCTTGGTCGATAGCAACATATAACTAGCAGAAACAAATAAAGTCAATTAATTATTCAACCAAACAAATAATCAAATAGATTTATTTTCATAGAATAGATGCTGATTAACACTATTTGCATCTATTGTTTTATTAATTCATCATTGTAAAATAACCCAAAAACCTAGCTCAAAGACTGGGCCTCGTAAAATAATTGGTTCTTTGATATATTCCCCAAGTTTCTTTTTATTTGTCATTTAAGTTTTTAGAAGTTGATTCTTAATCAATAGTTTCTCACATAATCTATATATTTATAATGACAATCTTTGTGGGGTCCAGCAAATACTGCAACGAGAGCGTTTTAAGGAGTTTCAGCCAATCACAATTAAGAAAAATATAATTTTTAGAATTTTTTTTAATAATTTCAGAAAATCATAATAATAATCGATGAAAATCAAAACTTAGGCTGCATTGAACTCTGACCCCATTTTCAATAATTTTTATTTTATTTTGAACCGAATTTTATTAGAAACCTTGGTTGCTTTGGACTCTGACCCCATTTACAGCTGTTACATAACTGTTTCGGATTTAATTTTATTTTAGAATTAAAAACAAAACTTTTACGAATCCCATATGGCTTTGGAGTTTGATCACGTTTACAACTGTTAAAATATCCGACGCAACTGCAGCTAGGTTACGTTCATTACTTTTTCCAAAACATATAAATACAATACTTTCACATACCAACCAGAATCACAATTGATCTTCGCCGTATTCGTCTCAATTGATTATTGACATTCCCAATTCATACTCTCATTAAGGTAAGTTTTAAATCATTATTATATAGATATTCAAACCTATTGGGTTCTACATTGATTGCATTCATTGTAATTGATATATTCAAAAACTACTTTGAATTCTGTAGATTCAATTTATATCACCATTCTTGATATAATCTTATATATTATAATAGAAATCATTTTGGGTTCCACGAAATAAAGCGACGGTAGTGACTGTAGGGGATTTGACCAATCACAACATAGAAAATTATATATATTTTTTTTCTATTTTCAATTTTTTTAATTTTCAATCCGGATTTTATTTTAAAATTAAAAAAACAGAAATGATCACTAATCCTTGATTCCTTTGGACTCTGAATTAAATTATTTTGAAGCAAATAATATTAATTATTTTGGTGTTGACATCATGTGTTTTGTTATTATAGGCATATATAAACATATGTATGTATTTCGTTTGAGCAATTGATTATGATGTCTTTTCATTGGATAATATAATATTTTTTTCTTTATAAATTATATCTACAGTTATTGTTTTTTTCTTTTTAAATTAAAATTGTTTTATTATACTTTGTGCATCGCACGAGGCTTTTTATTTTTAAATATATTATTGTCATCTATTTTTTTTATCGAACATTATTGTAATTTATTAAGTGGTTCATCATTAGTTTGATTTTTTTTTGGCGAGTTTAGGCCAGTTTGTATCTTTCGCATCTGAAATTATTGGCCTGTGTATTTGAACAATTTGTCATGTTTCGTTTCCATTGGATTATATGATCAATGTTTCATTCTCTCTAAATTATATCTACGATTACTATTAAATTTTTGATTTTATAAAATAACAATTTCAAAATACTCCATGCATCGCACGGTTTGAGGCCTAGTGTTTCTATAAAAACAATAGATATTATATTTTTATCAATAATTTTTTTTTATTATGAATCCAATGATATTAATTTTGTTTAATATCATTATAAAAATTATTAAAATATTAATAGTAAAAGTTTTTGACACGGATACCTAAGCGGCACTTAGATAAAAATGGAGGAAGTATATGATTATTGAACAATAACTCCATTTTATATAGAAGTCTCTCCTTTCAGTTTTCTCTATCACTTTAATCTACGTGGCGTTTAAGTGTTGAAAATTTTGACCATTAATTTGGTTAGATATGCACACACATACACACACAATATTGTATTATATGAAAGTGTTATCATTAAACTTGTAACAAAAATAGTATCATAAGGATATAATATCGTAAGTTTTGATAAAATGTTATATGAAATATCGTCGATAAAAAAAATAACATATAAAAAATGTAATAAATAGTAGATAAAATGGAAAGATGAAGTATTTAATTTGCAAGTATATAGGGATGACAATCAGATCCAAGTTCGTAGCAAATTCGCTCCAATCCGAGGCTAAAAATATGATCCTAATAAAAAGAAAGCCCGGTGCGCAAACCGTCGTTGTAGGCGGTGGTCCGGGGAAGGGTCCCACCATAAAGATATAATGTAGGCAAACATTTCCTTTCATTTCTACAAGAGGCTGCTTTTAGGACTCGAACATGGTATCTAGCTCACAATTACAAAGTTACAACTCAATCATTACCCCAAGGCTCTCTTTCAAAGAAAAAAAATATGATCCTAATTCGACAAAAAAATATTCGATCTGAATTCAACTAACAAAATTCGACTCCGGTTATAATCGAAGTGGATCTGTTAGTATCACCTTCAATCCAATTATCTGACTAAGTACAAAAGTTTTAAAAAAATATAAAAATAAGAAAAATATTAATAAAATGTGGAAATAAAACGCTAAGCAGTTAAGCTCTTAACCTGATTCTATTGCTCGCTTTCTCTCACGCCACATCCCCACCGCCCAGGGAAGTCATTATTCCCAACAATCCATCTCTCTCTAGTTTCTTCCTCGTTGCACCTCATCCATCTTGCGACATCCTTTTTTCTTTCTCCATCTCTCTCTTCCTCATTGTTTCTCCTCCGTCTCTCTGTTCCTCGCTGCTTCTAACACCGCAAATCCTAGCAAGGCCACTACAAAGAATGACATTCGCTTGTCACTATTTTGAACAATGTTTCATAATCTATTGTATAATTGTAACTCCTACAATGTTCACGGTTTTGAATTTCCAGCAAATATGTTGACAGATGAAGAAATACTTATAACAGGTTTTTGTTGATAATTGATTTTTACAAGTTTAATTTATCAAAATACAAAGAAAAAAATAAAAGAGTAAAAACTTTAAATGGATCTCCGATTATAATCAAAGGTGGCCACGTCCGATTATACTACGACTAAAGTCGATGGTCACCATCTATGACTACGATCGAAGGTGCAGGTCCATGCCTCCACCAATTAATTGAACATGGAGGTGGTCCTGGCTCCCATTATTAAGAATAAAGCTAGAGGTATCCATCTTCGATTCATTGTCATGCCCATATATATCATGTTAGAAGTTGTCACCAAGTTTGATCCTTTATGCATCGTTATCCAATGAAGAGTAACATCTTTAAGGTGCGGTTTATTATTAGTTAACAATGGCCGATAGCCCGATACTAGTGCATTACAATCACTTTTGTCTTTGCTTTCAATTGTCGTTCCATTGTTACGTGATAAATTATGAGTTGATTGATTCTATTAACTTAGCAATATAAATCTAAAATCTGTTCGGCAAAATTAGTGTTTTACGATAGTGAATAGATGTTTATGTAGTGGATAACGATTTAAGTAACTGATAACAGATGATTGTTCAAATGAAAATTGTGTTCAGTAAATTTAACGGATGAATTAATAAATTAATGTAAATTGACATAAAAAGATATGAATAGTTTCCAAAAATAAAACTTTCTGAGGGTATTTTTTGATCGAAAAATATGAAGTGCTACTCCAAACACTAAACGTTAACTTTATTAACATTTCACAAAACGATACTTTAAACGTTAAACGCGCCTTAAAATGTTAGCTTACTGAACACTAATGTTTATTCAATTAGAGTTTTGATTTGATCAAAATGCTAAACACTACCCCAAATGCTATTGTCGAACATAGCCTAATATAAAAGATCAATGCATTACACCGAAATTCAAGAAAAATAAACAGGGAACAATCAAGTCTAATTAACGAAAACAATTTATTTATTTTTCCCTACCATTACCATTGTACAATAAAATTGAGTATCTCAACTAATTGTGAAAAACTATCAGAAATTAATTAGTACGTAATACACTACGTACTATTATTTGAAGAATAAATATACGAAACAAACTTAAAATTACGAAATAGTAATTAAACCATGAAACTACAAATGTATATTAATAAAATTAACAACAATACATATTACATCATAATTTTAACTAATCTCTACATCAATGATCAAGAGATTTCATGGGCAAAAACCCAGATGAGAAAACCCATGAAAGCCTTATAACTTACATAACCCATTTACATTTGACTTTGATCTCTACTTTCCTTCCTCTTCAAAGCCCCCACAAAACAAAAGGATCTAAATTAAATTACAACAAAAATTCAATGGCAAGGAAAATAATTTTTTTCCCTTTTTTATATAATTCCTCTCTTGGCTTTTTTGGCAACCTATCCTACCCAAAACACACCCATTTTTTTTTTAAGAAATAGGAAATATACTCTTTTTTTTTTTTTTTTTTTGTTTTGAAGGGCGTAGTTACGTAGTACTGTTGATCATCTCTCAAGAAATCCGGTCATCCTGAGGATGTTATTCCTAACTTGACACAAATTCCTACCTTTAAGAGGACTAAATGATTTCGCAATTTCACCACTGACCCTCCTCTCCACAATCATATGGGGTGGCAATCTCCCCATGATCTCATCATCATCATCAAAATCATCTTGATCTTCATCAGAGCTTTGATCAGACCACTCTCGTCCTGCCACGTCAATGTTATGCCGGAGAAAGCCCATGCTAGCCGGAATGTTCACCGGCAGAGACCTGGGAGATGAGTTGATCATCATACTTTGGCTTTGCTGATGCTGATGCTGATGCTTCTTGTTGATCTTGTTCTTATCATTTCTGGGCAAGCTGAACCCTTTATTTTGGTTGATGTTTTGATCCCAAAAATGGTCAAAGGAGAACATTACATCTGATTCTTGGAACTCTTCAAACTCCATCTTTTTTTGGTGGGTTTTTGAGGTTAGGGTTTGGGATTAATGTAAAACAACTAAAGCAGCAAAAGAGAAGGTTGGTTAAGATTGAGGGATTAGGAGAAGGATTAGAAAAATGTATTGTACGTTTGAGAAAGGTATATATGAGATCGATGTTGTTGGTTTGAGGAGAGATGAGAATTAATGGGGTATATATATAGATTGGTGGAGGAGTGGAGGAGAGAGGATGGAATATTCCAAGGAATGAAGGAAGCTTAGTGAACACATCGATATCACAGTTTAGATGGTGTTTTACCAGGGAAATTCGATGCCGTGGAGTGGATGACCGCGACTACGCTTACACATATCCAAACTTGTCTTACCACCCACGCTTTTGTTTACAGTTTTTTTTTCTTTTTTGTAAAAATTAAAATTTAAACTCCCCCCTACTAGACTACTAGTCCTTTGTTATTCTGTTTTTTTTTCTTTGATGAAATAGTCCTTTATTTTTCGTTTCTTTCAACAATTTGTCGTTAATTTTGCTTTTCGGACCATGATAATCATCTTGATTCAAAATGGTTCTTAACAATCTTGAATTGTTAATATTTCACATTTTTATAATTTTTATTAATATTTTCTTTAATAATTATATATAATTATCAATCTATATATTTATAATGACAATCTATGTGAGACCCAACAAATACTGCAACGAGAGCGTTTCAAGGAGTCTCAACCAATCACAATTAAGAAAAAAAAGGACCCAATTTTTAATAATTTTTGATTTTATTTTCAACCGGATTTTATTATAAACCTAAGATGCTTGGGACTATGACACCAATTACAGTTGTTCCATATCTAATTTACTATTTTTTACTATCCTCAATTTTTTTAATTTCAATCCAGATTTTATTTCAAAATTAAAAAAACAACAGAAAGTATCACTAATCCTTGTCTGCTTTGGACTCTGAATTAAATTATTTTGGTGTTGCCTAAAATAATAATAATAATAATAATAATAATAATAATAATAATAATAATAATAATAATAATAATAATAATAATAATAATAATCAATATATTCTAAAAGAAATCATTGTGTGTCCCACGAAATAGAGTCACGAGAGTGACTGTAGGGGAATTGGCCAATCACAACATAGAAAATTATATTTTTTTCTATTATATTTTTTTTATTTTCAATCCGGATAATTTGAAAAGTAAAAAACCAGAAAGTATCATTAATTCTTGACGGTTTTGGACTCTGAATTAAATTATTTTGGTACAAATAACAGTAATTATTTTGGTGTTGCCTACAATAATAATAATAATAATAATAATAATAATAATCTATATAATAATAATAATGTATATAATAATAATTATAATAATAATAATAATAATATCTATATATTGTAATAGAAATCATTGTCGGTCCCATGAAATCGAGCCACGGAAGTGACTGTAGGAGAATTGGCCAATCACAATGTAGAAAATTATTTTTTTTTCTATTTTCATTTTTTTAATTTTCAATCCGGAATTTATTTTATATTTAAAAAAAACCAGAAAGTATCACTAATCCTTGGTTGCTTTGAACTCTGAATTAAATTATTTTGGTGAAAACAACAATTATAATAATAATAATAATAATAATAATAATCTATATATTATATTAGAAATATTATTAATATTAATATTAATATTAATAATATTTCTAATATAATATATAGATTATTATTATTATTATTATTATTATTATTAATATTAATAATCTATCTATATATTATAATATAAATTATTCACATTTTAGGAAATTTTCTATTGTTGAATTACATGTTTTGGCGGAACAATTTATCATGATGTTTTACATGTAACAATTTCATTAATATTTCGTTTGGTTTATTTCTATGGATAGTTACTAATCCATGACTTCTATAAAATTTCAAAAGTATCTAATTGAGTTTGTTCCGTGCATCGCACGGGTTGAAGCCTAGTTATAATAATATAATACTTATTAACTAGATAAAAAAATATAATAATAGCCTAATTTTATCAATCATGGTAGAAAATGTACACTTTATACATGGTTTTATATTTATGAAATAAATATAAATAAATAAATATTTTTAAATTGTTTATAAGTTGTAGTGACCCTGAAAATAATGAAATATATCTTTAATATGATTTAAATACACTTAATTTAATTTTATTAGTGATTTAGAAGAAATGCAAGATGGTTAAGAACCATCTTGTGTCAAGATATTTATCATTTTGCTTTTCAAAATTTAAGTGATACTCCGGTAATTTGCACATACCTCTCCTAAGGATTTTGAAATTAAAAAATCTAACCCTTGTTTGCATGTACTTTTCCAGTTACATTTTACCCCCTGTTCTTTTATACCGCTAGTTGTGACGCGGTGCGGTGTGGTGGAATTGTGGCGGACATGGTGGAATTGTGGTGGATTGTGGTGAATTGTTGGTAAGTTGTAGTGAGTTTTGTTTTTCATAAATGTAAATTGTAGTGGTAAATTTGAAAAAGTTGATTGTGGTGGATTATGGTAAATTATGGGATTGGTATGTTGTGGTGGGTTTTGGCAAAGTGCAATGTGTTGTGGCACCGCAGTCAGTCAGTCGTATAAAAGAACAAGGCAATTTATTACATTTTCTGACCAGTACTTTTCCAGCGAAATTATTATTATTATTATTATTTTATTATTATATGTGTGTGTCAATATATATATATATATATATATATATATATATATATATATATATATATATATATATATATATATATATATATATATATAAGAGTAATGTTTTAAAAACTCACAAACCTATTTTAACGGGTAAGGTCGGGTAACACTTTTAAAATTCAAAACCTGTCTTAATAGGTAAAGGTAAGATTCTTAGAACCTGAAATATGTAAGATAGGTTCTGGTTCTGACTACTTGAAACTAGAAACATGAAATAGACAAATACATCGAATGTAAAGTAACAGTGGCGGATCCAGGATTCAAAGTCAGTGGAGTCAACAATAATTTGATAAATTTAACAGTACTAAAAATTAAATGCGACTAAATAGCGAATGTAATATTGGTCATGAAAATGATAAATATAAACAAATACCTACTAGTCGGATCGACGATCATTACATCTTCTTAAACGGTCAATGATAACTTCACTAGATACTTTTTGGAATGTGTCTTCAAAATAAGTAATAACAACATCATTTAAACACTCATATGATATTCTGTTGCGTAAATTGGTATTTGTGATGTACTGTCTCTTCCACTTTCTTAATTCAATGGAGAATTGTCGTTGGGGGCTCAAATGAGAAACTGATTTCCTAGTCAACTTCTTAAAAAATATCTCTATTTTAAGCTGAAATTATACATAAACTATAATTAATTAGATACATATAGCACAATCCTAAAACACAAGAGCACTAACAAATAAAGCGTTGAGTCACCAAACCAACACAGATGAATAGTCACTAGGAGAAAACCAGTCATTGGCGTGAGGAAAACGCGAGTAAAATGAGTATAAACTCACACCAATAAACAGTTGGCGTGAGATAAAAACTTATGTCAAAAGATTTTACACAAATTGAAAAAAAAAACCGTTAGATATTGGCGTGAGTTTGCATCTCACACCAAAATAATTGTAGTAATTATAAAAGGAACAAACAAATTAGTTAAAGTGCTAAACATTTTGGGACAGAGGTAATTCATATTCGGACCATGATAACCATCTTGACTCAAGATGGTTCTTAACCATCTTGAATTGTTCATATTTCAAATTTTTGTAGCTTTTATTATTATTATTTTCTTTAATAATTATATATATTTATCAATTATAATAATATAATACTTATTAGCTAGGTGAAAAAATATAATTATAGCCTAATTTTATCAATCATAGTAGAAAATCCACATTTTATACATAGTTTTATATTTATGAAATAAATATAACTAAATAATTATTTTTAAATTGTTTATAAGTTGTAGTAACCCTAAAAATAATGAAACGTATCTTTAGAATGATTTAAATACACTTACATTTCATTTTATTAGTGATTTAGAAGAAATACAAGATGGTTAAGAGTCATCTTGACACAAGATGTTTATCATTTAATAATTCATTAAGTGTAAATCTATTAATGATAAAATTGAGGAAATAATTAATTACTAAAAATATAAGTGTCAATAAATAGCTAGAGACAAACAATTCAGTTAATTACTACAATAATGTGTTTAACAGTAAGACGTATGGGATGCAATTATGTAAATAATTGGTTTGAAAAACACTCATAAAGTAGCCTTCATCTTCTAGTTAATTAAATTAAGAGCTTGATTTTGGTGCTAATAAGTTGGACACGTGCATAAGAAAGATGACAGGTGCATATCTTGATTGTCGTTTCCTTGAGATGTTAGAAGAAGTCCAGAAGTTTCTGTGTGGCACAATCTGTGGAGAAGCCACGTACTAGATTACTTTCAACAAGCCAAACACTTTAACTCCATATAATAACTTAATTAATAATGTTCTCGATAAGTAAAACATTCGTTAAAAAATTGCTGAAGAGATGCGTGATCTGAATTCAAACATTGTGATTAGTAGATAATGACATTGTGATTAGTATATAAAATACTCCTTGCTCTGCTCTAAGTTTGACAACTGCACTAATATTGCTTATGATTATCTAATACCTAATATTATATTAGTTATAAACTTGTAGCTATGGATAAATATTGCCGTTATTTGCCTCACAGGATTATCTAAAATCGAATAGTACTTTTTGCTGTGGGTCAAAAGTTTGGGCTTGCCAATGAATTATCAAAAAAAAGAAAAGAAAAAAAATGGAGTAATGTTTAGAGATGGATCATATTACAATATGCTGATTTGGTTAATGTTATTAACGATGAAATATGTTGATATGTTATTGCCAAATTATGTTTGATTATGCTACATTATAGTGAATATATGTTGCATTTGGATTAAAGCGTACATACTAAAGATTTGTGACAAATATTTTTGTTAGGCTAACAAAGTTGACGGTGGTTACAGAGGTTTCTTGTCCTCTCGTCACATCAATTAACAGTGGCGGATTTAAATCTACGGATTAGGGGTGTCTACTACATTATTACATTTATCAGATATACATAAAATCCATATTTTTTATCCCAAATTATACTGAATTTTTTTTTACCGGTGGCCGTGGCTACTCCTCACATGACCTGAGATCCACCCATGCACCAATACATAGAGTTTGTTCTTTTCACGAGTAATATGCCCAAACTTCATTTTTACCAATTTTATCAATTTAAATATAAATTGTCTAACCTATATAAATTACCCTGTTTGCAAACGATACCATTCTTCCTCCCCGACCCCCTTCTCCTTTTTCCTCTATGTACACCCTAGTGGAGCTTTCATTCATGATAGACAGGCACATTCTTCATTACCGACCACCTACTCTTCGTTAAACCAACACCCTCCACTTCACCTCCTCAGTCGTGTTCTCTATTGATGTCGCCCCTGCCCTCCCATTAGATGGACGCCCTCCTCTACTCGTTGTGCCTACTCAAGACGAAAAATCAAAACCCGTAATCATCCACCGTCCATTACAAGATACTTGCGCCACGAAAGTGGCCACAGTAGGGGAGTTTTGCTGAATAGATTTTGCATCAATATTCGGAATTCATACATCCAAACCAAGTTTGCCATGAAACAAATTGTTAGTGCCTAATTAAGAAAATGGCCCCGGGAAGAAAATTATTCGTAATCAGTTTGTAAATTTGGCCATGATAAAAAACATTTCGTGGCAAAATCAGTTTGTGAATTTGACCTTCATATGAATATTTCATTGCCAAATCTCTATATTCGCCACTTAGAAATGACTTTGCTGGCTAGAACTTTTACGTCATCTTCTATAGAAAATTATTTATATATCAATATTTACTTTTACCGTGAATCTAAGGAACATAGAGGAAAATTCCGTCAGAAATTAAGGTTTTTCTTGACTAAAACTGAAAATTGTGTATCTTTCATATGTCATTTGGCACTATTTGCAATTATAAAATGATAAATGGCCTAAGTGGTTCAGCTATTAATACTTGTTATTGCTACTTGCTTTGAGAGTTCGAGTCTAAAATAGAAGCATCTTTATCTTTATATATTAAAAGGTTGATAACATGGCCAATATTAATTGATAATGAGTTAATAAAATCTAGTGGCCATTTTTTTAATTATAGAATATTAGCCACTATATCAGTTGTGGCTAACATACTTATTATTCGTAAAATGTTCCATGATAAAGAAAAAACGACCGAAGTTGAATAATAGTAAACCACTAAGGGTCCGCTTGGGAAGAGAGTTCAAAGGAGGGTAGGAATTTATAAGAGTAAAAGAGGGTGAGAGTATGAGAGTGTTTGTAAAGGTAAACTATTTACTCTTACTTGGGAACTTATTAAAAGAGTTCATAAGAATAAATATTTAATTGACATATTTGCCCTTTAATATTAGGATTTTTGGACCCTAATATACTAAACTTTTTGGGTATTGGACTATATTGCACTGAACTTTGACCTTGGACAATAATGTACTGAACTTTGAGAGGTGTTGAACAATAATGCACCCAAAAAAATTTCAACAGTTGTTGACTTGGTGGCGATCTTACTGGCAGACCGAGAAGATGAATAGTCAAAATAATATCTACATTTATGACATGTCAGCTAATTTACACAAGAAAAGGTGATTTTATACAACTATAACAATAATCTCTCGGCGGAAACACGTTTAAACAAATGTGATTTTATGTTTTTTTTACTCTTTTCAAAATTGATTCTGTTTGCTTATGTGTGGATGTAACAACCCAAGAAAAACCTCGTTATTATACGTGTGATTAACGCCGTAACCAAAAATTTGGAAAGGATTAACTGATAGACTAAATAAAGCGCGTGCTCCTTATTTTATTCTCCTTTATGATTTTTACGTTATTTTATTTTATTTTTATAACCAGTATACGTTTTTGCAGGACTTGAACAGTGCAACACGTTCCTTTCTAATCTTCTATGAATTCCTCTTCGCTAATAATATCTCTTCTTGACCAAAATTTAAAATACTCTCATCGGGCTTAACCCCGTTTTTTTTAGGATGAGTTTATTAGATGTTCTAAGGTGTTACTTTTGAAAAGTAAAGCGAGAACTACGATTACCATTGGTCACCATGGATAATTTTATGGGTTTTATAATTTGGAAAATTGAATTGGGTTTTATATATATAAGATATGGGAGTGTAAGTTGGTAAAATTTTTGGGCCTTTGAGGACTCTTTTGGCCGGCCAAGGGGAGGAAAAAGAGGGAGTTGGGCCTTGCCATATTACTAGTATTATATAAGGAAGGAGGGAGTATCAATTGTCATTTTTTAATTCTTGCTCAAACACCTCATTCTTCATCTTGTTTAAGAAGTGTCCCTTGGTTTGCCCCTCCACCAGCCGTCCACCACTGCTCGGCCGCCGGCGTCCCGCGCGCCCCCTTGCTCTTGTGCTCTCTTGTTTTCTCCCATTCAAGTGTAAATTCTCCCATTTCATTTCTCCTCTTCAATTCTTTAGAGGTTATGGTTTCAAATCTGATTTTTCTCTTTTAAATGGTGTTAAATCTAAGAATTTGGTGTGGAGTTCTTAAGTTCTTCAAGGAAAGAGGGAAGGTTCTCAAGTTGAAGGAAGAGAGTGGGTGAGTTCTTGTTAAATCCTTGTTATTTTGATTGTTTCAAGTGATCTCCTTGTGAAAATAAGCATGCATGTAGTTTTAGAGGTGTAATTTTCTGTGAAAGTATGGGAAAGTTGATGTGTTCAAGTTGCATGTTCATAGATTAGGTGTAAATGGGGATTTAAAAGAATATTGTGAAGTTGCATGTGAAAATTGATGCTAGATGGTGAAGGTGAATATGGATTTGAGGATGTGTGAGTTTAAAGGAGAGGTATTTGATGTTATTTTGAATATTTAAGGCTGAGTTTCTGTGTATGATGATACCATGATGGTTTGGGAAGGATCCTTGGCTAAATCACAAAGACTTAGGCATGCATGTGAGTTTTGAACTTATAAGTGCATTCTGGTTGGATTTGTGTTTTCCAGGAAATAAATAAAAAGAATTTTGGTGATATTAAGGTTTAATTGGGTGGACAAAAGTGTTAGCTAACACCCGGTTTTTACGGATCGACTTTTCGATGTGTATTTTAGAAATTATGACCAAAACCGTAAAATGGTACGAACCTGGAATTTAAGTGACGGCAGAATGAAAATGGCTAGTTTCGTCTAGTTAAAGTTTGATATGGCATTAGGGCTGAACATGAAAGTTTTAGAGGACTGTTTAAGCTTTCTGGAATGGTATGGTTTGCGTTCATACGACGTCGGACGAGCAAGTTATGGGTGTTTGTTTGAAGGACAGAAATTCTGGAATTTTTCCAGAATTAGAAGTTAGTGAATGTTCCTGTGTTGGGTTAAAATTAGGCCTTTTCCCAAGCGTAAATCATGTGGTGATAAAAGGATAAGTTAAAGTTTGATTCTTAAGCATTCCGTAGACAGCTTATAGGCCCAAAACCGAGTAGTATAGCTCAAGATATCGTGATCCGAAAAACGTTACCCAACATGTACAAATTCTGGGCAGATTGTGTAATTAAGCGTTTTGACCCCTGTAATCATGTTTTTAGCCTCCGAGGTTAACTATAAAGTTGTAGGGTGTATCCTAAGCTTTCCGAAAAGTACTCTTATGTGGAAATCCGATATCTATAGCAATAGTTACCTTCCTCTTTGTAAAAATAGGAAAACTCTTTTAGTTTACGAACGGTTTTGTCCTTTAAGAATTCCCCGCCTTTCTCCTATTTAGATGAGAAGGTCTAACTCTAAATTTTCTTCCTCTCTAAGTTTCACTCAAGTGATCGTTGCTCGTGCACTGTTCAAGTCCTTGCTCGTTGGTAGTTTTCGTTGTCAGGTACCTGTACTACTTAGCTTTTATGCTATACATGTACTTAGATTATTCATTCTTGTATTATCTTAACTATGCTCCAAAATGATTCTTATATACATGCTTACATGCTGAAATTTACTACTAAACATGTCCATGAGAAAGATGCTCTTTTATAAGTAAAATTTTGGATCTTAGAGGTGAATTTCATGCTTTAAGAACTAGTGTTGTTTTATGAAATTAAAGAGGAAAATCCCCTTTATATTGTAAGTATCTAGTTTCAGTCGAATACAAAAATCAAGGGGTTTACCTTTTAAGAAGCCTTTTTATAAGCTAACTTTACTTGAGGAAAAATTCTTTTCATGCATGTGTCGAGTTTTAATTAAAGATTATCTTTACGGTTAAAGTTTTCCAAGGAATTAGAAGTTGTTTTAAGTAATAAAGCTCTGCCAATGATTTATGTGCGTAAAAGCACACCAAGGAAATAGTGTTTAATACACACCATGTTCACGTGCCTTGAGCACCTCATGAGAAATTATTTTGTGCCTTAGATGCACACCAGGAAAATCTGACCAGTAGGATAGATATCCACCATCTGGACCTCCCGATCGGTCCGGTTATGCGCATATGGAGGCTTAGCCGATGATCGCAAGTAGGGGCATCCATGTTAAGTTCTACCATATCACGTTATCTTCTCTTTGTAAACTTTTATTTTTAAGTGTTTTATTTCAATACTTCTATAGCTTCGTATGAATTTATGCTCTTTTATAAACTGTGGTTATATTTTTAGTTTTGCAAGTTTATTATGGAAAATCATTTGTTTGCCTTTACACGTCTAACCACCCTGTGGTCGGTTACCCTGTTAAGTGGATATTTGTGTTGTAAAGTCAGGAAGTTACCAAAAATTGGAGTTCTTGTAAGTTGATTTATAAAATTCTTCTCTTTCAAGCTTTAATTCAATTAATTGTTAAAATGGAGCTGCGCGCCTAGGGGTAATGAAATCAAAGTCTTACTTTTGCTTGTTTTATTCAATTCTGTTAGTATGCGTACTGAGTAAAACTCACCTCTTAAGTTGTTTGTTACTTTTAGGGCCGCAAGGGAGAGACAAGGGCAAAGTCATCGAAGAGCGGAACCCAAGGACAACCTAGGTGGGACTCAGGTGATCTTGGAGCTCCTTTTTGGAAGTTTATAGGAGCTATGGTTAGGGGTGTGATGGAATTTTTGGGAAATTGTTGTTAATTTGGTCTTGTGGCATGTGTTAAGAATGGCTTATATGTTAAGTTGTTTCACTTCTATGAGTTGTATAATTCTAAGAGTCTTGTATCTTGATGTTTTGATGTCTTGTTATGGTGGTCTAATTATGTGGTTGAGTGAAGCCTTTTGGTGTGAAGTGTTCGGTCTTAGCCTAGTCCATGATCATGGACGGCGGTAGTGCTCTCAGGTATTTATCCGCTGCTGATCATTAGGTTAAGTAGTGAATTAGCTTAATCTGGTGATTAGTAACCTGGGGCTGTTACAGTGGATTAGCTAATATGTCATAAATTTAAATTATTTTCGATCAACTCATCTCCTCTAAATGCTATGTAGGATTGTCACTAAGCCAGTCACTGTCAAAATCGTTCTTAGTGCATTATTGTTCTACACCCCCAAAAGTACAGTGTACGTATTATTGTCCAACGTAAAAGTTCAGTGCATTATTGTCCAATATCCCAAAAATTCAATATATTAGCATCCAAAATCCTTAATATTATATGCAATACAATGCCAAGGTATTATAATCATACATTAGCTCTATACTCATTCTCTCTCTACTCGTTCACCCCCCCCCCCTCTCTCTCTCTCTCTCTCTCTCTCTCTCTCTCTCGATACTCTCTAGAAAATACCTTCTCTCTCTACCCTCTCTCTCTCTCTCTCTCTCTCTCTCTAGAAAATACCTTCTCTCTCTACCCTCTCTCTCTCTCTCTCTCTCTCTCTCTCTAGAGAGAGAGAGAGAGAGATATGGATGTGTGTGTATTATGATTCAATTAGGGTTTCTATTTTATCTATCGAAAATGATAAAAATCTTGACACAAGATGGTTTTTAGCCATCTTGCATTTCTTCTAAATCACTAATAAAGTGAAATGTAAGTGTATTTAAATCATTCTAAAGGTACGTTTCATTATTTTTAGGGTTACTACAACTTATAAACAATTTAAAAATAATTATCTATTTATATTTATTTCACAAATATAAAACTATGTATAAAATGTGGATTTTCTACTATGATTGATAAAATTAGGCTATAATTATATTTTTTCACTTGGCTGATAAGTATTATATTATTACAATTGATAAATATATATAATTATTAAAGAAAATATTAATAAAAGTTACAAAAATGTGAAATAAGAACAATTCAAGATGGTTAAAAATCATCTTGAGTCAAGATGGTTATCATGGTCCTGTATGTATATTATGATTTAATTAAACTCTTCCTTACAACTTAAATTGGGGTGTAAGACAAATAAGAGTTGAAAAGAGTAAAGGGGGTAAATCTCATTCACCTTTACTCTCCCTTACCCTGTCTCACTCCCTTCCCAAGTAGGGATAAGGAGGAGTACGCACCGTCCTTAACCCTCCCTAACCCCCTTACCCTCCTCCCAAGCAAAGCATAAAGGTTTTGTGGTAAAAATCCTAATATATTATGATTTAATTAAACTCTAAATGCTATGCCAAGAATTTTTCCGCGGCCATTGCATTAACCACGGCCGCCATGAGAGGTCACGAGAAAATTTTCAATATATGTATAATTAGTTCGGCCATGGGATATTTATATTAGCTAGGATAAATAATTCATGGCGTTTAAGTGAGTTTTTCTTGTAGTGGCCATAGAGCAACCCAACACTGCCACCACCAATACTGTCCTTGAAATTGCCAAACTTTGACCCCCCAAAAACTCATATGAGAGAGAGAGAGAGAGAGAGAGAGAGAGAGAGAGAGAGAGAGAGAGAGAGAGAGAGAGAGAGAGAGAGAGGGGGGTTATTCATTGAGATCATTGAAGACCAAGGAGTCGCATGTAGTTGGTTGGAGGCTTGGAGCTATGGTAATCGGTCGTAGGATGGTAGTGTTGACAGGGGTTTTTTGCATTTTGGACCCTAAGCTTCAGGCGTATTTACATTCTGAACCCTTGGTTTTCAACTTTAATTTTTTGGACCCTAAAGTTTGTAGAATGAAAAAAAAGGACCCTAAAGTTTGTGATGTTAAAAGAAAGCCTGTTTCCCGTTTTTCTTTTTCTTTCCATATTTAAATTTCACTCCCGATTAGTGTCAAACTTCAAAGCTAAGGTCAAAACTGATATTAAAGTTATAATGAACCTCTCTTATTCATGTTGGAGTTACTTAAATCCTGTACTCAGGGGTCTAAGTAGCCCTGACATGAATAAGAGAGGTGTATTATAACTTCAATATCAGTTTTAACCATAACCCTGAAGTTTGACGTCAAACGGGAGATAAATTCAAACATGAGAGGAAAACAAAGAATGAGACAAGGGTTTTTTTTTATTTAAACTCACAAACTTTAGGGTTCTTTTTTCTTCATTCAACAAATTTTAGGGTCCAAAAAATTAAAGTTGAAAACCAAGGATTCATAATATAAATACCCCTAAAGTTCGGGGTCCAAAATGCAAAAAACAACGAAAAAGGGGGGAAGAGACTATGAGGGAAGGGGAGATTACATGATAAAAGAAAAAAATAAATTATGTCTTATCTACATTATTTACATATTATACCCATACCTACATAATCTTACCTAATGTACCAAACTTCACTTAACCCTTCTTCTATATATCCACCAACCAAAAACAAATAGGGCATAAGAGAGTTAATTTTCTAATTAATTGGATTATATTCAATTTAACTGGTCATGTTTACAAATGTAAGTGAGCAAGATTCCAATATTCCAAGATTATTTACCCATATTAATCTGCAAATTTATGTGCGTACTTGCAATACCTTTCCTCTATCGTTGTGAGAATTTTATCCACCTGACTTTAACAAAAGAGTTTTTTTTTTTATCCACCCAAGCTCAAACAATAGCAATTAAATAATTAAATTATGTATATATTTGAAATTTCATATGTTAGAACAAATAAAGGAAACGTGACTAATAACCAAAATGAAACAAACTTAGCTAACTGAATGATAAACAGAGATAACTAGCCGTAGCATAGAGAACCCATTGCCCCAAAACAAAATTTGCTCCTACCAATACACTAGGGACTCGTGAGCACTCAATCTCCAGTATTACACGACTTGATGCTCCAATGGTGTATGGGATGAACAATACTGAAGAACTTCATTCATTACTCAAAAAGCTTTTGTGAAAGGAGGAATGAATTATTTTTGGTATTTAAAACACAAATGAGACATCCAATTTATAGTGATATCGGGTCATCGAACAAGGCAATAATCAATATTTGAGCAAAATTAGAGAGTTGATTTTAGGAAGAGAATCAAGTGATTATATTAGGTTATTAACACATAATTTGCAAGGATTATGACATGGTGAGTACTTTTGAGAAATGAAAGTTGATTGTCATAAAAAAAAAAAAGTAAGAATCAATATACACACGCATCCAACCATATGTGTATACATATATAGACATATATTTACTATTTTATGCGCAAATGATGCCGTCCACCTTGATATATTGAAATACATCATTTTTTTAACCTAATGAATTTTTGTAAAAATTTGATGACTTTAAAAATATTGATGAATTTTGTAATAATATTATATATTTATAATAAATTTTATAACTAATATCGATGAACTTTTTCACAAGTTGAATACAAGTGATGTACCTAGGTGGACCACATAACGTCTCTATTTTATGGGTTAAATCAAGTTTTGATTTATCTTAACTCATTCTTAACATTAAACATTGCAAGAACCTAGAACTCATGCAATTTCTGATTTCATTTATGCCTAACTAAATTTTCGTACATCTCTGGATTTTAAAATTTAAAGACTAGTTCAATCAGTTCAAAGACTAACCACTTGAATAAAGAAACTACATAGTTGTACAAATTTCTTAGGGAGATCTAATCAAATCTCTAAGACACTGTCTGTTAGTCTAAAGTATTATTGATACAATATTCAGTCGAAAAAAATATATACAACTGATAAAGACCTAATTATATATTCTAAACATTGTTCCCATATGTTCATTTTATTTTAAGGAATTATAATAAATTTCGACCACTAGGCCGTCTGTTGATTTTCGCTATTTGTCGTCATTGATAGCAACAGTACCAACAGAATCAAATCAAGTAAATTATTCTTTTAAAATAGAAAAGAAAACAGGAAGAATTGAGAACTGTTGACAGCATCAATTTATTCAAACAGGAACAATAAATCCCATAATAAAATATTTGAAGGCCAGATATAACAAAATTTTATCATATTTTTTACGAGAAAGTCTAAGTTTTACATATTTTATACGGGCATTGAAATAACATTAAAGAAAACAATACTAATAGTTAATATGAGTCCCTCACCCTATATAATACATCAAATGTGATCATGATTAAGTTAAACACTTCCTCCCTTTCATATTAGTGGTCACCTTACTATATTTTGGGAAGTATGGATCAATGTTACTAAAACAACATAGAAATGTTGATAATGTGTTAGTCATATTGTACTTTGATGGACCAAAATATTTTTGTAAAGTTTTTTTTTTTCATTTTCTTTGTTGTAGCTAATTTAAAATATGTGGATGCCAATGTTGTTGTAAACAAACAAATTGATTCTAACATTTTATGTACCATTAAAACACGTAATTTCATTTATTTAGTTAAAACGACAGGTATAATTTTAAAAAATGTTTATTGAGAAATTGTATAACATTAACCCCAATTTTCATGATATTCCATGATGTTGATTTTCCTTACATTAGCTATTCAATTAGCTCGTTGTATTTATAACAGGTCACATTAAAATGGTTAATAAATATTTTAAATTGTCCCTATATAATTCATATTTTTGTAATTTTTATTAATATAGTTATTATATGTATTTGTCAATTATAAGAGTATAATCCTTGTTAACAAGGTGAAAAATAAAAATAATAATCTTATTTTATCAACCATATAATGCATATTTTAGGCATAGTTTTATATTTATGAAAAAATATAAATAAATAAATACTTTTATAAAGCTTACAAATCATAATAATCCTTAAAGTAATGAAATATATTTTTATAATGATTTGAATATCCTTATATTTAACGTTTTTGTGTTATTTAGGTGAAATTTAAGAGGGTTATTAGCCATCATGACTCAAGATGCTTATGTGAACACAAATTTCGAGTCTAAAATAAATAAAGATAAGAAAAATGGATAAATTTAATTGTATTAATTTATAAAAGCATTAAAATACAAAATGATGATCCTATATATGATTCGATGTATCTCCTTGAGATTTGGATGAGTCGAGGGCGCGGACGCTTAATCTCGATCTCGGATGCAAGTCTAGCAGAAGAACTCTTGTAGTAGATCTCGAGTTGAAAGTCTTGAGCGTCGATCACCTTGGTGCTTGTTAGTTGGAGGCTTCTTGTAGCTTAACTGACTGAAGGTTGACTGTTGATTGTAATTATTCAGGTTCTTAAATGCGAGGACTTGAGTGCTTGGTCTCGATCGATAAACTAAGCAAGGAACACGACTGCAGCCTTTGATATGAAGAAAATAAGTTGTTGAATGTAATTAGTCGACATTGGTCCTTGTCGCTTGTAGCTGGCGAGCATCTATAGTTCGATCTTTTGAAGACTTTGCAGGTCTAGTCGAAGAACTTTGTAGCAATTTATGATCTTGATACGGTAGATGCTTGAAGCTTTTGCAGACCTTTATCTTTCCACTGCTAAAAGTCAGTCCAATGCACAAGCGTCCCCGAAGGGATCCGGGGAAAGGTCTCACCACAAAAGCGTATGTAATATAGATAAACCTTACCTTGTATTTCTACATGAAACTGCTTTCAAGACTCGAAGTCGTGACCTAAATTATTTTGTCATTAATTTTTAAAAATTTAAATAAGTTACTAATTTTTATGAAATTATTTCTGAAAAATAAAATCATATATAACTATCGCTAATTGTATTTTTGAAAATAAAAATTCAACTATGGTAGTTGAAAATTTTATACATTCATTTATCAAAAATAATCATATTTATTAAAAAGATTTATATCCTCCTAAACATGATTAATTATTGTAACAAGTTACTTTGATTAACCTATATTGATTTTGAATTTTTATGGTAAAGTTAATGGTATTTTCACTTTTTAACTATTATAGTTGAAAAAAGTCAACTATGGTCAAATTTCCTTAAAAATATTCAATTTTGTAGAAAATTATTATTTAACATATAGATTTGCTTATTGTAACAAATTCTATAGTGAATATATATATATATTAATTTTAATTTTTAACAATAAAATTAAGGGTAATTATACATTTCAACTACCATAGTTGAAAAGAGTTTCAACTATGATAGAATCTACTAAAAAGTTACAATATTATACTCTTGTAATAATATTTTTATATAGTAGCATATTATTTGTCTATATTAAACAATTAATGGCTAAAGTCTTCAAAAATTATCTAATTTTGTAATTCTAATTCACAATAAAATGGATAGGAGGCAGTAACTTTCTTTTTAATTCACTGAAAGTGTAGACTTTCTCGCGCAAAGACATGGTTGTTCAGTTCAATGAATTTAGTACACATATTGGTTCAAATTCTGTTCCCATACATACATAACTTTTCTTTTCCTTTTTCTTTTTTTGATTTTTTGTGAGGGGACCATATATACATTACATACTTACATAGGCACTAGAGGATATATATTTTTTACTCAAAAAAAAAAAAAGACTCTCAAATCAGCATACTTAAGGTAATTATAAGTGATTATCTGTTAGTACCTAACTTTGTCGTAAGCAACTTAATTATTTTAAGCAATTATACCATGCTTTGTTTATTTGGGAGATGAGGACTAGAGTAAAAATTTACCTTTTATTTTTTTAATACATATAAACAAGGATAAGAGTAAATTCAATGCATTTACTGTACCCTTTCTTTTTGTCCTTTGCTTTCTTTTGGTCTGATTGTGGGCTGTAGGTGGTTTGATCATTTGTATCAACAACTAAACATTATTCCTATATATATAAAAAAAATAAATCAATAAAATCAAACCAAATTGGCAAAATAAAACCATAAAACTCAGAATTATTAAACTACAAAAGTAGACAATCTCATAGGAAACTAGTATTACAAAATAAATTCATCTAACAATGCACCTCAATCCGGCCCATAGGCAAAATTCCCACACATGTACATGAGAATCCCAATAACATTTGATTTAATACTCCTCATAAAACATTTGGCTTTCACATTTAATTTCTTCAACTCAAACCCCAAACAAAACAATAATCAACAAAACTTTTTATATAAAGAAAAATAGAGAAAAAAGGGAATGAAATATTTATATTTATTTTCCCCCTTTCCATATTTCTCCCTTCAGTACTCTGCCAATCTGCCCTATCTAAAGCACACCATAATTCCCAAAAAAAAAAAAAAAAATGTTGTCAGGTGTTGATGATATGAAACCAGCAATTAATGGTGGATCATCTCTCAAGAAATCCAGTCATCCTGAGGATGTTATTCCTAACTTGATACAAATTCCTACCTTTAAGAGGACTAAATGATCTTGCTATTTCACCACTCACCCTCCTCTCCACAATCATATGGGGTGGCAATCTCCCCATGATCTCATCCTCAGCATCATAATCATAATCATCCTGATCTTCATCAGAGCTTTGATCCAACGGCTCTCGTCCTGCCATGTCAATGTCGTACCGGCTAAAACCGGTCGTCGTCTGTATGTTTACCGGGAGAGACCTTGGAGACGAGCTGATCTTCATCATCTGCTGCTGCTGCTTCTTCTCCTTCTTGTCACTTCTCGGCAAGCTCAAACCTTTCCGATATTGCCCTTGTCGATGCCCATGAATCTCGTGATTGCCATTGATTTGGGCCCACGAATGATCACAGGAGAACATTACATCTGATTCTTGGAACTCTTCAAACTCCATTCTTTTTTGGGGGTTTGTGGCTTTGATTTAGAAAATTTAATTATACGAGAAATATAAATTGAAAAAAAAAAAGAATTGAAGTAGTTAAGCTGATGGGTATAGTATTAATATATGAAGGGGTTCTGGGTAACTGGTGTGGTAAGTTTGATGAGAAAATGAGAATAGTATTAAGTTGGCAGGGTATTTATAGATTGGTAGCAAATTAATTGAGGATAAAATATTGTTTTCATTTTTCATTGATTTCCGTTTAATTTTGCTTGTGTTTTTATATATGGATAAGGTTTTTGGAGTTATTATTGGAGATATGATGGCGTGGAGTGCAGGACTTTTCTTCTGGCCAACGGCGTCGTTGCAGGCTTTGCCAAATGTCAAGTGTATTTCAATCTTGTTTCCTAGCACATGCCACATCCTCTTCATACCATTCTACTACGAATTAAGATTCTTAGTAAAGTTTTAATAGGGTAATAATACGTGCACTAATCATTTGATGAATTGGGCTCCTCTCTTTTGTCTTTTACTATTTGTTTCTTGCACTCTTGCGGATGCATGTTCATCATGTAGGAGTAAATTTAATAAGCTCTTCAAGTTTAAATTAAACGAGGAGAAATAGGTGGACTAGGTACAAATTTAAGTCCAAAATTAAAGTGTATAGACTTCAACAAATGTTATCACATTCAGAAAATTCAATAAATGATTATATGATCTCAACATATCATGATTGAGATCATGGGAGCTAGGGTTTGTAAACTATTTTAAATTTGGATTGATTAATTATGAGCTGATATTGTCATTTGAATAAAAAATTAATATTTAGTATTTTTATTTTATTTAAAATTAGAATATATATTTAATTTTTATTTTCGATTATTGCAAACTAAAGACATTAATGTTCACAAAATACAAAAAAATAGTTAATTAAAATACTCCCTCCGTCTCATATTAATTGACACTTAAACTAACTTTTTTTGTTTTAAAATAATTGTTACTTTTCATTTCCCCATACCTAATTTAATTACTTTAACTTTAATAATTATGTTAATTTTTTACTTTTTCAATTGATAAAAATTACTCATAATCACATTCTCTCGCTACTTAAACCTTGGTATCCGAAAAAACAGTTTGAAAAATAGTGTTATTTAATTATGTGGGTAGTTTTTTTTAGTAACACCTGGGTATATGAAATTTTTTAAAATATGTCAATCAATATGGAATGGAAGGAATAGATTGATTTTAGTAGATTGGCTACACAATTAAAATAAAAAAAAGAAATAAAAATTTTGAAACTGGAATCAAATTGTAATATAATTAGAGCAAAATTTCAGTAGCAGAATGGTAAGAAGAAACTTCCAAAATGGCAACTTTTCTATTGGGCTTAACCAATGAAAGGCTTGGAAGTTGGTAAGGATGAAAGTTGCCGAAAATAACTTGGCAAATTGAATAGTGAGTAAAATACATGCATTCAAAGTTGAGAGTCAAGATTAGGTTTCTATAGAATGCGGGAGGCAGGGCAAGCGTGTCATTCCGATGGGCCGTCTGAAAATTAATGGATATGCATGCATCTACCATACGTAATTACCAAAACAATCACCTTCATCCTTGTCACCATACGGTAATAGTAATTAATTAATTAACAAATTAATCAACACACCGCACGTGTTCCTTCAAGTAACAGCCATGTAAAACATACCCACTAATTAAATATCTCAAATTCTCAATGGATAGGAACTATGGGCAAGTACTAAATTATTCTTATCATACGATTAAAGGCAATGGCGAAGGTAATATTAAAACGTAGAGGCGTCAAAGATCACATTTAACAAAGAAGATAAATTAGGTAGGATTGAATTATGAGAATTAACATATTCAATTTAAATAACACAAAGTTTTAATGATATTAGTTATCAGAATAAAAATATATATTGAAAAATTTTGTGTCCTTTCTTCAGGTAATGAAAAATTTGAACTATACGATATCTTCATTCTTTTATTGAAAATTTTCTCCATTTGAAAATGATCAACAATTAAAAAAGAGTCAACTTTATAAATTCAAAACTTCCGCTAAAGTATATTTGTATTTGGTTAGTAGAAATCAACAATTAACAATAACACAATCATCCAATCAATCATATCAAACAAATAATTTTACACCATTTGAATTATAAATATTTGAACAAAATAAAATCAAGAACCCTAATCATTCTATTTATTAATGGGTTTTTGGATGCTAATATGTTGAACATTTGGGGTATTGGACAATAATACACTTAACTTTGACACTGAACAATAATACACTATACTTCGGGGGCTGTTGAACAATAATGTACTCAGAACGATTTCGGTAGTTAGTGACTTGGTGGCAATCCTACATTGTTGGTGGAAGACATGAATTGGTCCAAAAATATTTAAATTTATAATATGTCAGCTAATCAATATATAAGCAAAGAGAATCAACTTTGAAAAGAGTAAAAAAAAAAAAGAATCAAATTTGTTTAAATGTGTTTCCAACGAGAGATTGTTGTTGTAGTTGTATAAAATCATTTTACTTGTGTAGATTAGCTGACATGTCATAAATGTAGATATTATTTATCCTATTCATCTTCTCAGTCTGTCATGTAAGATCGTCACCAAGTCAGTCATCGTTCGAAATTGTTTCGGGCGCATTATTATCCAATACCTCTCAAAGTTCAGTGTATTAATGTCCAAGATCAAACTTCAGTGCATTATTGTCCAACACCCCAAAAGTTCAACGTATTATTGTGAAACCCCAGAAAATCCGAATATAATTACCGTTACGCCGTTAGTATTATTTTATGTCTGTTAATTATTTATGTGTTTAAATTGTTAACACTTGAGCTCGTAGGACCGTTGGGAGACTAACAAGGGTGTTCTAATAATTTTTCTACGCGCGTGGGAGTAGGGTAATTCGATAATTTTGTGTGATTAATATTGTATGATTTGATGAGTTTTTCTTTTAATTATTTTTGATTTATGTGTTTTTCGTTTAATAATTTATTTGGTTATAATTATTTTAGAAACTAAAAAATATATTTTCTCCTATGGCTATTTTTAGTTGCAAGTTATTAGTATACTTTTTCCCCAAGTTATTTTATTATCTATTTTATTTAGTATATGTGTAAATCGACCTTAGTTGTGCTATGGGGATGAAAGGGAAAGTAATGGACCCTGGTAGACTATTTAGAACCTCAATTTGGAGTCCCGGGATAGTATGGTTAGAATTAGGATCGAAAATCCTGAAATAAAAGTCGGTCAGTTTGGACAGATTTTATGAGTCGTACGATATCGGTCACCACTCGTTGTGTAGTTAATATTTAGCCCTATAATTTGGTCTGGAAATACCTTAGGATGTTATCTTTCATAGGAGTTTTACGGATCGGGATTTGGAGATATATATTCTGAGTTACGACCCAAATAGCGCACCTAGGTCAAAACTGGACATGTTGCGTAGTTGGCTTTTTTTTACGACCTTAGGGGGTATTTTAGGTCTCTAAGTCACCATAAGAGTTTTAGTAGACATTCTGAGGTTTCTAGAAAGTCAAAAACCATACCTATAGGATGTCGGAAAGTCAAGTTATGGTTCATTTTATTGGAGTATTGAATTCTGTCCAGTTTATTCTTTTGAATTAATGTGTTGTTATGTGTGAATTATTCAATTGATTGTAATATGGGAGTATTTGTGATATGTGATAGTTAGATGATGTGAGATATATTTAAAATGTTAATTTATGAATGATGGGAACCTTATAGTATTCCTAGGGGTGGGCTAGGTGGAAAATAGATTGCGTTAACTCTGTATGACACGTTTTTTATTTGAGAAATTTCGTTATTTTTAGGCGCGTTCTAAACCGTTCGATCTAGTGAGCTCAAGTGTGTTCTGAAGTAAAGAGAAGAATTGTCAGGTAATGTCTATATCCTAAATCCCGCTGGGGTGCACTTTAATTATTTTGTTGATTTTTCTATTGTTTTGCGATTTTTATCCCGAAGGGATTTTATGGTGGAAAAATTGACTGTCTATTTTTGGATGTTGGTTACGTTCTTTTGAGTTGATTAAATGAGACAGTCCTTTATGTGTGTGATTTGGAAATGGTTTTGGAAATTGGGAATGGACTGATTTATCTGTTATTAAACCTGATTAATAATTCAAATGAGATGTAAATGCGGGTTCGGGTAACGTCCCATAGACCAGGATCTGTTCCTGCAGGGAGGTTGTCAAGAGATCAGGGGATGCCCTTATATGGTTGTGTGTTTGGGCAATGTCCCATAGACCAGGATCTATTCCTGTAGGGAGGTTGTCAAGAGATCAGGGATGCCTGATTATTGCTATTTCCCCGGGGTTAGTTTTATGCACGTGTGTGAAATGGATGGACATCTGTATGATTGTGATTGTGAATGATTGAGATTGGTATTGAGATTGAGAATGTGATATTGAGATTTTGATTATAGCGAAATCATTGGACTTCGAGGGCCAAATAAGCAAGGTCCGCCCGCTTAATAAATCTGAAGGATGGTTATGGTTGGTTGGGAAAGAAAGTTGGTTTCGAAAAGATTTGACTTGTTCACTTCTCCCCCAAAAATGAATTGAAATGGACTTTAAATTGTTTTAACGGTTAGGGGTAGACATTATTGAGTCATCCCCATGTTTTTAAATGTTTTGTTTTCAGGTGATGAATTCCATGATGAGAAACAGGTTCTAGCAGTGAGGACGACGAAGCTAGTCTTGAGAATAAGTTTAGTTTATGTTTAGAATCGCGTTCGTGTAACGCCCCAAGTCCTGTAATCACAAAATTTACCTAAACTACTAGTAAACCTGTGATTAGCGCAGCGGAAACCAAGGAAAGGGGTATTACCGCCATCCAACTAAGGACAAGGCAACCAATCAACGACTTCAAGATCATCAACCACAAACAATTCACCGAACAACATCATAAAACTTGACTCCATACTTTGGCATTCAACGCCACAGCCCATCAAAGAAGAAACAAAACAAAACACAACCACCCAAACATAAGGTTTAAGACTTTAGATACAAATTATCCGACATATAGACATCTATCTCAAAACATGACTTAGCCCATAATTTCCAAAACGACCCCTGAAGTCCAGCAACATCCATCGTACAAAAAGTCTACCTTGCTAAGGAGGAGGTAAGCTACTCCTTCTTACCCTTGCCTTTCACGTGAGAGTTCAGACCGCCTAAAAGCAAAACATTAAAACAATCGCAAATGAGTGGGGGAAACACTCAATACACAAACCTCTAATATGTAAGAAACATTTCGCAATAAACAACGCTGGTGGCCGATCAAAACCCTTTTGAAAACGGGAAGGGGGTGAAATGAATTGTTGAATAAGTACGGGTAGATAAATAAATCTTGCGATGAAATAATAGAGTAGTATCCCTTACGATCGATGCTAAGCATATCACACACGTGCATGCCCAAACCGATCTAAATTTGAATTGGGTGACTGATATACAGTCGACACTGGCCAGGTCATTAGGACACTCTAATCAGGATTACCTAGAATGGGGCTAGCACTTCACGTGGCTAGCTAGAAAAAAAGGGAGGGACCACTTAAAACATGAAGCATAAATCATTAGCCATGACTTGAAATATAAATAATAGATATTGGAGTTAAAATGAAGGATTAGACAATTTGCGTACCTTGTAAAGTAGAGTAACTTGGTGGCGTGTCTCGGGCTTGGGATGGCTTGGGTACTAAAAAAATAATAATAATAATTAAGTACCAAAAATAGTTGTAAAGACTTAACAAATAGCTTACTAGAAAATCGAATTCATAAATATGCGATTTAAACATGAGAATTAGTAGATTCTCTACGTTTGAATAAAACATCGTCAAAAACCCAAAGGGTTATAAAATGAGTTTTGTGATTGCGAAGTTCTTAAAACGAAGTCCTATGGTTACCTAACTTAGAGAAAGATATTTCTTAAGTCTAAAAGGGTCTATAGAACCCTTGAACTCAACAAGCATCCATAATTTTATAACTCAACTATTGTAAGTCATCATAAGCTAACTTACTTCTCAAATACTTTAATTGGGACTTGCCATTAGTAATTAAACCCGTAGGAGATAATCTCATCACCAACTAGGAAATTTCTAGCCTAGGATACACCTTTTCATCATTCTAAAATTAACATGAAAGTCGCCAATGGATTAGAGCACCCTAAGGGGTTGAATTGTAGCCACCAAGTCAGAATTTGTAAATAAAATTCTGGGCAGAATCCAGATTACAGTCCTTCGATCTAGGCCCTATATCTCTCACTCCCGATATCGTATGGATGCAAACTATAATATTCCGGAAAGCTCATAAAGTCCTTTAAAAGTTTTATGTTTAACACTTAAACCACTAAAGTCTCCAACCAGACGAAAATAAGCAATTACTTACTGATCTCAGAATTCGTATTAATTTGCACACCTTCACGGTTTTGGTTATAACTCGGGCTATACATATCGGAATCCCGAAATTCAAAAGTCGGGTGTTAGCTAACATCTAAGGATACCATTTTAAGTAAGAAACTGGGCCAAACCCTTACTTTAAGTCCTCTGGAAAATTCAGTTTGTAACCAGAAACTGTTTATGTCACTAAACTAGCTTTGTATGTAATTTTGGCACAAAATTCTTACTCTAATCTCAACCCAAAATATACTTTAAGCACCAAACTCTATTTTTCCAGAAATAGATGCCCAAAAACTACTCATCCACTTTCATAAAATTTACATGCAAACATAGATAATCACATGCAACTTAATCCAACACTTGTTCTAGCATTTTCTCACCAAGTTCCACACTAATTCATATAATCAAGTAGAGAATGAAATAACCCTAGAGGGGGGGTGATTAGGGTTATAAAAATAATTCTGCACTTCAATCAACACAACCAAGTTAGTAGCACTTTTATATGAAAAATAACGTCTTTATTGAATGATCAAAAGTGCTAAAGAGGAGGAGGTTACAACTCAGCACAAAAGAGAACTTGTGAGGTCCTCAATTGGCCTACCGGATTAGAAGACACAACAGAGGTCTTCTGAATATGAGGCCTCACAGTGGAGGCGATTACAACCAGCGACCTCACACAGCAGAGAGGCACTTGTTTAGCTTGGAACTCACGACCCTAGAGGTCTTCACCAGTATGACCACTGGTTACACAAAACTCACCACTACACAAGAATGGCCACACTCGGAATATTCACTCAAATACTCCTACACTCAGAACTTTCTTTCACAAAGTTCTTACAACGATTTTCTTCCTTGGACATCAATAGCTTAACTACAAAGAAGAGACAACAATATATAGGGTCTTTGAGGCAAACGGCTACTTTCCTTTCTTCAAAATATTTTCCATATTAAAACGGATCTACAATCTTGCCGCGCAATCTTCTTAGCTCCATATTTCTTTCCTTCTTGTTTGGTCTCTAAAATAAGGAAGGTCAAATCATTAGAGTATGCTATCACATAAATATGGATAAGAGATGAGATTAAGATATGATTGATACTTCCCTTAATTATCTTTCAAACAAAATCCTGTTGAGGTGGTTGGCGTGAGGTCCTCACGTACATTCTGAGCGTGGAGGTCCTCAAGGGTAGTCTGAGCCTCTTCAATCTCCCCCTTTTTGTTTGAAAGACAAAACTCTTGGGAGATTCTATACAGAACTGATAGCAGTAGTGGCATATGCATATAGTAGTAGGATAGTAGCAATCATATAGCATAACAGCAGTATAGAGGCTTGCTGCAATTACAGACCAAAAGAGTTCTCCCCCTGTTTGTCTTTCAGACAATAAGGAAACAAGAGAATACAAGAGTATTAAAATGTGTAGCCAAAAAAGCAGAGGAAGATAAAGAAGAAGAAGGAGGGATAGGAGGAAAGAGATGATAAGGACATCTTGACCTGGCCCTGATTAAGTTTTGAGGTGCCCGAGAGGCCATGCTGATGAGGACATCAGAGGTCCAGGCATGCAGTGAGTTAACGAACCTGGGAGGAGGAGAGAGACCACATGTAGGGAGGATGGATGATTGGACTCCCCCTCGATTTGACAGCTTGTGCATAGGTTAAGGTCCTCATAGTAGACGACTCCCCCTCAAAAGGTGCGGGTGGTGTTGTTTCACGACCTTCCCAATGTTTAGGATCTTGTCTTGAATTTTGTCTCCAAAGGTCACTCTTGCATTCTTGTTGATTTTCAGTTTGAAGAGCTTGGTTGGATCTCTGTGTTTGAGGCATACCTATAAAAGAAGACAGTATACCTTTCTTCGTCTCTGACCAAGGATGAGATTGTTGCAATGAGGTCTTTGGGACCCAGATTTTAGCAATGCACGGAGGTCTAGTTCCTTTAGACAGGGGATTTGATGAGGTCCTTATTTCATTTTCTGTAGGAGGTCCTCTATAATGATTTTCTCTGAGAGGCGGAATGTTTGGGATAGGAAGGAGAGGTCCTTTGTTGGCATGGAAAGGAGGACTTTTGGACCGATGGTTTTTGAGAGGTGGTGTATTGGGTGTGGGAAGGAGAGGTCCTCTGTGAGGGTGATTTGTAGGAATTTTGGTCCGAGGTTGAGAAGAGGGAGTTGTGGAGACTGGTTTGCTTTGGTAAGGATGGGAATTATTGACTGCCTCATTGGATAATTGAGTGATAGTTTTATAGCAGTCTTTGACCTCAAGAGACAGTCTATTGTTTTCTGTGAACAGGAGATCATTTTGAGAGTTCAGGCTTTCTATGGCCTCACAGAGACTTTGAACATGGTTGGTAAGGTGCTTGATTCTTTCTATCAAGGACTTAGAGTATTTAAAAAGATGCATACACTTATGAGCAAGATGTAATGGTGAAAGATTAAGGAGGTCATCAATGTTTACCTCGTCATGAGATGAGGTTGGATCTTGATCCTCACTTGTGTTTGCCATCAGACATACATTTGTTATTTCTTCTACCTCACTGTGGTCTTCACTGGAATCACTATCACTCCATGTTTCCATCATTGCCTCATGGTTATGCCGTTGAGGTCGATTGTTTCTCTTGTCTTTGTTTCTTCTAGCGTGAGGGCAGTCCTTCATAAGGTGTTTTGAGCTGCCACAAACAAAACAAGTAAATGGGTCAGCATCTTTTCTTGATGAGGACTTACCTTTTGAGGTTGCTTTTCTGTTTTGTCCATCCTTGATGTATCCTCGAAAGGTTGGATTTTTCTTGTATAATCTTCTGAACCCTCTAGCCATCATTGCCATTGTATCTTCCTCCTCGTCATCATCTGACTCATTGTCAAATTTACATACTGCCTTGAGGGCAATTTCCTTGGGTTCTGAGAGGTCATTCAATTGGATCTCATAGGCCAATAGTTTTCCAATGAGTTCCTCCAGTTTGAGGGCCTTGAGATCTTGAGCTTCTTCAATGGCTGTGACTTTTGGACCCCATTTTCTTCTAGGCAGGCATTGGAGGACCTTTCTAACTTGTTCCTCATTTGGGTAGATTTTTCCCAGAGATATGAGGTGGTTGGTGATGCTGCTGAATCTTTTGAACATCTCTTCAATAGTCTCATTTTCCTTCATTCTGAATGCCTCATACTTTTGGACAAGGATATCTACTTTGGTGTCCTTGACTTGACTTGTGCCTTCATATGAGGTTATCAAGTAATCCCAAACCTGTTTCGCAGTTTCACAATTAGATATACGTTCAAAATCATTCGAATTTAAACTGCAATAAATCAAGTTTAGGGCATGAGTATTTTTTCTCAATTGCTCCAACTCTTTCTTGGTCATTTCAGATCTTTTCTTTGGTCCATCTTGACCAGCACTGTTCTTCTTCGTGGGAGTGGGATAATCTCCCTCGGTAACCACGATCAGAGGTCCTCATCTTGGTCCTTGAGGAAGACCTCCATTTGTCTTTTCCACGACCTGTAGTTTTCTCGAGTAAGTAGTGGAGCTATTGTCCATGAGCGTCCTTGAGGAGCTTCGGTTGTGTTGAGGCCGGCCATGATCTTTACCACGAGTTGTTAGACTCTTCAAATCTGTGGACCTGCTCTGATACCAATTGAAATAACCCTAGAGGGGGGTGATTAGGGTTATAAAAATAATTATGCACTTCAATCAACACAACCAAGTTAATAGCACTTTTATATGAAAAATAACTTCTTTATTGAATGATCAAAAGTGCTAAAGAGGAGGAGGTTACAACTCAGCACAAAAGAGAACTTGTGAGGTCCTCAATTGGCCTACCGGATTAGAAGACACAACAGAGGTCTTCTGAATATGAGGCCTCACAGTGAAGGCGATTACAACCAGCGACCTCACACAGCAGAGAGGCACTTGTTTAGCTTGGAACTCACGACCCTAGAGGTCCTCACCAGTATGACTACTGGTTACACAAAACTCACCACTACACAAGAATGGCTACACTCGGAATATTCACTCAAATACTCCTACACTCAGAACTTTCTTTCACAAAGTTCTTACAATGATTTTCTTCCTTGGACATCAATAGCTTAACTACAAAGAAGAGACAACAATATATAGGGTCTTGGAGGCAAACGGCTACTTTCCTTTCTTCAGAATATTTTCCATATTAAAACGGATCTACAATCTTGCCGCGTAATCTTCTTAGCTCCATATTTCTTTCCTTCTTGTTTGGTCTCTAAAATAAGGAAGGTCAAATCATTAGAGTATGCTATCACATAAATATGGATAAGAGATGAGATTAAGATATGATTGATACTTCCCTAAATTATCTTTCAAACAAAATCCTGCTGAGGTGGCTGGCGTTGAGGTCCTCACGTATATTCTGAGCGTGGAGGTCCTCAAGGGTAGTCTGAGCCTCTTCAGAGAATGATTTGATTAACACTTCTAGAATCCTAAAACAGTCCACTAATCTCATGTTTCTCTTCAAAACAACATGCATGTAAGTAATTTTAACATCCATCACTAATATAACAAAAACCACCAATAAACCATCCAAATTCCATACTCTTTCAATAAGAATCAACTTCAAATTCAACCCAAATTCATCCAAACTTTACCACCACATAAAACCATGCTAAAAGATTGTAGAAGAGATGAAAAACAATATAAACAACCCAAAATGAAAGTTAAAATCAGATTGAAAAAACAATATAAGAAATAGGTTAGAGAATTGTACCACTTGGATGAGAATTGAGAAGAGAAGACAAGAGAGGAATGGAGGGTGGGCTCTGTCACCTCCTGTTGGCCGCCGACCGCCGGCCAGGCCGGCGGAAAAAGGAGGGAGAGGGGGCTGGGTTGGGTTCTGCCGAGAGGAGAGGAGGAGGGAGAATGGGGTGAGTTGAGTGGGGTTTTGAAATTGTAATTGTAATTAAGCTTGGCCTCCCCTACTTAAACAAAAATCAACTCTCTCTTCTAATTACTAGAAATAATTAAGGGTTAAAAGTTTAAAAAGGTAAAATGACCTTAGATAAATGAGTAGTCAAAATCTAGTTCAAACGATTGAGCGATATATTACAATCGTAAAGGAAATTAAATAAATACAATTTTCTTCGGTTAAGAGGACATAAATATTAATAGTAAAATAAAATAAAAGATTTTTCAGTATTATAATATTCATAAAAATCTCATAGTAGTATTTGTAAATCTAATTCTGATAAGGTCGACCCATTTAGCCATCTCCTTGCTCGAGACCTGTGACAAATAGTTAGACAATAAAACGAAAAAAAAATAAATAGCGTAATTTGACCTTAATTAAGATAATTAAAGTTTTGAATAATACTGATTTAGGGGGGTTGTTACAGTTCGTAATGTTAGTTTATGTTGTTCTAGAATTTGAAAGTACTTTTGTATATTAAATTGAAGTTAATAATGATTAGTTGTTAGTTTTTCCTTTCTTGCCTTGTATTCGTTCGAGGATATTGCAGTAACGCCCAATTAAAAAGAAAAAAATGAGCCTTCTGTTAATGTTAGTCGACGTTTGGCTTTGACCGTTAAGTTTATAATTGAATTTCCAGGGCGTTACAACTATTATCCAAAAATCCTTTTTTTAATTATGATTTCATCACTAAATTAGCAAATTTTAGTACAAATTTAACCAAAGTTAATATTTTTTTTGAAGGCAAAAGTTAATAAATTAATCATAATAGCTTGCAAATAACATACACCAATTCAATTAGGGTTATTGAAATTAAATAATCCAACCTTTGGGATAATTTGGATACGACCGACGAACTGATCATTAATGAAATTTAGACTTAACAAACAATACTTAACATCCTATTAAATTGAATGGACTTCACGGATTTTAACTCATTAGAAAAGAGACTTACGGTGGTGATCAAGGTATTTTTTTTTACTTTTCACTTTTGTCAAGTCACTTTTCATTGGATTTGACCCATATCAATGGGTTCAGATTCATCAATTTGGGATTTAATGAATATAAAATTAAATCTGAATCTTAAATGAATTGAATATTCATTAGATCTTGAGATTCATATTCATTTAAGATCCACAAGATTCATTTAATTTCCCATAATCCATAAACTCACTTGAATATTCCTAAACTTCTATTTTTTTAAGCTGCATTGTTTATTCAAGCCCACATAAAGGATTTATTCCATAAACTCACTTTAATATACATACTTGAAAAGGCTTATAACCATGTTATATGTGTGGAACCCAATTATTATTAGCGTAAAAACCATACTCGGTTTGACCTAATATCCAAGTAGCCACCTACTTGCTTTGGAGAAGGGGTTTCTTGAAGAAGGAATCTCTTGGAGAAGGGGTTTTCTCTTTTATATATATATATATATATATATATATATATATATATATATATATATATATATATATATATATATATATGTTTGTGTGTGTGTGTTACGACTAGAGTCAAGGACATTACTTCTGCGTTCACCAAGGACCTCACACGAAATTTTGATATGAAAGATAAAATTACGAAAGCAAAAAGGGGAAGTATCTCATGTTCCATTTTATCAAGATTCCACCCTGCAAAACCAACGTCCTCAGCATTCATGATGCCCTCACCGCATTCCCTATGAAAAACAAGCATCCGTCTGTGGATTTTTGATTGAGTATTGCACCAAAATTGAAAACTCACTCAGGGAAGTATTTTGCCTTTAGTTCTTTCCAAGTTTTGATAAATGTGATTAGAGATGGGAAAAGTTGATCCAACACGATTATCGACCTGAACCGAACACGATATTAAGCGGATTTAGGTAGAAATTTTCAACCCATTTAATTAAATGTGACACGGAAACCCGTTTAATTAAATGGGTTAGGTTTAGGTCAGGATTTTCGACACGAAAAAACACCTACTTAACCCATTCAATTAGACATGTTAAATGGGTTAAGTCATTTGCTCGATAATTGTTACCAATTATACCGTTTATGAATAAACTTAGGTGGAAGTTACAATTAATACTCTTTGAAATATACGAGACTTGCAAATTTAAGTTATATTTATCTTTGACTATGAATTAAAAGACATCTCCTTATATAAAACTCAAATTATAGTACCACGCAAATAGTTGAGTATGATATGTCATTATTTCAATCTCATAATGAGTTGTTTTGTATAAATGAGTTAAATGTTAAATGGGTAAATTGGTAACTTTATTTTAACACGTTTACTTAAATGGGTAAACAGGTCAAATAAGATTAACCCGTTTAAAATTTAAACGACAAACGGTTTCAATTTCCAACCCGTTTAATAAATGGGTTAGGTTCAAGTCGGAGGATTTTGTACCTATTTAAGTTTGACATGAACACGAACCCCGCTCGACCTGACCTATTAGTGAGTTCTATATGTGATTGATATTACAAACCTCTCTTTCCTGTATGTAGAATATTTGGAGAAAGAGAACTTGGAAATATTGAATAAGTTACTCCAATGCATTCCTATAATAAAGAATGTTTATGTGTTTGTTTGTTGAGAAACAGAAGAATTAAAGGACTATATGTTTCATTGTTATTTCTAGGAGTTTCTATTTTTTATGTATGCTATAAATTGAGATGGAAATAATGAGAATGTGTGTGCAAGTTGAATATTTAATTGTGTTGTAAACACCTCTCTCTCTATCTACATGTGTATTGAAAAGCTAACCAGATTGGTATCAAAGCCAAGAAAAGTTAAAGCACACCTCCTCTTTTGAATAGAAGGCACGAGCAGCCAAAAAAAAAATCCACCAAAAAAAACCCCATAGAAAACACAATTAAAAACACAACCATGACTAGCAATGATACAAATTCTTCATCTCAGCCACTGATTCCAACTTTCAAAGGAGAAAAATATCACCTTTGGAGTTTGAAGAATAAGACTATGTTTAGGTCCTAAGAGTCATGGGATTTGGTAGAGAAGGGTTATACTGAGCCTACTCCGGCACCAGCGCTGCCTGATCATCAACTACGGGAGACTCGTAAGAGAGACCCAAAGGCCTTGTTTTTCATACAATCAGCAGTTGATGATGAAAATTTTCCTCGTATAGCAGCAATGACTACTTCTCATGAGGCATGGGAGATACTCAAGAAAGAATTCTTGGGTGAAAAGATGGTGCTCACTGTCAAGTTTGCAAACTTTTCGACGTGAATTTGAAACCTTGGTCATGAAAGAAAAGGAGTAAGTCCAAGATTTTCTGTCCAGAGTATCTGGAATTGTGATTCAGATGAATGGTTATGGAGAAAGTCTCACTAGCGAAATTATAGTGAGTAAGGTGTTACAGAGTCTCACTAAGGATTTCAATCATGTTGTTGCTGCAACAGAGGAGTCAAAGGATCTCTCTAAGTATAGCCTTGATGAGTTTATGGGTTTATTATTAGCCCATGAAGTTAGGATCAATAGGTTTTTTGAGAAAGTAGAGGAGAAGGCATTTCAAGTAAAGGGGGAGTCTTCCTACAAAGGCAAAATAGGAAATTCGAGTACTCGTGACAGAGGACGTGGTGGATATCGTGGCAGAGGTTGCAGCAGTGGCAGAGGTAGAGGATCTTTTGGGGATCAACGCCAATTTAAGAGCTAAATTCAATGTCATTATTGCAAGAAGTTTGGCCATAAAGAAATTAAATGTTGGGCAAAGCAAAGAGATGAAAAAAGGAGCAAAATTTTTTGAATATGTTCCAACAAAAGAATATCTATTTATGGCTCATTCTCCACTTGACGATGACGTTAATGGAGTTTGGTTCATGGATAATGGTTGTTCTAATTATATGACATGAGAAAGAGTATGTTCAAACAGCTCGATGAGAAGCAGAAGAGTGAAGTTCGACTTGGGGAAGACAGGTAGATGAAGGTCGAAGGAAAAAGGACAGTTGGTATCAAAACCTCTCAGGGTTTTGTGTATGGCAAACAGACCAGAAATTCATTTCCTGTATATAAGCCATCAAGAGCTTCAAAATGTCTTTAACTAGTCCATGTTGATGTTTGTGATCCTATGAGTAGAACTGGGCAACGGGTCGGGCTGGGCGGGTTCGGGCCGGGTCGGGCTGGGCAAGTTCGGGCCGGGCCTGGCAGCTGGTATTTTTCCTCGGCCATAGTGGGTTGGGTTTTAACGGGCCCTAAACGGGCCGAGCCGGGTTTGGGCTTGGCTGATAAGAGGTCTGAATTCTGAAATCAATGGCTAATTGGCTATTAATAAGAGAAAACTTTGCAACTATGATGACCAAATTAGTTAGATTAACGCAAGATTTATTCATCCAAAATCTCAGCATAAAAAAACATTCATCTTTTCTTCACATAACAGTGGAAAGTGGAGATAATTTGCACTTTTCATAACCCACTTACTTTGGCACTTTCTCTTTGTTTCAACACTCTTTTATTCCTTCTCAGTTCTCATATTTCCTAATCCTCACATTAACTTATCATCATATTATTTTAATTTATCCACCCACATATACCAAATTTCTCTTTAGTGATGGTTAGTTCAAACTCATCCAGAAAGAGTTTTTTCTCCTATTTGATCAATTTTCATATGTATGCGTGTAAGAGATGGGGCCGTTCGATTGATTCCTTACAAACATCCATCAATTCAAGATAGCCAAAGAATTGAAGAGTGAAATGAAGAGATGAGAAGAGAGTGGACGATGGACGGGGCAAAAAGAATGTACTTAGAAGTGACAGTATTAGTGTTACTGGGTGTGATTTGGAGGTCAACTACTACTACAGTATTTGTGCCTTCTTCAGAGATGTTCCCAGGTGCTGGACTATGTTGGGACAAGCTCGGAACGTGCATGAACGATCATGTCAATGACAACATAACACTAACCAGTAGTGTTTGCTCTAACCCATTTCTAATTATTATGATGCCCAAAGTCGGCCCGCGGGGGCCCACGATATGAAATAAACGATGTGCCCGTTAAGAGCCCGACAATTTTTCAATTTAAACGGATACAACCTGTACTTGCGGCCCACTCACAATTGCTCAATGGGCAACCACCTATTTGCACAGGTCTACCTATGAGTGTTAAATCATTGGGTGAAAGTCGATATTTCTTGTTGTTTACTGATGACTACAGTAGAATGAGTTGGGTGTTTTCCCTGAAATACAAGTCTGAAATATTTGAGTGTTTCAAGAGGTTTACGGTGCTAGTGGAAAAAGAAAGTGGTTGTTCTATAAAGACCTTGCGTTCTGATCGAGGGGGAGAATTTAATTCTGATGAGTTTGTTATTTTTTTGTTGTTACAAAAATGGAGTTCATAAGGAGTTGACAGCACCATACACACTAGAGCAAAATAGTGTGGCCAAGCGAAAAAAATCGAACCATGGTTGAAATGGCAAGAAGTATGTTAAACGCAACACATTTTCCTAAGAAGTTCCTGGCGGAAGCAGTGGCTACAGTTGTATATATTCTCAACATTTCACAAATAAAAGGTTGTCCTAAACCGAACTCCGTATAAGGCTTGGAAGGACCGAAAGCCAAGGGTAAGTGACTTGAAGGTATTTGGTTGTGTGGCATATATTTTAGACAGATCTTCTTATCATCGCAAGCTTGATGTAAAATCACAAAAATGTATCTTTGTGGGTTATAGTCCTCAGTCCAAGGCTTATAAATTGTATAACTCCATAAATGGCAAAGTGTTGATCAACAAGGACGTGGTATTTAATGAAGCTGCAACTTGGGCTTGGATAAACAACGAGTCTAACTCCTCCATAGACAATCATCTCATTTCAAATTCTACAGAGTCAACCGCTGTAGATTCACCAGAAAATTCTCCCGGGACCTCGTCAATAACATCTTCTAAAACTTCAACTGACGGTTCAACTGAAATTTCAGCTGCAAGGACACCTACAACCTCACATGTAAAGGAGTATATTCCATTGCGAAGATTAATTAACAAGAGTAAGGAAACCAAATCCTAGATATGCATCTGCTAATAATTTGTCTTGCACCTTTGCTTTACTTGTTTCGGACCCTGTGCATTTTGAAGAAGCAAAAAATGAACCTGAATGGTGCAAAGCAATGGAGGAAGAGTTATTGGGTCTTGAGAAAAATGAACATGGGAGTTGGTAGACGACATGCCAGAAGGAAAAAAATGTTATTGACTTGAAGTGGGTGTATCGCACCAAATACATTGCTGATGGGTCCATCTAAAATTCAAAGCTCGATTGGTGGCAAAAGGTTATGCTCAACAACAAGGTGTTGACTTTGATGAGACATACTCTCATGTTGCTCGGTTTGAAACAGTGAGGTTGTTTCTAGCATTAGCAGCACAACTTGATTGGTTGTTCATCAATTTGATGTAAAATTAGCTTTTTTAAATGGAGAATTGGAGCAAGAAGTGTATGTTGCTCAACCTGAAGGGTTCACTATTGAAGGGGAATAAGGCAAGGTTTACATACTTAAAAAAGCTTTATATGGCCTCAAGCAGGCTCCACGAGCATGGTACAGTAAAATCGATTCTTATTTCAATGAGAATGGATTTGAAAGGAGTCAAAATTAACCAACTCTTTATATAAAAAGGCGAGGTCATTATGATTTTCTTGTTGTATGTATGTATGTTGATGATATGATTTATATAGGATCATGTGAGTCCATTATTGCAAAATTTCAAGTCTGGTTTGATGAAAAAGTTTGACATGCCGGACCTTGGTTTGTTACATTATTTTCTTGGGTTGGAGGTTAATCAGACTAAAGATAGGATTTTTATTTCAAAAAAAAAGTATGTTGCTGATTTGTTGAAAAAATTCAAAATGTTGAATTATAAGCCTATGCCAACACCCATGAATATAAACGACAAGTTTACAGATGATGATGGCACGAGCATGGCAGATACAAAGCATTTTAGGAACATTGTTGGTGGTTTGAATTATTTATATCATACTGAGCTTGACATTACATTTTCCGAAAGTGTGGTGTCAAGATTCATGCACTACCCACCGACACATCATGTGGGAGCAGCCAAGCGAAACTTCGCTATGTTGCCAGAACAATTGATTTTGGAGTTTGGTACTCGAGGGTATCAAAATTTAGATTGTATGGATTTTCCGATAGTGATTGGGCAGGTTGTTTGGAGGATTAAAAGAGTAATTTTGGGTGCATATTCTCACTAGAGCCTGGTGTTGTTTCATGGTCTTCAAAGAAACAAGACATAGTAGCTCGTTAGAGGCAGAATATGATGTAGTTACAGGTGCAGCATGTCAAGTTGTTTGGTTGTGAAGGTTATTAGTTGACTTTCTTCAAATTCAAGATGGTGCTATGGAGATTTTTTTGTGACAACAAAGCTAAAATTGCCATGACTAAGAATCCAGTTTTTCATAGTGGTACAAAACACATTGACATCCGATATCGTTTTATTCGGAAGTTGGTTGCAAATGGAGAAGTAAGGCTGACTTACTGTAACACAAACAAACAAGTTGCTGATATTCTCACAAAGTCGCTTTCTCGAGCTAAGCATGAAGAATTCAGAATGCAGATCGGTGTGATAAGTTTTGAAGCAAGGGGGAATATTGAATAAGTTACTCCAAAACTTACATTCCTACAATAAAGAATGTTTATGTTTTGTTTGTTGAGAAACAGAAGAATTAAAGGGCTATATGTTTCATTGTTATTTTTAGGAGTTTCTATTTTTTATGTAGCTTTGAATTGATATGGAAATAATGAGAATGTGTGTGCAAGTTAGATATTTAATTGTGTTGTAAACCTCTCTCTCTCTCTCTCTCTCTCTCTCTCTCTCTCTCTCTCTCTCTCTCTCTCTCTCTACCTACATTTGTATTGAAAAGCCAACAGGAAAGACCTCCTAAAAATGTCGGCATCCAAATATGGAAAGAATCCAAATCTGATTATAATTGGATGCATCTAAATATGGGAAAGAATCAACCCTAGTTGTTGTTGTGTGAAAGGAAGGAGATCAAAGACACCAAGTATGGAAGTGTACATATCCGGTACAAATCAAATTGTCAAGAAGGAAGGAATCTTGGGGATTTCCAATCAAGAAATAATGGACAGCAAATCAAACAAATCAAACTATACAGTGATATAGTTGTTGACCACCAACAAGGAAGGAAATCCGCAAGAAGGTTATAAATCACCTCATAACCTCAAGTAGAAACATTCATTTGATTCCAAGTGAAGAAATCAAGAGAAATGTTGTAGAAAATTAGTGAGTGATTTCTGTGTGTAGTCAATTGATATTGGTGAGAGTGTAACCAGTGGAGGACATCTGGTAGATTGTAGACAAGGATCTCGGCAAGTAGTGTAATAAAAACTAAGTATTGTAGTTTCTGTGAGTGATAATCACCAACGTGGTTGGTGGAAGCTTTCGTCTAAAATCGTTGTTAGGACAACTTAGTTGGGATACTAGCCAACTTAGTTTGGTCACTGGCTCCACTGTAACTGTCCTGAAGACATGAGCTTTAGGACAGTGAGACTGTTTGTAACCACCTTAGTGTAACACTTTCTAGTTTGCCGAAAATTTTTGTGTGGTCTCGCGGGACCAAAGATTGCTCCTGTACTCCCGCTACACGTCAGCGATTGTCAGTTTTTTTTTCCCTAACTGACTTTGGTACTTATATTATCTGCAGCACTTAGGAGACACGATGAGATATGCAGCTTGTTGCTAACTCCATGCTAATATAATATCAAGGTAAAGGGTTTGACTCTTTAATATTTAGATATTTGTTATTTGCTTCGTTAACTTTTTTTTCCGATAATATTTTTTAAATTTTTTCTCTATGATTCATTTATTCTTTATCTTTTTACATTTATTTATCTCCATTAACTAATTTTTTCCCTCAACTTTTTTTATTTTTTCTTGTCTCATTTAATTATCTTTTTCCTTTTCTGCACACTAGTGAGACCCCTTTGCACACTAGCAATTACTCCTTTACACACTAGTGCAAACTCCCTTATAGACTCATTTGCTCATGCACAGACTCTTTTGCACACTATCACGTAGAAATTCTTTTGCACACTAACACATACAAATTTACACAATGACGTAAACACATTTATACGCTAGCACAGACTCCTTTACACACTAACACGTACAAACTCCTATGTATACTAACATAGATTTCTTTGTACATTGACACAAAGTTATTTGCATACTAGTACGCACACCTTTGCACACTAACGTAGACACCATTGGACACTAGCATATGCACATCAAGCACACTAAATTGTAAACATAACCACACTAAAATAATGTAATAAGCACGCTAAATTTACAACATATGCACACTAGAAACACTAAAGTAATTTTTTTTTTTAAGGGAACACTAAAGTAATTTTATAAGTACATTAAAGTAATACTATAGGCACATTAAATTGATAACATAAGGCATAAGCACATTAAAATCATATTATTGGACACTATATATATATACACCACATCCTTTTAGTATTTTATTTATTTTTCCATTCTTTTATTTATAATTGTCAATAATATTTTGTTTATAATTATGTAAATACAATACATAAAACACTCCAAATTGTATACTATTATACATTAAAAACAAGGATATACCCAAAAACACTATCAAATAATTTTTTAAGAAATTAAAATGTATGTAAAAGCACCGGAGACAAAATATAATATCTAATAAAAAAAGGATAAATTAAACATAATAGAATAGATAAAAGTTTTAAAATTTAACTCACAAGGAGAGTCAAACACCTTACTTCAAAGTTGTCAGGGCAAACTTCCAACCACTTCGATAGTAAAGCCCACTGTTACTCATTTGTTCTATAATTTACTTAAAGTGAAGTGTGGTCCGTGTGGACTGAACTCCCCATCATTTTGGGCGGAACTTCTACACACGGATTGGACTAGATTGACGGGAATAATAGTGAGAAATGTACTCCCGCCCTCCCCCGGAAATACGGTCTAAAGACTGCTAGTTTCCATTCAATAATATATATAAGTTATTTTATTACAATATGTTTAAAGCGTTAACGATAATTAGTTAAGGTTTGTCACTATCATACTCATTGGGCGTGCGGAATTTCAAGAACCCTATTCACCCCATCTAGGGTTCTTTCAATCTATATATATATATATATATATATATATATATATATATATGAGAGGGATGAAATCTTGAGTCATCAAGTTATATATTTTGATAGAAAACCTATGATATTCAAAGCATGGCAGCTGGGGGATCCAATAGTGAAGGACAAACTTGATTCGGTGCAAATCTGGAATGTGAGAGGACTGACTTACCCAAATAAACAGTCCGAAGTTTTGGCGTTAGCTTACATGAATAAATGTGATGTAGTTGGTTTGGTAGAGACTAAGGTTAAGGTGGAGAAGTGTGATGAAATAATGAGGAGTTTGGGACATGGATGGACTGGAGTTTATAATTGTAATAAAAAATTACGAAGCAGAATTTGGTTGATTTGGAGGGAGGATTCTCTTGCTGTGAATGTCATTTGTGTTCATGAACAATTTATTCACTGCTTGGTTTCAAAAAATGATTGTAAGATGTATGTCACTGTGGTATATGGTGATAATGGTATGGAGATTAGAAAAGATTTGTGGAAGTCACTTTCTGATTTGGCGATTAATTGTGATTTACCCATGGTTATAGGTGGAGATTTCAATAGCTTGCTTCATATGGATGAGAGAATAAGGGGTGATTTGGTGTCTTCTGGTGAAATTACTGATTTCCAAGAGTTTGTTAGCCTTTATTCGTTAATTGAGGTTAAATCTGCTGGTAATTTTTTCACTTGGAGTAATAGGAAAATCTTCTCAAGAATTGATAGAGTAATTGCGAATGATCTTGCTATTAGCTCTTTTGAGGAGATTTATTATCAGGTTCTTTCGGAAGGCATTTCAGATCATTGTCCTCTTATTCTACATTTGAGGACAGGTACTGTAAACAGGAAAACCAGCTTCAAATTTTGTAATTATTAGGCTGAAATGCCTGAATTCAGAAAAGTCATTCAAGAGGGTTGGCACAAGACTAATTGTCATGGGACGCCTAACTATATACTAACCCAGAAGCTGAAGAAGTTGAAAACTCCTTTGAAAAATCTTGTACAACTTAAAGATGGTGGTCTTCAAGGGAAGGTGCAACAAGCGTATCAGGATCTTTGTCGAATTCAAAATAATATTCATTGTGATCCTTTGAATGAGGATTTACATGGCCAAGAAATGGAAGCAAAGAAAGTTTATCTTCATTGGCTAGAAGCTGCTTTTAGCTTACTGAAACAGAAAGCAAAAATTTCTTACATCAATGAAGGTGACACTAATTCTGCTTTTTATTATTCTATCATTAAGCAGAGGAAATATCAAACATAAATTATGTGTTTGAAGGATTCTAATAGTGTACCTTTGACTTCTACTGAGGATATTGGTCATCATCTTGCTCCGCATTTCAAATCTTTTTTTGAAGCAAAGGAAACATATTCTGGTCCTTCCTGCAAAGAGAGGAAATGAATCTATTCTTCATAGATGAGGAGATAAAGGGAGTTTTCTTCAGTATTGAGGATTCTAAGAGCCCAGGGCCGGATGGTTTCAATAGCAAATTTTTTAAAGCTGCTTGGCCAGTGATTAGTAAGGAAGTAATTCGAACAATCAGAGATTTTTTCTCTACTGGGTCCTTTGTTGGCGAGATCAATGCAACCCTCTTAGTCATGGTGCCCAAAGTTGATCATCCTGAGAGCACTAGTGATCTTAGACCAATTGCATGTTGCTCGGTTCTATGTAAAGCAATTACCAAGTTGTTTTGTCTAAGATTAAAACCGGTACTGAAAAGTATCATTAGTCCAAACCAAAGTGCTTCCGTTGAAGGAAGATCTATCATGGATAACATAATGATTGCTGAAGATATTGTCCATTTATATAATAGGAAGCATATTACTCCTCGTTGTATTATGAAGTTCAATATTCGGAAGGCTTATGATACGGTCAACTGGGAATTTCTTAGGCTTCTTATGGTGGGTCTTGGATTTCCAAGTGATTTTATTGATAGGGTTATGTTTTGTGTAACTACGGCCAAGTTCACTGTGGCTTATGGAGGCCAGAGATTTGGATATTTCTCAAGTGGAAAACGTCTTCGCCAAGGTGATCCTATATCCCCTCTTCTCTTTGTGTTGGTTATGGAATATTGAGTAGAGCAATTGAGTTTGAAATTCAGAAGCAGAAGGAGTTTAAATTTCATTCACTTTGCCGAAGTCTGAAATTGGCTCATTTATCTTTTGCGGATGACCTATTGCTGTTTTGTCATGCTGATGAGAGGAGTATTCTATGTCTTCTTAAAGCTTTTGATAGCTTCAGTTCTGCTTCAGGTCTTGATATTAATTCTAGCAAATCTAAAACTGTAGTGGCTGGGGTTCCTACTTCTGTGAAGCAACAACTTGTTGAATTGACACACTTTAGAGAAGGATCTCTCCCTTTTCGATATCTTGGAGTACCTCTTAAACCCACCAAGTTGACCAGGATGATTGTCAGATTTTAATTGATAAAATCTGCTCTCGGATTCGAGGATGGGCAGTCAACAAACTCACGTATGCGCAACGAGTGGAGCTTGTGAATGGTATTCTTATGTCAATTCATTCTTATTCGGCTCAAATCTTCTTTATCCCAAGGTATGTTCTGGATCAAATTGTTAAAATTTGTAGACATTTCTTGTGGGGTGGCTCACACAATCCCTCGGTATCCTGGGAAAGTTGCTGCAAGTACAAGCATAATGGAGGTTTGGGAATAAGAGATGTTTATGAATGAAATTTTGCGGCTTTGGGTAAACACATCTGGAACATTGCTCATGATAAGGATTCTTTGTGGATTCGATGGCTACATCACAATTATCTCAAGAACTCCACTATTTGGGATTGCAAGCCTTCCCAAAATTGCGCTTGGTATTGGAGACATCTGCTGAAGGTGAGAGATGTTATCAGAGATCAGATCTTACCATGTAACCCTTATTCGTTTGGAAGAACTTATCACTAGCTGAAAAAAACAGAAGAGGAACCGATATGGACTAGATTGGTTTGGAACAAATGGAGGATCCTAAACTTTTCTTTTATTACTTGGATGGCTGTCCAGAAGAGACTCTCTACTCTTGACAGAATACAAATATTTGGGTATGCTTTAGCATCCAGATGTTGGTTATGTGAGAATGTTATTGAAAGTCACAACCATCTGTTCTTTGATTGTTCACATAGTCTCAGTATACTGAGACTTGTTGAGAAAGAGTTTGATGTTAAGCTTGATGGAGCTTATGATTGGCTGAATTTTGTGATGAAGCGGGGATCTGCTTCCAAAACCCAGAAACATAAACTATTTTTACTATATACTGGAGTGATATACTACATTTGGCAAGAAAGAAATTGGAGATCTCATGGGAATTTGGGAAAGAATGTGGAAATTCTAGCTAAGATGGTTATTAGAGATTTGAAAACAATACCAACTCAGCTGAGCTATATCAAGGCAGAGAAGAAGAGGAAGAATGGAATAGAACGTGCCTTGTCTTGCTTGAAGAAAACAGGAGGAGAAAGACCCTATATATAGGGAAACAAACAAAACAAGAAAAGAGGGAAAATAAAGAACAGAAAAGAAAAGCTAAGAAAACTAACAACCTAAAACTAACAACTATTAAAACTAACTGTAATAACTAATAGCTAATAATACATATCTTAACACCCCCCTCAAATTGGAGGTGGGTGAACCCCCAATTTGTGCAAAAGAGTGTGGTGCTGGTAGCCAGTTAAAGGCTTTGTAAGAATGTCAACAAGCTGAGTTTTTGTAGGCATGTGTTCCAAAGATATCAACCCTTCTTCAAGCTTTTGTCTGATGAAATGACAGTAGATTTCTATGTGCTTGGTTCTTTCATGAAAACAGGGTTCTTGGCTATGTAAATTGCCGCCTAGTTATCACATTTCACAGGTATGGGATCAATGTGTTCAACTTGAAGCTCATAAAACAATCGGCTCAACCAATCCAACTCAGCAACCAGCCTCCTCAAACTTCTGTACTCGGCTTCTGTTGAGGAAAATGAAACTACCGGTTGCTTTTTAGATTTCCAGGAGATCAAGGTACTTCCAAGGAAAACTAAAAAACCACTGATGGACCTTCGAGTGTGTCTACATGCTCCCCAATCTGAATCACTGTACCCACTCAGTTTAAAGTTGTCTTCCTTGTGAATCAGCACACCTAAGTTGGGATGTTCTTGAAGATATTTGAGAGTGTGAATGGCTGCCTTCCAATGCTGGTCTGTAGGCTCCTTAAGGTACTGACTCAAATGTTGGACTGTGAAGGCAAGATCAAGCCTCGTGTTAACCAAGAAGTTGAGCTTTCCAATCAACCTTCTATACACAGTAGGGTCTTCTAAAGGTGTACCTGAATCAGGAAGCAGTTTGACATTAACATCCATAGGACAAACAACAGATTTAGAAGAGCTACCTAAAAACTCTTGAATAAGATCTTTGACAAAGTTTGCTTGAGATAGAACAACTCCCTGTGGGCTGTGAATGATCTCAAGACCAAGGAAGAAATGAGCAGTGCCTAAGTCCTTGATTTTGAAAGCTGTGTCTAAGTATTTTTTCAAATCAGAAATTTCCTCATGATCATCTCCTGTGACTAATATATCATCAACATAGACAGCCAAAAACATACATTTATCAGTACCCTTTTTAAAAAATAGGGAGTAGTCATTTTCTGAGTGCTTGTAACCCCTTTTGTAGAGGACTTCAGTTAACTTGTCATACCACTGTCTCGAGGCCTGTTTCAAACCATAAATTGATTTCTTTAACTTACAGACAGCATTGGGTATGTCAGATAACACCCCTTTTGGCAGCTCCATATAGATTTCTTCATGTAAGTCTCCATGGAGAAAAGCATTGTTTACATCCAGCTGCTGCATGCTCCACCCCTTCTTTACAGCTACTGAAATTAAAGCCCTTATTGTGGCCATCTTTACCACAGGGGAGAAGGTCTCATTGTAGTCTATTCCAGCCTTCTGAGTGAATCCTCTAACCACAAGTCTTGCCTTGTATCTTTCGATGCTGCCATCAGATTTCCTTTTGATCTTATATACCCATTTACAATCAATAGGTTTCTTTTTATTTGGCAGTGACACAATCTCCCAAGTATTAGTATCAGATAGTGCTTGTAGCTCCTATTTCATGGCTCTTCTCCATTCTTCATGAGAGTTTGCTTCTTCATAAGTTTGTGGCTCTTTTTCATGACATTGTGCTGAACTGTCAAAAGTACTGCAATCAAGAAACTTAGGTTCACAATATAGGTTAGTGATACTGGAGAAACATGTTTCATAGTCTTTCAAATAGGTGGGATGCTTATGTGATCTTGTTGATCTCCTTATTGGCTGTGTTTGGTTTCCAGTTCTACTGATTTGTTCATTTATTTGACTACTGTTCCTGCAAGAATCATCTAGGACAGAAGATGAGCTAAGTTTGTCATTAATAATAGCAGTTGGTGCCTCAGCTGTATTGTTAGTAATCTCAACAGAATCATTCATTTCAATGCATTCTGTATTGTTAGTAATCTCAGTAGAATCATTCATTTCAATGTATTCATGAGGATTGCTCATGGGAAAAATAGATGTAGGAGTTTTTTGCTGTTTAAAAGGAAAAATTTGTTCATGGAAAACAACATCCCTAGAATATAGGAATCTTTGAGAAGATATAGAATACAATTTGTATGTTTTCTTCCCTTGGGGGTATCCAATGAAAACACATTCCTCTGCTCTAGGTTGGAATTTGTGTCTCCCTTGTTTCAAAGTGTTCACATAGCAAAGACATCCAAAAGATCTCAAATGATCATATGTGGGTGGTCTGTTGAACAAAGTCTCATAAGGAGTCTTGTCCTTCAAAATAGGAGTTGGCATCCTATTTATTAGATAAGTAGCAGTGAGGATGCCTTCTCCCCAAAATTTCAGAGGAAGGTTTGATTGAAACATCATGGCCCTAGCAACTTCAAGAATATGCTTATGTTTTCTTTCAACCACCCCATTTTGTTGGGGTCTTTGTGTGCAACAGGTTTCATGCAGAATACCATTAGTTTTGAAGTAGGCTATGACAATCTTGTTTTTCCCTATTTCTAAGGCATTATCAGACCTTATTCTCTTGACTACTGAATCAAACTGTGTTCTGGCCATGGAAATGAAGGATTGGATTAAACCAAAAACTTCATCCTTGGTGGTCATTAAGTGGGTCCAAGTGCATCTACTAAAGTCATCTACAGTAGTCAAAAAATACTTGTGCCCTGAGTGAGTATGGATGTGAAAGGGGCCCCATGTATCTATGTGAATTAATTCAAAAGATGCAACAATTGATATGCTACTAGTATGAAAGGGCAGACAGTGTTGCTTTGCTTTTGGACAAGTATTGCAAACAACTTGATTATGCAAAGAGATATTTGGTATCAATCTCATCTTATTAAAAGGTATGTGTCCTAATCTTTGGTGCCATACATCACTTTTTTATTGAAATCAAAGCACTACTATTTCTTGAAGAGCCACTGTCTTGATTTTCTTTGATCTGACTTATCATTTTGACTTCCAAGAAGTAAAGGCCATACGACTCTTTACCAAGAACCAAAGGCCCCTTCACAGGAAGGCCCTGCAAAATGCACTCAGTCTTAGTAAAGATTATGTGACATTGCAATTCATGACATAACTTCTTCACAGAAATCAGATTAAATTTAAAATGTGGGACATACAACACATTTGTTAGGATTAGATTGTCAGTAAGATGCAATTCCCCTTGACTAGTAACCCTTACTTTGTCACCATTTGATAGAGTGATTTCAATAGGATTCTTAAGAGTTTTCATGCATCTCAAGACAGTTTCACTATTGCACATATGGTCACTAGCCCTAGAATCTAAAATCCAAGCATTCTCCAAAGCTACAATGTACAACTAACACCATTAGACAGATAATGTTGAGAATTTAAACGAGTGTTACCAGACATGGCATCACTGTCAGCCTTGTTTGCATCTTGTGTATTCAAAATTGTCATGAGTTGTTGTAGAAGCTGCCTTGCTTGTTCTTGGTTGAAAGGTGGACTCCCTGCTGCTATAGGGTTTCTCTCAAGGGCCACGTTTTCTGTTGAAGAACTTACAGATTCCATTTCACTCCAGACATTATTAGCTACCCTTCTGGGTACACCTTGTTGCCTCTGCCTATTTTGATTTCTAGGGTGATTAGGAGGGAACCCATGAAGCCTATAGCATTTATCAATGGTGTGGTCATTTCTTTTACAATGGTCACAAAACAAAACCTTCTTGGACTCGTTCTTTCCTTTCTCATTTCCTGTCCTAGGAGGGCCATTTTGACTTGTTCTGGAAGCATAGAAGGTAGCAGAATCACTTACAAATTGATTGTTGTCATGAACTTGCCTTTGTTTTTCTTCTTGGCTAAGGATAGAATATACTTGACTGAGAGAGGGGAGAGAAGACATCATCAAGATATTGCCTCGGACAGTTGTGTAGCTGCTATTCAAACCCATCAAGAACTGAAGTAACTTCTGCTCCTCGAAGTATATCTCAATTCTTTTGTTTATTCTTGGATCACATGTACACTTTCCACATTGACACTTTGGAAAGTTGCTGACAAAACCAGCTTCATCCCATAATTTCTTGGCCTTTGTGAAATAGTTTGCTATGTCTAGAGAGTCTTTAGATAACCTTGCAACATCTTGCTGTACAGAGAAAAGCTTGGCTTTATTGCTTTGGCCAAATCTTTCAGACAGCTCCTTCCATAGATCCTCAGCCCATGTGGAATATAATACACTTTTTCTTATGTTCTTGGATAGAGAATTCAGTATCCAAGACAAAACCATATCATTACCTCTTTTCCAATATGGAAAAAGAGGTGAATCCTCTGCAGGTTTAGTTAAAGATCCATCAACAAATGTCACCTTGTATTTGGCCGATAAGGCAATGGTAGCAAACCTCTTCCAAGCATCAAAATCCCCCCCATTGAAAGGCTCAGCAACTAAAGATAGACCCGGTTGGTCAGATGGATGGATGTAAAGAGGAACACATGGATCTATGATGGGTAATCTGTTTAGAGGCTTAGGAAAAGGAGTAGTTGGGCTTTCGGTTTCTGGAGTTGATGGAGTTTCAGACATTGTTTTTGTGCAGGATCATAATATTGTTGGCTTTGATACCATGAAAACAATACCAACTCAGCTGAGCTATATCAAGGCAGAGAAGAAGAGGAAGAATGGAATAAAATGTGCCTTGTATTGCTTGAAGAAAACATGAGGAGAAAGACCCTATATATAGGGAAACAAACAAAACAAGAAAAGAGGGAAAATAAAGAACAAAAAAGAAAAGCTAAGAAAACTAACAACCTAAAACTAACAACTGTAAAAACTAACTGTAATAACTAACAGCTAATAATACATATCTTAACAAGATTGTATAGCTAAATTTCGTGGGGTTATTGTTTCTTGAATAGGTGATTACTCTGTTTGGTTGTAATCTTCGGGTATGCCTGGAGTAAGCTGTACTTGATTCAGTTTGAATGGGAAAAGGATCTCTCCTTTTAGCCAGTATATATATATATATATATATATATATATATATATATATATATATATATATATATGAGAGCTGGATTATAATAAGCCCAATTTTACAAATTGGATAGCGATAATGTCTACTTTCAGTTTGTATTCTGGTGGTCCAAAAAAAATAAAATTGTATTGTAGTGGTACCAAATTCAACTCCACATTCTTTTTATTTTTTTAATGTCTACCCCATATTGTTTTCGGTTTTTCGTTCCTGCCGCAAGAAAGGTAAGGAAATGTAGTTGCTAAAACATTTTTAAATTTTTTTTTGAGACTCCGAGTAATTATTATGATTTTTGAAAAGGAATAAAAGTGAACAAAAATCGTAAAAATTGAATAAAATTGAAAAAAAATTGGGAGAAAAGTCATAAATTCATTAAAAATCATGGTAAAAGTCTTATTCTAAGTTTTGAATCAAACGCAACACAAAATCTATGATATTTAGGATATACTCTTGATGATGTCCCACTACAATACAATTTTTTTTTTTGGACCACCAGAATACAAACCGAAAGTAGGGATTATCACTATCCACTTTGTAAAAGTTGGGATTATAATAATCCAATTTTCCTATATATATATATATATATATATATATATATATATATATATATATATATATATATATATATACAGGGATATTGGATTCTAATAATCCCTACTATCACAAATTGTATGGCAATAATCCCTACTATCATTTTGGATTCTGGTGGTCCAAAAAAAAAATAAATTTGTATTGTAGTGGGACAAAATCGAGTATATACGCTAAATATCATAGATTTTGTGTTGCATTTGATTCAAAACTTTGTATAACACTTTACCACGATTTTTAATGAATTTACAGCATTTCTCCCAATTTTTTTCAATTTTTTATGATTTTTTCAATTTTTTCCTTTTAAAAAATCATAATAATTACTCGGAATCTCAAATAAATAATTTAAAAAATGTTTTAGTAACTACACTTCGTTACCTATCTAGGGATAAGAACCAAAAAAACAAAAACAATATGGGGTAGGCATGGAAAAAATAAAAAGAATGTGGTGATGGATTTGGTACTACAATACAATTTTTTTTTTTGGACCACCAGAATCCAAAATGATAGTATGGATTATTGCCATACAATTTGTGATAGTAGGGATTATTAGAATCCAATTTCCCTATATATATATATATATATATATATATATATATATATATATATATATTATATATTATAAATATAATATATATATATTATATATATATATATATATATATATATATATGGGAATTAATGGAGCACATGAGCATGCAACTTAATTTGGTGAGCATGTAAGCATGGATGGACATCAAGCATTGTACTTGAGGATATCAAGTATTGTTTTAATGGACATCAAGTTTGTGTGAGAAATAAAGGGAAAATCATTTCACCATGCAAATTTGATGATATTCTAGGATTTCTAGCTAGAACTTTAAGAGTGTGATGCGGTGTAGTACCGCACCGCAACCTACCACATAAAAGAACAGGGTACTATCCTTACATAAAGAATGACATTACTTTAAGTATGTTGTTCTTTTATCTCTAATTGATGATATTATAGGATTTCTAGCTAGAACTTTATCTTGTAAGAGAGGCTACCTAAAAATCTTAATTACTTAATTTAGACTTTCTTTTTAAAATGTGTTAATTGTTAAATTGAGATAATTACAATGCACTAAATATTACTTAATTTATTAGTAACATTATGATATGTCATGAGTCATGTGAATTCAGGAAACTTAGTGTCGTCTGATTTAATATTTTTTGTTTAATTAGATTTGCCACTACATCTTTCATTTATTATTTGTTCATTTATTATTTACCAGTACATTGTTGCTTAAAAGTTATTTTTAGTTTAAAATATTAATAGTTAATCTAGTTAAATTAGGACATGAGTGTATTATTGAATAGGTCAATTAAGCTAGAAAAACAAGACAATGTGAAAGTATACGAAATGTCATGGGAAGAACGAAGGAAAAGGTAAAGAACCAAATGTGCTCTAAATATTACAATTGTTCATTTATGCTCCCTCCGTTTTTTTATTTGTCTTTCATGCTTTCTGAGGTCTGTCTTTAACCAACAATTTCACACATTATATTTTTATAAAGATCTACGATATTATACTTGTCTAATAGTATTTTTTTATAACGAATCTAACAACATCATTTTTTTATGATAAGTCATTATATAAATTAATATACTAGCGGTCAAAGTTTTTAACGCAATTAACAAGGAGACAATTAAAAAAACGGAGGGAGTATATATTATGTAGTTCACTCTTATTATTACAATTGTTCCCTTGTAAATATCTGAATTATTTACCCACATATATTATGATGTTCAATCTTATTACTATAATTAGTCAATCACAAATATATAAAATACATGTTTCGTATGCAGTAACATATGAAGGGAGCTTTAGACGAGAACTACAAAGTCACCCAGACTATTATCATATTCTAATCCAGCAATGACATCCCTAATGGTGATTTGGAATGAGGAAACTTGTCTAAAATAACTTGGCCAATTGCATCTGGGACATTATCAGGCCATGTTTTTTTATGCGGTATTTTGCGGAATGGTGTGGTGAGGTGTGGTGGAATTATGGTGGGATGTGGTGGAATTGTGGTAGGTTATTGGTATGTGGGATAAGTGAGGAGAGAGGATGTAAAAAGTAGATGAGAAAAGTGAGGAGAGAGAAAAACAATGATTTGCAGTAAAATATGGTGGGTTGTGGTAAATTACGGTTAGCTATAACACCGCAATTTATCAACCGCAGAAAAGAATAGGGCCTTAGCCTTCCAAATATTACGCCGATGCAAGCGTGTCATTTAGATGTGACGTCTCTAAGTTAACGAATATACAAGCAGAAGCAGCATGACTCTCTTCTACGCAATACCCTGATCATGTATACCGTCAATATGATGATAGTAATTAATTTGTAAAATTAATTAGTAACAATCATACATGATAAGTGACGTAACTTCCATGCGACACCTACTTGATCTTTTCAATGGATAACAATTATTGGTCCTTGAGTTTAATCACCAATTAAGCTACACAAACCACTAATACTTCTACGTGTCACCTTCAATCCAATTTCCCTGGTCAACACAATGACTAACCATACAAGTTAGATTCCATCCAATATAATAATGAAAATTTTTATTGTGACTTATGAAACTACAGTATACTTTGTTGGGATTTGAAGTTCAAGACCGCAAATAATTGTGTATAATAAATAAGAAAGTAAATAAGATCAACACAAAAAATTTAGTGTGGAAAATAATAAATTGAAAAAAAATCACGAACAATATATTAATAAGAGGGACTTTACAATCAGAGTATTGCAATGATTATTCAAAAAACCTACAAAGATGATCCTAAACCTCTAGGGATGGCAATGGGGCGGGGAATTTCCGAACCCGTCGGGGCCCCGCTCCGCTCTAGGGAAAAATCCCCGCCTCCATTGGGGATGGGGACGGGGACAGGGACGATTTTCCAAAATCCGCTCGGGGACGGGGCGGGGATGGGGACAAAATTTTCCCCATCCCCGTCCCCATTTTCCCCGCCAGGGTGAATTCCCCGTCCCCATCTCCGAATCCCCATCCCTGCAAATGTTAAAATTACCAAAAAACCTTTATTCAAATTTAATATATATATTAATGGGAAGGACAAAGTAGTAATTTTCCAATTTATTCTCACTTGTTGATGTATTATTGTTTGATTTTGATGTATTATTACTTGAGCAAGTTAAATACTTTGTATTTTGAATATGTTAAAAACCGGGTTCGATTAAAAACCAGATCCGATTAAAATATAGTTAAATTTAGGATAGTGTTAAAAAATCCTCGTTGGATCCCCGTTGGGGATGGAGAATCCGCGGGGATGAGGATGGGGCAAGAATCATTCCCCGAAGCGGAGATGGAGACGGGGATGAGGATGAGTTTTGGGAGCGGGGATGGGACGGGGGTATACTCCCCATCCCCGATCTGCCCCGTTGCCATCCCTATAAACCCTGTAACAGAACTCATTCTAATTCTCAACCATTCACCCTCACCCTCAATGGTGGTCTTCAGGAGACACCCACCCCAACACTCACTCAATGCTCTTCAAGAGCGACCCGGTGTTCTCTCCATGAGACACGTAATAAATTAATAACCTTGAGCAACGTACGTGGGTATTTATATGAAGACAAACCTTGGCCAACGCTATAATTAGATTTACCAAATCTAGTAGAAAACCAAACATAACTACCTAAATAATTTCCTAATAAGATTAATACATCCCTAAGAATACAATAACGGTATAATAATCCTTCGTTCTCACTTTATCTATCACATAAATCTACATATCGATCAAATTTTGAGAATTTGCTTTGACCATTAATTTTTCAATATATATAATTTTGTGTTATATAGAAGTAAGACCCTTAAATTCCTAACAAAATTATTATGGTAAAAATACAATATTGTAACTTTTTAATATAATATTATGTGAATATGAGAAATTGTTAATTAAAGAAAACATTAAAAACTGGAAAACATTTAATATGCAACAAATACAATGGGAAGGAAAGGGTAGAACATAAGGGTTTAAAATTTAGATCCGTCAAAGATTGACCCAATCAACCGTAAAATTGCACCAAATATTAATTTGAAAACTGAAATTATCCAAACCCACCAAAATCGAGAAAAGAAAACCGGTTTGGACATACGGGTCCGGTTCAATCCATTGGATCAGGCTCGAAAAAACAGCTTTTGTGCTCCTAAATCCTAATCCTTTGGTTAAATATTAGGCAATTTAACTTTAAATCCTTTGATAAAGCAACATGTATTTGGGCCTAGCAGGAGGAAGCTCCTCAAAAAAGCCCACAACCCATTGAATTTATGGTAATTGATTAACAAGGATGATCCAAAAATACATTTGAGTATTTGATATTAATTAAAAATGTGAAGTGCTAAGAGAATCTAATTTATAATAAAAATTGGAAGAATTTTTTTTTTGTTTCAATTGCTCAGCGCCACCACCTCACCGCCACCTGTTTTGATTTTCGAGCACCACCACTCCACCACCACCGAACGTTCACACCACTCCGGCGCCGGAAACCACCTCTGACCACTTCTAGCACCGCCGACCGACGCCAAAACCACCTCTTTCCTCTTCTCGAGCCCCCCAACCGATTGAAGCCAAATACTCAAGAGCGAAGAAGAAGATCCAGTGATAGCAAAAGAAAAAAAGGAAAATCTGAAAAGAGAAGGAAATGAACGAAACTCCAACAATGGAGGTGAAGGAAGCAACATCAAACCCAGATGCACCACTGTTGACTTGCTCTTAATTTGTTCCTCAAATTTAACCGTCTCATCCCCACTGTGGCCGCCACGGTGTCCTCCGCCTGGTGCTGCCTCGAAGTGTGCTTCATCATCCCCAAGTACTTCTGCATCGTCTCTCTCCTCCTCCTCTTCTCGCTCAGACAATCTTCGCCTCCTTCTGGGGGGGGGGGGGGGACAGTAGACATTTTTTGAATGTCTACAAAGAGAACCATAGTTCACCTTTGTAGATATCCATGGATATTTACAAATGTGAATCATGGTTACTGGTGCTGGGAAGATATAAAAGGATGGTCAGACTGTCGGTTGCTGGTGCTGGGAATGGTCAGAGGTAGTTTCCGGCGTCGGGTCGTAGGTGGATGTTTGGCTATGGTGCTAAGCAAATTAAACATGTGGTGGTGGTGTGTGGTGATGTGTGGTGCTGCTGGACAGTTGAAACAAAAAAAAAAATTAATCTTCTATTTTTTTATAACAAGTTAGACCCTTTTGATCCTTACATTCTTAAATATCAAATATGTTTTTGAATCATCCTTCTTAGCTAATTTCCCAGCCAAATTTAGCACATATTATAACATCAATCCATTTAGCTTTTAGTTTCTTCCAAATATTTTCCCTAAACCCCTTTTTTCTAATTATTGTATTGGTGTCACATACACGGTATTGTTTTTACAACTCCAGTTTCATATTAATGCGTAAATCATAATAAAGTTATTGCTTCATTAAAAGAGTGATCATTGTGGGATTACTCCCAACAATTGTTACGATTATAATTTATAAAGTTTTAACACGAATGCAAGATCATGGTTTTCGTCTTCTTTGAAAATTCAAAGCATCCAAGTATATATCCAACGTACATATCAGTAAGTTGACCTTTTAACGTTCCCTCTTTTTCTCTCTAGAAAATCCAGTACCCACTCTTGAAAGTGCAATAAATGATTCTTTTTGATGATAAGTCTAATTTGATTGATTTCTACTTGATTGTTAGTTTGGTTTACGCTTACGCAAAGAAAGTTAGTCTTCTTTGTAGAGTTTTTATCAGACTTTATTTAGAGTTTTTAGTCTCTTTCTAGAGTTTTATTGTACCCTTATTTAGGGTTTTAGTCTCTTTCTAGAGTTTTTGTTCAGTTGGTGTGATCTAATACGTTTGGATGGATATCTACTTTCAAATCGCTATAGCACATGTTGTGAGGTTCTCCGTCAATGGTAAAGATTCAAAGTCATCAAAGAAATCGGAGCCAAACATTAGTAAGATTAGTATTAATTATTTGGAAGTTGAATTTCATATCTATGTTTTAAATCTACAATTATTCAATCACGATTTTCATTGTAAGCGTCGTATAGTTTGCTATTAATGAAATATGTTTGATTTCCAAAAAAAAATTGACCTTTTAAAGTTTAACCCAGTAGGCTAATTTATTTAAAGTGGAATAAATTAATAAACTCTGGCGGACACAAAATAATTTAGTATTTGAAACACAGCACCTAAATTCTCATAAATCGCTGAAAATATTTTAGATTTGGACACAAATAATTTGTTATGACAGAATTCTGATATAATGAGCGACAGAAACATAATGATCCCAATAGCTATTAAAAATACTGCCAGTTCGTCACGTACAATCTATGGCCTTCAGATAATCCACGTTTCAAACTGTATTTTGTTAGTGAGCTGACATTGTCGCTTTCTCCCCACACAGTCCATTCTAAAGTTTACACGTGTCCTCAGTGGCTTTTGTTTTTTGCTCTTTTAATAATAGGCTTTTTACTTTTCTTTTTCTACGTGGGTGATCAAAATAAAAGCAACACTTTATCTTCTGTTTCAATAAAGTCGGATAATCATACAAAACAAACAGAAACAGTCATTATTAAAACCTATAATTTAATAGCTTCATTGTATGTAACGTAGTCACCGACCCAGGCTGGCTGGACCATCTTAATCTGGCCACCAAACAATATGGGCTGGGCCTCTCTTTGGTTTTCAGTTCTTTTATTGCAAATTCATAAATTATTTATTTTGTCATCTACTAACTAAATAACTTCGACAATATCTGCATTATATTGTTTATTATAACACCACCCAATAATAGACCAATATACTATATGATTGTTTTTTTTGTTTATCCTAGTTTTTCACTCATAATTTTGTGTGAAATGAATTAGTACGATAGTTTATTCAGGGATGAGATAATGTGGCATGTAATACTATATATTTAAGGCTTTAAATTATCATTGCATTATATAATAATATTTCGTAAGACTGTCTTAGCTAGAAGCCTAGAACTAACTGCTCTCTCTGTTTTATATTAATTGTGATCTTAGAAAATTATGCAGTTAAATTTTAAAAATTTTGACCATAAATTTCTCAATATATATAATGAGTTGTTATATAAAGTTATCATCATTAGATTCGTAACGAAAAGTACTATAATAAAAGTATAATATTGCAATTGGTAATAATATATATATAAGAAATTATCAATTAAAAAGTGCATCGAAGACAGTTACAATAAAAATGACAATTAATATGGAACAAAGTGGAGAGAGAGAGAGAGTAGATCATAAGAAGTATACATCAATACAATGCATCAAAGGCAAATAAATGCCTACAATATGATACCAACTTACCTTAACCAACAAAAAAAAAAAAACAAAAAAGTCACAAGATCAAAATGGGTAGGTGCGTGACGCTTCTTCGGTAAGAGAAGGAAACAAAACTTGGGGAAGAAACAAGATCAAAAAATTCCTTAGGGGTACTAACTTTCGGTGAAATGTTTTTCCAGTACCCCAACTTTTAAAAACTAATTTTGGGATACCCTAACTTTTAGAATTAGAAATAATTAGGTGAATTTCCGGCCAATGATTTGAATTCATCGGTGAGTTTTAGGCGGAAAATTGATTAAGCGTTTTTGTGGACAATAATGTCGTTTGTTTTTGTGGACGAAAATGATTTGAATCAATCGGAGTTTCGCAAGAAATTCACCTAGTAATTTCTAATCTTAAAAGTAAGGGTACCCCAAAATTAGTTCTGAAAAGTTAGGGTACCAAAAAATTGTTTTTTCAAAAGTTAGGGTACCTCTAACTAATTTTTTGAAACAAGATCAAGAGCCTTAATACAAAGCCATATTTAAAAGAAAGATGGGCTGTAACTGAGGAAATATCTTATACGATTTGCTATTAAGATGTGGTAATTAATACATTTGCCATTAATTTATACATATCATTAAGGCTCCGTTATTTTATACTATTGGTGTGGTGTGGTAATGGTATTGTACGGTAGAATTTGAAAATGTGTGGGGATTGGTGAAGTTTAGAGAGTTGTGGTACGTGAGGTAGGTGAGAAGAGAGAATGTGAAAAATAGAAGAGAAAAATAAGAGGAGAGGAAACTGGAGAGATATATTGGTAATGATGTGGGTGGTGTGGTGAAATGTGGTAGAAATTAAAAAATGCGGTGCAGAACCACACCGTATTGCAACCTATCACATAAAAGAATGGAGCCTAAGCGTTTACTATTTAGCCTTGACATGAATATAAAATTTATTTGTGAAAATTATTTGTTTGATGAATTATTTCTATCATCGACATTTTAATATTTATGCGTTTTTGGATTCATATAAAGTTGACTAATAATTACTTTTATTGAGTATTAAGGTTAGTTTAAGTAAAGTAAAATATATTAGTCGCATCACTTACTAAATAGATGAACTTATATCGTTCAAAGCCTAAACGTTATTAAGAAATCACGAAGAAGTTGAAAAATCAGCAAAATACAACAGTTCAATCGCAAAACAAAATAAATAAAGGGAATTAAAGCACAAGCATCAAAATATACCTATTCTTTCATTTTTGTCTTTCTTTCTTCCGGCTACTCGATCCTAGCTAAAAATCTTTGTCGCAACCCCTTTATCAAGTCATCATTACGAATGAAGCTTATACTAGATCTAACCTTTGCTGATCTACGGGCCTCTTCGTCCAATCTATCAAGAGAAATTTTCACATATTCTTCCAAACTTTCTCTATTGATCCCATGTCCATCTTCACGGTTGGACTTGCAACTTTTTTCTTGAAGAAGCAACCTTACACGTTGCTTGTCTAACCTTACACCACTTGAATTTTTAGATCTATATTATGTATGATATTTTAGGTATTGTGAGCTGTGACTAACGTAAATAAAAATAGGTAGAATAAACACAGGTAGGTAAACTAAGTAATTTCCTACCTATTCTTTAAAGATCGTGGTCTAAAGCTCTGCTCTTTATGCGGTAGGTTGCGGTATGGTACCACATCTCACCGTACTCTTTAATTTCTACCACATTCACCATACCAAACCACAATCATTACCAATATACGTCTCATTTTTCTCCTCTACTTTTCATATTCTCTCTTTTCACTTACCTAACTTATCACAACACTCACCACAACTCATTACACTTTTTCATATTTCACCACACCGCACCATTATCACACCACCACTCGTGGAAAAGAAGGGAGGCTAAATACCTAATAAATGAATCTACTTACTCTTTATTGGATAACAATAATACAAACTTTGGGGGTATTGGCCGATAATAATACGAACAATTTTGTTGGACACTAGTAGTATCAACTATTGATCTATTTTCCAGTAATAGTACAACACTGAGTTAGTAGGTTTTTGACTTAACAGAAAGATGATATGTCACCTAATTATCTAAGCCAAAGGCTTTGACAGGTTGAAAAAATGTTAACTACCACATTTTTTTGCTGGTAAGCAACATTAACCAACTTAGCAAAACAATAATGTAAAAATAAAACTTTAACTGTTGTTAGCTAAATTGGACAATTCTACTTTAATTGACAAAAACGAGTTACCATCAACATTTTTTCCACTTCCTCCAGCCTCCAGCTCAGACAATTAGGAGACACTTCATCTTTTCATCGAGTCAAACACATACCAACTCAGTAGCGTACTATTAGCGGAAAATAGGTTTATAGTTGATCTTTGTTAATATCAACAAAATTAAAGTTTGTATTATTGTTATCCAATAATCCATTGATCAATTATGCTATGCAATCATTATACTAGTGCTCCTTTATCATTGATCCATTGTCTCTTTTTTTTAATAGTACTATTTGTTAGTTGATGTCTTATTTTATAGACATACAGAGATTCTAGTGTTTTCTTTTCAAGATTATTGAGTGAAAGTCAATCCCTAATACCTGAAAATTAAGATTTAATAAGCTACTAGTTATTTTCAACATGGCATTGCAATCCCTAATACTTGTAAATTAAGATTAAAGAAATTACTAGTTGCTACATTTAACATAGCATTGAATATGGCATATGTATTCGGCATTTCAGCTGAATTTATTCTTCATTGTAGATGCAATCATATAAGTCAATTCTTCCTACAAAGTATACAGTCAAAATAATAACGTAATGAAATTGTCAAACACTAAAACATGGTAGACCAGCACGGTTACACAAATTCATCATCTAAATTCTTTGATTAAATAACTATAATAAGTATACCACAATGTAAAGCCATGGGTAAAAATTTACATAATTCAAGCAGATTCAAAAACCAAATGAACTTTTTTGTTCATCATCCACAATCCTCACCAAAATCAAATCAAATCAAAATCCTAAGGGTGGAAAAAAGGGAGCAAAAATGGCTAAGTTTCAAGGAAACCAGTCAACCTAAGAATGGAATTCCTAACTTGAATCAAATTCCTGCCTGTGTCAAAACCGTAGAAAGAGCAGGCAATTGGATCCTCCATAGCTCTTCTGTCAACAATCAGATGAGGGGGCACGACAACATCATCGAATTCGACGGAATTGCAGTCGAATCGAGAGTAGGAATTAGGAGAAGAAGGAGGAGACGAAGAAGAGTTGCTGGGAATATCGACTGGACCTGAGCTTTTTCTTCTTCTTCTTCTTCTGTTCTCGTAATTCTTGTTTGTCCGACGCGAGAAGTTCGACCGGCGACAGTCAGTTCGGAAATCTCCGGGGGATTGATCGGAGGAGGAGGAGTAGTCGTCGGAGAATATGACGTCGGATTCTTGGAATTCTTCATCAGAATCGAACTCGAATTCCATTTGGTATGGAGTTTTGAGGAATGAAGAATGGATCTGGTGTAAGAGAGAGGGAGAGGGAGAGAAATAGAGAGAGAGGAAGCCTGAATGTGGTAATGGGGGAAGTGGGTTTTATAGGGGGAGGTTGGGGAAAGCTGGAAAGTAATAGAGAAAGAAAAGAAAAAGGAAAATGAAAATGATAGAGATAGAGATAGAGATAGAGATAGAGATAGAGATAGAGAGTGTGGAGTACTCTTTGTGAGGGTGTCGTCATCAACCGTTGCTTGCGGCCCCCGGTTTGTGTTTTTTGCGCGGATAATTACATCGATGTTCATGTTCCCCTTACTGCATTTGCATTTTTGTATTGGGTCTTGCTCTTCATCTTGGACCTGGCCCTAGGATGGTACATCCAAGGATTTTTTTTACTCTCTCTGGTTCATATTAATTGTCATAATTTTGACTTTCATGCTCTACAATATCACTCTTTGATTAATAATTTATTACATAATATGTTCTTAACAATCGTAATATTATACTTTTATGATAGTATTTTTCGTTACGAATCTAATGATGTTAATCTTATATATCAACTCATTGTATATATTGAAAAATTTATGGTCAAAATTTTTGAAATTTGACTGCACAATTTTCAAAGACGACAGTTAATGTGGAACGGAGGGAGTAAATTTTTGTCCCTCTATTCCATATTAATTACTCCCTTCATTCCAAATCAGTTGACAAAATTGAAATTTTCACACATATTAATATACTACCTCCGTTTTTATTTATCTGTCACTTAGGAAATTGTGTTAAAAACTTTGACTGTTAATATCTTAATTTGTATAATGATTCATCACACAAAATTGATTTCATTAGATTCGTAATAAAAAATACTATTAAAAAAGTTTAATGTTAGAATTTTTTATAAAAATTTTATACTAGAAATTATTAAATAAAAATTGACACTGAAAACCGTAAATGACAGATAAAAAAGAAAGAATGGAGTATAATATACTCCCTCCGCTTTATTTTAATTATCACCTTGGTAATTGTGTTAAAAACTTTGACCGCTAATATCTTAATTCGTAAAATGATTGATCATACAAAATTGATATTGTCAGATTCATTATAAAAAATATTATTAGAAAAGTTGTAACACCCCAACCTTAATCACAAGATTAAATACCTACTTAGCACCCAAACCTTTGATTAGCGCAGCGGAACACTTAGGTTGAAGCATTACCGCCGTCCCCAAAAGAGACAAGGCACACACACTTTTTATAAACCACAAAGAGATGAACTACTAACTCCAAAAACTCAACATAGAACAACTTATACAACCATTGATCATAGATACATAAACTCAAAACATAGGAAAATTCCACGTCTCCAAACTCTGATTGCCCTGCTATCAAGCGGTACCCGAAGGGACAACCTCAAAACTTGGGTCACTTCTGAACTGCTTTGCCTTTGTCTTGGGAGCTCGAACCTCCTAAAACAAAACATTAAAACATTGCAAAAAGTGAGTGGGGAAACACTCAGTACGTAAACCTCCAACACGTAAAACCGTTCAAAACGGTTTAGTGCTTACTTTAAATTCATTTTGAAAACAAGGGAAGGGGAAAAAAACATTAACTGAAGTAACATGAAACCATACATATTTATGAGTAAATAGCATAGATAACAACATATACATGTAGACATGGTTTATATAAATATGAAAATATAGTGGTATCTCTTACGATCGGTGCAAAGCACTCACACGCGCATGCCCAAACCGATCCGAGTTTGGATTAGGTAGCTGCTAGCGATCGGAACTGACAGTGCGCCTGACACTCGATCAGGAGCGTCATATACATGATTAAAGGCTAGCACTTCATGTAACTAGCTAGAAATAATATGGCGGGACCACTTTTGAAAATAGACATAACATATATGTTAATGATATTCATGATAATGATAAACATGATAAAGATATATAAGCGTATAATGATTGTATTGAATGGTGGATAAACCACAAGAGTTGGATAATTCGCGTACCTTGAGATGATAAAGACCTTGGCGGTGCGTCTCGGCTTTGAGATGGCTTTGGTGACTTGTCAACTAAGATAAGAGTAATGGAAAATGAAGAACCGATTAAGGTTCTTAATTAGTTTCAAAGGTTTAGAAACTTTGGTAAATATAAATGAAATAACTTAGAGTGAAAATTTCAGGTTGTAAATAAATAAAGTTTATAGCATAAATTGAGTTAGAAAAGTCGGAATGAAGTAAAAGAGTACATCCTGGAATAGGGAAAAACATAATCTACAACTTTGTCAATAGAACCAGAGGCCAAAAATGAGAGGAAGGGCTCCAAAACGGGCCCGGACAGAAGCTGAATTAAAATAAATTAGGAATTCCGGAATGAAATTACATAGAGAAATTGATGTAGAAAGGTGAAATCAAAGGATGGAACTTGTACCTTTGAGAGGTAGCTTAGGTTGATGAAGAATGAGACTTAAAGATTGAAGGTTAGATTGAAAATTAGGGGCTTAAAGATGATGCTAAGACGTGATAATAAGATTAAAAAAAATGACGAAGTGAGGATGATTTAGGAGCTTTCGAATGTGTTTGAGAGACAAGCTTGAATGGATATTTTAGAGGGTAATTGAATTAGAGCTACTTAGAGCTTGGAGGTTAATAAGCTAGATGAAAATCCTAGCTAGACCAACAATATAGAGTTTGTATGCTAAAGATCATGAAGGGAAATATTATGACTTGCGTTCGATTTAAAGACTTTTGGAAAGACGATCTTAGGACACGCTTAGGCTTCCAAATCTCACTTTTCAACCTTAAAACCATAACTTGAGATTATAACATATAACCATAACTTACCAAAGCTTAAAATTCTCCATTGGTTTGGTTTAAGGCCCTAAAGATGGGATTTTATAAAAGACCGACTGGGCAGAAGCTTTCAAATGGACAGCCCTTCTTTCCGGGCTTGAAACTCACTCTCCCGATATCGGATACGTACAAACCATACCTTTCCGGAAAGCTCGCAATGTGACCTAAAACTTTCATGTTTACCACAAAAACTAAAGAGGTCTCCAAATGGACGGAAATCAACCCTCAAGTTACTGACTCCAGACACGTATTCAGAAACGCGGTGTTACGGTTTCTGCCTATACAAGCCGGAAACTCGAAATTCCAAAGCCTATGGTTAGCTAACACTTTGGGCCATCTTATGGAGTAAAAAGCTGGGCAAAAATCATACTTTTAAGCCTCTGTAAATTCCCAGATGTTGGACAGAAACTTCCAAGTCCTTAATTTCAGCTCTAATGATAAATTAAGCCCTTAATTCTCAATAATTCTCAACCAAACTTCACTTTGGCTATAATCAACCATATTTCCAGAATTTACACAATGAAAATGAGCTCATCAAAGACCTTAAATCCCACATGCATCCATGGATTCAACATGCATTCTTTGAACAACACTTAAACTAGTACTATTTCACCAAAACATCACCAATTTACATAATTTGAACATAATAACACTTAAATAACAACTTAAAGCTTATAATCAGCCCTTAAACTCAGAGATTCTTCACTAAACTCACATGCATCAAGATTATAACATCATCCATCAAGAAATTATCAAGAAACCCTCAAGAACTCTTCAAACTACACATGCATAAGCTCTAAACTCAAACCCTAGCTTAACCAATACAATTATAACTTTGAATTCATGCTAAAAGAGTATAGAAGAGATAGAAATTGCAAGAGTAACATATAAATAACATGATTTTCAGATTAGGGTTTAATTGGAATTGAAATTGGGGGTTTGAGAGATTACCCTTGAGGATAAAAATGGATGAAAACACAAGAGAGGGGAAGGGAGTGGCGGCGGCCACCACTGGACGGCGGCGAAGAGGCCGGCCGGTGCCGGAAAAAGCCAGCAGGGGCTGGACTTGGTGCACGGCAGACAGGAGAGAGAGGGAAGAGGGAGTGAAGTGTTTGAGAGATTGAAAAATAAATGAGTGTTTTAGTGACTAAAACCCCTTACTAGTAATATATATAGCTATCATCCAATCTAATTAAAACTAATACAACTTAAAACACTTAGGATGATAAAAATTAAGACAAGTAAATAATAATAGTTGTAATTTGGTAAATTGTAATATTGAGTTTGTAATAGATAAAATCTATTGATAATAAATTAGTACAATACTGATAAAATAAAATGGAACTTGGATTTAAGGAAAATTAAATAAATACAAATACCACTAGAAATTATGTAAAGGAAATGTAATTAAATGAATTAAAATTGGGATGATAAAATATGTAAAATGAGAAGTATAATATTAACCGATTCTCGGTAAATAAAATTATGACGTGAATCATATAACCTGAAATAATTTAACCCAATGGGTGTGTAACGTAAATGGAACTTTTAAGCCGATAACTCGGCACCTTTAGCCATCTCCTGCACGAGACTTGACACCGATAAAATAAAATAAATAAATAATTAACGGTAAACGCGGAAAAATTTTTTTTAGCGTAATTTAGATAATTACGGTAATTAGCATTTAATTAATCATGGTTTTGGGGCGGGTCATTACAAAAGTATAATATCGGAGATCTTTATAAAATTATTACGTGTGAAATTGTTGATTAAAGACGAACCTCAAAAAGCGTGAAAGACAAATAAAAAAAGCGGAGGGAGTAATAACTACTACCTCAGTCCCAAAATATTTTTCCATTTATCTAACTTCTTTGTCTAAAAATATTTGTCACGTATACAATTCCAACAATTGTAATTACATTTCTACCCCCAATTCTTTTATACGGTACCGCAAGTTACCGCAACTTACCACAATCCACCATAATCCACCACGCATTACCATTTACCTTTTTATTATTACCTTTACCATTTCAACACTCATTTATTATTTCCACTACAACTTTGTAGACCCCGAAAAATTGATGACCTTTTTCGCGGCGCTACTTAAAAGTGATTGGGAGCCGACTAGGATTGCTTAACCTTAAATAAGGTTTAACTTTTAAGAATGATTTTAGACTCGATAAAATGGTCAACCCTTCTAGGTTTATATGAACCAAACCCGTCTGGGTTCTGAGACGAGAACCCGGATTTGGGGACGAAACCCGTCTGGGTTTCGGGACAAAACCCGTCTGGTTTTCAGGGAAAACCCACTTTGGGTTTTCAGGGACAAAAACCCATCTGGGTTTTTAGTGAGCAACCCCATCAGTTGGATTTTTAGGAGAAAAACATTGAAGTACAAATGAAGAGTCGCCAGTTGAATTTTTAGGAGAAAAACAACAAACCATTTTGATAAAAACTCCGGTCTATGAACCAAAAGACGGATTCGGGGGCAAGGTTACGAATTTGACAATTAAAATTATCAAATCCGCCTATTCAAACGAATAGACTCTACCAGGATTAAATCAAAGCAAATAAATTGAAAAGGGAGGAATTTGATATAAATTTCACAAGTTTAACATTAATGTCATGCAAATTATGAATTGAAAACACAGGAATCACATGAATTCGCTAGGTTACATTGCATGGTTTACATCAATGTGATAATTATTCTAACCTTAAATGAAGTAGCATGCAAAGGGAGAGAAGAGGTAGAGAGAATATGCTAGTGTCAATACTCTAGCATAATCCACCGTCCCGAAATGGAGGGGGAATAGGTTTAATTTATAGCGGAATGTAGGTTAGATGGGGCGATTAGGGTTTAGTTTAGGTTTAGCCGCGGTAACTCAGCCGGGTTTGGGCCGAGCTGCGTTCAGCTTTAGCCCACCAAACCCAGGCGGGTTTTCGCAGAGCTGAGCAAAACTCAACCGGGTTTGGGCCGTAATGTTGGGCCACTTTGCTTGCTTTCGGGCTAGAAGAGAAATGGGTTTGCATGCCACTAAATTACTCGGCTAGCTTATTTTTTACAAATAACTAAAACTAATACCGGTACAAAATCCGGTGTCTACAGATACCACAATCCACCGCAACACATCGCAAATTATCGCGCCGCAACTTACCGCACCGCAAACTTACCGCATAAAAGAACGAGGCCTTTAATAAATTTATTTTTCAATTTTTACAATTCCAACAACTATTATCTTCAATTAAAGTAGGGAGTATTTTGGGTAAATTGTAAATTTTTCACCTCAATTCCCAATATACATTGATCTTCTCAATTTAGGTAAATTGACAAATATAATGGGACGGAGGTAGTACCAAACCTCAATTACATTTGTCTTTTCTCTCTGTAATAAATAATGTAAAATAATTGAATTAGGTATTGTACATAGAAAAGTAACTATTATTTTGTAACGAAATAAATTAGTTTAAGTGTCAATTAATATGGAACGAAAGGAGTAACACTTTAACTAAATTTTTTTCAAAATAATTCACTTTTTGAATCCTCGTGCCTAATTTTCTTTTTTAATTTTAATAATTATGTTATTTTTTATTTTTTATTATTATTTCTACTCACATTCTTTCACTACTAGTACCTTGATTTGCAAATAAATACTTTGGAAAACATTATTATTTATTTTTGAGAGAGAAAAAGTAAATGTTTTGGTCGTTTTTATAATTAAATTTCGATATGTGAAAAATCATGAATTATGATAATCAATTTGAAATGCAGGGAATATCTACATAAAAATCGTTTTCTAGTTACCTCAATAAACTCAAAAATTTCTAACATTTTTGCTCTCATGAAGTCAAGTTTTTTAACTTTTTAATTTATTAATTAAATTAATTTTCACATTAAGGGCAATTAGTAGAAAAAACTTAGTGTGTATGATAGACCACGTAAAGTATTAGTAACGGTTCTATTATTTGGATTGGTAATTCTTTCCAATCCAATTCAATCCAAACCTTATACAATGTCCCAAAAAAAACATCCTTTCTAAAAATACAATTCCGCAAAAAAAAAAAAATCATAATTTATCCAATCCAATCCAATCCATCTAAACCTCATTTTATCTAATCCAAAGAACAGGCTATGAGTGAATAAATTTATAGTGTTAGATAAATGCATTAAAATTACTCTATGTCAACCAGCCCAAATCAAAATCAAAATCAAAGTCAGTGCTTCGAAATCTCATCTGCGTAGGATATAGAGGGGTAGAATATAATACACTTATTTCAAATTTATGATTTAGAGAATGGTTCTAATTGACTTCTGATGGTTTTCATTTGTGAGATGTTGTAAGACTCCTGATGGTTCACTATGACCCAGTTCTTTAGAGAATAAGATTAAATTGGGTAAAGTAAGATTGGTAAGGAAATGAATTGTGAAGAAAACAAAAATAAATGATATTAATGTGAGTGTTTTTTAGGGATTCGAGTAAAGTAAGGTAAGAAAAAGAAATGAAATAATAAAATAATCTAACTTACCATTTTAAAGAATATGGCCTAATTAAATTAAACCATCATGGCTCAGTTGTTGGATTCATCATTTGAGACCATCTTGAGGGGCTTCATAAAGTTGGTGGCATGCCTTTCAATTCTCAGTTCATTGCAGTGACGGAAGCTTTAATGTGCGCACTTTGTTTTGGTCTTCAACAAATTATCATGGAAGATTTTTCGAGAGCTCAAGTTGAAGGTGCTAGACTCATTTTCATCCACGCTATCTATGGAGATGTGCTTAGCCTTTTCTTCTATTATTCAAATGGATAACTTAGGAAGACTTCTTGATAGAAGATCTCCTAAAGTACGTCCTAACTAACTATTTACCCGAGTTAAAGAAATGTGGCAAGACCCCTTATGATGGACGACGGAAGGATGTTGAGCATAGATTATTGTTTTTCTGTATACTTTACTTTATATCAATAAAATTTTTAAAATCTTGATCATTAATTTCTCAACATATATAATATTTTATTATATGAAAGTATTATTATTAGATTTATAACAAAAATATTACTCCCTCCATGTTTATATCTAGCTTTTTAACTAATTTTTCTCATTTCATATTATCTATCACTTTACAATTTCAACGACATCTTAATTATTGTTTTCTTCTTTTACATACCCATAACATTCATTGAATAACATACCAAAAGTTGATTTTAGTTCAATACATTTAAATAATTTTCTTATTAACTGCTCCACGTGTTCTGAGGACATTGGTTTCATCATTAACCTCTCAATTCTCGAACGACAGATAAAAAATGTAGGAAGTATCATAAAAGTGCAGTGTTGTAATTTTTTGATAAAATATTGAAGAGGTCCGGGTTCCATTCTCCACTCTGGTGATCTCCGCCAAGCGAGCTGCTTCGACCAACTCGAGCCTCGAGTTACAATTTCCGATCGCTTCTGGAATTGCAAGGCTAGTCTCGTCCATCCAATGGATGGGCCTCGGGGCTCTCTAGGGAGACCCGCTCAAAACACCGACCCCGGAGGCCTCGGGACCGGACCGGGCCGTCTCGAGACTAGAGAACAGGAGGTATCGGGGTGCGGGTGTTTAAACCCCGGAAGCAACAAAATCAAAGCGCGAACTTAGCTTTTTGCAGCAAGGTATCGCGCCCGCCACAGTTCTCTTCGCGCCGCGACCATCCTCTCAGTGGGCCTGCCCGCCCGAGCCACCCCTTGGCTCGCCCGCGCCTAGCTACTGCCAGGTTTTGTCGCGCCCGCGACCTCCTCTGCCCAGCGACGATTTGTTGCGAGCAGAAGGCCTGCTCGCCCGAGCCACCCCTTGGCTCGCCCGAGCCAAGCTACTGCCAGGTTTTGTCGCGCCCGCGACCTCCTCTGCCCAACGACGATTTGTTGTAGGCAGAAGGCCTGCTCTCCCGAGCCATTCCTTGGCTCGACCTTTTATGAAGAACGCGCTGTTTCATTATTTTTTGCTCTGTTTTAACTTAATTTCTGGATTAGTATTAATAGCTTGTTAGCACGTTTTTTCCAGGGACTTTTTGGCTGATTAATGAAATGCTAAAGCATTGCTAGGGTTCCTCCCTATTCTCTCTAAATCTTATCTTACTTTATCCATTGTTAATGGTGGTGTTTGCAAGTCATCTCTTTATTGATCATTTGGTGGATTCTTCCTTTATGATGGTCATGGTGGGGTGTTAGGCTTTGGTGGTGGAATCTCCTTTATCCAAGGTCATATCCAATCCTTTTGGTGTCCAAGCTATTATTTGATTGTTGATTCAAGTCACTCAAGCTAGTCCATCAATCCCTTCCATCGCGCCACGCTCCAAATATTATGCAAGAAATTATCCAATTTTGAAAATCATGAAACATTTATTAAGTCAGTGTTAAAATGATAATGATAGAGTAAAATTATGGTTGTCAAAACCTATCAAACCCGGAGATTCGATCAGTCCGACCCTAAAAAAAGCGAGTATGATCATCTAAATTTTTTTGTCCAAATTTGACATATATTGACCGTCTTGTTGGGTTTTGGACACAATATTTTTCTCATTCTTCTTAGACCTTGTCTTTTGACACGGTTGGTTGTGGTGTGGTAATGCATGGTACGGTGCAATGAAATTTGAAAAAGTGCGGTGAGTTGTGGTGAAAGTTATAGTAGGTGGGATAAGTTAAAAGAGAGAATGTGAAAAGTAAAGGAGAAGAATGAGAGAGAAAAATAAAAAGATATATTGGTAATGATTATGGTGTGGTGTGGTGAAATGTGGTAGAAAATTAAGAAGTGCGGTGCAGTGTAGTACCGCATCGCAATATACCGCATAAAAGAACGGGGCCTTATTAGAATCCAATTTTATGGTCGCCTGAATTTGTCCAACTCAAAATAAACCCGAAAAAATATCAAACATCAAATTTTCATTCGATGTTCGCTTAGTTCAAATCCGAGATGACCCAAACCCAAATGATTGGTGGCTTTAAGTAAAAGGGAAGGAGTGTTTAACAATTAAGGGCAGGGGAATCAAACTTCTAGTTGCTAATGTACTTAGATAGTCAAGCCCCACCTTTTGCCACTGAAGTTAGATTTTATTGATCTTTATTTTTAGGGTTTTTGGATGCTAATATACTGGACTTTTGGGGTATCGGACAATAATGCACCGAACTTTGATCTTGGACAATAATACACTGGACTTTGAAGGGTGTTGAACAATAATGCACTCAGCACAATTTCGGAAGTGGCTGACTTGGTGGTAATCCTACGTACGTAGCAGGTGGAGGATCAATTGGTCCAAAAATATTTAAATTTATGACATATCAGCTAATCCACACATAAACAAAGAGAATCAACTTTGAAAAGAGTAAAACAAAAAATCACATTTGTTTAAACAAGTTTCCGCTTAGATATTGTTGTTGTAGTTGTATAAATTAAAATCATCTTTACTTGTGTAGATTAGTTGACTTGTTATAAATTTAGATATTATTTAGTCCAGTGGCGGATCTAGGATTTAGAATTAATGAAGTCAATAATAATTTGTTAAAAAAATTAAAATTTAACCGCATCTATACTAAGTTGGTAAATTGGGCATTCATAATTCAATTAACTAATAAGTAAATATTTCAAATATTAGCAATTGACGATCTGTGAAATTAAATAGAAACATAATAAGTTATGTGCATCCAATTATATTTTCACAACATTTTCCCATAATTCAATCATGCCTAAGTAACTCCTAATTTGATAATATTTACTCATTTAACAAATCAATAAATATAAACCCCAATTTAGCCACAAGAAAATTGAGAAAATACAAGAATGTGACCATAATTGAGAATGAACTGAGAATGAATTATGGATGAATCACGAATGATAACAGAAACTTAGAACCTAGAGAGGAATTTAAAATAATAAATCACAAGAGGTTGAGTTAAGAGGGTAGAGATAGAGAGATGGATCGAAAGATAGAGTGGCAGCAGAATGTAGATTGCGGCTGGCAGTTGCAAAAGACACACAGAAGCGGTTGGCGGTTGCCGTCGTGCGTTGACGACGATGAGCTCTCTGATTTTTTAGTACTAGGGTTCGGGGAGCACTCGTTATATAGTCCACTGTGATATACCTAAATATACTAAGCTATTTATATTGATTATAAAACTCATTATAATTTATAATATTATTAAAAACTTCATCGATATTTTTTAAAATTTTCAAATTTAACAAAAGATTATCACATAAAAAATTGATATATTTCAATGTTAAAAAATTATATCTACCACGGTGGACCATATAATTTGAGGGGAGGGGGAGGAGCGGAGATGGCAGAACCAAACTCTACTAGCACTCGAACTGACGTCTTGAAAAAAGCCCAACACTTATATCTACTAAGAGTCAAACACGCACCTTGTTGTTCAAAGAGCAACACACAAACCAATTGGCTAACCTTCGCTTCTTGAGATTTGAACTCGTGTCATCATAAATCATGAAAGAAGCATTTGAATACTTAAAAAAAGCTCTGAGAAGAGTTGAACTCGCACCTCACTGTCAGGATAGTCACACGCGGGCCGCTTAACCAATATTCCACTTAATGACTCTCTTTACGCATAATCTATATATATAATATATATTATATTTTTTTTTCTTCTAAAAACATAATTTCTTTTTCCAAAGTTCTAGTGGATTCGCTTGACTCCACTAACAGTAAGCCAGATCCGCCCTTGATTTAGTTTATTCATCTTCTCGGTCTTCCACATAAGATCTTCACCAAGTCAATCACATTCGAATTTGTTTCAGGTGCATTAATGTCCAATACCCCTCAAAGTTCAGAGTACTATTGTCCAAGATCAAAATTTAGTACATTATTATTCAATACACCAAAAGTTCAGTATATTAGTATCCAAAATTCTTATTCTTATTACATTATGGTGTTGTATACTTGTATATATCAGCTGTTTTGACAATGTAAGAATAACCTGTGGGTGCTTGATAAATAACTTGGTGAATTAGTTGTTTAGCTAAAAAAAAGTTCTTAGAATTTTATTTTCACAAATAACCAAATTTTTCAAACATTTTTCATGCAAATAATGACATTAGCAATTAAGTCATGTTCTTTTATGGGGGTAGGATATAGAATGGGTGGGAAAGGTGGGGAAAGTAAGAAATATATTTAAACATATGCGGATCTGTAGGTAATTTAGGGGTGTCCACGGACATCCCTAGTCAAAAAATTTATGATGTTCTAATATTATTTGAAAGAACTTTTCTTAATTGGAGCAAATGGAAAAAAGTCACAAAAAACATAATAGGGGTGTCCAATTTAGTAGCAAATCAAATCCCTAAAATATTACTCTTTCCGTCTTAAATAAATTGTCCAAGTTTGACTAATTAGGTCAAAAATTTTAAATCTTGACCGTTAATTATCAAATTATATGATGGGTTATTATGTAAGACTACCACTCTTAGATTTGTGATGAAAAATATTTTTACTTAAATACAATATTATTAGTCTTGCTAAGATAAAATGTGAAAAACTAGCGGTCAAATTAAAGTATTGCATCGAATACTGTGAAAAAGTAAACTGGACAAATTAATTGGGACGAAGGGATTACCAAATTATTTTTTTATAAGCAAAAAGTGTAAGTCAATGAATTGGATAATTGGGTATCAATATAAGTTTAAGATATAAATATCTAGTTAATGTGAAATTTCAATTTAATCGGTGGATATATTTATATGATGATGTGAAATTTTATTAAGCTTGTGAATAATTCATTTAATACTTATATTTATATTTATTTTTATTGTTATTTATTTAAATTTTATTATTTTATTTTTCAAAAATGCTTATATAATAATAAGTATATTGGACACCCTTAAATTGAATGTTTGGATCCGCCACTACTAAGATAGTGTTTGAGAATGAAAGTCATATATATGTTTTACATTTAAATATATGGATTTTTAAATATATACTTTATAATTTTTAATAACGTATTGCGAAAAGGCAAGCCACATAAGTCAAATTACTTATTAAATATATTAATTTATATATATATATATATATATATATATATTATCTATTATATAAGATAGATAAGAAAATATAAATAGTATGTGATAGAGTGGGTATGAGTAGAAAATGTGGGATATTTTCATCTCATCCTATAAAAGAATAAGGCCTAAGTCAAACTACTAATATAAACAAGTAGCAATAAAAATACAATTAGTAAAGGGAAATTGGATTATAATAATCCTTACTTTGGGCGGTTGGACAATAATAATCCAAACTTTAAAATGTACGTCATCAGTCCCAAATTTTGAAAAAGTGAATTCTTTTGGTACCAAATTTAACTCCATATTTTTACTTAGTAGTTTTTTAAAGTTTCAGATTTTTTTAAAAATTTTTTTCATTCCCACCCTAGAAAGTTTACGAAGTATAATTACTAAATTTTTTTAAGATTATTTTGAAAATTTGAACAATTATTATAATTTGTTTAAGGAATAAAAAGGAGAAAATCATAAAAATTAGGAAAAAATCGGTATAAAATTTGTATATTCACTAAAAATGACGTACTAAAATTAACTAGGAGTAAATGTAAGTCAAAATCTTCAATATTTAGATGATGCACTCAATGGTAGTCCAAAGAAAATGCAATTTGTCGAAATCTAAGGTCTATGATGTACATTTTTAAGGTTGGAATTGTTATTATTCAATCACTTAAATTAGGGATGATTAGGATCTAACTTTCCATCAATAAATATATTAGGGATGATTAGGATCTAACTTTCCATCAATAAATATATCGTGGTAATATTGCAAAAAATAACAACAAAAAAAAAGACTTTAGATACTATGATTGAATAGCTAGTAAAAATTAATAAGATAATAAATGTATTGGTTCTATCAAATGTCCCACATTATAGAATATTGTTGTCTTTAACTCCTAGATAATATAAATAAGTTTTCCTAATTAATGCCCGACATGGACAAAATAAGTTACTTTATAGTTCTTTATATGGATATTGGATGACAATATACTGACCTTTAGAGGTATTGGATTGTAATATACCGACCTTTACTATTGGACAACAATATCCCTGACCTTTATACTTAGGTGAGATTATTATACCAACAGTAGCTGAGGAGGTAGAGACTGGTTAACTGGTCTCGATTCTGACGTGATAGGCGGAGGGAAAATAACCGGCCCTTGCCCAATAACCCCGTTAACCCCTCCGTTTCTCTCACGAACCCACGTTAAAAAAAATCGGCCCTAACACAGTGACTAATGTGGTGGTGAACCGGTATTCGTACTGACGTGAAACACAACCAACCAATGTCTTGTGATGTGGGTTAGTGAGAAACACTAAGGGGTTAATGAGATTATTGGTTTGGGACAATTTTTTCCCTTCGACACCCATGTTAGCGTGCATGGAGATCAGTTTACCACCTCCTTAGTTACTGTTGGTATAATAATGTCACCTAGGTATAAAGGTCAGAGATATTGATGTCCAATAATAAAGGTTGGTATATTACAATCCAACACCCCCAAAGGTTCGTATATTATCATCCAAAAACTTTTCTTTATAAGTTAAAGAGTTATATGAATTTATAAATAAATAAACTATGGACTGAGCTAACCTGTGCTTGAGTTAATGTTCAATGTCTTGCATTGAACCATGCATGAACATGCGCACACGCCATGGACTTTTGGCTCTTATTAAGTGCACTTGACTCTTAACACATGAGCGCGGAGCCTAAGAACAGACATCATTATTAACATTTATTTATTAACTTTCTTTTAAACAGTTGATAAGTAATATAATTGGATAGAATTAACTGTTTTCAACTGTCAATCCTATCCAATTATTGTTGTAATCTTTATCCACTCAAAATATGAATATGGGGATTGATTGATTATAAAAGAGTTAATTCAGGAAGCTTTATTATATCCTGGAGGTATAATTTTACATAAAACGTAAATTTTATTTTAAAAATAGTGATTTAATCATGCCTCAAAGCCTTACTCAATCCTAATTTTTCTAACAACTACCGTCACAATTGAGAATTTTATTGTTGCCGATTTTAAAATTAATGTTATGACAAATAGGCATTGGGAATTTGAATTAAAAATTGGTCCATGTGAAGATCTAGCTTTATGGGTTTCCACGTATCCAATCGTTTTCCACTTGGCAATGTCCCTCGTTTATAAAACACTAATCTCATCCTTAATCTGGTTTACAATCTGCACCCATTTATTGTTCAGCACGTGGCATCGGTGTTTTTGCTTGTTTGTATGTCAACATTGACATTGGCCCCGTTATTTTCCTGCATTATTTTGCGGTCTGATGTGGTGTAGTGTGGTGGAATTGTGGTAAAATTGTGGTAGGTTATTGGTTTGTAGGTTAAGTGAGGAGAGAGAATGTAAAAAGTAGAGAAGAAAAGTAAGGAGAGAGAAAAATAATGATTTGTGGTAAAATGTGGTGAGTTATGGCAAACTACAGTATATTGTGGTACTGTAGTTTGCCAACCACAGAAAAAAATAGAGCCATTGTCCAGGTCTAATTTATTTATTTATTTATATCTTTTTTAATTCTTGGTTCGGCTATTCATCACATTCACATAATCACATCTGAGAATCTTATGCAACACCTATGAGGTTCGCACTGTAATTGGGTATTTAAATTAATTTAATAGCGTGTAATTTTGTTAAAACCATTATTGTATATTCTTAATGTTACTTATTGAATTATTTATACGAAGACACCAATGCAAATCTTGTTGAAAGTTGTCCAATAATTTAATTTGTGTTTCAAATTTTGTAGCAACACTTGTACATCGCATTACATATTTATCCGGTGGAGACACATGAAGTCTTGCGGATCTATGAATTTTTTTTATTTTTTTTTCTTTTGAGATCTAAGAGCCTGCCTTAGGTTAATTAATATCTTTTCCTTCATGACTTATGTAGCTCTTAGTACTATGGCCCCCTTTTTTCCATTTATAAGCAAAATGTATATATAGTTAGGTAAATAGAGATAGGTAAGATAAGTAGAAAATAGTAAAATGTAAAATAAGTTGGTAAAATAATTCAGATTACTGAAACATATGAAGCTTTAGAAGTATGTATATAGATTTTGCTAAAGGTCGCCCTAGGGGCGATGGATAAGAGATTTCTGAATTTGTTTTAATGTTTATTTTGGATGTGAATCTAAATTTATTTTATATCAATATACTACTTTCCTATTTAGAGAAATAAATTGCCTAATTAAGCTTTTTATAATGTGATTCTCATCATTTCTTAAATTCAGCCAATATTTTATTTTCTAACATGATTTCTTCCACATAAATCATAATTTCCTATCTTAGGAGTTTTTAAAACTTTTTGGAAGAAAAATACAGTAATTGCCGATTCAAGTTGAGGAGTTGTATTCACGGTGGAGTTTTTGGATGGAAATTAGGTTTGGTACTTATTGGATTTGAAAAAAATGAAAAATAAAAATCTTCACATTTTTTATCGTAAAGTGTTTTTAGTTATAGATCGCGTCAATACTTAAATCTAACATGATAAGATTTTATTTGTCCAAGTAGGAAAAAATTATACAATGAATGTAGTGATATAAAAGAAATGATTTAGATTCACTTCCAAATAAATCATAAAACAAATTTAGATATTTTTTATCCATCGCTCTTAGGACGATATTAAGCAAAAACCAAAAAACTCCTAGCACTTGATTACAAAACTTGCTCTCATAAATAAAATTTGACTTACAAGTTACAAGCCTAAAGAACACAACCTAGTCTATCTTTATCGTTGAAGCTATAATATCAAGAGGATTTCTTTTTTAAATACTAGTAATTGAATATAGTGTATTAGATTTGATCCTTGTCCTACAATTTTTTTTTTTTTTACAAATTATCTTAGACTTAATATTCATAGAGTGATGTACAGAATATTTATCAAAAGTAGTTGACAATCTAATTAGCCTATTTTTCTTACAGAAGGGAGCCTAATTTACTTCAGTTATGTAATCTTTCTCTCATGAATTTTACTAAATTGTCGTCATGTAAAATATTAAAAAATAAGTCATACATAACTTAATTTCACTGTACTAGTGGAATTTTCTTATTTTTTGAGGACGGAAAATTCAATGGGTGTGGGAACCCTAACATGAGTAAATTACATTTACCGTACCTCATACTTGTAGTAATAATTTTTACATACCCGAAATTTGTGAAATAATTTTTACCTTATCCCACATTAAGTGTTCATATATTTAAACATCCTTAGATATTGTATATTTGATTTTTGTTGGATTTTCCGGCGAACATTAAAAAGATAAATATGAATTGACATTTTTACCTTTGATATTAATTCATATTATTTTCAATTAAACATGAATTGACATTGTTACCCTTAATATTAATTCATATGACATTTAAACCCCAACATTTTTTCTACTTTATTTCTTCGAAAACCCAGTCTCCCCCCATTCTAAAAATGAAAACCCAATGATAAAATATCTTATAAAATATCAAGGGTGAAAAATCAATTATAATGGAAGAAATTGTTGGAAAATGATGTTTGACAACGGCTTGAATCTTCATCATCTTCACTTGACTTGACTTGATCTTCTAGCGCTACATATGACAAGACGGAGATAGAACTTAATAATCAAATGGTTAACTTGACTTGTTTGGATAACGCTAAGAGTCATGGCCTCGCACTCATTTTCCTTAAGAACTATTTACAGTACCGTAAATGTTCAAAGGGATAAAACTTAGCACTTGTAACACTCAAGAAATAGATTCTCACTTGAATCACTCTAGTATAGCTGCAGTCTATACTAGAATGAGGTTGTGATTAGCTTAGCATGGTGTGTCTCAAATAGCTTAGGATGTCTCCTATTTATAGGAGATTACCACCCACTTAGGATACCCTAGTCAAAGGGTAATCAAGAGCCTTAATGATGAGATTATGTCCTTAATATGACCTTGACCAAGTCAAGTCATATAGCTATTGCAATCTCAGCATAATCGTGCTTAATGACGATATCAAGCACTAATTACACAAAATCATATAGCCGTTAGCAATTAATACAATACTGCCTTCAACACGACCCGTGTTGAGCGCATGATTTGTTTCCTTACTCTCTGAAAGACAACACGACCCGTGTTGCTTCCTGTTTCACCCGTGTTGATCATATTCTTATTGTTTCACTTATATATGATATTTATACTTGCTATACCTTAATCTTTAGGCTATATAATTGTCTTATACTCTTGAAATATATCCAACAGAAATATCTTTATTCATGTCGAGCTTCACCGCGTGGAATGGAACTTCTTGAAGGAAGTGCTGGTAGCTGGATTCAAATGGTGAAGAGGTGGGTATCTAGTGTAACCTATTCCTTTAAGATCAACGGGGAGATATGTGGATTGGTCAAACCGAGCAGGGGTTTGAGACAAGGGGATCCTCTGTCCCCATATCTCTTTATAATTGTGGCGGAGACATTGTTAGGATTGTTGACGAAAGCACATACGGATGGGGCAATATATGGCCTATAAGCGAGTAAGGAGGGCTAGAAATTTCCAACCTTTTCTTCGCAGACGACAACATCCTCTTCACGCGAGCCACAAGACAAGAATGCTCCAAGTTAGTTGAGATTCTCACCATATATGAAAGGGCATCGGGCCAAAAAGTTAATTATGAGAAGTCTGAAGTCTTCTTCAGTAGAGGAGTGGACGCGAGGAAGAAAGAAGAACTAGCAGCTATAATGCAGATGAAATTGGTGGAGAAGCATAATAAATACCTAGGGGCTCCTACCCTCATAGGGCGAAGCAAAACAGAAGTTTTCGATCACCTGAGAGATAGAATCTGGAAAAAGATAAGCGGCAGGAAGGGCACCCTATTATCTCGGGCTGACAAGGAAGTTCTTGTCAAATCGGTTATTCAAGCCATACCAACATACACAATGGGGTTGTTTAAACTTCCAACGACTCTCGTGGAGAGCATACACAGTCTATGTGCTTCATTCTGGTAGGGATCGAGCCGAGATAAGCGCAGAATACACTGGAAAATGTGGGAGGCTTTGTGCAAGCCGAAGTGGGCAGGTGGAATGAGGTTCCGTAGACTAGACCTCTTCAATGACGCTCTATTGGCCAAACAAGGGTGGAGACTGTTGAATGACGACCAATCTTTGGTCAGTCAAGCTCTGCGTGATAAATACTACAAAGGAAGGAGCTTTTTGGAGGCCCCACTGGGGTATAATCCTAGCTATGTTTGGCGCAATATATGGGGAGTAAAGGCACTTTTGAAGGAGGGACTCATATGGCAAGTGGGGAATGGGAGAAACATCGAAATTTGGGAGGACAATTGGCTGGTAGATGGAGAGGGGAAGAAAATTACATCAATTCGCCCAGAGAACTGTGAACTACGCTAGGTTAGTGACCTCATCGATCCGGATAGTAATCATTCGAGGGTGGACTCTATGGACAGAGTCTTCAACGATAGAGACAAGTAGCTCATATTGGAAATACCTCTCAGCCACTCTATGCCACAGGATAAACAGGTGTGGGTCTATTCAGACAAAGGGCTCTTCATAGTGAAGACATCGTATATTTTGGGTTTCTCTCTAGGTCCCGGGGATATCGCTGAATACTAGAACATCATATGGACGAAAAATGTGATACCAAAAGTCAAATCATTTTGGTGGCAATGGAGTGCACAAATTCTTCCTACTCGAGCGCTACTACATAGAAGACACTTAATGGAGGAAGGGCGGTGTTACCGCTGTGGGGAGGAGAACGAGAGTGAATGGCATGCCATCTTTAATTGCTCGCGCAGCAGACAACTGTGGGAAGAATAGATGACCAAACTCTTCTAGATGAGTCACGTTTCAATCACCCAGGGGACATGATTACCGCATGGTATAAGCATCTAGATAATACAATTTTCTTGGAATGGCTTACTTGGGGTTGGTTGGCTTAGGTGAGTAGAAACGATGAGGTTTTTAATTACCAACAAGCAAACCAAAGCCAAATCAAGCGGAAAGCAAGGGAGATTGTGGAGCAAATGTTAGAGCATCAGAACAAAGAGAGGAGGAACGCGACAGAGCATCAAAGCTTGGGTACTACACATTGGAAGCCCCCGTGCCTTGGAGCTGTCAAAGTTAATGTGGATGCTCGCGTTAACAAAGAAGGGTGGGTAGGCTTGAGAATGTTGGTTCAACATAACCAGGATGGTGTGCATGTTGCGGCAGTGAAAAGAGTAAGGGCTAGATGGACTCCCATGGTGGCTGATGCAGCTACAGTCCGCTACGGGCTCAACATAGCTCACATATTCAATTTTGGCCGAGTGGAGCTTGAATCAGACTGTGCGCCATTGATTCAGAGGCTAAACAACCATACCCAAGCTTTGGGTAATGTGGATATGGTGATCGATGATGTTGTGGAGCTAGCCAAGGAGATGGATGGAGTCATTTGGAGACATATAAGGCGAGAAAGTAATTTTGCGGCACACCACCTAGCAAGGGTAGAGCTTAGTCAAGAAGAACATATATGGATTGGGGTATGCCCCTCCCAGATTGATACTTATGTAGTAACGGGAAATTTGAGCTTGGCATAATATGATTCGTATCTCTCAAAAAATAAGGAAGAAATATCTTATAATGAAAATGAAAAATGAAAAAGAAATAATATCAAGGGTAAAAATGTCAATTCATATTTATCTTTTTAATGTTCGCCAAAAAATCCAACAAAAATCAAATATAAAATATCTTAGGAGGTTTAAATATATGAACACTTAATGTCAGGTAAAGTAAAAATTATTTTATAAATGTTGGGTGTGTAAAAATTATTACCATAAATGTCAGATATAGTAAATGTAATTTACTCACCCCAAAATCATCAATTTAAATATTTAATCTTCATTTATCAATATCCTTAGACGAGGGAATGTCTCCTAAAATTGTGTGATTTTCTTTGAAAATTTCAACATTATTACTCCATTTTGTAACTTTAGAGGAATAAAGAGGAACTAAGATAACCAACAAAGTTAGTGAGAAAAATTATAAATTACTGAAATTGACAAATTTAATTATGAGATCGAGGATATAGATATAAGGTTGATAAAAGTTGATACATACTGAAGATGTTAAATGATAAAAAGTTAGGGACAAAAAAAGTTAGTTAAATGGATAAACAAATAGGGAAGAGGGAAGTACCAAACTTTTTAACTAACTTTTTTTTTTAAATTTCATATTATCTTGTCATTTTGTAGTCTCAATAATACAACTACTTAATTTCTTATTTTGCTATCAACCTCCCCTGAATTAACCCTAAATTTTAGTTTTAGTTGAATATATTTAATTAATTTTCTCACTAACAATCCTGTAAATTTTTGTGTGATTGATTTTTTTCCATTTCTTCTATTCATCCCAAAATATTAATGTGTCTTCTTTGAATTTGCACACATGTAAGAAAAATCAACAAATTAATCCCAATTCACAACAAAATATCAATAATACCCTTAATTTTAAATTAAAAAATATTATTTATACTTTTTCCTCCTTTATTTAAATACTCTAGCAAAAAATATTTAACTAATTTCAACAAAATAAAAAATTTCATTTTTAAAAAATTAACATCATTTCAAAAGATATTCATAAAAAGAATACTAAACAAACATTTTAGGATGGAGGGAGTATATAATAAAACAAGTCCCTGTAAAACTTTCGTATTTTAATGTTTATCATTCTTATTGGTTGCCAAGTGTTCCTCTATTCTAAAATGAAATGTTTGCATCTATAAATCATAGTCAAAGTCAAGGGTGTTCATCACGTCATATTATAATGCAAGAACTAAGAAGCACACTTTAGTATTGTCTTAGCCAATCAACCCTGAATTCCATTTTCTCAGCATCTTCCCAACATGAGATTTGTATAAAGATAAAGTATAAACCAATACGCTCTCAATTCTTCGCAGTAAAATATTAGAATATCATACCAATGTACATCGGCTAGCTATATCCAATGAAAGTGCTCTGTATCAGGATGGACTGTTTCATTGGATACACACACTCATTTAAAAATTCCCCAAATGCTCCATAAAAAACAAAACATAAAAATTCCTCAAAATGGTACACATGTCAACAAGTTTGCGCTTCCAACAAAATAAAGCCATAGGATGGCTATACACAAGAAATTTCCCTACTATGCTTTTTCGATTCCCAAAATATCCCCTCAATTAAGTAATTAACCCAATAATGACTCTCACAAACACTAATTAAATGCACCGCACCCACCAATCCTATAAATACAGGCTCCTCTAATCCCCCATTATCCTCCTTAACCCAATCCTAAACCCATTTTAAACCCCCCACTAATTAATTACACCTTCACTCTAATATCAATACATAACCCTTATCCTTTGTCCATACAGTAAAAAGTTAATTCCATCGAGTAAAAAATGAATTATGTGGATGAGTTGGAAGAATCAGATGTAGTGTTCTACAGTGAGCATTCATGGAGTAAAGGGTTGAACTTGCCCAGAAATGATAAGAACAAGAAGAAGAAGACGATGATGATGATGATGAGTTCATCTCCGAGGTCTCTGCCGGTAAACATTCCGGCTGCCACCGGCGTTCACCGGTATGGTGACATTGACGTGGCAGGACGAGAGTCGTTTGATCAGAGCTCTGATGATGATTATGATGATGATGATGAGAGGATGGGGAGATTGCCACCCCATATGATTGTGGAGAGGAGAGTAAGTGGTGAGATTGCGAGGTCGTTTAGTCCTCTTAAAGGTAGGAATTTGTGTCAGGTTAGGAATTCCATCCTCAAAATGACTGGTTTTCTCGAGACATGACTAGTGTATGGATTTTCCATTTTTTTGGTTTGGGAAATTGCAGCATTGTTTTTGTAATGGGTGTTTAGATAGGATGAGAATATGAAAAGAAAATCTGGTCGTTATTTTGACAGATTTTCTACGGGTTTCCACTACTGTGTTGGAATGTAATAGTCATGAATTGAATTGTACCAGTTTTAGCTGTGCCATGTTAAATCATGTTCGCCTTCCACTCCACAATATTTGTTATGCTGGAAAATCGTGCAGTTAAAACTTTTAAAATATTGTCCTAAAATTTCTTAATATATACAATAATTTATTAAATAAAATTACTATCGTTAGATTTATAACGAAAAATATTATCCTAAAAATATAATAATATTGTAATTGTTAATAAGATATTATATAAGAAATTATTAATCATATAGCGATATTGAAAACCGCGATAATAAACAAAAAGACAAATAATATGGAACGGAGGAAGTACTAATCTACGTCAATCCCTAATTGTCTAGAAATTGGATTACAGACCTAGAATTAATTCTAGAAATATCATGATTCAGATTCGCCCTAAAGATAAAAAGTCAGCAGAAAAATCTTAATCCATAAAAGTACCTAAACATAACACAAAAAAACCTAAGCCTAAACCACAATCTAAGAATTGTAAACATGGATATTGTGATGTTGGCATGGAAAAAGAATACATTTCTATCATGACTGAAAAGACCTCCAGAAGTAGAAGACTTATGAAAAGCAAATAAACAATAACATTCTAACAAGTTGTATAATTGGGAGATTTTATCTGCTTTATTATGATTTTTATTTATATTTTTTAAATTTTTGATTGTTTCTAAGATGTCAATGCTATATTTTTTTTTTCAGATATAAGGTAAACATTTTCTTCTCTAATTCACTTTTTATATAATGTTTCCTACCTTATTATTTGTTCTCAAACTACCTTATTTGATCTACTTTACATAATTCATATATTTAATAAGTAATGTGACTTATATGACTTGCTTTATTCACAATACCTTATTGAATATTACTCCCTCCCTTCGTTATTAATTGTCGTCTTTGAAATCGTGCAGTCAAATTTCAAAAAATTTGACCATAAATTTCTTAGTATATATGATGAGTTTCTATATAAAATCACCGCCATTAGATTTGTAATGAAAAATATTATTGCAAAAGTATAATGCTGTAATTGTTAATAACATATTATATAGGAAATTATCAATCAAAGATTTTCATTGGAGACCGTGAAAGTAAAAATTATGACAATTAATATGGAACGGAGGGAGTATGCAATATATATTAAAAATTTATATATTTAAATGAAGTGATTAATATGACTTATCTTTCTAAACATATCTTAGTTTTTAATACTTATACAACTTTACCTACCTTTTATAGTACTTAGGGCCTGTAAATTTGGTAGGTAAGTTGTGGTATGGTAAATGTTGAATTTTGGTAACTTTTGGTAATTTTTGGTAACTTTTGGTAACTTTTGATATGAGTAAACTTTTGATAAGTATTAAAAATATGGCAGTAAAAAATGTTTAATAAATAAATGTTAATTTTTTTGGGTAAATTTCGATAACTTTTGGTAATTTTTGGTAACTTTCGGTAAATTTCGGTAATTAATTACCTAACCCAGGATACCCATAAAATTTACAGGGCCTTAATCATCATTCAAACTATCCCAACTCCAAAAGAACACTAGTTTAGGGATTGTTTTTAATAGTCATTTTATTATCAAACTATATGCAATAAGCATTATATATGTACTTAAAATAGCTTTCAGTTTCCATGGTTTTTGTTTGGTAGACGTTATGTGTTTCTAAGTATTCTTTGGTGCTTTTTGTTTACTTAATTTTGATGTTGTGCTCATTGTTTGTATAATTGTATGCCCTATTTTTTAAGTGGGCGGTAAATTGTGGCTATGTCTTTTGATACTTTGACCTTTTCAATGAATAAATTTGGGCTTCTGCCCCTACTTATGAAAAAAAGTAAAAGTACACCTATAAAAGCTAACTCCAATAGCTCAATTTATTATATCAATCAAATGCAATATTTACATTTTACTATTTTCACTTTTTGGGCTTTATCAATTATTTGTTATTTTGGTTAGATCTCGTTGTAAATGTTTGTCTTAAAAGTACTTATAATGGAGATTTTAGAGAAGATTTAGAGATATAACTTTGTTAAATATTCATAAAGTTTTTATATTTTGATATGATGCGTATTTTAGCAATAATTAACCATTCTTAAAAATTGAGATGTTTGTGATCCGCTTCTTAGATGTGAGACCAACGTGCTTGTATTAAACTTTTTGGAAAATATAAAAATATGATTACAAATAGGGAGTAAAAACTTAGCTTCCATACCACCATTTATGAATAATAACTTGGTAAAGACTTAAATACATTGTTGCACGCTTTGATTTCTTAAAGATAAAATTTAATATTTATTGTGATAATAACGTAAAACTCTTAAACATCTCACCTTTATTTTAGCATGGTAACTACTTTTATATTTTATTACCAAAATAAACAAATACTCCATCTGTTCCATATTAATTGTCGTCTTTGAAAATTGTGCAATTAAACTCCAAAAATTTTGACCATAAATTTCTTAATATATGCAATGAATTGCTATATAAAATTACCACCATTAGATTGGTAATGAAAAATAATATCATACAAGTATAATATTGCAATTATTAATAACATATTATACAAGAAATTATCAATCAAAGAGTGATATTAGAGATCGTGAAAGTCAAAATTATGACAATTAATATGAAAAGAGTAATACTCTGTAATTATGTATCTGCTTTATCAAACAATAAATCTGATAGTTTAATACCTCAGCGATTCAGATCATTGCTGAGAAATTGAGAATCTTATGGACCACCCAACAAGATAATAGGCAATTTTTCAAAGCCAATGTAGTTTTATTATTCTATACTTTGGTGGACATTTTTAAATTGGATCTTATCCAAATTGGTCGCAACAAAGCCGAATTGGATTGCAACTTTTTCATTTAAACTAATTTATTCATAAGGGTCTTTAGGCAGAATGACAGAATAAGCAGATCCAACGACAAATCAATTTGTATTTCTTTTTCACATTCTCCTTTTGGGTTTGGACTTGCCAGTTCCATTCGTATGAAATAATTATGGATGTGAATTTGGAGCATGATGGATGTTTAATTGTATCCTTATAGGTAAAGACTACGCTCTTTAGTGAATATGTAAAATTGGATAAAATAAAGTTTCGTAGGTTTTTTTAGCTATATTTTGTTATCCATGGACTTGATGCATGGGTACTTTCCTAATTCTATATCCTTAGGAAACCTATTAAAATCTGTTTGATCCAACAGACTAACGAGTAGCATACAATCCAAGCTATTTTAGGATTTTGGAGAAATCTGACCGCTAATTCTGAGTCTGTTTCTACATCAATAACAAAGATATTTTTATCCTGTGCTGCCTATAAAGCAAGGAAAATTGCCTGCAGTTCCATTTGTACGACAGATCGAGCCAAAGATACCAAGCCTCACGAATCCTGTTGACGGTCATCGTGATGTGATACTCTAATCCATGCCGCTGCCCCTCTCCCTGTCTTTGCACTACAAGCTCCATCTACTCGATATAGCTGGGGTTCTATACCAATTTAATCAAAATTATTATTCACAACGAACAACTGAGTACGTAGTACTCCAGTCCTATTACCTTGCTGTTAATGATAGCGATACCAAATGCACACCAGACGAAGATTTTGTTGCAATAAATGTACAAAAATATTTTGCTACATGTTTACACCATTTATTTTAACCATGTTCCTCACTTTCCATATGGTCAAGAGGACTACTGTAAAGGTTAATATGCTTGTGCCACCTCCTTTGTTCGTATTCATCAAGTATTAGATCCAATCTTGTAGACACTTCCACCATTCAATATTCGAATGAACATCAGTGATCCCCAGTGGACTGGCTTGCCACAAATGCTTAGTCATAGAACAATCACGAAATAAGTGATCAAAAGTTTATAGCTGAGAATCATGCCAACAAAGATTTTCTTCATGGATGCCCCGCTTTTCTCTTGTTTCACCAATCGGACGATACGTCGGAGCAGCAAGAATAGGGGAATGCACTTTGTATTTAGCTGACCACACTCGTCTAAGCTGGGTTTGCCCTCTATCTAGCATTCGCCAGTTTTGCTTGATCAATAATGCACTATTAATGCATCCCATTTCTCTGATGCCCAAGCCACCCATGTCTTTAGGCTGAAATAACAAATCCCGCCGAGCCCAATGTGTGGCCTTTTGGCCCTTCGAGTTCCACCAAAACAATTGTACTATGAAGGAATTCAATTTGTCCACAATTGATTGGGGAATTTCATAAACTGAAAAGAGATGTTGGTGCAAACCTGCGATGACTGCATTCATCCGGACTAAACGGTCGCTGGGATAGTGATGAAGCTTGCCATCCTTGCAATCTTTTTCTTACCGCATCCACCGAAAAACCAAATTGACTGGTTTTGTTTCTACCAATCATTGGAGGAATGCTTAAGTATTTCGCAACAATGGAGCATTCCGGGTATCCAAATTCAGCCTTAAACCGCTTGCCTATCTTCAGTCAAAGTTCCTTTAGAAAATATAACCGAAGATTTCTCAATATTTATCATTTGCTCGGAAGCATAATTGAAACGAGAAATTATATGCTTCAGAGACATATATTCATCCTTCTCCATAGTCACGAAGAACAAAGAATCATTCGCAAAGAGGGGGTTGGTGATTTTCGGGGCATTCCTTGCGACTTCAATTCCTTGCACCTCCCCCATTGTCATCGCTTCTTGCACTAATTGCGACACAACATTTATCGAAAGAATGAACAAGTAGGGTGAAAACGGGCCCCTTGTCTTAATCCTGCTTGAGGTGTTATCCAATCAGTTAGTAGATATTGGTAATGTATAAATGAATGTGTAAAAGTTAGGGTAAATGTAGCTAAAAATAAGTAAATCTGGATCATCTTGAATACAATTGGATGGGTAGAAAATAAGAATAGTTTGTCCGAAAAAAAAAAAGAAGCCTTGTCTAAAAGTAGTGTTACAACAAGTTAAGTAAAGCCCAAACAAGTGATGAAATAGGCCCAATTATTGTAGCCCAAAATACGAAAGGAATCCAAGTCCAACTGAAAAACTGCAAGCCCAAATGATAAATAAATTGAATAAAAATGCTCTCCAATGGTGAGTTAGGTTGTTTCTTTTTGACGCAACTATTGCCATAAGCTAGCTCATAATACGTAAAAATTAATCCCATAATTAGGGATGACAATGGTTTGGTCTTGGTCGGGTCCAGCTGGATCCAGATCTGGACTCGCCAGATTTTTTTGGACCTGGACTTGCCCCAAGGCCCGATGGGTCTCAAAATTTCAGACCCAAACCCAGACTCAGTGGGTCCAAGGGTCCTTAGCGGGTAATTAATGAATCCAACTCTATCATGAATTTTTTACTAGATTTATCAATTTGTTGGGTTAATTTTATACTTGTACATATGTATAATAATAACTATTGTGTTTAAATACATTTATTTAACACAATAAAAACATTTTAAATGAAAAAAAAGTAGTATATTAGGGTTTTACAAAATAGAAGCCAACACTTCAACAGACCTAATACTCCCAGGAGTTCTAGCATGCGCCAGAGTTTGTGTACTTGAGTTTTTATTTTTTCAAAAGGAAAAAATTATATTTGTTTATATTTTAATGGGTCCATGGGTTGACCGGGACCCGTATTTTTTTTTCTAGACCCGGACCCGCCCCAGACCCACTGAGTCCAAAATTTTTGGACCCAGACCCGTCTTAATGGACAGATTTCGATAGGGTCCAGACCGGGTCCAAGACTCACTGCCATCCCTACCCATAATAATAATAATAGTATCTACAAATTAGACGTAGATTCCCACCGTTATTTCATATGGATGGGATGTATTTTGGTCTCGTATAAATACAAATCATGTGTATTTTAAGTTTAGAGTCGTTGGGGCTAGATTTTCAGTAAAAAAAATTTCTTTTTTTTTCGAGAACAAAAATGTATAAATACTCTCGTTTGTTAAGTACATATTAAATAGGATTATTGGACGCTAATATACTGAACTATTAGGGTATTGGACAATAATATACCAAATTTTGACCTTGGATAATAATATATCAAAATTTGGGGGTGTTGGACAATATTGCACCCGGAACTATTCCGGCGATGGTTGACTCGGTGGATATCATACGTGGCAGGCGGAGATGCTGAGTTGGCAAAAAAATTTAAATTTCTTGACAGATCAGATTAGCACTTCCGCCTGCCACGTATGATATCCACCGAGTCAACCATCGTCGGAATAGTTCCGGTTGCAATATTGTCCAACACCCCCCAAATTTTGGTATATTATTGTCCAATACCCCAATAGTTCAGTATATTAGCGTCCAATAATCCTATTAAATATTATTACATTCTTGCAATGATAAATTAAAAGTATTTAGATTAAATATAAAAAATGACTTATAAATGAACTATATTTTTGATTTAATGATCAAGAGTTACAATTTAAAATAACTTTTGTATAACATTTCAATTATTTTTGGTCATTTGATAGAATATCAAAGGATAGTATTGCAAATACAAACAACACATCACCTATTTATCAATTTCATAGTTCTTGACATTATTGATAATTTCATTCAGTGATATCTAGCTATCCTACCATTACATGCTTCCCCACTATATCTCGTCCAACTCCCAATTATATAAGCAGACTTATGGTCATTTCAACACCACTAGTTATCAAGAACGATAAAGTAAAGGAGTGTATAACATCTTTATAAGGCATCGTTCAGTGGATAATAGCTATTATTAGGAAAGATATAGTACAAAAATTTAAAGATATAAAAGTAAAACAACATGAGAAATGTACAAAAGCATTATTTTTGTTGCCTTGATGCAATGCAAGGGCGGAGGAACTAGTGAACAGGACCGGGTTAGGGCTGTCGGTTGTTTGTGTATAATTAATTTTTCGAAAATATGGTATTATAAACAAGGAAAATTTGATTCTAATAATTCCAATTTTTGACAATTGAATGATAATAATTCAAACTTTATTTTTATATGTAAGTCGTCCGGAAAAAGTTAAATTATATTTTTTGATACTGAATCTACCTTCATATTTCACTTAAAAATTTTAAAATTTTTAGATTTTTGTAACTTTTATTGCTGCCCCTAGAAAAGTTATAAAGTAGAGTTATTTCACTGAGGCCGTGAACATGATCTGCAGAAACAGTACAAGAAACACCAAGTATGGGGCCGTTGTGGCCAATGCAAGAACTTGATCAACCAAAGGAACTGGGAGGCTTGGATTTTGCATGGTCACCGGGAGACTAACCAAGTGGTAGACAAACTAGCCTCACTGGGAAGTACGCTTGATTCAAACCTTGTCTTCTTCACCGAACCACCTTCGAAAGTTATGGATAATTACGTAGCAGATTGTAATCGGGCCGAGTGGCTCCGAACTGTTAGAATGTAACAATTGCTAAGGCTTTGCCCTCCTCTGCACCCACTTTTAGATTTTTTTTTTTAGAATCCAAACAAATATTATAATTTTTTAAGGAATAAAAAGGAAAAAGTCATTAAAAAATCGAAAATACTTGGCACAAAGTTTGTAAATTTACTAAAAATCATAGGTAAATGTTGTGTTAAGTTCGGGAGTAAACCCAAGTCTCAATCCACAATATTTAACGTCTGCGCTTGGTGGTGGTGGTCTAAAAAAATACAATTTTTTTGGGACTGCTTGTGTAGAAAAATGAAGTTCAAATTATTACCGTTCAATTGCTAAAAATTGACATTATTAGAATCTACAAAATTGAGTTAAATTCTAGTATTGGGACCCTTCCAAATATCAAATCTTCTATACGGCGCTCGTTCGTGGTCATACTTGGCTTCGCCTCTAGTGCAACGGGTTATGGTGGTAATCGACCTGCAAATTTATAGGCTTTTTTTGTGTTGGGTTTACTTCGAGTTTGGATAGAAAAAAATGGTGTTCAAGAGCTAGAACTTTTTGACAGGTTCAATTGGAGTTCATACTAGGTCAAATACCGCAAGGTCTTAGTGACAGAAAGGATTAAAAAAATGATGGTTGTTTTGTCACAATTGGTATCTTCAGGTAAAAACAGGGGTAGGTGTCATATTGAACATTCGACCACTTCTACCAGACAGTTGTTTTGTCACAATCAATAGCTTCAGGTAATAACATGGGAAGATGCCACATTAAACATTTGACCACAAACATCCAACATTTGTTCAAGTTTGAGGATTTCCAACCTACTTATTTTTCCTTCCATAGCATCCACATTTGCTGCTCTCCACATCCAGGTCCGGGTGCTCATCCATATTTACATGCACTTATAAAAGAGTTTCCTCAAGTTGACCCTTTTGTGCAGGGATACAATATGGAGAAACACAAGCGAGCAAAGAAAACATTCTATGATCAATAGGATGATCTTGTGCTGATGCCAAGATAGATGCAATCGAGGCGAGTAGAAGACACCTTTTACAATCTAGACGACATGATTCTGTGGACAGAACTGTTGAGAAGTTTGGGAGCAAGTGGTACACTAGAAAATATACTTTTCTTATTACTCAACAATATGACAAGACACCTACACAATACTTAGATACATATACTCACTCAATTTTGTGGGAGACCTCTCAAACTCTCTCTTAGACACCTCTCTTACTCTCTTCAATGTAGGATGTCTCACCACTCATGCTCTACCTCACGATGACCCCTTACCCCTATTTATGCTAACTCCACCTCCTTAATGTATGGTGGAGGTTAAGCCAAGTGTCATACTACAACTCATACATATCTTGATATTTCCTAGGATATTTCTAGAACACATACTTAATATCTTAGATATTCTATGTATCTAGATTAATCTAGGTAAATATCCTAGATATTATAGTAGCTAGATTAATCTAGACAAATCTCTAGATTTTTCTCTCAACCATAATTATCTTTCTCTAGAATTTTCCTATATATTTCTTTTATAAAGTAGGTGATGATATTTTATATCTAACACTCGCCTTTAGCACCCACTTTCCTTCAATGTCATCTTGGTGAGGTTTTCCTGAACTTGTTTGAGCTCCATGCAACTTAGAGTCTTCCTGTTGATATCTTCCTCTTGGTCTTCCGTCCACACGTTGGTATCTCCTCTTAACGTTTTCCTTTGTGTGAACTGATTCTTCCATCATTGGTATACCTGGATATTTGGGATTCCACTTGTGTGACCACTCCATCCTTCTTTGTTGCCTTTTAATTTCTTCTTTATCTTCTTCTCCTTCTATGCTTTCAACTTGAAGTGCTTTCTCTTGACTAAAGTCTTGCTCGCCATCTGATGTTGGTTGTTCAAGTCTTTGCTCTATGTCTTCCTCGATTGCCTTAGATTCCGGAAGAACCACTACTTGGTGATTGGTGTGTATGTCACTCGTCATGGAGGGAACGTCTTCTTCTTTGGACTCATTCACACATGACATAGCTAGTTCTTCCTTCGGTGCTTGAATAGTCTCCTCGACCTTGAATGCTTGGATATACTCTTCCATTGCCAATGATGCTTGAAGATCCCATTCTTCTTCACTGTCATAATCTTTGAAAGTTGCTATGTTACCTTCCAGTGGAGGTGATCTATAATCCTGAGCAAAATGACCTTTCCTGCCACATTTGTAGCATCGATCGTCTCTGATAAACCGTATTTTTACGAGTTTTTAACCTTCTTTTCTATGCTAGTTTTCGCCTTTCAAGCTCTTTTTCCCTAATTTATAAGTTAGAATCATTTACTTCCCTCATTTATAACTAAAGTGTGTGGATTTGCTTGTATTTAGGTGTTTTTGCCCCTTATAATTAAAGATCGACGCTTTTATGACGATAAGGAAGAGGGTAAGGAGCAATGAAAGGTGGAAGAATAAAGAAATCAAGAGAAGACCAACTAGTACAACCCCTAGCACAAGTTTTGCTGAAGAAAAGAGAGAAAAAGGGTTTGGCACAGGTTGTGCCAAGGTCAGCACAAGGTGTGCTGTTGGTAGTTTCGTTTTTTCCTCATATTAATTCATAATTCTAGGGTTTCTATTGAGGATAGTTTTCATTTTATCTTTCATTTAGACTTTGAGAGAGTTTTCTCTCAGGCCTCTCTAGAGGCTTTAGGGTAGTTTCTAGGTTTTAGATTATGCTTTGCAAGAATTTATCAACACCGTTTCCGGATTTCGCATCTAAATTCAAGACTAAGTTCTCTTTATTTGTCTCTTTACATACATGTTCATTTACTTTCCTGTTAGATTGTTCTTGTTCCTTTTTAATTGCATCAATATGTTAGTTTGTTGTTAATTTCGAGTTGTTTGGGTTGTGATTGACGTAGTTGACGATGAATTAAGTTGTTTAGGTTTAATCTGCCAAATTCATGCTTGTAATGTGAGGTTTTCTCTTTGCCCGCCACATGTTCGATGAAATGCTCGAGGTTCATTTGTTTTGATTAGGCAATTGATTTATGCTGAGAGGTGAAATCAATTTGCTAGTGTGGGTAGAGAAAATGGTTGGGGTTCTGGCACGAGAGTGTTGAATTCTGACTAGGTCCAGATCGTTAATCCTTGTGTTAATTAGGCTAACTCTATGAGAATAGACAGTTAGAATAGTTAAGTCAGTATCTGACCCTCGAGAGAGGGCTTTGACGAGTTATTGGATTAAGTTAGCCTCTGACCCTCGAGAGAGGGCTTTGGCAAGTCTCTGATCCTCGAGAGAGGGCTTTGACGTTCAATATGTTGCAATCGACCCCTCTTAATTGCTTGTTTATAATTGGTAGGTTAGGTTAGTCAGATTGATTAGTTGTTGAATATCGTTTTTGCAGCCTGAACTTCTTTTATTGTTTTCATAGTTCGTAGTTTTGATTATCACCACCATTATCTTTGGTTAATCTACCTAGCTTGAAACACTTGAGTAAGTTTTGCTTGCCTAGAACACAACTCCCTGTGGATACGACAACCGTACTCCCAAAAGTACGACTACAGTCTCGTCTATATTTTATTTTCTTCTTGTTCTTCTTCATCTTTATCATCATCATCGTCACATGGTTGAAGTGTTCCCCCTTGATATGGAGCTCTCCTTCTAGTAAAGAAAGCTTGGTCGTTCTCCTCTACCGAGACCTTAGACATCTGTTTGTCTAGGTCTTCTTGATTCACCAAGAGACTCTAATTCTGTTAAGGATGGTTGTGTAGCCCAACCCCTAGTTGCCGCTACAAGACCGCTATATTTGGGGCTTAAGCCATGAATGATTATCCTCCTCATCCTTGATTCACTTATTGCACTTTCTGGGTCTACTTTTGCAATTTCAACACATAAAGATTTAACTTTAGTAAAGTATTGACTCACCGTCATGTCTCCTGGCTTGATGGACATGAGCTCATTTTCTAATTGCTGCAACTTGGCTTCATTCTTCTTGGTGAATAGTGTAGCTAAGGTATTCCACGCTTCCTCGGGTGTCTCGCAATCTTTAATCCGGTATAGATACTCGTCTTCCATGGTAACGGAAAGGACAAACATTGTCTTTCCTGCCTTGATCTCCCATTTCTTTTTCTCTTCCGGATCCGTTGGTGATGTCTTCTCTACGCCACCAACAATCTCCCATAAGCTTTGCCCCTTCAAGTAGTACTTCATGCGTGTACACCAAGTACTGTAGTTGCTCCCATTGAGCTTCTCATGCGAGCTAGCCGATCCCGAAAAATCTGCCATAACAACTTGGTAAGTGCCCTGCACTTCACCAACACTCTTGTGGTCCCAGACCAACAACTCCAACAACTATCACAGTCCCAGACTGTGCCGGCAGAATCTCCCCTGTGCTTTGGTCCCCGACAGTGTGCACACAAAAAATGCTAGCTCAACGCACCCTTCGAACCTTGCTCTGATACCACTTGTTGAGAAGTTTGGGAGCAAGTGGTACACTAGAAAATATACTTTTCTTATTACTCAACAATATGACAAGACACCTACACAATACTTAGATACATACACTCACTCAATTTTGTGGGAGATCTCTCAAACTCTCTCTTAGACACCTCTCCCACTCTCTTCAATGTAGGATGCCTCACCACTAGGGGTGGGCAATGGGTCGGGGCCCCATAGGGTCAAGAGGGTCGAGCTCTAAATAATAAGGGTTGTGAAAGGGTCGGGTCTTTAACAAGCCGGCCCATCTCACAATCTAAAAGGGTCGGTGAATCGACCGGACTGGGTCGGCCTAGGATAACTCAAAATGAATAGGTTTTCCTATTATTTTAAATGCTAACCTTATTTAAATATATTATTAATACTCCTCTTAAATAATAATTAGCATAATTATTTTTTTGTATAAATACACTTAATTTTAACTTTAGGGTCAAACGGGTCGACCCACGGGCCGACCCTTATTTTCACTAAAAAGCCCTGACCCAACCCATTACTATGAAGGGTCGACCTTGACCCGACCCGCCCTACATGACCAATGGGTCGACCATAACCCGACCCGACCCAACCTGGCCCGTTGCCCACCCCTACTCACCACTCATGTTCTACCTCACTATGACCCCTTACCCCTATTTATACTAACTCCACCTCCTTAATGTATGGTGGAGGTTAAGCCAAGTGTCATACTACAACTCATACATATCTTGATATTTCCTAGGATATTTCTAGAACACATAATTAATATCTTAGATATTCTATATATCTAGATTAATCTAGGTAAATATCCTAGATATTATAGTAGCTAGATAGCCTAGATTAATCTAGAAAAATCTCTAGATTTTTCTCTCAACCATAATTATCTTTCTCTAGAATTTTCCTATATATTTCTTTTATAAAGTGGGAAATGATATTTTATATCTAACAAGAACAACTGAATCGGGATCATGATTGCATCGGTCACATCCTCGATCTTCTGTTAACGACCATGCATCGCGAGATTGAAAGAGGGAGACTTGATACTGGGGATGCTACTATGAATGCCTAAATAACAGACTTCATGGAAAATGGGTTACTGATGAGGCCTGAGGGTCTTCGTGTACACTATTCTTCATTGGTATAGAATGAATTTTGAAAAAAGGGTAACCTTCTTACAACTTGGGTATTTGATGCTTGATTCTCTTAAGTGCTTGGATAGTCTTGATGAACATCAAAACACGGATAAATTCGAGCAGCTATGTCACGAAAAGAGTTTTCAACTCTATAGCTGTTTGGTAAGGATTAATAACGAGATTTTCATGCTTGGAGTCGAGGACTTTTTCCAAGTGCCAAGTTTTGACAACTTATTTGAATATTTTCCTTATGATCAAATCTTGGGGATTTTCCTTGATTTTGTTACAACAAACTTTGATAAGCTTTTAGGGGCGAGCAATACTTTATCGACAAATGATCATGAGTTGGCCTTGAACAAGTGCAAGGCTGTTTCAATGCTGACTCTAGAGCAGATTTACCAAGTCACAGCTATTAGAGAAGGTTTGAGCTTCTTAGTAACATTTCTAGGAGATTCTCCGGTTCACGGGACCCTTCTTAGGAAGGTGGAAAGGATATACGATCACATCGAAAAGACGGCTAACATGGCAGGACGGTTGTGCTATGCATTCTTGATGGGTAGATTTGATGTTCTGCCAATAGATATCGGTCTCTATCTTTCTACTTTGCTGCGAAGCATTGAGTTCATTAAAGAGAAAATCCATGAGTGTGTGATACCAGTTGAGCACTTTATGTATGGGCTTATGTACAATGATGCATTCGGTTTGGGAAAAATTGAGTCCGATCTAAAACATCTCAAGGATCTTTTACAACACAATACTCTTTTGGTTCTTCCCCTGGAAAATGAGCTCAAAAGCCTTGAGAAGGAACTCATGCCCTTGGTAAATTTTGTTCGCAATTCAGAGAATGACTCAGTGGAAGATGAGAGTTCTTTCTATTATATAGGTTGTAGAAATTTAGTGAACGTGGTCTGCCAAGCTGAATATTTGATTGTATCTCTGGTTACTCAAGCTAGTCCGGTTTGGTATGTTAGTATCAGGATTGGTCAACTTATAAATGAGCTAAAGTATGTTAAAAAGGAGGTGAAAGAATATTGTCGAAACAACAAAAATGAGATTGGCATCCAACTGCTAGATGGCGCTACAGATGTTCTCGAGGCAGATTCATTTTGAGTGCCTACGAATTCAACATCACACATTATTGAAGAATTGATAATTACAACTGAGACAACACTCGAAAAAACCTACAACCGTTTGCCAAATCATCTGAAACTGTGTTTGCTGTACTGTTGTGCTGTTCCCAAAGGAGGAGCAATCGGAGTAAGGAAACTTATGATGCTTTGGATTGCGGAAGGATATATTTATAATCACAAAGGGGAGCGAATGCTTGGAAGAGGCGGCGAAAACATGCTTGATGGATCTGATTAAAAGAAAGCTACTCTTAGCAGTTAGTCATAAGTTTGATGGAAGTATCAAAGCATGTTGTATGAATGGGTCAGTGCACGACTTCTTGAGTAGAAAAGCAGAAGAAGAGAACATTATGACAATCACAAAAGGGTATGTCATCTCCTTTCTTATGATGCATTATTTTCCATATCAATCCCTATGGTTGATTGTCCACTATATGACAATGTCTTGTGTGTGTTGTTTTCAATGATCAATCTGGATGTTGCCTGCAGCCCGAATGGTGTTATATGCTCCCTTTTCGACGACTATATTATGGTAACATCAACCAGTTCTTTCAAGATATATGACAGAAGATGTCGAATAGCCATAGGTCGTCAATGCCAAGAGATCTTTCATAGTAGACCTTATAGTCCACATATGCAATTTGTGCTCTGCATTTCCCCTCACAGTTCGGAGTATCTTTTATCGGATGCTTCGTTCTTTTTCCATGGCTCGAAACTTCTCAAGGTTCTTGATTTGGAATCCATAGAAACACAAGGTGGCTTCCCAAGGGAAATAGAACAACTAGTTCTCTTGAAGTACTTTGCAATCAGAGGCATGTTTAACTCCATTCCATCACCAGTAAGAAAGCTGATGATTCTGGAAACATTTATAGTCATCGCCCCACTTTAACTAATATTCCTGATGTTATCCTCCGTATGTCCAAGTTGAGACATCTACGTCTTGACCAAGCTTTTTATTTTACACCAAGGGTTTCAACTGAATCCTTGTACAAGCATAAAGAGTTCGAGTTGGATTCCATGCAGACTCTCAAAACTGTCAGTATATGCAACCTTGAAGCTGAAGAGATAATGAGATGTTTTCCAAATTTTCAAGAGCTTAAATGTGAGATTTGTGAATTTAAGACCGATGCTTAGGGATCCCGCTTTCTTGCACTTGATTTTCTTCATCACCTTGAGACATTGAGTGTTTCCTTTGCGCATGGGTCTCAACGCCAAATTGTGAACTCATGGAAGTTAATATTCCCATCATCTGTTAGAAAGCTTACTCTGTCAGAGCTATGCTTGCCATGGAAAGAAATGTCTGCAGTTGGGACGTTATTGCATAATCTTCAAGTTCTCAAGCTACTGAATGGTTCCTTTGTGGGTGAAGAATGGGATATGGATTTCGATCAGGTGGAATTTCCTCGATTAAAGTTCTTAAAGTTGTGCAAATTGGACATTAAAAAATGGACGGTCAACTCAAGCAGCAAGTTCCCTATGCTCCAAAAACAGGCTGTGCTAGATTGTCACAAATTGGAAGAAATCCCAACAGTTTTCTCACAAATTGTTTCTCTGCAATATATAGATCGAGATGAAAAATTGTACAGCTTTAGAATCACAGTCATCCATGCAAACAGTGACTTTCAACTAAATTTTTGATTGGAAGTCCAGATACAGCCTTGCTTAGCTTCAGAGGGGGGAAAATATGTGAGGAATCTGTTTGTCGATTGGTGATTAACATTTGCCTGGGATTTTCTTTTGTTTCCATTTAAAAAGTTGTTAAATATGTGTAATGGTTTGTTCATATGTAAAATCACCCTTAAAACAAGTACAATGCTGCATATTTCTTTAACTTTTCACAAACTCTGACAAAAACATACAACCAGACAGTAGTTCATTCATGTGTAAATCTATATGACGTGATTTTTGGATTCTTCCTTCATCCTGGTAATCACATTGGATGCAGCCCTAGTGATCGAAGAGATGAGCTGCAAGTAGTTGTAGTAGGGCTTCTTAAGCACAAAGTGGACAACAGTTTCAATGTTACGATGTACCCCCACGCAACGTTAAAAAATGTCACTGGAATTGCGGATACCTCGTCGACCCGTTTCTTGATCGAGGGAGCAAACTCATAAGTGAGATTCCTTTCGATTCCTTGAGCAATCGAATCTCTTCTATTAGGAAATGATCAACTGCTGCATTAGTACTACTACTCAAGTGATCGTCTTTGAACATGAGTTCAAAATGTTGGTTTAGTTTCTCTGCTACCAGTGCCATGCATTTGAAGATCATCAGGGTACTCATCATACTCCCCTCTCATCGGAATCTTGTCAAGGTGTCCTTCACCACCACCATAAGGTCCATGAGGGAGGTCATGGCCTCCGCCACAGAGGATAACTCCTTGGGCATTCAAAAGCTGAATGGAGGAATCTTGATTATTCCAAAAATGTCAAAAACGTCATCCAACTTTCCCAAAGAGTAAAAAATGTCACTACCATCAATTAAAATAAAAAAGGATTATTGGATGATAATACACCGAACTTTAGGGGTATTGGACAATAATTCACTGAACTTTTTTCTTGGACTCTAATACACTGAACTTTGAGGATATTGGACAATAACGCACTCAGACCAATTCAACTGGTGGTTGACGCGGTGGTTGTCCTACTTTGAGGTGTCGTTTTCTATTTTTTTCAGAAAAAAACTTTTGCCGTGTAAGAAAGTACACATAAGCAGGATGACTAATATATTTTTTTGGAAAAAAATAGAAAAACGATACCTCAAAGTAGGACAACCACCGCGTCAATCATCAGCTGAATTGGTCTGAGTGCATTATTGTCCAATACCTTCAAAGTTCAGTGTATTAGAGTCCAAGAAAAAAGTCCAGTGCATTATTGTCCAATACCCCTAAAGTTCAGTGTATTATCATCCAATAATCCAATAAAAAAAATGAAGCAAACTTTCATTTATTTAAATTAATATATAAAAATATTTAAGTTTCAACTGGAGATTCGTTAGAAAATAAAAAATTTCTTTATAAATCATGTAATTGTAAATTTATTTCTTTACAATTAGGATTTTATATTGTAACGTTATTTTTTTATGTTTTCTCTGTAAATTTTATTTTATTTTATTTCTTAGTTTATTCTCAAAATATTTATAATAATATTATCTTTATGACTGTTCTTTGTCACCTTTTTTTTTGGGGTGGGAAAGGTGGGGAAAACCCCCCTTGTTCTTTGTCACCTTTGTCTTACTATAATATGTAAGACATCACTATAATATATATATATATATATATATATATATATATATATATATATATATATATATATATATATTTATATATATAGAGAGAGAGAGAGAGAGAGAGAGAGAGAGAGAGAGAGAGAGAGAGAGAGAGAGAGAGAGAGAGGAGTTTTGTGAGAAGAGAAGCATGAAAGATCCTTGTCATTGGTTCCAAGATCAAGGGTGGTGATAAATTAGGTATTTTATCTTTATTTCTAAGGTAGGCCCTTAAATGTGATTGGCTAGAAATTTTTTTTCTTTTTAGAGTACATCACGTGAGAGAGAGAAAGGAGTAAAAAAGGGCTTGCAGGCTGTTGTTAATGTCAATGCAAGTTCCAAAAACACAATCATTCTCCATTTTTGAAATTCCAACTGGTGCTTGCAGAAGGAGGTAGAAAACACTTCAGCGATTTCCGGCAACTATAAACGACATCCCGGCGAGGTGAATTCCGGTAGGTTTTGAAATCAAGTCGGTTACTTGCAAAAAGGGGGGACGTATGAACGATATCCGACAACTTTGGGCATCCGTTGCGATTTTCCGGCAAACCCTAAACGATAATCGGAAGGAGAAAGACCAGTGCAATTTTTCGGCATGTGAGGTGTTGTGATTTTTGGGTTTATTTTCTGTTTTGATTGAAATTAGGGGGGGTAGATTTTTTTGTGTATTTGTGGATTATGACAGATCCAGTGACGTTTTGGGGCGGAATTCGAACTGTTGAGTGTGTTTTTGTCAGTGTAGGAAGCGAATTAGGCAATTGTTGATGGCATCAAAGGGAGTGAATGAAAAAGATATTGACCAGAGGAAGAATGAGATATAAGTCCATATGCCTATGAATTTAATTCATCATTTTTGGGTGTTTATTGTTCATATTAGGTCTGGGTAATAACATGAAAGCTGGAATTTATTGTTTGAGACAAAAGAAAATGGGTAGTCAACTGATGCTCATCGTCAATACAATTGATGTTCATTTCATATTGCTTTGTTACTACTGTTTGGAGGTTTGATGTTCATTTCATTGCCGAGTGATATTTTTTGTCAAACACTCATTTGATAAGTTATACCACTACACGTTAAACCCATTGACCCTAAATTGGGTGACAAAGGGTGTTCCCTAACTTGCATTTGCATCCGTAGACCACACCTCAAACGTATTTCCTGAGGAGGTTGTTCGACATCTTAAACCGGCCATACATTAAACCTAGAGCTGGGCAATGGGCCGGGTTGGGCCGACTCTTTACACTTGTAGGCTAGGGTCGGGTCAACACTTTTGAGACAAAGAATAAGGTCGGGTCATGGGCCAGCTGACCCTGACCCGTCCATGACCCGCCCATTTGCATATGATGCTTTTTTTCCTGCTGTATGCTATTAAATTCCTTTTTTTTTCCTGCCTTCACATAATATCATTCATAAACAACTTTTATGCTGTTTGGACTTTCTGCCCCCTTTTTGTTACATCCACATAATTATATCCAAAATTACATCCAAAATTACAAAATTATATCCAAAATAGTAGCACCAAAATTACATAATTATATTCAAAATAGAAGGACCAAAATTATATCCAAAATTACATAATTATATCCAAAATAGCTAATTGTAAACTCAACTCAAAAATCTTCCGAAAATGTAAACTCAACTCTTCAAATGAGAACCTTCCAAAACTGAAGCAATTAATAGCTCAAGAAATAATCAAACCCTTTGATTCTGATTAACACCCCGGATTAAACTAAGATGCTAGTCTTTGAAGCTTTCGCCGCGATTCCAATGGTTGCCATAGGTGCTCTTTGCATTTGCAGCATCTTCTCATCACCAAAACTAAAAATTAAATTCCTTTTCAGATCGAACCCTAAAATTCAACCAACAATCGAACCCTATAATTCCTTTCCAGATCGAAGTCAAAGCAGGGAAGAATCAGATCAACCAACACATCCAGAATTCACCAATTCGAAATTCACTAAACAGATCAACCAACATAATGAACAAAAACACATCCGAAACTCACTAATTAAAACCCTAAAATTCCTTACTCTTGGTAATGAATAGAAAGAGGGTAGAGATTGACCTTAAATCCTTAATCGAAACGAAGAAGATCAAGATCTGATGAATTTGAAGGCTATGATTCGATGAAGGATCCGTGAATCCAAGTGCAGAATTGAAGGTCTAGAGAAGGCGATGATTCGATGAAGGCGATGATTGGTCGAATTGAAGATCCAGAATTGAAGATCGAGAATAGAATTCGAGTGAGAAGTGAGGAAGAAAGTGAGAGGGAGAAGCGAGAAGGTGATATGGCATTGGTATCTACAGGGGCAGAGGGTCGATTGGGAGAGCTGAGAGGGAGAGGTGAGACTGTGAGAGAAAACCCTATTTTGGCCCCATTTTTGCTGACCCTATAGTGACCCGCGAAATACCCTACTTGAGCCCTAATTTTGCTGGCCCATTACCAGCCCGACCCCTTTCAATTTTAAATGGGTTTTGACCCTTAAAAATTAGTCCTGACCCTTGCAGTCCATAGGGCACCTGGCCCAATGCCCAGCCCTAATTAAACCCATTGACCCTAAACTGAGTGACAAAGGGTGACTACACTTGAGCTAAAGAAACAACAAACTACCGTACTTGAAAAACTAAATACTCCCAACATGTGCTCAAGCGAGCCCCATAATACAACACACCTAATTCAACAACCGAATACATAAAAATTACACTTAACTAGGTGCTACAGGGTGACTACACTAAACAAAAGGCTTCAAAAGCTAAATACAAGTCAAGCAAAGTGACAAAGTCTAGCCAACATCTGCTCAAACCCCATGATACTCCCTTGGCCTTAGTTGAACATATATAGTCACACTCAAATCGATCTCGACTCATAACCAGTAATCAATCACTCGATTTGAATCCGATCCATGATCTTGGAAACCACCTGCTTGGACTCCTTGAGGAGCTTGATACTCGTATTGAGACTCTCGCGCTTAGCAGCCACAGATGGGGGTTCCTCCATCATCCTCTCAAACCCCCCCACATACGGACTCATCAACTCCTTGACAATCTCATTCAACAATTCCTTGTTCACCAACTTCTGAATGCTGAACACCAAATGGAGTCCCATCCAATCCACAAGCCGCCTCAGCACGATCCTCCAATAGGCCACCATCCTCATCTTCAGGTCCAGCGCGTCCTGAGCCACGTGCTTGACCTTCCTCAGGTGGCCCACATTCACAATCCCAAACCCGTTGATGTCCAACAGCACCCCCGTGTTTTCTTTCTCCATCATCTCACGAAACGCATGTTGACATGCCATGAGTTTACTACAAGTCAAGGAGTACTCAGGGTTGCAGGTGTAGTCTGCGAGCTTCTCCATTTCGATTATCTCTGAAACGTGGTGCAGAGAGTCATCCCTCATCTTAGCGATCAGGTTACAGGCGGCCCGTTTGGTGGAGGAAATGATTTGTGGGTAGTTGTCACACTGCTTGTTTAGGACCGAGATTAATACTTCTTCGACATAAGTCCACACCTCGGTGACAAAATTTCTAGGTTTCGATGAGATCCCATCAACCCGTTTTTTCAATAGGGTTAGGAAAACAGCGCGAGGGGGGAAGTTTGGGAGCCCAATTCCCTTAGCCTCCTCTAAGGCTCGAACCTCCTCTAGCAGAAACTCGGATGAATTACTATTATTCAGGTTGCCTTCTTCACACTGGAGCTCAACTGAGTACTTGTTTAGCATCTCAGCTAAACGGGCAGTGCAGTGCATTTTGCGATCATCAGGGTACTCGTCGTACTCCCCTCTGATCATGATCTTCTTCAGAGTCCACTTCCCCCATCAGGTCCATGAAGGCAGTCATGGCCTCCGCCACAGAGGATAAGTTCTTCGGCATTTTGTTCAGTTCGGTTATGCTGGAGTTTAGCTTGTCGTTGATTTGGCTGACTATGTTGGGCAGGCACTTGGAGATTATGTTGGCCTGGATCTGAACCAGGTTGTGGGCTAACACTGGAATCCCAACCATCGACTTGTTGATTTTCGAAAGCAAAGGGTGAGACCCGAATAGTCGAGATTCCTCCATTCGGGCCTCCTCATAGGACTCTTGCCCCACCCGGTTACGAACACAAACGTACCCTAACCCGATTTTGACATCGCCATTGGTCACCTTCTCGAATAGACCTTCCGGTTTCAGATCAGCTTGGGTCACTACAGCAAGTGTCCTCTGACCTGTAGAAAATAATGTCAATTTTCACAGTGCACACAATTTCAGCTATTCTTTGCTTTTTCCCCCTCATATTGGTATATGATCAAATTTGCAAAATCCCACACCCTAGTTTGAGTAACTACTGCAGCAAATGATGTCAAATTTTACTGTCCACAAAATTTTGGCATATGGGTATGATCAAAATTTGACTCAAAAATTGAACTCAAGAATACAAAAGCTTGGCAAAATTACACACCCTAGTTTGAGTTATTACAACAAGTGTCCTCTGACCTGCAGCAAATATTGTCAAAAAAATTTACTGTCCACAGACCTTCATCAAATCTTAGCTTTCCCACCCTCATTTTGACAAATGGGCATGCTCTAATTTGACTCAAAACCGAACAGAACACCATGGAAAAAAAAAAAAAAAATCTGACCTGTTTTGTCAACACTCTGTGAGAGCATAATAGACTCACAGGTGGAAAAATCGACCGTTGCAGACAGAACATTGAGAATGATGGTTTCCTCCGGCTTGATGTACTCCATGATCATCTCCTTCACAATGTCGTATATATTCTCCGGCTGCCCGTTGACCGGTACCCGCGTGATCCCGGGCAGGTCCACCATGGTCAAATCGGGCACCCCGTACTTCCTCACCACCAGCGTGATCGGACGGTTCACAATCCCCTTCGCACCTCCGGCGATCTCATGCGTCGCACACTCGATATCCTCCGCCACGTGCGACTCGTCCGTGTCGACGGCCTTGTCGGCGTACTCGAGCGTGTAGGCCGGGTCGGAATCCGGGTCGGGGTTGTTCTGGAGGCGCATGATGAGCGGGACACGTGTGCAGATCCCCTGGGCACGTGGGAGGGCGACGCCGGCGAGGGACTCGAGGACGCTGGACTTGCCGGAGGACTGGTCGCCGACGACGACGATGGTGGGGAGTTGGATGCCGGAGGACTGGGTCAGTTTCAGGGTGCGGAGGTTGTCGACGGCGTCCAGGAGGGGGCGGATGCGGTGGTTGTACGACGAGATCAGCGGCGGAGGGGCGGCGGAGATGGGGAGGACTTCATGGTGGTGGTGGGTCGAAGGTATCACAGCCATTTTTTCTGGTTGGTTTTTTGGTGATCGTAGGAGGGAGGGAAATTTGGAGTGGTTTATTATATCTGCTGAACTCTACCCAGCTGCAAGACTTCAAATAGAAATGGAGTCAACTTGGCAGTCATTAGTCAAGCACTAAGCAATTATATTAGTCTACTTTTGATGAATTGATTGAATTGATAATTATCATGGGACAAAGCATGGACTTCTTTTGTGATGTGTACAAAAGATAACCTATGGTGAAATTATAGGAAGTGCCATAATACATATGGGTTTTTGGCTCAAAATAATATGAAGTTGGCGGTCATTGGCTGAAAATAATCCAAACTCACTTTTTGGCTAAAAATAATCCAAACTTTTAACCTATTTACTCAGACTAAACTGAAATCGATTTCCGGCTTCGGAACTCTGACTGGTCAACTTATGTAGACCCCAGTCAACATAAATTCAAAACCAAAATCAATTAAAGAAACACATGCTCAGGCTTCCCGGTCAGAATTCTGACGCCGGAAATCGATTTCGGTTTAGTTTGAGTAAATAGGTTAAAAGTTTGTATTATTTTCAGCCAAAAAGTGAGTTTGGATTATTTTCAGCCAATGACCTCCGACTTCGGATTATTTTGAGCCAAAAACCCTATATATAATGATATGGTAAAATTTATAAAAATCGTGATCAATGATCAATGCGATAAGTGAGGATAGAGAATACAAAAAGTAAAAGAGAAAAAGGAAGATAAAGATAAGTGAATAGATATATTGATGATAAATATGATAGAGTGTGATCTGATATGGTACAACAACAACAACAACTTCCCAGGTGACACGTTTGAGCGCGGTCTAGGAGATCATAAAGTAGGCAACATTACCCCCGTGAACAAAAGTTCATGAAAAGACTGATTCCGACGGATCCGAAAGAAAAACAGAGGGGAAGCTTGTTAAGGGAAGAAACTACATACCAGAGTGTTGTGAGTGCTTTCGGACGAGCAAACAAGTATCTGCACAAGAAAACAAATACAAGCCAAAAGACCTAAAACTAGCTCGAAACTCAAATACCCTTCCTCATCGTATCGTGTGAAAAATACTAAATGGTTTGGTAAGTTGTAGTGTCACATCGTATCGTACAAAAGAACATGACATTAGTACTTGTTATATCACTAGACTCTCAGCAAATACTATTAGGAAACTATAAAATTATATTCGTTTTGGTAAATACTATACAAAAAGTTATTAACCAAAACCAAAAAGAATACTTCAAAATTCTGAACATGGATAAATTGGATATAGTAATCCTACATTTAAATTTTACAATTTAGAAAGATTAGGACAAAATATACCATATAGCGTGGTGGACATACTTGAATCTACCATATGTATTAAATTAGGCAAATTTTGATGTGTTGAATTTTAGAAAAAAAATTGATAAATTTTAAACATATTGATAAATTTTACACTTAGAGTATATGCAATGATGAGTTTTAATTCGACTCACTGCTGATGTGGCATGAAACGAGAACGGGATGAGGTCGTATAGGACATTTCAGTGGTGAGAATGAGACTCGTCTCGCGAGAATCTCGCTTTCAAACTCGCGAGACGAGTTTGAAAGCGAGTTTAAAATATTAATATTTTAATCATATTTTTTTCTCTTTCCTCCTCCACCTCATTTTTTATAAATATAACCAAATTAATTATATTCTTAAGTGGGACCGATTTACTTTTTTTAATTAATATGAGTCAAACTCATTCTCACTATTGGAAAACTAGCTAAATAAAATGTTAAATTTTGACTCTTCCACAGATTCCACGTCATACAATTAGTCAAACTCAAACTCAAACTCACCATTACGGGTGCTCTTATGTTGATAAATTTACAATGGATTTTATAATAAATATTAATAAATTTTTTTATTAAAAATTGACATCTTAAGCTTTAAATAGGTTTAAATTTAACTGTATGATTTCTATTTTTAAAAGTTATACGATTAAACTTTAAACATTTTAAACATAAATTTCTTAATATATGAGGTATGATTATTACTAACTCAAAGACAATCAATATGAGAGGGAGTACTAGATTTACGGGAAATCTGCCTGTCATACGCTACGTCTTTTCTATAGGGTCTGAAAGCTGAAGATTCTATCTTTTTCCGTACAATTATTAGGCCCAAACCACTTTTACTTTCCCTTGCTCTTTTCCTCTCTGCGGAGTGCAGGTTGCAAAACCTTCTCTCTGTGTTTTTTTGTTTTTAATGCCAATTCAATGTTTTTCTTTTCTTTCTCACTATCTCGAACCTCTCCTAGATTATACTACCTCCGTCCTAAATTGTCAAATTTTCAAATTATTTTATCTCTTTTTATTTATTAATTTTACAATTTCAGTGATACCTATTATTATCTTTATTAATGATGCGTCGAAAGTCAAAATATTATTTAAAATGTGAAAAGTCAATGTTAATTGTAAGAGTATATTTGTCAAAGTTCAACTTTTCTACTCAATTTCCTGAGTGCCTTGGACTTTTAAAGTTAGTTAGACCCCGTTATTTTAAGCGGCACCGTTCGGGATGGCAATGGGGCGAGGAATCCCCGAACCCGCTGTGGCCCCGACCGCTCTGGGGAAAAATCTCCTCCCCCATTGGGGATGGGGACGGGGACGATTTTTCAAAATCCGCTCAGGGATGGGGCGGGGATGGGGACAAAATTTTCCCCATCCCCGTCCCCATTTTCCCCGCCGGGGAAAATTCCCCGTCCCCATTCCCAAATCCCTGTCCCCGAAAATTTTAAAATTAATAAATAACCTTTATTCTAATTCATATATATATTAATAGTAAGGATAAAGTAGCAATTTTTGAATTTTAAGTCAGAAACCCTAACCTAAACTCGCTTCCTTCCTCCTCCATAATTCCATTTTTTTTCGAATAATACTTGTTGATGACTTGATGTATTATTGTATTCTTTTTTTCCGAATAACACTTGTTGATATATTATTGCTTGAGCAAGTTAAATACGTTGTATTTTGAACATGTTAAACACCAGGTCCGATTATAATTTGATTAGATTTGGGTAGTTTTAAAAGATCCCTATTGGGGATGGGGAATCCGCAGGGATGGAGATGGGGCAAGAATCATTCCCCGAAGTGGGGATGGGGACGGGGATATACTCCCCCGTCCCCGATCGCCCCGTTGCCATCCCTAGGCATCGTTGCGGTGCGGCGGAATTTGAAAAAGTGTGGTGAAGTGTGGTGGGTTATGGTAAGTTGTGGCGGAAGTTGTGGTAGGTGGGGTAAGTGAGGAGAGAGAATGTAAAAAATAGAGGACAAAAGTGAGGAGAGAGAAAAGTAAGTAGATATTTTGATAATGATTTGTGGTAAAGTGTGGTAGAGTGTGGTGAAGTGTGATAGAATATTGAGTAGTGCGGTTTGGTGCGGTACCGCACCGCTTGGTACCACATAAAAGAACGGGGTCTTATTTTAACACTTAATAAGGGACGGAGGTAGTACATAGGCGGTCCAAAATCGGTTAACCACATACGTGGTTAACTGCTTTTATGGTTTAAGGATTTTGTAAACTTAAACTTAAATCGCATTATGTTGTTAACTATATTTGAAAACTAGAAAACGAAACCAAACTGAAATTGTCGATTAACCGCATTCTAAATTTGGTTTATGATTAGCCACAATTAACCATCGATTCTTAAAAATTTAAAATAACAATTAAGAAAGAAAAATTAACATTTTTAATTTCAAATTTCAAATTTTGGTACTAAATTAATTAAAACCAGTTAATCACGGTTAACCAATTTTTTGAAATCCAAAACCGAACCCAGTTATACTGGTTGGATTAACCGAATCGCAAAACTCAAAAATCTTAAACTAATTAATACATATCAAATGTGCCGTGGTACGTGTGGGATTAAACAACAGTAATACTCCATCACAAACTAGCAAAGATAACTACGCTACAAATGTACATCTAAGCTCCTGGGTGACATAGTCGGTTGTTGGGTGTGTCATTAATACTCTTTTCCTTCTTATCGTTTTGGCTTCTTTTGGATGTATGATACTCTTTAAGAGTTGTATGCTCTTCTAGTGCCCTTTGGCACATTAAATATAAGGGCTCGTGTGACCGCTATTTATAAAAAAAAAAAATAACTATGCTACAAATGACTTTATGACAATGTTTTGTGGGTGTTGTTTTCAATAATCAATCTGGATGTTGCATGCTCAACTGGTGTTATATGCTCTTCTCTTTGATGACTATATTATGGTAACGTCATCCAGTTCTTTCAAGATATATGAGACAATAACAAAGAATTTGAGTTGGATTCCATCCAAACTGTCAAAACTGTCAGTATATGCAACCCTGAAGTTGAGCGGCTAAGGAGGTAGTGAGATGTTTTCCAAATCTTCAAGAGCTTAATTGTGAGATTCATAGATTTAGGACTGACGATTCAAGATCCCACTTTCCTGCACTTGATTTTCTTCATCACCTCGAGGCATTGTCGCATTGAGTGTTTCCTTTGCGCATGGATCTCAATCCCAAATTGTGAACTCGTCGAAGTTTATATATTCCCATCATATGTCAAAAAGCTTACTCTGTCAGATCTATGCTTTCCATGGAAAGAAATGTCTGCAGTTGGGAGATTACTCCAGAATCTTGAAGTTCTCAAGCTACTGAATGATTCCTTTGTGGGCGAAGAATGGGACATGGAAGCTGATCAGGTGGAATTTCCGCGATTAAAGTTCTTGTGCAAATTAGACATTAAAAAATGAACTGTCAACTCAAACAGCCAGTTCCCTATGCTCCAACAACTGGCTGTGTTAGATTGTCAGCAATTGGAAGACATCCCAATAGTTTTCTCACAAATTGTGTCTCTCTAACAGATCGAGATGAAAAATTGTACAACTTTAGAATTACAGTATTCCATGCAAACAGTGACTTTCAACCAAATATTTGATTGGAAGTCCATATAGCCTTGCTTCAGAGGGGGGAAAAATGTGAGGAGACTGTTTGTACCTTTGCCTGGTTTTTTCTTTTATTTCCATTTAAAAAGTTGTTTAATATGTGTAACGGTTTTGTTCATATGTAAATCACCCTTAAAATAAGTACAGTGCTGCATATTTCTTTAACTTTTTCACAAACTCTGACAAACACATACAACCTGACAGTAGTTCATTCATAACATAGGAACTAGGCATAGATACTAAAATATCTCAGAAATTAGCTCTTTCAAATTTTTGCAAAATCAAGAGTGGATTTCCCATCATGGGCATTCTTGAAGAAGTTCTTCACATACTCCGAGTACAGAACATTCTTATACAGTACAGCTTCATCTCCACCACTCTTCAGCACTTCCGGGAGAGGCCCAATTATGTCACTCGGTCTAGGATTAGCAAACACAGGTACAGAATACCTGTTCTTGTTACTTGGAGCAAAGACACGATGCTCGACACTCTTGTATCGACCGTTGCTCATAATCTCAAGAGTGTCGCCAACATTTATGACAAGAGATCCGCTCGTTGGTGGGACGTGAATCCATCCATCACTGTCAACCTTTCGCACGTAAAGTCCTCCAGTGTCATCCTGCAGTAGGATTGTCAGTGTTGAGACATCAGAGTGTCGCCCTACACCAACTGTGAGCTCTGAGTTGGGACATGCAGGATAGCAAATTAAGTTAACCCTCCTTGAACCCATCAAGAGTGATTCTTTGGCATCATCAATCTCTTGTACGTTTATGCCTTGCATTAGAGCTGTCAGAAGCTTCTTGAAAAGAAGATTGCAACTTCCTATGTAATCCAGCACTTCATTCCTAACACAGATGTCAAATTTTGTCATTAATTTACAAGCAATTCCAAGAAAAAAAAAAGACAGACTGAAAAGAATAGGGCCTTAAGACACAATTAGATGAAGTTATAAGGGCATTACTTGCACACAGAAGGCCAAAGTGCACAAGCTTCATCATCTGAGACATACAACAGACTAAGATAATCCTTCCACTCCAAAGCCTTTTCGAGCTCAGGAAGGAAGCTTGTTGTGAGCCGGACATGATTGCTAGCGGTTCGCCCCTTCAAATACTTCATCTTCTCGTCAGGAGGAAGTTCAAAGAACCGAACAGCAGCCTCCTTTACATTGTCAAGCACCATGGCAGGCACACCATGGTTGATAACTTGAAAGAACCCGAACTTACTGGCAGCATCACAGATCAATTTTGAAACTTGATCCCAGTTCAACGACATGTCGATTATTGGGATCGTTTCGTTTTCAAGTAAGAGCATGGAATCCATCCTCTCTCTTACAGGTTGAATGAATTTTTGTGGCAGCTTGTCGAGCCCCATTTCTGTTAGGCCTTTTACTCCGTGGCCTTTGTTCACTGCCATTTGCACCAACTCCTCCTCTGAATAATGGCTTGAAGTTACCCCTGGGGCCATTGCAACAAGTTAAGCTGTAAACTTAAGGAGTAGTATGGTAGAATTTTGATATTTTGAGGTTTGTGATTTTTGGAGAATTAGGGTTGTTATTTATAGTGACATCGTAGGTAATTGCATGGTGATGGAGTGTGTACGTGCTAAGTAGCTGTGCATGGGAGTATATTCACACCGTTGTACACGAGCAAGTGATTCACACTCATAAAAGTTACCACATCAATCTCAATTACGTTTCTTATTTTACTACTGGATAATGGACCCATCTATTTCCTCTAACCAAAATGATATGAATCTCAGGGTGAGACATCTTTTAAGTGTTTTGCCTTATTATTAAAATTATACTATTATATATTAAAATGAAATTAAGTGATTTGATTGAATTTTATAATTATAATATCACATATAAATTGCATAAAGTTATACTTTTATCTATTATTTTTTATATTTCAAAAAACGCTTAAAATAAGTTTAACGTGATAGATCGATTAGGGTGTATTTGTACTCATTGACGCAGTCTAAATATTCCAAACATCTTATAATTGACAATTAATACTTACTATAAAAAAAATATGTCAAAAATGATAAGAAATACTAATTTAATAAAAGATAAAACACATAAAGAAATCTTAATTGGGACATGACTCATATCACTTAAAGTAAAGTGCGTTAGTCGACATTAGAAATTAAGTTGGTAATAAGGTGCAAGTGTTTCTTAATTTCGGCTAGTACACACACTATTTGACAAAAATCACACAATGCATCTTATAAAGATATGTAAACCCGTGTTGCACACAAATTATGATAAAGTGACCATTTTCTGGTTTCACCATATTTGTTTGTTTACTTTTCTATGGTCTTTGTAATATACCCCCTTTATAGCTCAATAATGGTTACTTTAGAAAGAAATCAAGAATGTAATAGTTGATTGGTAAATTGATAAAAAATATTTCTTCATAAATTATATAATCGTGTTGTAGATAATAAAATAAGAGGTAAATTTGATAAATCAGTTATTAATATTGTTGTATTGAATTGGTAAAGTGACAAATATTATGAAAAAAATCAGGCGAAGATATTGAAAAATGGAGGGAATTCACATTAGTCATAAATTTAAATATAAATAATATGTTACCAAAATCTTTGCTAGTGTGTGTGTGTGTCTATATATATATATATATATATATATATATATATATATATATATATATATATATATATATATAAGGAATAGATATAATGAGAAGGGCCTTTAAGTGAGAAGGAAAGCATGGAAGATCTTGGCCTTTGATCAAAGGATCTATGGTTGGGATCTCAGCTTATTTAATTATGTCGCAGGATTTGTGGGATTTGGAGAGAGAAAGTGCAAGCAAGGAAAAACCCCAATTTTGAAACTTTTCCATATCGGTACTCAAGCACACTGCAAACTTTAGTCTTGTTCTAGGATTTTTCAAGGAATTCGAGCAGACCATTCGGCATATTCTAGGGTTTTGTCGACAAACTTGCTCAACCACACCGGGGTTCTCAATCAAAGCATCGCCGGTTTTTTTTACCGTACACATTCAGCAACATCAACAGCAACATCAAGGGCATCACTACCTCCTTTACTTGACTAGGAGAATCACTCCACTTGATCTCGCTTGACTTGAGTAATCGGGCCGCCTAATAAGTAAAATGCATTTCTACTTGATCTCGCTTGACTTGAGAATCATGTTTTAAAACATTCGCAAATGAGTGGGGGAAACACTCAGTGCACAAACCTCTAATAAGTAAAATGCATTTCACAACAAACTTTCTTGATGGCCCGTTTAAACTTTTCGAAAACGGGAAAGGGGAAATGAAATAAATTGTTGAATATATATATATATATATATATATATATATATATATATATATATATATATATAAGTAGAATAAATGTATCTTGCGATAGATAATTGAGTGGTATCCCTTACGATCAATGCTAAGCACTTCACACACGTGCATACCCAAACCGATCTAAGTTTGGATTGGGTGACTGATAAACAGTCGACACTGGCCAGGTCTTTAGGACACTCTGATCAGGAGCATCTAAAAATGGGGCTAGCACTTCACGTGACTAGCTAGAATAAATGGGGCGGGACCACTTAAAACATGAACATAGATCATTAGTCATGACTTTAAATATAAATAATAGATATTGGAGTTAAAATGAAGGATTAGACAATTTGCGTACCTGAAAACTTGAAACACGTCCGACACGAGCAGGGACTTGAATGGTGGTGCAACGATCTCTTGAGGAAACTTAAAAAGGATAAAGATCATGAATTAGGATCTAAGCTAGGTAGAACCATGAAGTAATAACTTGGGAAATTTCCTATAAACATTAATAATGAACTCGCTCCTTAAGGCGTACTCCTAAAGTCCTATTCCATTCTTCGGATATCGGACCAAGCCATAAAAGGACCTTTCGGGAAGCTCAGAACATACACCTCAACTTTGAAGTTGACCATAAAGACTAGAAACATGGCTAAGGATGATAAATACTATTGTCTTTACAAGTCGCCCAAAAGATATAACCATTTAAACCTCAATTATTCGGAAAATCATATCTCGAACTCTACTTATCGAAATCTCACATAAGATGACTTTTTTAGAAATCTTGGTTCACATACTACAACTTTTATTTAGACCACCCACTAATTTGATCATGGGAACAAGTCGGATTTTTGGCCACAAAGATGGGTAGTCACATAACATTTTCTGGCAACTCAGATTACCGAACAAAAATTGGAGACTCATAAATCTCATTCCCGATGTTCAATGAAGGCCTAAAACCCCAATTCGGAAAGCTTACAGAACATACTTTACGTCTTATGTTGACAACAAATTGAGTAAAGCATCTTAAGGAGGCGAACCATAGCCATTAAGTCAAAACACGTAAATAAAATTCTGGGCAGAACCCAGATTATAGCCCTTCAGTAAAAACCTCATATCTCTCTCTCCCGATATCGTATGGACGCATACTATACCTTTCTGGAAAGCTCAGAATGTCCTCTAAAACTTTCATGTTCAACTCTTAACCATAGGGATCTCTAACCATTCCAAAAATAGAAATCTTTAAACTTACGACAGAAAACGTATTAATTTACACACCTTCACGGTTTTGGCCAAAACTCACAATATACATACCGGAATTACGAAATTCAAAAACCGGGAGCTAACTAACATCTTAGGCCACCTAATTGTACCATAAATTGAGTCAAACTCATACTTTATATTCCCTGGAATTTCCAGATTGCAACCAGATTCATTTCCCCTTGAAATTCCTTAACATGCATCACTCAAAAACATCATCTTACTTAATCTACGTCTAATCTACACACATGCATTTAACTTTAATCAACTTTTCATCCTTCCACAGTGAGTTTAATTAACAAAAACCACATGCATGCTCATACTTTCACATATTTTTCACTAATTCAACAAGTAGAACAAAGAATCCATCTCAATTTGCCTAAAATCCCCTTGATTCTCTTAGCTCTTAGAAAACTCCTCTTGAAGACCTTAAATTTCTTGAATTTACCTTTGTAAAACCTAATAGTAACAAGAAGAAAAATTAGAATATAACCTTGATTTAATCTTGAAAGAGAGAGGAAGAGAAAAGGAGTGTTATACCATTTGAAATGGAAGAATAAGAGGGATTAGATGATGAGGATGATGATGGCCGGAATTTTGGCCGGAAAACTCGCCTGGCGGTTTGAAGCCGACACAGCAGCAAGGTGGCAGTGGGGGCTGGTCTGGTCTGGCGTGGGTTTGGAGTAGGAGAGGAAGAGGTGATGAGTGACTTGAGTGGGTGTGATTAAAATGAGAGATAACCTCCAATATATATATATATATATATATATATATATATATATATATATATATATATATATATATCCATAGTGTACACTTAGGCCCAAAACTTCTCTTCCCTCCTCTTGGCCTAGCTGAAAACTCAGCCCACATGAGGGAGAATTAATCCATTTTTAATACTTCCTCTTATACTTATATCTCCCTAATTTCCCAACTTACCGAAATTTCTTAAACCGTAAAAATGTTATCGATCACCCAAACAAATATATCCAACACCTCCATAAAATTTCGCATAATTATAACCTTAAATTTAATCGAATAAAGGAGGACCCGAAATATCGGTCTCGGTAAAAGAATTCAGATATGATCGGAAATCATCATAAAAATTTATCGGTAGAGATTTCTTGTGAAAAGAAAATTGAACTGAACCATGGATGGTCGTTGCACTGTTCAAGTGCTGCAAAACACACACTGGGTTAAAAAGAAAAAGAAAAGAAAATTTTAGGCACAAATTAGTTAATTAATACAATTAAGAGATTTAAATAATAATGGTTTAGGGCGGGTTGTTACACCCTCCCCCCTAAAAAGAAGTTTCGTCCCCGAAACTTGTTGTTGACTTAATCGAGCTTGCGAAACCTTGGGAAAAAACGCGGTTGAATCTTCTTCTTATCTTTGACAACTTGTCGGTTGGTTCCTGAAATGATTTGAGTTGCTCATTGAGCCCTGGCTAAAGAAAGTTGGTCAATGGAAATTCCCTGGAGCGTAGTCACTTGATCCAGTGGTCCAAGGTTTGGATTGGTTGGTTAGTGCTCGTAATTGAGATTCTTCGTAATCTGATGGAGTTCGTTTCAAAACGTGTGCCGACCTGGTGCATGATCGCAGAACTAGGAGGCGCGAAAATGTTGTGAGTGTGCTCTAGGTCGGAGAGGAGATTTATACCATATGCTATTGGGTCGATCTCCTAGTCAATTGAATAGGATTCGTTATAGTAAGGGCTTAGCCTTCCTCTTATGTCAATCATTTGTACTCCCTTCATTAGTGAGTCTTAAGGTTGAGTGAGTCCAACTTGAAGCTGGGGCGATTTTCGCTTCTTATTATATCGGCACAGCTCCTCTTCCTACTCAAAGAGGCCTTGATGCATCACTGAACGAAATTGATTCTTGCTTGAGGTGTACTGAAATTAGGTTGAGACCTATAACTAGTGTTGCGCCCAACGTGCTCCGACATAAGGGAGTTTGACACTATCTTCCTATAGGATGAGTCAAGAAGAAGCTATTCATATGGTTGCCTGATAATGATCGCTATAAGTGGATTCTATTAGAGGGTGGACTTGATTTCGATTTCTTGCAGTTCTAACGTACACGTCCGGGGCATGTCTTCTGCACCTTGCATCACTTCCTTAGTTTAATCACTGTTCTCCGGGTGATAGGAGCTTTCCAAGATAAGCTTAGTGCCAACGAGTTTTCTGGAACAACTCTATACTTTCCGTAGGATACACGCGTCATGACTTGGCATAAAGTCCTTTTTAATCCAAGTTGGTGAATCGTCCTATGGTTATGAATGTCTGTAGGCTTGTCTTCCTTTCAACTTCCAAGAGTGAGGATGAAGTGTGCCAACTTCTGATTCGGTTATCAATTGCCTAGGTGGCACGCGGTAATCTCTATTACGAAGTTGAAATCTTCCCCGCTTGCTTCTCACTTCCTCATGAGAATCTCTAATAGTTTTGATCACTAGAGGGTTCTTGATCCTCAGTTTTGACTTTTATCGAGTTAACTTTTGCTCGCATAGCTTACTATGTCCTTCTTCATATTAGACCTTCCGAAGGTTCTTGGTCCATAAATCACCATAGTCATGCACTTAAGACTTATTTAATCACCTTAAGATTCCATCATCATGGAATATAGTTCTTGACATTCTTCCTGCCGTTACATTCTCCATAATGCGGTTGGGTACAGAGTCCCCTTGTGACTCGTCTTTACTTTATACCTAAGAGACGGTTGCGGCTATGGGGCGGACAATCTTCCTGATTGTCTCTCTTTGTATCACTAACTCTGTATCTTCTTTCTTAATCCCTACTCTAACTGAGACTGAACATCTAGAATTATCGTAAATCCAAATCGAGTTTCCTTTACTTAGGATGTCTGCCACTAATTGGCCTTTCCAGAATGAGGCTGAATATTCAGATCATGATCCTTGATAAGTTTCATCCTTCATGATGCCTCAGATCCAATTCTTATTGGATAGATGTATACTTTAATTCCTTAAGGTCCGAAAAATAGGTGTGGTTCACCCCTAGAAATAATGTACTCAAATTCTTGGTAACAACGAATGCGGTTATGCTCCAAATCATGAGTCAGGTAATATTCTCATGTGGTTTTCATTTTTCGGGGGTATAGACGATCACCTTGTTGTCTTACGTTTGCCCGCATTCTTGGTCTTAATTTGCGGTGTTAATATGCATCACTTATTCCTTTCTTTCCTCTAGAAGAGTTTGTACTAGGATCGTAAATCTCGTAGTAAGCATTTCCTTTAGCTCTTAAAAAGTTTCTCCACTTTTGTCGGTCCATTCTAGTCGAGTCATTCTTTTGTTTTTAAGGGGGGTTGAAAAAAAACAAGAGCTACCTTGGTTGTATATGAAATGAATCTCCTATATTATCTTGCTTACCTAAAGAATGCTCACCTTCGTGATCATTGTGGGCCTTGCCCATTCCTTGGGTTCTTTGACTGTGGTCATCTATTATGGACTCACTAGGGTCTCCTCATTTGTCATTGTGCATCCTAGGGATTCCATCCCTTAACCCAAACTTATTTTTGAAGGTTTAGTAATCAGCCGTTGCTCTTTTAAAACTTGAGGTGTAAAACCTTAGGTGGCGTTCGTGCTTTCTTCCCAGTTACTGGTGTAACCATCGTGTCATTAATAATTACAACCACAACTCAGCCAAAGAGGCTCTAATATCCCATTTATGAAGTCCCTTGCTAGCATCACGAACTCTTCCGAACAAACAAAAGTCGTGATTCGGATTACTAAGAATCCCCCAAATCCTCACTTGGAAGGAGAATTTGTGAACCTTTAATCCTCCTCTTTCACTAAAAATTGGGATTTGGTTATGAACTAATAGTAATAACTCGAAGTAACAAGACTAGAAACAAAAAGCGAGAAGAACAAGAATTGAAAACTTGAATTGCATTAAAGATTGAACGAGTGAATTACAATAGAAGAATAACGGTAAGCAAAAGCAAAAGAAAAACAATGAAACTAAACCCTAGAACAATAATACTAAAAACGAGAGAACCTAAAACTAACTCTAAAATTTGATCTCTCTCATGCAGCGACTAGGTCTTCTATTTATATGTGCGGGTGGAATGAGGCGCTGCCAGCGTTTTTGTCTTCCGCCTTTTTGGTTTGTGAAGCTAAATGCTGGTAGCGTTTTGCTACGCTAAGCTTATGCATGAGTCAAACGCTAGTAGCGGTTATAAACGCTGGCAGCGTTTTGCTTGAACGCCAATTTGCTTTGTCTCTGATCTAGGCGCTGCCAGCGTTTTTGTCTTCAACTCATTTCGACCAGTCGCGGGTGCGACACTTCTGTAGCGGGCGCGACAGACACACTGCTCGGTTGTAGCGGGCGCGACCTCGGTGTAGCGGGCGCAACTCTATTCTGCTTCCTTCCTTGGGCTGTTTTTGACTCTTTTGGCCCGGTTTTTCTTCTAACTATTGATTTCCTACAAAAACACAAAATCATCATAACTAATATATAATTAAGGGGCAAAAGCAAGCAAAACACCTTATGAAATGATATAAATTCGACTCGAAACGAGACCGAACAAACGCCCGAGCACCTTCATGCGCTTAATGAATGAGGTCTTGAGGCCCTACATCGGCAAGTTTGTGGTTGTGTACTTTGATTACATCCTCGTCTACTCTAAGTGTGAGAGCGACCACCTCTCGCACTTGGAGTCCATCTTCAAGGTTCTAAGTCAACAAAAGTTGTTCATCTTCAAGGTTCGTCAGCAAGTTCAGTAAGCTTAATTAAGAAGTGTGAGTTTTGCACACCTCAAGTTACCTTTCTCGGTTATATTGTGTCGGACAGAGAGATCTTAATGGATCCCTCGAAGATGGAAGCTATTCGTTCATGGCCCATTCCCTCCACCCTTACGGAGGTGAGAAGCTTCCATGGCCTAACTTCTTTTTATCACCGGTTCATCAAAGGGTTTAGCACCCTCACGGCCCCCATCATTGAATGCATGAAGAAGGGGACCTTTGAGTGGACCAAGGCGACACACGATGCATTTGAGAAGCTCAAGGCCAAGCTTTGTGAGGCTCCGGTGCTTGTCCTCCTGGACTTCTGAAAAGTTTTTGAGTTTGATTGTGACGCTAGCAGAGTGGGCATTAGGGCCGTCCTCATGCAAAATCAATTGCCCATTGCCTACTTTAGCGAGAAGCTCAATGGTTCGAGGAAGAACTACTCCACCTAGGACAAGGAGTTCTATGCCCTTGTACATGTCCTCGACCATTGGTCCCACCACCACTTGAGGCCCAATCAATTTGTTCTCTGCTCCGATCATTAAGCCGTTAAGTACTTGAATGACCAACACAAGCTCAATACCCACCATGCCAAGTTGATAAAATACATTCAGAGCTTCAATTTTGTGGCCAAGCATAAGAAGGGGAGTATCAATGTGGTGGCTGACGCTCTTTCTCGGAGACATGCCCTTCTTGCGGTTGTGGAAGCTCGAACCCTTGGTTTCCAACATATGCAAGAGTTCTACAAGGAAGATGAGGATTTCAATCCTCACCCCGAGGGTGACAATGGTCCTTTCGTGCTTCAAGATGGGTTCCTTTTCAAGGGGACAAATTGCGTCGAACGGTTCCCATCGAGAAGGAAGAACAAACTCATGCCACGTAGCGAAGGGTTATTCAAGATCATGGAGAAAATCAACGATAATGCCTACAAGCTTGATCTCCCAGGGGACATGAGGGTCTCCTACTCTCCTCTACCTTCAACATCGACGACCTCTCTCCTTACATTGAGGATGATGAGTTTATTGAGGATTTGAGGGCAAATCCTTTTTAAGAAGGGGAGGATGAAGTATCCCAAGGTCCATACTCCTCCCTTGTTTCCCAAGCCAAGAGGATTGCATCGAATCGCACGCGAGAGGAGGTCCAGTTTGCCCAATGCAAGGCTTAGGAAGCCCCAAGCTTTTGTCGGTTGTCCTATGGCTCGGCCTCGAGCCCATTTAAGTGGCTCGAGAGCACCCACCAACCCCGAGGGCTTTTTTTCGTTAACTTCCCGTGGTTGGTTGGTTATTTTGTCATCAAGGAAGGGAAATAAATCATGTTAGGAACCTATCGGGGCATCACGGCCGCGACAACAGATATCACGCTTGTGACTGCCCTCTGACATCAACAGGAAATGGGAGTAACAAGCATCACACCTGTAACAGTTATGTCACGACCGTGACATGCATATGTCACACCCATGATGATCTTGTCAAGCACGTGACAGGATCCCTGGGTTTTAGAGCTGAGAAGCACGTCATGCTCGCGACACGGACGTCGCGCCCACGACATCTTCGCTTGGAGAAGTCTTGGAGCAAAAGTCGCCCTGGGTCACGGTTGCGACCCCTCTCGTCACGACAGCGGTTATCACCATGTTACGCCCACGACCATGGGGTCGCACCCGTGACCCTACTACTGGGAAGTTGCGATTTCTGCAAAGCCTCATCGCGCTCGTGACATCTGGCGTCATGCCTGCGACGCACCTGAGTTTTTCACCTGTCACGGCTGCGAAGTCCTTTGTCACGACCGACGACCGTTTCACCTATGCCTGTCGGAATTTTTCAGCTTATCTTTTTTATTATTTTTGTTCCCCTTTTGTGAACTCCCTCTTTTGCCCTTCCCTTAATGATTTGTATTGTCTCTCTAAGAGGTCTTTTATTGTAATTAGCTTGGGTCCTTTTGTTTTTTGGTCCTTAACTCCCCTCTTCCCCCTCATTGTATTTAACCGTATACAATGGTTAGGAAGAGGCATTCAATGCCATACAATATACAAGCTGAGTTTTCTATCAAATACTCTCTACTTCAAGTCTTGTTTACTTTAGGTTCAATCCAATTGTAACGATGTTCAAACTAAATCCTTTATAGAGTTGTGGTGGTTGTAACCTTTAGCAATTCTTGGTGGGTTTGATAGTTCTTTGGTGATGATTACTCTTTATCCCAAGTCCATATCTATAGAGGAAGGTTCACTTCTAGGGTTTGGTTGTTACAATTATCACAACCACCATCAAATTCATCAACTCAAACATCTTCTCCCATCATGGTATCCTTCATGGAGCCTACCGTCTCCTACATGATTTTTCAAAGGATGTTATGTCAAGGTTAATTTATTACATTTTTTTTATCATAAATATATAAGACATCAATTCAAATATATAAACATTCATATTACATGATTTTTTGAAAAAATTAAATATAATGTTATCAGTTGAATATACATATTTTGATCTCCCCTTTGTACCTATTTTTATATATATATATATATATATATATATATATATATATATATATATATATATATTGTTTACAAAAAACATGGATGAGTTGGTCTTGAGTCGCTAATCATATCAAATTAGCTTTTTGGAGCTATGATCATGAATGATACATGTCGCGATACAAAGATGGAAGGCATGTAATAGGATATTCCTCCTATCCAGCTTGTGAGTGCTACTCTATGATGATCAGTTCTGGCTAACAATATATGCTAAATTGAAAACGTACATGGCAGATCATATTTGTCCTATAATAATTGGTCTCCATTATTTTTCGTGGCCCGAATAATTTTCGGATTTTTCGCCTTCTAATTAAGCTCTCTTTTCTTTTCTTTTTTTATTTATTTGTGGCAGTGATAATTCTTTGTGAGGTCTATTCTTAAGAGGTGGCTTTTTGTCCTAAACTATGTTTGATTGTTTGTAAACTATGAACTAATTGCCACTAGCTATGATGTGACCATTCATTTGGAAGATTTGAAAAAATCAAAAGATGCATGTAACATTCTATTCTAACGTGTGACATTTCTTCGATTGACCACATTGTTTTATTACCAAGTGGAATGTTTCTTTGAAATGATAACTTGAAATATTTATATTATAATATAATACGTATCGATGACAGGAAAAAAGTATGGGAGATAAAAACTAATTATGTACGTGGTGCATTTTATTCATTAACATTGAACTATTAAAGTGTAAGATATATTTTCTTTTTTAACTTAGACTATATTCTTTTGTATGATATGGTGCGGAGTGGTACCATAAATTACCATATTATTTAATATTCTTCCACACTTTACCATATCATACTACAATCATTACTGTAGGAGGCAAAAATTTGTCGACAAATAAGAAAATGACATGCAAAAAATAGATTAATTTTTAGGAAAATTGGATTATAATAATCCCCACATTTGCAAATTGGATGGCGATAATCCCTACTTTCAGTTTGTATTCTGGCGGTCCAAAAAAAATAAAATTATATTGTAGTTGTACCAAATTCACCTCCAAATTCTTTTTATTTTTTTTCTTTCCTACCCAATATTGTTTTTGTTTTTTTCGTTTCTGCTCCTAGAAAGATAATGAAGTGTAGTTACTAAAACAATTTTCAAATTATTTTTTTGAGACTCCGAACAATTATTATAATTTTTGAAAAGGATTAAAAGTGAAAAAATCATAAAAAAATCGTAAAAAATTGAAATAAATTGGGAGAAACGCCGTAAATTAATTAAAAATCATGGTAAAGTGTTATACTAAGTTTTGAATCAAACGCAACACAAAATCTATGATATTTAGAGTATACTCTCGATGATGTCCCACTACAATCCAGTTTTATTTTTTTATGGACCATAAGAATCCAAATTGATAGTAGAGATTATTGTTGTCCAATTGTGAAAGTAGGGATTATTAAAATCCAATTCTCCTAATTTTGATTTGGTCAATCACAAATTGTCACGTGTCAATTTGACCTCGGGGGACTCATTTAGTCAAAATTGAATCCTCACCAACCACAAACCTGTGAGGGTCAGAAGTGATGAAGAAAATAATTATTATTTCTTTATTTGAAAAGAAGGAAATAATTATTTAATTTGGGTCTAATCCCAAGGTCCAACTCAAACTCTAGGTTTCAAGAGCTTATAAATAGGGGTCATTCCCCTCATTTTCAAGCCTCTAGAGATTCAGCAGTCAGCATCCAGAAGGCCCATGAGATCAAACTACCAACGGCCTCGAGCTACCAAACGTCAAGGATCGAAGTCTGTAAAAGCGCAAGAACGAGTCTCCAAGTAGATCTTCAGCATGATTTTGATCAAGAACAACAATAGAGTTCTTCGGCAAGACACTTGATAGTCTACACTGCAGTCTACCGCCCCGGCATTCGGTATTCTGCACTCCAGAGGCTTCAAAAGATCGAGTTGCAAGCGACCTCCAGCTACCAAACGTCAAGGATCAAGGTCTGCAAAAACTCCAAGCTTCTATCGCGTCAAGATCAAGAACTGTTATAGAGTTCTTCGGCGAGACTTGCAAAATCTTCAAAAGATCGAACTACATACGCTCTCCAGCTACAAGCGACAAGGACCAACATTTGCTAGTTCAACAACTTCTACTCTTCGCATCAATGACTGCAGTCGTCTTCCTCGCCTGGTTCATCGATCGAGATCTAGCATCCGCGACCTCAACTCATCCAAGTTGTAGGAAATTGAATCAAAGGGCTACATTATTGTATTTAATATAGAGATTGTACCCGTATACACTCAAATATTAATTCTTTCTGTCTTTATTTATTTCAAACTAGAAATTTGTGTTTACAATTACTAATAGATCTTCTTGTTTTTCTCCTCTACTTTTCACATTCTCTCATTTCATGCACCTACCACACAAATTTTACCATACCATTCCATTTCGCAGTACCTTACTGTACTTTCTAAAATTTCACTATAATGTACCATTTTTGCATTATACCAACCGCACAAAAGAACAACACCTTAGGGTAAGATTCACTTACATCATGTCTCTTAAAAAAAATGTTATACAGACGCCATAATGAAATGTTTCTTATCTTTAATACAACCTTTTTTGATCTCACCGGTGGGGGAGACCCCATATTATATCAACATCTTTTTTGGTTTTTTTGGTCATCCAACGGTCTATATTCCCATTTTGCCTGGATTCAGTATCATAAGTCGATCATATCATTTGTACTTTTTTTGTAAAACTAGTCTTCGGGTATCTAGGCATGGTTTATGCCATGATCAGTATAGGTGCTCTTGGATTACTTATTTGGGCTCATCATATGTTTATTGTAAGTTTAGACATTTTATTACTTCCAGTATCAAGTTTTCTAATTATCATTTGCACTTGTCAATTTTATAATTTTAATAATTAATATATTCTTGTTTTTTTAGAAGCTAATATATTCATGTTACCCTTAATTAATGGATGAAATATTTATTTTATTTTTTAAAATATTTTCTTTTATTCCTACTAAAATGTGGAAAGAAATATTTGTTCAAATCCATTTTTCTTATCCTATTTTCTAGATAAATTAGACTTTTAAAACTAGATTTAATGACATGCAATAAAAGACAGATGTAATAGAAGGACATACGTTAGACCGTACTCCCACGAGAGTATATGTCTCTTCCTTACTCTCGTGGCCCAGCACAGTCCACACGTAGAAGCCAACCCAAAATTACTGTGAAGCCCAGAACGCGCCTGTTCAAAGATAACACCAGACGATTACAATGCATCATATATTATCGTTGCGACGGTTGGATGCTCCTTCAAATGAGCCAATGGTTTGGGGTTCAATGTATCACAATTAAGAAAATTTTTATAGTATTTACACACTAGCATAAACTCACAATTTGTATAATAACACAAGCTCCTTTGTACTCTAATATTGTAACGCCCCGGAAATTCAATTATAGAAAAGTCAAAGTCAAATTAACGTTAACGGAAAATTTAGCGGAAGTCTCATTTTTTTTTCTTTTATTTGGGCGTTACTGCCGTATCCCTGTAGGAATACAAGGCAAGAAGGAAAACTAACAACCGCTCTTGAAACTTAAAACTAATCTAACAACTTCAAATCCGGAAATAATACAACTCAACTTAACTCCAAAACTTTCTCAATTGAGAAACAAAATGAACGACAACTACTAGGTACGTCATCCTCACTTCTAATTCCTGTCCCCAGCATATAGCTCTTCACCTGAAAAAGAAAACATTACAAAAAATGAGTGGGAAAACTCAATAATGTCTACCCCTAACGTTAAAAACAAGTTAAGTTCATTTCAGTTCATTTGAGGGAGAGGGAATGAGTCAAACCATTTCACAAACCTTTAATCCCTTAACTGTTTTCCTCAACCCAACCAATCCATATTTTATTATGCGGGCGGGATATCAAATCCCATAAAGTAACATTTGCCCACCAAAGGCATCAAAACAATCGCCCACCAAAGGCATATCAAAACATTCGCCCACCAAAGGCATATCGAAACATTCGCCCACCAAAGGCATCATAACATTCGCCCACAAAAGGCATATCAAACAGTCGCCCACCAAAGGCATCATAACATTCGCCCACCAAAGGCATATCAAAACATTCGCCACCAAAGGCATCATAACATTCGCCCACCAAAGGCATATCAAAACATTCGCCCACCAAAGGCATCAAAACAATCGCCTACCAAAGGCATCAAAAATCATCTATCCTATATCAGGGATGAAACACTGATCTCCTGACTCATAACCCATACAGTCATCAAATCCTTGTCTCTGGGTTATCGCCCGCAAAAACATTAGCCTATCAAAGGCATCAAAACAATCGCCCACCAAAGGCATCAAAACAATAAACCCGCTTAATGTTTCACTTTGAATTATTAATGTCTTATGCAAAACTCAGCTCACAGCTCTCAAGTCAACCCAAACCCAAGTTATTAAAACCACTAACAAAACTACTCATAAAAGACCATCACAATTTCAATAACTCATAAATTAAAGTACAAATAAATATCAAAAACAGATGGCCACATTTACCACATAAAGTCCCCTTTCGGGATGCAGTTCTCAAAACAGATTAGAAAACATTAAAACACATTTAAAGAGCATCCCAGTGGGGATTAGAGCATAGACATTACCTGGTTAATTTCACTTCACGGCAAAACGAACACACTTGAGCTCACTAACGACACGAATTAGCTCGGGCCTAAAATAGAATAATTATTCTAATCAAAACGCGCCCTTCGAAGTTAGTATTAACTACTTCCTACCTAACCCTCCCCTAGGAACACTATAGGTTCCTATCAATAATGAATTTACATTTTAAATTACCTAACACATTCCAAGTAATCGCATAATAATACCAAATAACCCTTTTCAATCAACAACACATTCATTGATAATTCACATAAACAAGACAGATTATAGCATCCACACAAAATCCTATGGGTCTGGTTTTGGACTTTTCGGAAATCTCGGAATGTCTACTAAAACTCTTATGTTGACGACTAAGCCCATATCAGCCTCGAAATACTCTAAAAGTACCAAATTCTCCAACTGGTCCAGTTCTGATAGGTTCTGGTAAAACGACTATAACTCAAGCTATACAACTCAAATGTCCGATCCGCAAAATTCTTATGAACCTAACATCTAAGGAAAACTTCAATCCAAAGGGTTCGATCAAAAGACAACTACACTAACCGTGGTGACCCGATCTTTAGACCCCATCAAAATTATCCCGTTACCGGTTTACATTTAATTTGCAAATTCGGTTCTAACATCCACCAATCGATCCCGAGGTCCTAATTTGGGCTTAAAACAGTAACTAAGGTCCAAAGTAATTAATCTAATCCAACTAAGGTCCAAACATCAAACCTCCTATCATAAAAACCAAAATGTAAAACATAAAATCAACTTTAATATTTCCACTAACCCTAAAAACATGCATGAAATAATAATAACATTATCCTAACATGAATTCTACAATAAACTACGTCAAGGTCTTATAATAACAACATGGAAGGGTATAAAACATGACTTTCTTAATCAATAAACAAGAAGGAACTTAAAGAACATGTGAATAAACTATAAAGAACATACAAACATTTAAACTACTAATCAAGAATCCCAACAACCAATTTCTTCATACAAGATTCAATCAAGAAACATAAATTAATAAACAAGAATCGAACCTTAGTAATTCAATCGCCTAACTTATTAAACAAGATAAAATTAAACATAAAATTAACATGAATGAACCCTAAGAGAATTAAAGAACATATGAATACTTAACTCACGATTCAAGAATTAATCTAGGTAATTAAACTTTTTAATTCGTGCATACAATAATAATATTATCTGAAACCCTAACATGATCCACAAGAAACAAGTATCTTAAACAATTGAACAATAATAATTTTACTACAACTATTACAACCCTAATACACTAAATTAAGACATAAAAGTTACATAAAATAATTTAGGCAAATTACACATAAATAATATAACACAAGAACAAATAATTACAAATAACAACTTCATAAAATTACACCCTTAATTACCCAAATTACAAGATTTAAACAAGAAATAATAATAGTACAATAGAGATAATAACAGAAAAAAAATAAAGAAAAAGAAAGAAAAGTTTCAAAAGAATATTAGGGTTTACACAAGGGGTTCTGGGCGGTTTTCTAGCGACCAGGGTGGTGACGGGGGTGGCGGCCGGTCAGGAGGTGGCCGCGGGTGGCGTGGTTGAGTCACGGCAATTAGGGTTCACACGACGACACGACCGCAGCCTCGGTTCTTAGTTCTGGCGGCGTCGTCGATGGCTCCGGCGGCGACTCGGTGACGCATCGCAACTCCGTGATCGAGGGCAAGAGCAATGGTTGTGGAGGTCCCAGCGAGGCGACGAGGCGGGGAGAGAGAGAGATGAGAGAGAGAGAGAGTGAGCGAAAAACAACCTCGGGCGGTTCTGGTGGTCGTGGCGTCGTCTTACGGCCAAGGTTGTGGCGACCGACGCAATGGTAGCTGGCAGCAGAGGGAGGGAGAGAGAGAGGAGAGGAACTAGGTTTACGGTTTGTGGGAAGATAGGGTTTTGAGAGGGAGAGAGGGGTTTTTATATTAGCTAATAATTAAGGCCCAACTAAACACTCTTAATCCTAACCCAACCTAAAGCTAAAACAATTAAAATCTGATTTTTCTAGAAAACAAACTAATAACAATAATAATAGTAATAATAATAATAATATTATTATTATTATTATTAATAGTAGTCACATAGCAACTAATGTTCACATAATTATTCATAAAACACAATAATATTGATAGTAATACTAATAATAAATAGAGTAAAACTAATAATACTAAACCCATGAAATTACCGATATACCCTTGTTAGTCTCTCACGATCCTACGAGCTCAAGTGTTAGCAAAAATAAAAACAAACAAATAATAATAAATAACGAAGTCAAACATAATATACTAACGACGTCACGGTCAACACCTTTGGATTTTTCGGGGTTTTGCATCATTACCTCCTTAAAAGAAGTTTCGTCCTCGAAACTTAAACTTAAGCCTAACGGTTCGGTAACAATCCTAACGGTTCCGTTCTCCCTAAAACTCGAGGTTTTACATCATTACCTCCTTAAAAGAAGTTTCGTCCTCGAAACTTAAACTTAACACCGACGGTCTGACAGATGGACTTAACACTGGCCTTAAACAACACTCGGGATTTTACATCATTACCCATTTTAAAAGAGTTTCGTCCTCGAAACTTAACGTACCTTTAGGAATTAAACAAGTAAGGGTACTTCGCCTTCATTTCTTCTGTTTCCTAGGTTCTTGATAAGTTGAAGGAGGGGCCCGATGGTTTCCATGGTTCCCATTATCTCCATCGCTTCCATTATTATAGTCCCCTGAGGGCTGTTCAGGACAGTGGCGGACCTGATGTTGGAAGCTTCCACACTTAAAACATCATCCCCTTGCGGCCTTTAATCTCACAGCGTAAATCACCAATTCTAAGGAGGGACCATTCAATCCAGCTATCTCAAAAAAGTACTAAGCAGACACAAAACTGTAACATATTTCAAACAAGTAAGCCCATGTAATAGCATCATATTTCACATACTCTTTTATCGCGCATCATTTGAAAAAAAAGAAGAACGTATATATACTAACATCTCCAAAAAAATCAAGACTATTATTTATAATACTTTGCACACCAGCGTCATAGTATGCATATCTATCCCCTATTTGGGGTTATCACACAACGAAAAACAGCACACCACACTCAAGGATATATCGCAATCAAACTAACCACGCATGAGTAAGTTATAGCAACCAATCCTAATACTACTATTACAGTCCTACTCAAATGATCCTCCTACACAGAGGGTTTTTTTGGACCGCGATTGGGGTCCAATTAAGATTGTCAGATTCATTCCCCGAGTCCTCCTCGAGATCTTCTTCCACCTCGAACTCTACCATAGCCTCATCCTCGAGCTCGCTCTTTCTGTGAGGCTACTTCTCTCTACCATCTAGAATTTTTAGCGACATCTCCTCATACATCACGTCCTCTTTTAGCCTCCGAATTCTCATCGGAAGTCTTCTTCTGGTTCCAGGCCCTCCTCGGGGCTGTATTTCACATCCTCCTCGGGATTTAGGTCTTAAAGAGAAGCTAGAGTCTCGTACTCATAGCAAACGTCGCGGTATGCCCATCCAACATATGTCAATAACAAATAAGAAAGCAATTTTAACACAAAATTAAGCAAGGAAAAAGACACACATCCCATTCCCAATCCTACACTCATCACTCCGAACGTAGCATCCTAAGCTCTAACTAAAAGCCTAATAGACACTTAGGAGCTACCAGGTCGCAACCCAGAGCTCTGATACCATTCTGTAACGCCCCGGAAATTCAATTATAGAAAAGTCAAAGTCAAACTAAAGTTAACGGAAAATTTAGCGGAAGTCTCATTTTTTTTCTTTTATTTGGGCGTTACTGCCGTATCCCCGAAGGAATACAAGGCAAGAAGGAAAACTAACAACCGCTCTTGAAACTTATAACCAATCTAACAACTTCAAATCCGGAAATAATACAACTCAACTTAACTCCAAAACTTTCTCAATTGAGAAACAAAATGAACGACAACTACTAGGTACGTCATCCTCACTTCTAATTCCCGTCCCCAGCATATAGCTCTTCATTTGAAAAACAAAACATTACCAAAAATGAGTTGGAAAACTAAATAATGTCTACCCCTAACGTTAAAAACAAGTTAAGTTCATTTCAATTCATTTGAGAGAGAGGGAACGAGTCAAACCATTTCACAAACCTGTAACACCTTAACTGTTTTCCTCAACCCAACCAATCCATATTTTATTATGCGGGCGGGATATCAAATCCCATAAAGTAACATTCGCCCCCCAAAGGCATCAAAACAATCGCCCACCAAAGGCATATCAAAACATTCGCCCACCAAAGGCATATCGAAACATTCGCCCACCAAAGGCATATCAAACAATCGCCCACCAAAGGCATCATAACATTCGCCCACCAAAGGCATATCAAAACATTCGCCCACCAAAGGCATACCAAAACATTCGCCTACCAAAGGCATCATAACATTCGCCCACCAAAGGCATATCAAAACATTCGCCCACAAAAGGCATCAAAACAATCGCCTACCAAAGGCATCAAAAATCATCTATCCTATATCAGGGATGAAACCTGATCTCTTGACACATAACCCATACAGGCATCAAATCCTGGTCTCCTGGTTATCGCCCGCAAAAACATTAGCCTATCAAAGGCATGAAAACAATCGCCCACCAAAGGCATCAAAAAATTAAATTCGCTTAATGTTTCACTTTGAATTATTAGTGTCTTATGCAAAACTCACCTCACAGCTTTCAAGTCAACCCAAACCCGGGTTATTAAAACCACTAACAAAACTACTCATAAAAGACCATCACAATTTCAATAACTAATAAATCAAAGTACAAATAAATATCAAAAACAGATGGCCACATTTACAACATAAAGTCCCCTTTCGGGATGCAATTCTCAAAACAGATTAAAAAACATTAAAACACATTTAAAGAGCATCCCAGTGGGGATTAGAGCATAGACATTACCTTGTTAACTTCACTTCACAGCAAAACGAACACACTTGAGCTCACTAACGACACGAATTAGCTCGGGTCTAAAATAGAATAATTATTCTAATCAAAACGCGCCCTTCGAAGTTAGTATTAACTACTTCCTACCTAACCCTACCCTAGGAACACTATAGGTTCCTATCAATAATGAATTTACATTTTAAATTACCTAACACATTCCAAGTAATCGCATAATAATACCAAATAACCATTTTCAATCAACAACACATTCATTGATAATTCACATAAACAAGACAGATTATAGCATCCACACAAAAAAGGGTCGTAACTTGACTTCCCGACATCCTATGGGTCTGGTTTTGGACTTTTCGGAAATCTCGGAATGTCTACTAAAACTCTTATGTTGACGACTAAGCCCATATCAGCCTCGAAATACTCTAAAAGTACCAAATTCTCCAACTGGTCCAGTTCTGATAGGTTCTGGTAAAACGACTATAACTCAAGCTATACAACTCAAATGTCCGATCCGCAAAATTCTTATGAACCTAACATCTAAGGAAAACTTCAATCCAAAGGGTTCGAGCAAAAGACAACTACACTAACCGTGGTGACCCGATCTTTAGACCCCATCAAAATTGTCCCGTTACCGGTTTACATTTAATTTGCAAATTCGGTTCTAACATCCACCAATCGATCCCGGGGTCCTAATTTGGGCTTAAAACAGTAACTAAGGTCCAAAGTAATTAATCTAATCCAACTAAGGTCCAAACATCAAACCTCCTATCATAAAAACCAAAATGTAAAACATAAAATCAACTTTAATATTTCCACTAACCCTAAAAACATGCATGAAATAATAATAACATTATCCTAACATGAATTCTACAATAAACTACGTCAAGGTCTTATAATAACAACATGGAAGGGTATAAAACATGACTTTCTTAATCAATAAACAAGAAGGAACTTAAAGAACATGTGAATAAACTATAAAGAACATACAAACATTTAAACTACTAATCAAGAATCCCAACAACCAATTTCTTCATACAAGATTCAATCAAGAAACATAAATTAATAAACAAGAATCGAACCTTAGTAATTCAATCGCCTAACTTATTAAACAAGATAAAATTAAACATAAAATTAACATGAATGAACCCTAAGAGAATTAAAGAACATATGAATACTTAACTCACGATTCAAGAATTAATCTAGGTAATTAAACTTTTTAATTCGTGCATACAATAATAATGTTATCTAAAACCCTAACATGATTCACAAGAAACAAGTATCTTAAACAATTGAACTTCAATAATTTTACTACAACTATTACAACCCTAATACACTAAATTAAAACATAAAAGTTACATAAAATAATTTGGGCAAATTACACATAAATAATATAACACAAGAACAAATAATTACAAATAACAACTTAATAAAATTACACCCTTAATTACCCAAATTACAAGATTTAAACAAGAAATAATAATAGTACAATAGAGATAATAACAGAAAAAAATAAAGAAAAAGAAAGAAAAGTTTCAAAAGAATATTAGGGTTTATGCAAGGGGTTCTGGGCGGTTTTCCGGCGAGCAAGGTGGTGAGGGGGGTGGCGGCCGGTCAGGAGGTGGCCGCGGGTGGCGTGGTTGAGTCACGACAATTAGGGTTCACACGACGATACGACCACAGCCTCGGTTCTTAGTTCTGTCGGCGTCGTCGATGGCTCCGGCGGGCAGCGACTCCGGTGACAACTGCAAATCCGGCGGTTGAGGGCAAGAGCGGCGGTTGTGGAGGTCCCAGCGAGGGCATGCGACGGCGAGGGCAGGAAGAGAGAGATGACTGAGAGAGAGAGAGAGAGAGAGAGAGAGAAAAGCAACCCTGGGCGGCACTGTGGCAGCGACGGCTGGTGGCTGGCAGCAGAGGAAGGGAGAGAGAGAGGAGAGGAACTAGGTTTAGGGTTTGAGGGAAGATTAGGGTTTTGAGAGGGAGAGAGGGGTTTTTATATTAGCTAATAATTAAGGCCCAACTAAACACTCTTAATCCTAACCCAACCCAAAGCTAAAACAATTAAAATCTGATTTTTCTGGAAAACAAACTAATAACAATAATAATAGTAATAATAATAATAATTCTAATAATAGTATTATTAATAGTAATCACATAGCAACTAATATTCACATAATTATTCATATAACACAATAATATTAATAGTAAAACTAATAATACTAAACCCATGAAATTACCGATATACCCTTGTTAGTCTCTCACGATCCTACGAGCTCAAGTGTTAGCAAAAATAAACACAAACAAATAATAATAAATAACGAAGTCAAACATAATATACTAACGACGTCACGGTCAACACCTTTGGATTTTTCGGGGTTTTACATCATTACCTCCTTAAAAGAAGTTTTGTCCTCGAAACTTAAACTTAAGTCTAACGGTTCGCTAACAATCCTAACGGTTTCGTTCTCCCTAAAACTCGAGGTTTTACAAATATAGACTCATTTACAAACCAATATAAACTCCTTTCCATGCTAACCTATACATACTCATTTACAAAGTACCATATCATTCACAAACTAACATGAACTCCTTTGCACACAAACATAAACTCCTTTGCACACTAGCACAAACTCCTTTACACATTAACATAGACTCATGTACACACTAGAATAAACTCTTTTACACATTAACACGGATGCCAGTACAGAGTCTTTTGCACACGGGAACAAAATCCTTTGCACATTAAGACAGACTCCTTTGCAAACTAACACGAACTCTTTTGTACGCTAACATATACTCTTTTGCATACTAACATAGACCCATTTACACACTAGAAAGATATCTTTTACACACTAGCTCGGACTCCTTTCCACACTAGCACTAATGCATTTCCACACTAGAGCAAGCTCCTTTACACATTAAGACAGATTCCTTTGCAAACTAACACAAACTCTTTTGTACATTAACATATACTCTTTTGCATACTAACATAGACCCATTTACACACTAGAAAAATATCTTTTACACACTAGCTCGGACTCCTTTCCACACTAGCACTAATGCATTTCCACACTAGAGCAAGCTCCTTTACACACGTACCGGTAGAAAAAAGTACCATGATGGAAAGAACCACATTAAATATAAAAAGTTACATTATGCTAATTTGTCAAACCAAATATCTTAAATTTGTTTATGTAAAAGTTAGGGAAATTGGAATCTAATAAACCAATATTTGGAAGTGCTTTGATTTAACGAACCAACCTTGAAAATTAATATTAGACGAACTGACCTTAACACTTTATTTTTTCTAACGAACCGCCACCGAGTCCAACTCATCGGAAATGTGACGTGGCGGTGGCAGTGGCTTATGTGGCAGTTTTTTAAGCAAAAAAAAATAGCCATAATTTTATCTGAGTTGGACTAATATAATCAACGATTTTCCGTTTTTTAAATCCACCTCAGCACCCCCTTTTTTTTTCTCTCTCCCACTCTCTCTCTATCTCTTACCCTTTCTCTCCACTCTTCAGCCCGACCCCCACCCTCCCCACCCCCCCTCTCTCAATCTCAAACCCCCAGCCCGGACCCATCTCTCCACATTAAATCCCAAAATGCGTTGTATGCCCATATCACTTCCGACTTCAACATATCAAAACATCAAATGCAAAACAACAGCAGAGAAACAGAGCATTACCGATCGGATAGGTCGAGGTTGAGTTCCTCCGGCGAGAGCAACATGTCGGTGCTAGGGTTCCGGTAGAACATGAACTCCCTCTCACCGTTCGATCTCAGCGTAACAAACGCCAATGCAGTCCTCGCTCCCTCATCGAACACAACACCGTCACTAATCACACCGTTCTGCTCCAAAATTCCGGCTAGCATCCGTTCGACCTCATCGTCGCCGAGCTTCTCGACGAACGCGGATTTTCCGGCGAGCCTAGCGACGGCGATGGCGGCGTTCGCTGGAGCGCCGTCAGGAGCCTTGATGAATCCCGACGCCTTCGCCAAGGATACACCGGAGACGGTCGGGACGAAGTCGATCAATATCTCGCCGAAGCAGGCCATGAGGCCGCTGACGGATTTCTGGTGTCGTCCGCCATTGACGGACGCCATTGTTGAGCTGAGCGGAGGATTGAATGTGGAGAGGTGAACGAAGAGAGAGAGTGGGAGAGAGAGGGGGTGCTGAGGTGGATTTAAAAAAAAGGAAAATTGTTGATTATTTTAATCCAATTTAGATAAAAATATGATTAATTTTTTTCTTATTTTTTTGCTTAAAAAACTTCCACATAAGCCACCGCCACCGCCACCGCCACGTCACACTTCCGATGGGTTGGACTCGGTGGCGGTTCGTTAGAAAAAATAAAGTCTTAAGGTCAGTTCGTCTAATATTAATTTTCAAGGTTGGTTCGTTAAATCAAAGCACCCCCAAAGATTGGTTTATTAAATTCCAATTTCCCTAAAAATTAAAGTGAAATCTTTTTAATACGAAATAGATAGGAATAACAAAAAAGTAACTAGAAAAAGGAAGGAAAAAAAACCACACAATGGGCTTTGAACACACAACCTTGGAGATTTAATGGTTTTGCACAACCACACCACTTACACTTTCAATATGCAATAGTTTATCGTGCTTAGTGTCCATATGTTGTAAACTTGGCGTGCTTATTGTATTATTTTAGTGTGCGAAAAGAAATGTGTTTATTAATAAATAAATAAATTAGATCAAAATGTTGTTGAATTGCAAGTTATAAAAGAATTGTAGAAAAAGAAAAAATAATTAAAAGAAATAAGGAAAATATAAAAGAAGGTGGAGGGAAAAGAATTAAATAAATGGGGAAAAACAAAATATTAAAAGAAAGAATAATGAAGCAAAGATAAGGAAAGAAAGAAAACACCGAAAAAAATAAAAGCGAGAAAAAGGTAAATAGTAATCTTCGAAAAAAATATAATTGGATTGTAATGGGATATCATCGAGAGTATACCCTAAATATCATAGATTTTGTGTTGCATTTTATTCAAAATTTAGTATAACGCTTTACCATGATTTTTAACGAATTTACGACATTTCTCCAAATTGTTTTTAATTGTTTTCTATTTTTTTCACTTTTATTCCTTTTAAAAAATCATAATAATTGCTCGAAGTCTAAAAAAAAAAAATTTCAAAAATGTTTCAGTACCTATATTTCATTACCTTTTTGGGGCAGAAATGAAAAAACAAAAACAATATAAGGTAGGATTGAAAAACATAAAAAGAATGTGGAGGTGGATTTGGATTTGGTACCACTACAATACAATTTTATTTATTTTTAGACCATCAGAATACAAACCAAAAGTAGATATTATTGTTGTCCAATTTACAAAACTTGAGATTATTATAATCCAATTTTCATATATATATATATATATATATATATATATATATATATATATATATATATATATATATATATAGGGATATTGGATTCTAATAATCCATACTATCACAAATTGTATGACAATAATCCCTAATATCATTTGTATTAGTGGTCAAAAAAAAATGTATTGTAGTGACAAAATCAGTGTATACGCTAAATATCATAGATTTTGTGTTGCATTTAATTCAAAACTTTGTATAACACTTTACCACGATTTTTAATGAATTTACAGCATTTCTCCCAATTTTTTTCAATTTTTTATGATTTTTTCAATTTTATTCCTTTTAAAAATCATAATAATTGCTCGGAATCTCAAAAAAATAATTTAAAAAATGTTTTAGTAACTACACTTTGTTACCTATCTAGGGGTATGAACCAAAAAAACAAAAACAATATGGGGTAGGCATGGAAAAAATAAAAAGAATGTGGTGATTGATTTGGTACCACTACAATACAATTTTATTTTTTTTTGGACCACCAGAATCCAAAATGATAGTAGGAATTATTGGCATACAATTTGTGATAGTTGGGATTATTAGAATCCAATTTCCCTATATATATATATATATATATATATATATATATATAGGGTTATTGGATTCTAATAATCCCTACTTTTGCAAATTGGATGGCAATAATCCCTACTTTCAATTTAGATTCGGTGGTCAAAAAATCAGATTGTAGTGGTACTAAATCCATCACCACATTCTTTTATTTTTCCATGCCTACCCCATTGTTTTTGTTTTAGTTCTATCTAGATAGGTAATGAAGTATAGTTCTTAAAACAATTTTAAATTATTTTTGAGATTCGAAGAATTATTATGATTTTTAAAAGAATAAAATTGAAAAATCATAAAAATTGAAAAAATTGAAAAAATTGAGAGAAATGCTGTAAATTCATTAAAAATCGTGGTAAAATGTTATACAAAGTTTTGAATCAAATGCAACACAAAATCTATGATATTTAAGTATACTCGATTTTGTCCACTAAAATACAATTTTCTTTTTTTTTTGACCAGAATCTGAATTGAAAGTAGGGATTATTGTAATCCTTTACTGATAGTAGGATTATTAGAATCCAATTTCCCGATATATATATATATATATACATATATTTATTTATATATTTATATATATATATATATATATATATATATATATATATATATATAAAGTGGATCAAAAAGTAAAGAAAATCGCTGATGGTAAATGATGCATAGTCTTTTGTTCCGTAACAAAGTGTACTCCTACGGCAATAATACAATAATTTTCCATAGAAAAAAAAATGTTTTGAGGAACAAGTATCAAGTACATAACAAAATAAATGAAGAGGTTATAATTTTCAGTATTTCAATCCAAGTGATTGTCTGTCGTGTCTGGCAAAAAAAAAAATAATAAAATCCAAGTGATTGTCAATTCTAGCACGTGCTTTTTTTTTTTTAAGATGGGTCCCTTGACTTTTGAAAAATATACTCCGTCCATTTAATTATAATAATTGTCCTGTAATAAATAATTAAATATTACATGACCTGTAAAGTTCTTTTTAAACTGAAGATCTTTTATGCAATGTTTTATCAAAAAATTACAATATCATACTTTTATGATAGTATTTTTCATTATAAATTTGATGATATTACTTTTGTCTAATGAAACAATATATATGTTAACAATTAATGATAAAATTTTTTGAAATTTGATTGACACATAAATCAAAATGACAGATAAAATGAGAACGAGAAAGTAATTAACTCTAAAAGAACAAAACTCAAGTTTTCAAACTATAAAACTTAACAATGTTTATCTAAATCTAGATACATCCGGCGTATTTTTAATGTCAAAAATGCCTAAACCAGAAATACATATCACCTGTATTAACTTTAACCAGATATATGCACAATTTTTATTCAACCCGTCCATCTGAATTGATAGGTCTAATAACATAATCTTAATTGATGTTAGATCCTTAGTTATTGTATTCGATAACAAAACAGTAAATTCAAGTGTGAATGTAAGCTACAAAGCAAACTGTTTTTTTATATTATATTGTATTTGATGAAAAAATATAAATTCTTGTCTAAACATAAGTTGCAAGACAAACTGTTTATTATTATATTATATTATTATATTAAGAAAAAGTGTAAATTCTTGTGTGAACATAAGTTATAATCTCATTTCTGAAGGGAAAGTTTTGCATTACCTCTCCCCAAATTTTCTAAGCAGTTTTTTTAACTATTTTTTCATTATTTTTTCTTCAATCCAAATAAAGTAAATATTCTTATTTTTCAAATTATTTTTTTCATGCTGTTTTTCTAGGTCAAAAAAAAATTGTAAGTTTTTAATATTAAATCTACCTCCATATTATGTTTTTTTCAAGAATAAATGGGAAAGTCACCGAACTAGAAAGTAATTCGAAATTTTTTTTGGAAAAAGATTGTAAATTCTCTAAAAATAGTGAGGAAGTGTAGTGTTAAGGCCCCATTCTTTTATGTGTTATCGCGTGGTGCGGTACCGCACCAAACTGCACTACTCAATGCTCTACCACAAATCATTACCAAAATATTTTCCTATTTTTCTCTCTCATCACTTTTCTCCCCTACTTTTTACATTCTCTCCTCACCTATCCACCTACCACAACTCCCACCACAACTTACCACAAGTCCACAACCCACCATACTTCACCATATTTTTTCAAATTCTACCACACCGTAACTACACTGCACCGCAATCGCACCACATAAAAGATCGGAGCCTAAGTTTGGAAGTATACATAAGTTAAAATCCACGAAATTTAAGGTATACATCCAATGTCGATCCAAAAAATATAATTTTATTTTTTCGACTTCACTAATATATAAAAACAGACTAAAAATTATTATCATTGGAATTATTAATTCAATTATTTTTCATTTTAAAATTAATCTATTTGACGTATTCACATTTAATTTGACACGGGCTCTATTTTTTCCAGCTGTACAAAAAACTAGTGGTCAGGTGAGAGCGTGGCGTGGGGGGAGGCAAAGGCAAATATAATTATATAACTATATAAGCCGTCAAATATCTTTTTTCCCGAGTTTTTATTTTTATATATACCCTCAGTTGGCAGCAGCTGTACAACGAAGACGAAGAGATACAAACGTGACAGAGCGATTGAGGTAATAATAATGCTCAAAACATACTTTGCCCCTCCAATTAACTCTAATTCCTTCTGCATATTCCTCTGTTTAACGTGTATATTCTTGCAGCAGATAAGAAGACCTAAAATTCAGAGCCTCTCGAAATTATTAACTGATTGGAGTTCGTGGGCAGATTCCGGCAGCCATGGACTCATTTGGGTTGTCATCTGTTTACTCCATTTGCAGCGAAGCTGCTGGTGTTGCCGGTACCCTTCTCTCTTCTAACTCTTTTCTCTTTTTTTTTTTTTGGTTTGAGACAAAGGAACTTCATCAGTTAATTAACCCAGACTGGATCTTCGACTGAAATTGAGTAATTGTCGACTTTTTCTCCATTGATATGCCCCTTGATTGTTCAATGTTTCATTACATTTCTTAACAATTTTAAGCTTGTATTACACTGAGTAATGAGATAATGGATGGAATTTGAGCCACAACTTTTGCAGCTTGCAGAAATTGTGAATCAGACCCTATTGGGAACTTTAGTTTTCCTCCATTGTTGTGTTTTTGCTGCCGTGCTGGGGAGAATATTGTCCGTGACTGTGGGTGGCTTTCATTTAAAAAGTCTTTGGTTTTGGTTGGTGTAGACATTTCTGGGTTAACATCAGTTTTCAATTTGCTCGTGATTGAAATCATCTTGGCCAGATAGGAGTTCTACCATTAGAAATTTTTTGGATCATGTAGATTCTGGTTTGGGTCAATTTAATTTGGTAAAAAATGTGTGGTCCTCTGTATTATTTGGATCATGTTTTAGGTTTTGATTTTGGCTTTGAATCAATTCAATTTGGTAATGATCTGGCTTTCCTGTGGTGTATGATTTAGATCATGTCTAGCTACGCGCCTACTACCATATAGAAAAGGAAGTTTGGTAAAATGTGTTTCTCGTGTTTGGGCTGTTTTTTGTTGGATAACTCATAATTGGATATTGTGGTTGACACTGATTAAGCTAAAGTACATAGCTAATCGCCTAATTCTTCCGAACCTGAAAACGAAGAAAAGAAGATGAAATGAAAAAGGATTTTTTAGCTACAAGCTCTTTTAATTAGCTTTTTTCTTTTGTATATTTTCTTTGGAAGAAACCCTTTTTTTTTTGTGGCAGTTCAAATGAGAAAGTTCATCAACTTTGTCAACTTGATCTACTGATCTTGTGCTAAAAGTTATTAGGAGGCACTTTTGCTCAACTGTTTTATTTACTTCTTTCGTTATTTATTTGTGGACAAGTTGTATCCATGGGAGTAAGGAAAAGTATTCTCCAAAAAGAGCAACAAAACATGAAAAATGAAACTTTTCCCAAATAAAAGGAAGAAAATGCCATTATAGAAGAAAATGATATTTCATATTTTGTTGCAAGTTATGATTTGACCAAACTTTCTGGAATGCAGGAAACATATTTGCCTTTGCTCTATTTGTGTCACCCATGTAAGTACCATTAAGATTTTGTCCCTCAAATTTTGCTTGGATTTAATCTAATGTCTTAGAAGATTACTCTGCTGAGGGAGAAATATGGGATCAGAAGTTCAAACTGTTCCAAAGTTGACGGGGTTTTCTAACTTTGTTTCCTATACATTTATAGGCCAACGTTTAGAAGAATCATTAGGAACAAATCAACCGAACAATTCTCGGGTTTGCCCTATATTTACGCCCTACTGAACTGCTTAATCTGCCTGTGGTATGGAACACCCATTATTTCCCCGAACATCATACTGGTGTTCACTGTCAACTCGATTGGTGCAACCTTTCAGTTCGTCTACACCGTCATCTTCATCCTATACGCTACTAAGGAGAAGAGGGTAAAGTCCTAATTATTAATCTTGAATTCTTGATGGTTGCTTAATTGGCTTGTGGTTGATAAGCATCAAAAAATTGAAAGAGATCATGATTTCTGCAGACAAAGATGATATGGTTGCTGCTGGCTGTATTTGGAGGTTTTGCTGTCATTGTATTTGTTAGCCTGAGAATAAACGACCCCCACACACGGCAATTGTTTGTTGGATTCTTGAGTTGTGCTTCCCTGGTTTCCATGTTTGCATCACCATTGTTCATAATTGTGAGTTCCTTAAACACCTTTCTTATGCTACATTCTGACTTGTCATCCTTACGCTCGATCTCTGAATTGACCCTATTAAGTTTCTTCTTTGGCTTTCGATGTTTGTTAGAATTTGGTGATCCGAACAAAGAGTGTTGAGTACATGCCATTTTATCTTTCTCTAGCAACATTTGTGATGAGTCTCTCATTTTTGACTTATGGGGCTCTCAAGTATGATCCGTTCATATATGTAAGTCCCATTCTCTTCCTCTTCTCTGCATTATTCCTTGATTCTATTTTCCAGCATGATAAACTATCTTTCAAACAGGTAAAACTATTCCAAGAAATCTTTGTATATATAATGGTTTTTCGTTTCAATTTGTTTGTAGGTTCCAAATGGGATTGGCTCTATTTTGGGTGTGGTACAATTAGCTTTGTATGCACACTACAGCAATCTGAGCAGAGGAAGCTCAAAAGAACCTTTGTTAGAATCTGTCGCATGATGCTGTGGCCATAGTGTTGTTGGATGATGAGAACTTTGTTCCTGTCATATGAGGTCATCTTTTTAGGAATTCATCACAGAACACAGAAGCAAAGGGAAACTGTCGTTTTCGTCACTTGTGTCAGGGTATGGGAGGGTCTCAAACCATCTATGGCTTGACTGCGGCTTCCAGATCAAACTTATTAGCCAACGCATTCCAGAGAAAGGCGATTGATGGCCATGGAGCGTGCCATATTAAGGTGTAAATCAGCTGGTTGCCAAGAAACCTGATTTGTTATGTAAACACTACGGTATATATATATCGCTTTTTATGCAAGGATTTTGTAATGTTGCCTGTCATGAGTGTATAACCCGTCTCTGTACAAGCTTTTTGTCCGTGTTTCTTAGTAATGTCTTGAAGAACTCGTCTTTTATTCCTATTTTTTTTTTCTGAGAGGAACATGTCTTTGATCGTAGTGTGTGTTCATGAAAGCTCAATTTGTTTATGCTTACTTCTCTCTCTGCCATTGTATGTCATATCACTTGTATTGTTATTGTGCACGGATCAAGTTACCCAGAAGTTCAAGGTGTGTTTAAAGATTCAAGAAAGGTTTATATGAGATCGTCTTATAGTATATTTATTGTGAGACACACCGGTGAACTTTTACCAAGAAATGACTCTCCTTTGATTTGTTTGTTTCTCATATACTGTGGTTGAGGTCATTTCCACTTGTGGTTGGAAATTTGTCTGAGCACGTTTTAGGTTGTAAACTTTGATGAAATCCTACCTTGTCTTGCTTACATTGCAGTTTGATGATGATCCTCTCATATACTGTGCTTAGCTTGATTTCTTAATTGGTTTAAAGGTTCTTTTTAAATTTTATTTTTGTGTCTGATTGTAGCACAATAATAGTTTCACTCAAGCAGACTCAAATTCCACTAGAACTTCTATGCTTGGAACCTTCTGTAATTGTTCCCTCAAATTGTAAGTGATTTTCAAAAATAAAAGAAAAGAATTTTGTTAAATATAAATCCATAAAATGAAAGCAAAAGCAAAAGAAACATAGATTATTTACTTTCTTCCTCTCATGGAACTAAATGAGCTCAATTGGCTCTTTCTTCAGAGAAAGTCATCAGGCTCATGCAATGGCTTGACTTGATCTGCCTCTTGTTTTATGTATGAGGTCCCGTCCAATATATATAGCATCTTCCTGAATATAGGTGCACAAATTTGAAAGAGTGATCGATACATGTCTTGGAGCAAGCTTCTTACTCTTTATGGAATTAATACCTATTATCATTTTTAACCTTAAATTTTTTATAGTTATTATTCATTATCAATTAAAATAAGCTTGGAATGTGTTGGCTACGCCAACAATTAAAAGTGATTTTTTTTTTGTAAATTTTTAAAAATATAGATAAAAGTGATTTTATTTCATTTATATGTGGATTATTATATTTATAGAAATCAATCATATAATTTTTTTCAATTTAATTTATAAATATATAGATTATATACAAAGTCTTGCCCCAAAATATTTATCACTTTCCAATTAGAAACTACTCCCTCCGTTTTTTTTTATCTGTCATTTACGGTTTTTAGTGCCAATTTTTAATCAATAATTTCTGATATAAATGTTTTACAAAAAAATATAATATTATACTTTTTTAATCATTGTATAACTTAAAATATTAATAGTCAAATTTGGCACAATTATCAAGGACGACTAATAAAATCAAACAGAGGGGTAGAAACTAACCTCTTAAAAAATGCAACCGATTAAAAACCATAAATTGGAAAAAAAATATCACCAACTACCAAGATTTACTCCGGAGAAATCTCAACAGTAAAATACATCTCGACTCAATAATGAATTAATGATGAGTTTAAATTAACTCAGACGGCTGCTAATTGAAAAAGTAACCAAGGAAACCTCTCGAAACAAGCACAATATGCTTATGAACAGCGAGATTTCTACAAGTATACTCTACAAAATCCTGCTACTACTAGATGTGAAATCCCTTGTTTGCTTCAAATGCGTCTCCAATCCCATCTGGAACTCTCGAATCTCTCCCTCGCATTCATACGTTATTCGTATAGACCCTACCCTCGTGTTGATAATCGTTATTTACAATCAACGAATGGCGACTGGCGCAGTTCACGGTCGCAGGTCGGCTCTGATACCATCTGTAACGCCCCGACCCCTCCCGGGTCGCGGACATTACCGATAACTGCTTCAGGGATCGCTGGCTGGCCCCACAAATCACCATAAGTCTTTCCAGCGTGCTTCGTCCTCGCTCACAAGCTGCCTGGGAAAACTTCCCAGGAGGTCACCCATCCTGAGACTACTCCCAGCCAAGCACGCTTAATCAACAGATGAGCTACCATAAAAGAAGGTGCACCTTGGTGATATAAGAAGTCACTTCAATCCTTTTAAGTCACACTTTAACCACATATCCGGGGTATAACAGTCATCCAATCCCATCTGGAACTCTCGAATCTCTCCCTCGCATTCATACGTTCTTCGTATAGACCCTACCCTCGTGTTGATAATCGTTATTTACAACCAACGAATGGCGACTGGCGTAGTTCACTATCGCGGGTCGGCTCTGATAGCATCTGTAACGCACCGGCCCCTCCCGGGTCGCGGACATTATCGGGAACGCCTTCAAGGATCGATGACTGGCCCCACAAATCCCCACGAACCTTTCCAGCGTGCTTCGTCCTCGCTCACACGCTACCTGGGAAAACTGGTCACCCATCCTAAGATTGCCCTCCCAGCCAAGCACGCTTAACTGAGGAGTTCCCAACGGATAAGCTACCATAAAAGAAGGTGCACCTTGGTGATATAAGTAGTCATTTCGATCCCATTAAGCCACACTTAACCATATATATCCGGGGTGTGTTACAGACTTAGGCCTCCACAGTATTCAAAACAAGTCCCATGATCAAGTTTCTTATCATTTTACAGAGCTCAATTTTCCCCCACGCTTCGAAAGACCTTTTGTAGTAATAGGGTCATGCAATGGCTTGCTCTGCATGCACAGTTACAAAGCCAACCTTCTAGCTCTGTGTAATCCTTCAATTCGTCTGTTTAGGCTCCTCCCAAATGACCCCGTCATCTTGTGCAAAAAAGGTCACCAACTTAAGTGCTATGGGTTTGGGTATGATTGTAGGGGTGGTTCTTACAAAGTAGTTTTGATTTCAGAGACGGCATCTAGTGTCTACTGCTTGACCAAGGACTCATGGCAAACAGTGAAGCCATTCCTTGGCATCAAACTTGCTGAAACCGGTGAAAGTGACATGGGTGTGCTTGTCAACAATAGATTGCATTGGACGATGCACAAATGGGTGAATCGTCGGTATTTATCTACTATACTTAGTTTCGATCTCCATGATTATGAATGGGGGTTTTAGATGGACATCTATGTGCAAGTTTGTACCCTTATACTGAAAGATGTGTGATGGAGGAAGATGGGGTTGAGGAATCATGGACACAGACACACACTGACACATGGGTGATGGAGGAATATGGGGTTGAGGGATCATGGATACACTCATATAGGCATATGAATCCAATGGTATGCCCATTGGGAATTTGCTGTCACAAGATTTGTGAGGTTGTATTCTTCGACATGCAATTTGGACATGTACTCTTTTCGGATCCTTTAGTCAGTAGTAGGGTCAGGGGGATTCAACTTTGTAGTGAGTTTTCACAAGTAGTGGGTTGCATTCAGAGCTTAGTTCATCCAACCGGCATGTGTCCCGTACTCAAGGAGGCTCCAAAGTATTCCAATCCCATCAACACCAAAAGGAAGCTTGTAATTTTGTTTCTAAGTACATTCATCCTTTTTCTCTTAACCATCTTAAATTGTTCATATTTCACATTTTTGTAATTTTTATTAATATTTTCTTTAATAATTATATATATTTATCAATTATAATAATATAATACTTATTAGCTAGGTGAAAAAATATAATTATAGCCTAATTTTATCAATCATAGTAGAAAAGCCACATTTTATACATAATTTTATATTTATGAAATAAATATAAATAATTAATTATTTTTAAATTGTTTATAAGTTGTAGTAACCCTAAAAATAATGAAACGTACCTTTAAAATGATTTAAATACACTTACATTTCACATTATTAGTGATTTAGAAGAAATGCAAGATGGTTAAGAGTCATCTTGTGTCAAGATGTTTATCATTTTCGATTATTTATTACTACACTACCTGCCCTACCTGCTTTAGAATAAATATCGTAAGGTTTAAAGTTTAGAAAATGTTTTATGAATTCTAGATTTTCTTATCTCATGACAATAATGTAATTAGCATTTTTTAATGAAGCATTTTGATTGTTGCAATGTGGAAGCAATATATATATTTTATCAATTTTCAAACGGAACATATAGACAATATGTAATTAGCATTTTTTATCAATTTTCAAACGGAACATATATATATATATGATAATTGGATTCTAATAATCCCTACTTTCACCAATTGGACAATGGTGGACCATACTTTCACTTTGTATCCTGGTGGTCCAAAAAAAAAAATGGATTTTGTGTTGCATTTGATTCAAAACTTAGTATAACACTTTACAATGATTTTTAATGAATTTACAACGTTTCTCCCAATTTTTTTTCATTTTTTTACTATTTTTTTACGATTTTTTCACTTTTATTATTTTAAAAAAATCATAATAATTATTCGGAGTCTCAAAAAAATAATTTAAAAAATGTTTTAGAAACTACAATTCATTAACTTTCTAGGGGCAGGAACAAAAAAAAAAACAAAAACAATATAGTGTAGGAATGAAAAAGATAAGAAGAATGTGGAGGTGAATTTGGTACCACTACAATCCAATTTTTTTTTTTTGGACCACCAGAATACAAAGTGAAAGTACGGTCCACCAATGTCCAATTGGTGAAAGTATGGATTATTAGAATCCAATTATCCTATACATATATTGGAGTGGATCCAGTAGGAAGAAAGATACGGTAGGAAGAAGCAATCTAGGGCATACAAATCTAATCCGATTACTGATAATAAAACCATCTTCCTTCCCCATAAATCAACTAGTGGTTTTCGGAAAAAATAAAATAAAATAATTTAGACAGATAAAATTATCTAGAATCATGCATGGGATTAGAGAGAGAAAGATTTATTTCCCTAAATTGTAGGGATTGAGTTATCCAAATTAAATTCAATTATTATCAAAAACTAAAAATAAATAAAAAAATATAAGTTAACATTTTATAAGGATTTTGTCATGGGTATGTTTCGTCCAACATCGTCGTTACTTCTCACATTTCATGACTACACTCTGTAATATTCATGACCACACTATCATAAATCAAAATTATATCAAGGATCACACTCCCTTTATACATGACCATACCTCCCTAAATCAAATTATATATTTATTGTCGCATTATATGGAAGACCACAGTCTCTAATATCTATGACCACACATTGCATAGATTTGTCCCATAAATTTGTCCACCCTCTGAACACATTGTGGTCATATTCAATAGATATACTCAACACACTATATAAATTTGTCCACACTATATATATATATTTGTCTACACTCTGAACGACTATGGTTATTCTATGGATAGTGTGGTCATGATGTATGGTTATAAATATTAGCAAATTCACATTTTTCCAAGGTCTACAAAAGTTAACTGATTGTACACAGATACACTATCATATTTATACAATGGAGTATGGTCATAGATATTAGGGAGTGTCGTCACAGATATATCTTGATAACATTGATATAATTTTGACTTAATGGGAGTGTGGTCATAGATATTAGGGAGTGTGGTCATAGATATTAAAGAGTGTAGTCATGGAGTCTGAGAAACAACGATTATGTTAGACTAAATATAATCCCTACAATTTGATAACTTTTGTTTTTTCTTTTGTTTTTTATAATAATGGAGTTAAATTTGGATAATTTAATTCCTACAATTTAGGGAAGGAAATCTCTCTCTTTACCTAATTGATTTTATTTATTTTTTTTCGAAAACCACTAGCTAATTTATCAGGAAGGAATGTGGTTTTATTATCAACCATTGGATTAGATTTGTACACTCCAGATCGTTTCTTCCTATCTTCCTACCATATCTTTCTTTCTACCGGATCCATTCCCTATATATATATATATATATATATATATATATATATATATATATAGGATAATTGGATTCTAATAATCCCTACTTTCACCAATTGAATGATGGTGGGTAATTTTCACTTTGTATTCTGGTGGTCCAAAAAAAAAAATTGGATTATAGTGGTACCAAATCCACCTCCACATTCTTCTTATTTTTTTCATTCCTACACTATATTATTTTTGTTTTTTTTCGTTCCTGCCCCTAGAAAGTTAATGAATTGTAGTTTCTAAAACATTTTTTAAATTATTTTTTGAGACTCCGAATAATTATTATGATTTTTTAAAAATAATAAAAGTGAAAAAATCGTAAAAAATTGTAAAAGATATGAAAAAAATTGGGAGAAACACTGTAAATTCATTAAAAATCATTGTAAAGTGTTACACTATATTTTGAATCAAATGCAACACAAAATCTATGATTCCCTCAAAAATATCCCACTACAATCCAATTTTATTTTTTTTTTGGACCATCAGAATACATATTGAAAGTACGGTCCACCATTGTCCAATTGGTGAAAGTATGGATTATTAGAATCCGATTATCATATATATATATATATATATGAAAGCTACTCTATTAATTATACATGTAATGATATACATGATTTGATATATGATAATAATTTTTCTTTTTTTAGAAAACATGAACGTTTTTCTTATTAATAAATTATCTTAGGTGGAATGTAAATGATTATTTTATTTTTATTTATATTGTAGTATTTTCACAAACGAAAAATAGTTAATAATACGTATAAAAGGTCCTTTTTTAAAAAAAAAATAAAAGTAACATTAACAATCTAATCTTTCAATTATACCCTCATTAATTCAAGGTGTTAAGAGCACAAAACTATGAATGAGTCTTTAATTAGCAACATAAATTTTTAGTTGGGATAATTTTAGACACGGATCTTATTGTTTCCTCTTTATTTTTAGTTGATTTTCATACAGAAACACGGGTTTGATTCAAGTTTTCCGTTGAATCCTCCGTAGGCAGTAGTGGTGTGGTCAATTTAGACCTGTCAATACGGGCGGGCGGGCGGGTTACAGGTCGATCGTATACCGGGTTCGGGTAAATACGGGTCGGGTATATTTCGGGTTCGGGTAAATATGGGTCGGGTGTATTCCGGTTTCGGGCGGTTTGGGTCGGGTTTACGGGTCATGACCGCCCTTTTTCTCAGTCAGCTACAACTAATAAAATTGATTATAATTAGTCAAAGACACCTATGTAATGTACAATTCCATTCCAAGTTCGTCCACCACGATATGTCATAGTTGTATAGACATATTACTATGCACCTAAGGGACAAAATTTGACAATCTTCAAGTCTACAAGTATTATGCGGTTTACGTCAACAATCCACGAATAACGGTACTTATGAAATATATAGGGTTTTGGGATGCTAATATACTGAACTTTTGGGGTATTTGACAATAATGCACTGAACTTTGAACTTGGACAATAATACACTATTTTATTGAAAGAGAGGAGAGAGACAGGACTGCAGCAGTTTGAGGGTTCACTGAAAGAGTGAGTGAGTGACAGTGTTAGGGTTTTGTTTTGGTCATTTGTTATTTCGGCCATGTTCGACAAAAATAGGGTTTTAGATAGCGGATATGGTTTATGTAGCGTATAGCAGTTTAAGCAACGGATAGTGGTTTAAGCAGCGGATAGCGATTTAAGTAGCGGATAGCAGATGACTGTTCAAATGAGAATTGTGTTCGATAAATTTAGCGGTTCAATTAATAGATTAATGTGAATTGGCATAAAAGGGTATCAATAATTTCCAAATATAAAATTTACAAAGGGTATTTATTTTTACCAAAAATATGAAACGCTACTCCAAACGCTAAACGTTAACTTTATTAGTGTTTCACAAAACGCTCCTTAAAACGCTAAACGCTCCTCAAAACACTAGCTTACTGAACGCTAATATTTATGCAAATAGAGTTTTGACTTGGTCAAGACGCTAAACGCTACCACAAACGCTATTGCCGAACACAACCTTGATTATTTAATTTGTATGTCTCTCTCTACGCTGACTACGCATAGCTTTCCAAAGTCACCCAATATTTTACTTTTGAGCCTTAATTTTCATGAAATGGGCCCATTTTTTTGTACAAGGCCAAAGTTGACAAAACAATTAAAATTAAAGTGTCTGACCCAGCGGGTCGACCCAAACCCAACCCAACATGACCCGTTTTTTACCGGGTTCTTTGGGTTGGGTCATTTTCGGGTCCCGGGTCGTAATTTCATGTTCAAAACCCATTTTTGCGGGTCGGTTTGGGTCGGGTCGAGAATTGCCAGGTCTAGTGGTCATACACAACACAACCAATTCCATTGGGAATCTCCTTGTAAGAAGCAATTATGGATGAGGGAGATTGAATTCTCTGGTAGGATTTCAGCTTTTCAGGAGTGAATTGCATTGAGACCTTAGTTCATCCAACCAGCTGACGAAGACTCCTGGAAAATCTTGACATGTCATGGCCAACTTCCGCAAGGAAATATGGAGAATTACAACAAGTTTTATGGATGTTCTGTCTTACGGTAAAATCTAGACAAGTTATGAAATTGAGTGCAGATTGAAATCTGCCTTAACTATGGTACTCATCCATGTCAAGCTTATGAATAGCTTAGATTTGCTCACAATGACTATCGAATTAACAAACCCAGTTCAGTTTGTGCTCGTCTCAATAATTTAGGGCAGCCAAGTCGTGGAAGGCTCTGTTAACCCTAGATGCAAAGTTCATTTAGACATTTCATAAGGGGACCAATTAAACACTGAATACAAACAAATGGCACTAATCAATTGATCCAAGTAGCTCTTATGTATCAATCAACAACCTTTGCTCCATTGCAACTCTCAAGTTCAGGCCAACTTACTCAATTAACACTTTGCGGACTACATCACAAAAAAAACACCAACTCTAAAAGGAAGCGATTATGATCAGACCAGAAGTTTCAAAAATAACATCTTCCATTAGGCAGTCTACAAAAATCAACAAGTGTAACGGTTCTTGGCTGCCCGGTCAAGCTTCTTTGCATCGTCCTGAAAATGATGCCAACAACTAGCCCTTTAGAGACACATGCATTACATTTTACCTAGAGATTCAACAAAATGATGAGCACAACTTACATGAAATATAAAACCTATGGTGTCCTTGTAATCAAGGAACTTCTTCCACTGTTGTCCAATACTCATCTGCAGCATCATAATTCAACATTAGGGATGCATTCAACATCAGAAACAAATGTGGAGAAAAGACCATTAAAAATATATCATTGCTGTCAAGATAATTTCTAGGAAACATGAATCACTATAATGTCAACCATCACTACTGAATAGAAGTATTAAGAGTGAAGCGTCATGCAACAAACAAGAAATTTCAAGCTTAATAATCCCCGAAGACAGGCAAAGCCTCAACCTTAAAACTTTCATGTCATGCTTGACTTGGTTTGCCCACCATGTCCATCTTTATTTGGGTAGCTGAAGAGAGTCTCTCTCATAATAAGCAGTAGAAAATTCCACATGAAATCTTATGCTTAAGCAAATTCATTTCTTCAACCAGACCGCTATATGGGCTCAAATATTTTACTAACATAAGATTGTTTTGTCCTAGGGTCTAGAGGAGAATTTGTTTAGACCATGATGCTTCTTAGCCTATTGGATAATGAATTGAATTGTGCATAGCACCAAGAAACAGCCTCCAATTGAAACAACTAAAGCTAGTACAGGAAAGAAGGACAATGATTGCCTTGTATATATACATATTTCAACAGTTTATATTCAAAGTCTACATTATTCTGTTTGATGTGAAAAATGTATGCAGCTAATACTGGGACATGAACAGAGGACAGACTAGAGTGTGCCCAATAAGTTTCAGTACCAAATGCTGTGATACACAAAAAGAGAAAGCAGAAAGATATGCAAGGAAACTCTATATGAAGTTTTAACTGTTGCATTAGGCTTGTTTCCTTATGTTTGGCTTACACTTATCAGTTATCAACAGAAATTGACATCATACTGGGCAGCAACAACTTTTGAGTCAACCGAAATTTAGGAATGGAGCACCTTAATCACAATGTAATTGGACTTACACAAGAAATTTTTGGCATTAAAAACAATTTGAAAACTTCAACTAAAACAATCATAGTGAGGTGGGCAGAATACATCTTTAGGACACCAGGGGAACAAAGGAGTTAGCCAGCATCATTGAACGCATCATCCAACCAATCAGCCTTCAAAATCATACACCGGACATGGACATTATTTTTGGCAGCAGCTATATGGCACAGAGATATTCTCTCAGAACACAATTTCACTTACAAGTAGGACTGAGAGTATTTGCTTCAGGAAATATGGCACATAAAAGCATCTTCCTCCAGCAATAGTTAATGGAGTATACACCAAAGATTACAAACACCAAATTTAGGGCCAATAAGAATAGAACAGCCACATACCTGAGCAGCTTCATTTGCAGCATTCTTGGTCCACAGGGCGATTTTATCCTGTCTGGACCTCACATTGACAACTGCTCCACATATCTCATCTCCATGATCAAATTGCTCTCCAATCATAGCCAGCAACTACATATTATTCATTTCGGTTATAGCACAGATAGACATACACATCAATTTGTAAGCAATAATAAGACTTCAAGGACCAAACATACCGTATAAAGCCAGCTACTATCAGATTTCCCCCTTGGGAAGGTGACAGTCCACTTGCCTCCATTAGCACAAACTGGGTCCTCCCATTTTGGTTCAATTTTATACTTGAAACAGTGAAAGTCTGCTCCATGTCCCAACTTGCTTGGATGATGTATATTATTGTACAGGCTGAAACAGGGATATTAAACGTGGATCAACTACATGATAAACCAAACCAACCAAACAGACAAAGATTGCCACACTTCTTGTATATATACGCTATCCTTGGAGGTAAATGTTTTATCAAAAATTAAGTCCCGATTCCAGAAGATTGCCATAGAATATAAATGCACCGACATACTTCCATATCACGATTATAACATGCATAACTTGCCATTATTCATAGCAAGCCATCTACCATCTTAGGAAAAAAAATTAAACCAACACCCCTTCCACAATACAAGCCATTTAGTTCAAGTAGCAAATCACAATCACAGTGACAACAAGAAGACATACATCAATTCCTTCTTCAAAAGGCTGTGCAGATTCGTCTACCAAAGTTCAAGATTTCTCAATGTCATCATTTCAATACCAGCAGCATTTAGAGAAATCGTCTGTACCACCAATAATCTCATATGCCACTCTAAACAGAACTAGTCACTATTGGCTTTCAAATAGGATGAGCATACTAAGCCCGATTACCAAGTTAACGAATTCTCCCAAAATCTTCCCCTCATATTCGATTAACTAGAAATAACTCAAATAAGCCCCTTGTTGAATGTTGTTAAGAGTTGTTTCCCTTACGCTACACATTTTCAGCAAGAAACCACTTAATCGAACCAAAGAAAACCAAAAAAACTCAAAAACCCTAGAACCAAAATCACCCAATCAAACAAGATGCGCACCCAAAATCTCCCACCCCAGATTCGAAAGAAGCAAGAAACCCCCGATAGCAATCAAACCCAATTCAAAAACAACAAGAAACCCTTGAAATTGAAAGAAAAAGAGACCTCCAGAACTCCTCAACAGTGGAGAAGGTGTAGATAGGGCGGATGGAGCTCCCCCAAGCGGCCTGTTTGGACTTTGCAGAGGGATTGTCGAACCAGAAAGTCCAAGAATGTTCGAGAGGGTGAGATGGTGGTGCTAACCCCTTGCTGGGCCTGTCCTTCTGCTCATCTCCATCGTCGGCGTCCTCCACAATCTCACCTTCCTCAGCCTCTTCCTCCGCCTTCTTCTCCTCCTCCTCCGTCGCCGTCACCGTCGCCTTCTCCGCCTCTTCAATCGCCATCTTTCAAGATCGATCGCCTTCTGGGTTTTAGAGTTGAAGTTTGTTTTGGGTGTCGATGAATTGAAATAACGACTGCAGATGCACAGGGAAGGGAATGAAATGACTGAATGAGGAGGAAATTAGTTTTTATTGGTGAGATGAGAAAGAGAAATGTTGGCTGAGTCTGACTGACTGAGCGACTGTGAAGTCGGTTACTCACTCGATACGTTCACAAGATGGGCTCATCTGATCAGCTTCATTTTTATTTAGCCCAATACAAAAGCCCATTTCATAAACAAGTACTAGAACCTACACATACGAGGATTGTCAAAACACATGTTATTTATTTATTCATGCTGAATCCAAATAAAACTATCTATTAATAAATAAATAAACAAAACTATATTTTTTTGAGGCAAACAAACGCAGCAATAATATTAAGCAATAAAAATCTGGGTTCCTTTCGAGGCAATTATAGCAGTCACCTCATTCGGATACCCAGCAACCCAAGTTTTTGTTACACAGTTCAATCTAGCAAAATTGGCCAAAACATCAGCAACACCATTGCAATGTTTGCGACAATAGGACATTGTGAAAGACTCAAAAGACAACATCAGTAAAAGGCAGTCTTGAACAATGGTTTGGGCTTCTATGCTTGTCGGCTGATTCTTTATTAATGCATTAGCTAGGCTTTGACAATCAGTCTCAAACTCCACTTCTCGGTACCCCATGTCTCTTGCAAACAACATTTCCTGCCTCAGAGCCTCTGCTTCCATTGCCTCAACCTTCCACGCCACCTCTCGATATACCACTTGAGCTCCACCCACTCTCCCTCTGGAATTCCTTGCAATCACTCCCCACCCTCCTCTACCATTCTTGTCTACAGATGCATTGATATTTATCTTCCAGACACCTTAAACCAGTCTCCTCCAAACTTCATTCTCATCTGTCGGGTCCATCGAAGTCCTTCGCCCGTCAGTCTGCGCCATCAAAAACCTATTGTGACAATTTGTGGCATAGTTGGCAATTGTCACCAGATCAATCAACTTTTTATTAAAAACTCTTCTATTTCACACCCCCCAAATACTCCAGATAATGGTTAGGAAAGCACTACCATGTTGTTGATCAAGATGTTTTAGGGTCTCCTCCATCCATCTCCCTACATCCTGAATTTTCCTTTTCCCCACATCCAGCCTCATGATTGACATTTTCCACATCGCTTGTGTTATCTGGCAGTCGACAAAAATATGGTCATTTGTCTCATACCCCTCCCCACAACTACTACATATAGGGTCGATGTTGGCCCCCTTCCGACATAAGTTTACCTGCGTCGGCAGACAGTCTCTCCAAATCCTCCAAGCTGTGTGTTTCACTCGCAGAACTGCCTCAGAATTCCAAACAAGATTTCCACTTCCTTCCTCCCTTCTTGAATTTGACTCCCCACAATCTGCACTCGATGTTTTCCTCTGTCTCTCCATCCAATATGCTGATCTGACAGAAAATTCTTCTGTTTTTGTCTTCCCCCAAACTAGTTTGTCTCTCCCTGGACTCTTACTCAAAGGAATTGATCAGATTACCTTCGATATTTGTTGGCTAAAACAATGTTCCAGCAACTCCATTCTCCATTCCCCGATCTCGTGATTTATTAATTCTGATACCCTCGCCTCCTCCCCCAAACCTCTAACAGGTGTATTGATCAATCCCCCCTTATCCCCTAGAAGCCATCTGTCTCGCCAGATTCGAATGTCCTGGCCATCTCCAACATTCCACCTACAACCCTCCACCAGTAAGTCTCGCGCGTCTAATATACTACGCCACGTATAACTTGGCTGAAAACCCAATTTTGCTGGCCAATAATCGGAATTGGGATAGTATCTGGCCTTCAAAATTCTTGCAGCGAGCGATTCGGGCTTTGTGACCAATCTCCATGCTTGTTTTGCAAGTAGTGCCTTATTGAAAGCACCATAATCTCGGAAGCCTAAGCCCCCTTTATTTTTTTCGCCGCAAATAATGTCCGAGGCTATCCAACAGATAGCATTTTATTTGTTTGAGCCCCACCAAAATTGTTTTCTTATGCTATTCAGCTTGTCACACACCCCCTTTGGAATTTTAAAGCATTGCATAGCATATGAAGGAATGGCTTGAGCCACCGCTTTGATCAACACTTCTTTGCCAACCTTTGACATTACCCTTTCCTTCCACCCCTTGAGTTTCTTCCACAATTTTTCTTGAATTTCTTGAAAAACATGCTTCTTTGATCTCCCAATAAATGTAGGCATGCCGAGGTAACGATCATGGGACTCCACAGCCTTAAAACCCAAACTCTCTTGGAGCATTTTCTTCATGTGTTCGCTCACATTTCGGCCATACGAAACCTCGGATTTTTTCACATTAATTACTTAACCTGAAGCTAACTCATAAATACTAAGTATTTCTTGAATTCGTGTTGCTTCCTCAATGGTGGCCCTTACAAAAATCAAACTATCGTCTACAAAGAAAAGGTGAGATACGGGCGGGGCTGTTCTATCCACTTTGATCCCATGGATCAAACCTTGTTCCTCCCGATGTCGAATCAAAGCTGATAATCCCTCTGCACATATCAAGAAAAGGTAAGGAGAAAGTGGATCTACCTGCCGGAGACCCCTTTGGGGTATGATCGTGTCTGAGCGTTTCCCATTTATTAGAACTTGATAGCTCACTGTTGAGATATACCGAACAATTAACTCGCACCCTCCTCAAAACCCAAAGCTAGCATCATATCTCTCACAAAGGCCCACTCTACCCTGTCATAGGCTTTGCTCATATCCAGCTTGAGAGCCATATGACCCTTTTTGAGGTGCTTTGGGCGCTTCCTCAAGTAATGGAAATGTTCGAAAGCGACCAAGATGTTATAAGTAATGAGCCTTCCCGGGATGAAAGCACTCTGGGACTCATGAATAATATGATCCAAGATCCCTCTCAGCCTATTAGCAATGGTTTTGGACATCAATTTGTAAATTACATTACATAAACTAATAGGTCGAAAGTCCTTTGTAGTAATGGGATTCTTCAGCGTTGGGATTAGTGCTATAAAGGTCGGGTTGACAATAGCTGGAGATTTCCCCCCATTAAGCACATCAAGGACACAATCATTCACATCAGGGCCAATAATATGCCAAAAGGATTGAAAGAAAATGGCGGACATACCGTCGGGCCCGGGGGCCTTCGTAAGATGCATCTGTTTGAGCGCATACATCACCTCCTCTCCCGTGTATGGCTTTCGGTGGTTCACATTCATCTCTTCGGAAACTACTGACTTGATGAGCCGAGTCACAGGAATTGTGTCCCTTATATCCTGGGAGGAAAATATGTGTTCGAAGTATCTAACAAAGACACTTGCTATCTCCCCTTCCTCCTCCTTTCATGCCCCATATTCATTCAAAATACTATGTATTATATTCCTCCTGGATCGTTGAGTGGCCTTTGCATGGTAAAACTTCGTGTTTCTATCCCCCTCTCTCAACCACTCTTGTTTACTCCTCTGTGCCCAGTTCGCCTCCAACTTGTCTTTGATAATTTCTAACTCCGTAATCAACTCTTGAAGCCTTTGAAGATTTTCACCGATCGACTCCATCTTCCGCACTTTTTCTATCTCTTTTGACAACTTCCTCATATTTTGAACCATTGTCTTTGTCTCAAAACCGACACTGCCATCCAAATTTTTGCACACTCCCTTGAGTCTCGCCCATTGACAGCCCTCTTCCATTGGCCCGAGAGTGCCCCACTATATCTTCACTTAGTGGGCTTTCTAGCCACACTTTTTTAAATCTCTTGGGTCGGTCTTTATTAGAGTTCTTCCAAGATGATTTTTGGTGGGGCATACATTCCACTCTTATGGGTATGTTGTCACTTCTTCTCTTGTGGAGATGACAAACATAATTCCATGCAAAGAAATCTCCCCATGCATTAATGCACAAAACTCTATCTAACTTCTCCTTTATATTTTTTTCCCCTTCTTGACCATTACTCCAAGTATACCACTCGCCCTCCCATCCTAAATCCCTCAGGTTGCACCAATCAACAGCCCCTCTGAACCCATCCATCTCAACTTCCTTGCATACATTCCCTCCTTGCTTCTCATTTTGGTTCAGTACCCCATTGAAATCCCCTCCACATAACCATGCCATATCCCAGTCATCCTTGAGTCTTTTCAACAAGTCCCAAGTATTATGCTTCTCTTCCTCCCTTGGATATCCATAGATCCCAGTAATTCTCCACTTTTCTTCCCCCATCTCATCAAAATAACACAAATCAATATGGTTCAGGGACCGAGAGAGTAACTCCAGCTGGATTGGTTTCCACCACAATATACCCAGGCCTCCACTTCAAGACCTCGTTTCTCCCAAGCAACTCACATAGATACCTCCATCCATTCTGAAAGTGTTATTGAGTCTTTCCATCTCCCATTCTTTCAATCTAGTCTCACTTAAAAACACTATATCCGGATCCTCCCAACATATAAGGCGCTTTACACTTCGAACTGCGCGAGGGTTCCCAAGCCCCCGGCAGTTCCAAAAAAGGATTTTTATTGGCATTCGCGGGGCTGTTCATATGCCATCGCTACTTGTAAAGAAAGTGTAATACAGTCACCATTCCCACCTTCCTTCCTCTTTTTTCCTCCCTCTCTCTGCGATTCTCCTCCCCCCTCCACATTTCTTTTTCATCCCTACCGGTGCTATTTGTTGTACCTCCCTCCTCACCTCCCCCCTCCCAATTCTTCTCCACTTGCCTCTTTTGTCCCCCTTCCCCCCCCCCCACCATATTTAGCTTTTGAAATCTGTCTTCCCCAACATTAGCACTCTCCTCCTCTGATGCTTGGTTAGTGTTAATTGCGTCTTCCTCGTGGTCTATTCTATATTTTCCTCCCTCTCCCACAGCAGCCTCCTTCACTTGTCCCTCTACCGCTACATCAAGCTTGACTTTTCCCAAACTTTCTACCACTTCTTCAATACTCGCCTTAGAGGCCTCCTTCTCTTCCTTCTTTGGCTTAAAGATCAATTTCCTGGCCACACTGCCACTCTCAGTTCTACCCCCCGTCGTTATGCCCCTCATTGTCACCCATAACGAAGCTCGCATCCAATCCCCAAATTTTGGTTCCCCTATGTCTTCATCCTCTGATTTCTCTGGGCACTCCTCTTCATTATGCCCCACCCGTCCACAAAAATAACAAATTGAGGGTAGTCTTTCATATTTAACTTTGAGCATTACCTCGACCGAATTCGTTAGTTCCACCGGTATCTCTGTTGGGAAAGGTTCCCTCAAATCCATTAACACCTTGAAACGTAGAGACTTCTCCCAATGCCCATCAGTTGAGTCATCCATCTTGAAAAAACCCCTATATGCTCCGCAACCGCCTTGATATTTCTTTCATTACGACCCTTGAACGGTGGATCATAAATTTTGACCCAAAAGGGAGCATGGGTTAAAGATTCTCCGGCTTTGGACGGAATGGAGTCTCCCGAAATCTCCTTCATGCATATTACAGCTTTGTCGAAAGTCCAAGGTTCACCATCTAGGACCCTCTCCTTATCTCTCCAATGAAAAAATTGGAAGAGAAAGACATTGTTTGCTGTCTCTTTCGCTTCTAACCCATGGTTTGGTTTCCATATTTTCTCTATTGTGTTCAAAAAAGCATGGGTATTGAACTTCTTGAACGTCCATAATTTCCCCACCAAACATAGGGCCAGTTGAGATCTCTCTTCCTCCGAATCATTCTCCTCCCATCTAACCGGTCTCTTCCCCTTACTCCTTAATCCCTCTCCCTTCTCGCTACCTTCCATGATCCCCTATCACAGTATCACCCCCCCCCCCCCCCCCCCGCGGAACGCTGGACACTGAGACGAACTTGCCGTCAAAAACCCTAATTCTAGGGAGAAAACTCTCACTAAACCATAGGCCTAGGAGAGACCATTTTCTACTAATGATAATAAACAAAACTATTTTACCGCCGTTTAGAATGGAAAACAAATTATAATTAGTAAAATGATAAATATCTTAATAACCATGTTGCACGCATTTCACTTAAACCACTCATAAAATTAAATGTAAGCATATTTAAATCATTATAAGGGTATGTTTCATTACTTTGAGGGTTATTACAACTCATAAACAATATAAAATAATTATTTATTTATATTTTTTGATAAATAAAAAACTATGCATAAAATGTGAACTTTTTACTATGATTGATAAAATTAAGCTATTATTTATATATTTTTTTGACCAAACTAATAAGTATTATGCTCTTATAGTTGATAAATATATATAATTATTAGAGAAAAATATTGAAAATTACAAAAATGTAAAATATGGACAATTCAAGATGGTTAGTAACCATTTTGAGTCAAAATGTGTATCATTTTCCTTATAATTATTGTACATCTATAAGGTAGATGTGAAATTCAAGTTTTACGCTACTAATAAAAATCATATTGACATTTGACTCTAATGTTATATGCTAGATCCAGCTCTGATACCACTTGTTGGACCCAACTCTGATACCACTTGTCAGGATCGAGGTAAAATAAAAGGCCTACTATTTGTAGCGGAAGAGATAATTATCAGGATGTATAAATTGAGAAGAAATATAACAAGATCAGTAATTAAAATAGAGAGTATAGTGACATAAGATATACGTGGAAACCCAAATCGAGAAAAGCAACGGCCGGCAACGAAGCAATAATCCACTAGTATAAGGGTAGAGATTACAAGAGAAATCCCAAATGGCTATATAACACAACGAGATCGACGACAAGATCTCAAACGATTAATAGCACAACTGGAATAATCTGAAGGCAAAATAATAACTCTCAAAAAATACTCTCACAACCTAGGGATGGGTAGAGGTGAAGAATGCTCTCAATTTTGTGTGTTTGAATAGGTGAATAAAACCCTCTATTTATAGGAAAAACTCCATATATACCTAACTTGACTCCCCCTCTAATTAGATTTAGAATCTAATACAATTAGGAAACCTAACATAATTAGAAAACCTAAATAATATCCTAATACAATTAGGAAACAAATAATTGTGGGATCAAGAGACTGAGTGATTTTAGGATACTTTCCTAACAATCTCCACCTTGGACTAAAGTCTTCGGTACCATCATAGAGCCCCGAAGGGCGATTAGATGTGATGAGCATCAACTGAATTCAAGTCACCCTTGAACTCAATAAGAGATGAGGTTGTAGAAACGGTTGTGAAACCAGTAGTAGTAGAACCCTGTAGAACATAAAGACCTCCTTGTCTGAAGGTTGTAGAACATGTATTGTTGGAATGCTCTTTAAACTTTTATCTGAATATTTTACTAGAACCCCCATTATTAGTTGTTTCACCTCTAACAATCAAGCCTTCAGCTTTATCAGAAAGCAGTTTAAGATCAAATTTTTCTTAGACATCAAATTAGATTCGATATCCTCGAAAGACAAGGTTTCATATAACATGACCTCTTTAAAGTGCTTGTATGAATGGGGCAAAGAGACAACCAACAAAATACCCTTATCCTCATCTTCAATAGTAACCTCCAAATTTGCCAGATCAATAATAATGGAGGTAAATTCATCAAGATATTTTTGAACTCTCCAGATACTGAAACTGATCACACTGTCGAACTTCTCAATATCAAACTTAGCAGCAGACATCCTGAACTAGGCAGAAAAAAGATTAAACCTCGCTCTGATACCACTTGTTAGACCCAGCTTTGATACCACTTGTTAGGATCAAGGTAAAATAAAAGGCCTAGTATTTGCAGCGGAAGAGAGAATTATCAGGATGTATAAATTGAGAAGAAATATAACAAGATCAGTAGTTAAAATAGAGAGTATAGTGACACAAGATATACGTGGAAACCCAAATCGGGAAAAGCCACAGACGGCAATAGAGCAATAACCCACTAGTATAAGGGGAGAGATTACAAGAGAGATCCCAAACGACTATATAACACAATGAGATCGACGACAATATCTCAAACGGGTTAATAGCACAACGAGAATAATCTGAAGGCAAAATAATAACTCTGAAAAAATAGTCTCACAACCTAGGGATGTGTAGAGGTGAAGAATGCTCTCAATTTTGTGTGTTTGAATAGGTGAATAAAAGCCTCTATTTATAGGAAAAACTCCCTATAAACCTAACTTGACTCATACTCTAATTAGATTTAGAATCTAATACAATTAGGAAACCTAACTTAATAAGGAAACCTAAATAATATCCTAATACAATCAGGAAACAAATAATTATGGGATCAAGACACTGGGTGATCTTAGCACACTTTCCTAACATTATAGCTATCTCATCATAGATATTTTTTACAACTCTACGTTTTTTTAAATGGAGAATTTTACATTCGTTGTTTCGAAAATTGACCTTAATTCAATATACCAAACAATACCATTTTTTTTTGGCTGGGAAAAATCCACACTGAGTGCCTTGTGATTGAAAATAATCCAGAGTGACTTTTTGGCCGGTGGCAGTCTATACTTATTCATTATTTTCTCATAGCATTCCAGATTGAAATTCTGGTACCGGAATGCTGACGTGACAATCGGAGCACGTGCCCCTTTAATTAAAAGCATGCCAGGTCAAATTTTTTTAATTCCATTTTATCGTTAGACGATAAAATAGAATTAAAAAATATTGACGTGACATGCTTTTAATTCATTGCTAATGTTTTCCCGGTTTCCCCAATAATGTAAGTGTAAGGTGAATAATGTAAGTTAAACGATAAAATAGAATTTTAAAAAAATTGACGTGACATACTTTTAATAAAAGGGCACGTCTCCGGTTGCCACATCAGCATTCCGGTGCCGAAATTTTAATCTGGCAGGCTACAAGAAAATAATGAATAAGTATAGCTGTCACCAACCAAAAAGTCACTTTAGATTATTTTCAACCACAAAGCCCTCAGTACGTATTTTTGCCAGCCAATACCAATTTGACAAAACATGTGCTTATAAATACAACGGTATATTCTGCGACGTAGACAACTTTTAATATATATGTGATCTGTATTTGTCGAAGTTTACGTACACTTGTGTAGAATTGGCAACTTAAAAAAAAAAGAATTTCACCGACAAAGCTTTACCATAATCTTCACTCTTTGTCATTCCAATTGAAACTTGAAGCAAATACATTGATCCATTTCAAGTTGTGAAACTTTTAATACATATGTGACGTGGACAAACTTTTAATACATATGTGATGTGTCTTTGTCCAAGTTTATATACTTGTGTAGAATTGGCAACCAAAAAATAAGAATTTGGAGTGGAGCAAGGGAGAAGAACATTACAATTTTAGCTTCTGTCTTGCGTTTCTTTCACTAACAAAACTTTACCATAATCTTTAATCTTTGTTATTAAAATTGAAACTTGAAGCAATTTTACATAAAGAAAGTCTCAATCAAAGTCTTGCCTACTAAACTTATCCATCTCCAACTTGAACTCATTCATAGCAGATTCTCTCAAACTAACCAACACTCTAAACCCACCAAACTTTTCACCCTCACCTTCCCTGATAGACCTAGAACAAGGCAAGAAAAAGCTAGGCTCAATGCTCCCTAAAAACTGCCTGGCAACCGGAAACACGACAACCGGGCCACCGGACCCGAAATCGACAGACGAATGGCCTAGGTGCCTCCAGTCAGTGAACCCACTCACCTCCTTCCCTGCCGAGATCCCCTTGTCGTAGTTCAAGCTCTGGAAATCGATGTATGATCGAACGTATTCATCCGTGGCTTCGTACTTGGTCTCTTTGATCAGCTTTGCAGTTTCCCATATGGGCTGCTCCACTAGATCTCCTGCGGTCAGGTGCACGTACATGTGTGCACAACCATTGCCCCAGTAGCCTTCTGCCAATGATGGTTTCAGTACCTTTCTTATGTTCATCAAATATGCAAACTTCACCTTCTCTGACTTTGCAAGCTTTGATGCTTTCACTCTAACATTACAGTTATGCGCAGTCATTAATAACAGACAATACTCAACCAATTTCAAAGTAAGACCAAAAAATTACACATATGTAAATGCAAAAATGTGAGGATTTTGTTGGTCGTTTTTTCTTGCTATAGACATCATACAATTTTTTTTTTCAATAGTTGGGCTGACAAATAAATGAGAAATTTGGATATATCCATATAGGTAACTGAACAGTAGCAATTAGCCTGGCACCATCAAGTATCATCTTCAAAGCCTTACTACCTAATTTCCAAGATATTTATTTTTTTGAAAAAAAAAGAAAACTGTAAGAATTGTACACGTTTTCATTTTACCATATCAACAATCAACATACATACGGGTGAACCCAAGTGACTGATAATGAAAAGCGTCAAATTTACTCTAGGGGTGTGTTTGGTTGGCCAGAAAATCATTTTCTGGAAAATGATTTTCCCACTTTCCGGTGTTTGGTTACCGGAAAATGGGGAAATTCATTTTCCAAGAAAACCATTTTCCTCCACCCATGTGTAAATTGTTTTCTTAACTCATACCCAAAAAAAGCCATTTTCCCGGTCCATTTTCCAGCTCTATTTTCCCGGTCCATAATTTTACCGGTCCATCGCTGTGCAATGCTAGGGTTAGGTCTCGCGCAGCCAGCCATTCGCATCTTTGTCTTTCTCTCTCATCTTTCTCTTTCTCTCTCTAAGCCTCGAACCTCTCTCCATGGCAGACTTGGGTGTCAAACCTTGCTCTTTCTCTCCATGGTAGATTCGAGCCTTGTTCTTTCTCCTGCTCTTTCTCTTTCTCTCTCTGAAGCATCGAACCTTGCTTTTCTCTCCATGGCAGATTAGGTTTTCCACCGTCTGAAGCTTCCTCTGCAACAATTCGATCTGCTCGCACTTCCTCTGCAACAATTCAATCTGCTCGCACTTCCTCTGCAACAATTCGATCGACATCATACCAGGTACCCTCAAATCCAACTGTTTCTTTTCTGCAACAATTCGATCGACATCAACATTTTTTCGCTCGCTCGCTTCTCATCTGCTCACACTTCCTCTTGCTATTGACATTGTTTATCCTGTGATTTGTGTTGACTTTGTGGTGTTGGCATCACTTTTGAAATATATATGCGTAAACTTGAATGAATTGATGGTATCTGATACTCCATCTTTCTATTCTTCTTTGTGTTGATAATGCTTTGTTGCTGTGTTCTTTGCGATTAGCGGACCGCTGGTGCCATTTTTGTTGATACTCCATCTTTACTTGAATGAATTGTTGGTATTCAATTTAATCTTTGTCATATTTTGCTTGCCTTCACTTATCAATCTATCATTGTCGTATTGATGTTGTAAATGCATGGTAAATCAAGAATTAAGTGGGGATGGTATTGAATTGTGGTGGAGGGTGTTTGGAGTGGAGTAGATTTCAAGATAAGGAAGAAAAAGAAACTGAAAGAGTAAATATTAACCAAAGGCAAAGCTACTTCATCTGTAATGGAGTTTCCTCTGTTTTGAGCAGTCTTTCTGTAGATTTGTCTTTCTTAGTATCCCCTGTGAAGGTGTTGTCTGTCTTTGTAATAGTATTTCCCTGTTTTCAAGTCTTCCCTTTGTATACCTGTCCTGAATGAATGAAGGAGTGAAAGTTGATATACCAAACTCTCTTTGTAATAGTGCTTCATTTGTTGCTGGCATTTAATAGGGTTTGTCGGCTCATAGCATTGATTCTATGATATATATGATACACCTAAGCTAGGGACCACTAGCATAAGTATTCAGTACTAGTACTACACTACACTACTACAAGTAGTTGCACTTTGTATGCTTCTCTTATAGTTATTCATTCACATTATGCAATCACCTCACTTTTCTTTACAAACTTACATTATGCCTAATTACTTATAGAGACTGTGCTCCATTTTTGAGTTAATCTTCCATTGCTTGTTGTTGAGTTATTGAGATGCACTATGTAGATGATGTAAGTAGGGAGCAGGTTATTGAGTTATTTGTTTTGGTTTGTGTAATAGAAATGAAGAGGAAGCGAAAGGAAGAGAAAGTTGTGATAATGGCTGCCGCTGTTGCGACCATAGGGGCTACAACGAGCTTTCTTTTGTATATGCATTAGGAAATTTATGTTTGATTAGAAATTACCAAATCTTACCAAATTCTGTGTTTCTATTGCTTGATTTTGCATATGCATTAGGAAATTTATGTTTAGGATGTTCGAAGAAAGCTTTTGAGTAACATATGATGCTTTCACTATGTTCGAAATTAATCTGGATATGGATTTTCAAAGTTGAAGTAGTCCTGTGAATACTGTTGCTTTTAGTGATTGTGGAATGATCTCCTCAAGATTTATAGGGCGAGATAATCTGGAAGTTTGATTGTCAACTGTTCAAAGTTTAAGTAGGCATGTGAATACTTTGTTACTTTTAAATCAAGGATTTGTATTGTAGTACCCTGGATATTTTATTGCAAATCAATCATATTATAAGGATGAAATGTTATAATATTTGTTTCATGCACCATTTTCCTCATTACATTTTCCTCATTGCCAAACATGTGAAAATCATTTTTCAGGAAAATTATTTTCCTATGTGCAAAACAAGTGAAAATGATTTTCTAGAAAAATAATTTTCCTTTGTGCCAAACACTTGAAAATATCAATTGAAAATCCATTTTCTAGGAAAATCATTTTCCAAGTAAAATCATTTTCCTAGAAAACCATTTTCCTTTGCACCAAACACACCCTAAGACCTAAAGTAAAAAAGGAAAGTCTTTTATGTCTGCCACAAAAGGAAAAGATAAACATATACACATAATGTGAACAAGGGAGCATACCTTGCACGCCATATGAACGCACCTAAAGCTTCAAAAGTCGTAAAACGCAAACCGGACCGGTCTAGTAGATACGACTTGAATCGGTCTACCCATTCCTCCTTCATGAGAAAGCATTTTCTTGCAATCTTCCCAATGTGCTGAGAATATGGCAAGAACTCCCTGTCAAAACTCAGTTTCTCATCAAACGGATACTTAACCCGGGGCGGCTCTCTGGGACCGAGCAAAATCGCCCGGTCCCAAACCGGTTCAACCGGACACCGACCCAGCCCACGAGCCAACTGAGCCACAGCGTTGAAGAACTGCGATCCCCCGAGCCCATCACAGAGAGCGCCATGCACAGCGGACCCGAGAACATACCCCCCACATGCAAACGTGGTGATCTGTAGAATTAAAGGATGCTGCAACGCTGCGTTTTGGTCCGGGTCGGGTACCAGTTGCTGCGAGAGAGCTTCGTCGGGTTCATCCAGGTAGTTGACGGACTCCAAGGAGACGTCGTCGACGGTGGCTCTGACGACAGGGACGCCTCTCCCAGGGCGGCAGTGGAGTTCGAGGCGGCCGGAGTTGTGGCAGCAGAGGACGCCGGTGAAGGGGTAGTAGGCGACCAGGGCGGAGGAGAGGGCGGCGGTGATGATGTGGAAGGGGTGTTGGTGGTGGGGGGAGTAAACGCGGAAGTACCGGAAAGTGAGGTGGACATTACGGTCGGTGTCAAGGTGGGAGAGAGGGAGGATGTGGTCATCCTCGAAGGGAGGCTTTGAAGGGTAGATAGTGGTGGTTTCTTGGATAGTAACTTCCATTGTTGTCATACTCGTGCTGTTTGGTTGATTACTGATTATATACTGCCCTTTGTTATGGACTCTTGGGACTACAAAGGAAAGGAAAGGGAGCGGGCTAATATCAATAATTTTTCTCTTTTATGGGAAATTGAAATGTATGTGAAAGGAGGGAAAAGGAGGAAAGTAATATAATTGTTCCCCTTTCCTATCTTCCCTATGAAATATTTATGTGAAAGGAGGGAGAAGGAGGCAAATAAAAGAAACGAAAACATTAGGTACTCGGACAAATAAAAGACATAAGGCATTTGTAATCCTTTAGGCTATCCACAGTCGCATTCTTAAAAATAGAGAATGTCAAATACATAAATAGTAAATTTAATATTATTTTAATGAGTAATGGAGAATGAGTATTGTAAATGGTGGAGAATGGGTTGAAAAATGAGGTAAAGAACAAGTGGGGTAGGGGGTAATATTTTATTTTATTGTATTGTAAAAGAAAGGGAAACAAAGGAAAAAGAAAACAAAAAAATAATAATAATGCAAGTGGGAAGTGGATGTGTCAGGCATGGGGCCCGCTAGCTGAGGTTTAGTGAGACAACCTCCACCGCGTATTTCCTCCCTCCTGACTGCAAGATAGCAAAAGTGAGTCACAATATCCTTTTCTTTCCAGTTTTTTCTTTCCCTTCCTCTTTTCTCTCTCCTCCATTCTCAAGAACGCTGAGCATACTTGGGTATGCCTCTTTTCTTTATTTTTTTTTTTACGCTCTCTCTTCCATTCTTGGTGTTTTGGAACATCATTGCTGATAGTCTTAATGATCTTGATTTTCAGTTCGTATTGGCGGTTAGTCACAAACTCACAAAATGAATTCTTCATTGTGATCAATTTTATGAAGTGCCTATTTGGTCTAATTTTTAAAAAGTATTTTGCTTTTCACAAACAATTTTTATAAAAATTATTTTTAAAGAGGTGTCGAAGTGTTTGACCTAACTTATAACATAAGTAATTTATTAAGTCAAAGTGTTTGGCTTAACTTATGAAATAATGCTTTTATTAAATTTGATTGTTTAGCCTAGCTTTTAAAAATTATCATGTGTTTTTCTGGAGTAAAATTATCATATGATTATTTACATTTTCTCTTTTTATTAATTTTTAAACAAATTATCATATTTTAATTTTAACAATAATTATAATTGTGTAGTTATAGTAATAGTTATAGTTATAATTATAATAATTATTATTTTAACTATATATGTTTTACTTAACTATACAATTCTTTAAATTAAATATTTATATGTCAAAAATTTATTAAATACCATATTTGTAAAGAAATTAGATAATAAAAATGTCTAATATAATATTAAAGGTTCTAACATAATATTAAAATATTTAAATGCTATCTTTATAAAAATTAGAATATTTATGTGAAATTATAAAAATTAGAATATTTATGTGAAATTATATGTTTTACTTAACTATACAATTCTTTAAATTAAATATTTATATGTCAAAAATTTATTAAATACCATATTTGTAAAGAAATTAGATAATAAAAATTTCTAATATAATATTAAAGGTTCTAACATAATATTAAAATATTTAAATGCTATCTTTATAAAAATTAGAATATTTATGTGAAATTATAGAAACTAATCACTAAAGAATCTTATAGATTGGGTAGAGATTAGCTTATAAGAAGCTGAAACAACAATTTACTGCTTTTGCTTTTGGAACTATTTTTTGTCAAAACTATTTTTGCTAAACAAGTATTAACTTCTAAACAGAACATTGTTTGGCCTAATTTATGCTTTTAAACTCCAAAACCACTCTCAAAAGCTAGGCCAAATAAGCACGAAACCTGAAGTCAATGGAACAAAAAGATGTAAAAAAACCAACAGCAGGGACAATTTTATTTTTTAGTATTTTTAAAAGAGGTGGTAATTACAAAAGATGGAAAACATTTTGTTATTTTGAAGACAAAGATGGAAAAACATATATGATATCTATGCACCACTACGCTTATCGCTTGTTCTATTGCGTGATGATAATGACTCCACCGAGAATCGAACTCACGATAACAGCACCAGTACACAAAAGTCAAAAAATTGAAAACGACTCCACTGGGGATCGAACCCAGAATCTCTGGTTCCGTAGACCAGCGCCTTATCCATTGGGCCATGGAGTCTTGTCATGTCCTCAAGCTTCCCGATATTATTAATATATCTACTTTAGCTATATATCAGACCTCAAAACGGAGGGTTTTGCAAGGTTGCGTGTATTAAACAAAGAAGATCCACTATCCTATTCCGCACCTTCTGCCCAAAGCAGCTCCCAAAATAAATGGTTCATGTAACATTCTCCGAGCATGACTTTTCAGTTTTGACCGACTTTAATTTCTTTTTTTTTTTATTCGAGTAAGTTTGTTCACTCTTTATAGGGTTCAACTGAGAGACCATGTTATAAAAGAAAAGAGGGAGTTTATTGGAAAACGGGTCTTCTACTTGTTCGTTGATGTTCTTTGAAAAATTGACTCGTTACTCTCTACCCCAAACTCCCTTTGGTCTTATATAAAGAACCACTACTCATTGCCTATCAACTAAGGCTGTGTTCGGCAATAACGTTTGGGATAGCGTTTAACATTTTGGCCAAGTCAAAACTCTAATTGCATAAATATTAGTGTTCGTTAAACTAGCGTTTTGAGCAGCGTTTAGCGTTTTGAGTAGCGTTTTGTGAAACGCTAATAAAGTTAACGTTTAGCCTTTGGAGTAGCGTTTCATATTTTTCGGTCAAAAAATACCCTTTGAAAATTTTATCTTTGGAAATTATGGATATCCTTTTATGTCAATTCACATTAATCTGTTAATTCAAACGCTAAATTTACCGAACACAATTCTCATTTGAACATTCATCCGCTATCTGCTACTTAAACCGCTATCCGCTGCTTAAACCGTTATCCGCTACATAAAACACTATCCGCTGTCTAAAACACTAATTTTGCCATATATGGCCTAAATGTTTGGTTATTGAACTTTTGCTTCCTCGCACTCATAGTCTAACATAACTCTCCTCTCTTCTTCCCTAAATACAACAACAATAGCAACACCAACAACCTTACAAGGAAAACAAGTTTGAGTGCAGTTTGGGGATCTAAATGTAGGTAGTCTTTATTCTTACCCACATGAACGGGAATTTATGAAGAGACTAATTCTGACGAATTCGAAAAAGAAACAATTTCATTAAAAAAAAAAAAAAACTCTTTGGAAATGCAAAAAGGACGGTAAACGAAACCTAGGCGGGAAACCTTTTTAAAGAAAATAATAATAAAAAAGTCTAAGAAATGGAGAAGTCAAAAAGCTTTGGATGGTAGAAACTACATCCCTGTCTATTCCATGTAACTTGGGTGAAGCTGAAACGTATTTGGATAATAGAAATGAATATAGCTCAAAAGATAATAAATATGTACAATACCCTTCCTCACCCTACAACCTTAATACTAGCACGCCAAACCCCCTCTATCTAGTGTCATATCCTCCGTCAAATCTAGGTGTCTTAGGTTTGTTGTTATCACCTCTCTCATGGAATTTTTAGGTCTCCACGCCCCCGGCGACCAAGGAATATCCTATCCCTTTGAACCTCCTGACTGGGGCATTCTCGGTCCTCCTAAGAACATGCCTAAACCATCTCAATCTAGTATCTCTCAACTTTTCCCTAATCGGTGCTACCCCTAGTTTGGTACGACAGACAACATTTTTAATCTTATCCAACTTGGCATAGCCATAAATCCATCGAACCATCCTCATCTTTGCAACATTCAACATCTGGCAATGCATCTTCTTGATTGCCCAACACTCAGCACCATACACTACAATATAACATAAGCATTGCGACCGTTAAACAGAGACTGTCAAATTAACGGTCACAGTTTTTCTCGTGCGACCGTTAAGTAGAGATTGTCAAATCAACAATCGTTACGTTAACAGTCGCAAAGTTCATTTAACGGTCGCTAATAGCGATCGTTAAATGAACCCATCGACCATTAATTTAACGGTCACAAAGTTCAAATCAATTTTCAGCTTTGACACACTTTGCGACCATTAAATTAACGGTCGTTAGGAACCCAGTGACCTTTAATTTGACAGTCACAAAGTTGAAATTAAAGTGGGACGATCAGCGACAGATAAATTGTGTCCAACGACCATTAAATTAATGGTCGTTGTGGCCAAATTAAATTCGCATAGACATTTTTGCTCGGTGTTCTTTCTTTGTGAGTAAGCCATTATCTCTTTCCATTGTGGCCAAACTCACCTCGTCCACCACCACGACGTCCACCACTTCACTGTCCACCAAGACGAAGGGTTTGCAGGTCTCGGTCAGGTTTGTTCCAATTTATGTTACAAAAATTGATCTAACCTATGAACCTGGCCTGAATTTATGTTACAAAAATTGATCCAACTCGTTTCTTATGAAAGCGCATGTATCTGACGTCTTTGGGTGTGCGCCTCTGTTGGAATTTATAGATAGCGCCGCAGTGTGTGCACTTTGGATGTGCGCCTTTGGAAAAGTCTTATTTGAGATCCTTCGCGCGCTCTTTGCACCCGGCTTCTTCACGACTTCTTCACATTTCATCTAATAATAATTAAAGCGTCGTGAATCGCCCAAAATTAACCTACAATTGACAAAGTTAAGTATTTTAGCTACAACAAGCGAAGTTGAGCTAAACCAAGTCGAATTTGTGTCAAAGTAGGTAAAATGCTCTCGAAACACAACTTAAAAACCGAGGTTTAAGGCAGTAAAATTGAGGTTTATCAACCCCCCATGCTTAAACCTTACTTGTCCCCAAGCAAGACTAATCAAATACTGGGAAGAGGAAAGAAAACCTCGAGATAAATCCCCCTAATTCGAACTAAGGGTGAAACTTGGCAAACAAGAGCAAGAGTAGAAAAATTTGCTCAACAATGGCAAAGAATCATATCAAAACAAAGTCACGACTCATTTTAGAGATCATATAATCAAGATGCAAAACTTTCACCTTATCCAATCCCTAAATACAATTCAAGCTCATTCAAGTGGTTGGCGAACTAGTTGGGATCGGTAGGACCTCACTTTAGGGTATGTGAAAACACTCCCCTCTTGTATTTGAAGAAAATATGCGGTTTCACTCAAAACTCGCCTAATGCATGTGCACTACCATAGGCTTGGCAAGGATCTCATTCTCCACCACTAGGGACAACGAGCAAGAATCACAATCATGAGGACTTTCATAAGGTTGTAACGGAGCTAGGCTAGGGAAAGGAAGGTAAAATAATTTGAGACATGTGGAGTTAATAACCAAGATTGAACAACACTTCCAACTCAAATCAAGAATCAACATAATCCCACCAATCCGCCATAGAGAAAACATATACAACCTATAAATGACCTAAACAATGGGGGAAAGACAATGAGAACAACTCATGCCACTCACTTTATTCAAAACTACTAACTAGCGAAACTCTTTCTATTTTTTTTCTTTTTTTGTTTTTTTAATATATACTTTCTTCTTTGTTTTTTTTCCTTTTTTTGTTTTTTTTTCTTTTTTTTCAACATTACAAAGCACAGCGAGTGACATGACAACTATTGATTCACCCCAAGGAAAAACGCATCAAACCCAATTCTTTTTTGAGAGAATTGGCATCACGAAACTCTTCCCTTAACAATTCACCAAAAACCAACCAATAGAACAATGTATAATAGCCATAAGATACTCTCACCCCTTCAAAGTGTTGTTCATATGCTTGGCAAAGAGATAGGGAAAAGATGACAGGGCCAAGGCTGAAAATAGTTGAAGCATAATGAGGGTTAGGGCATAACAAAGGCTAACAAAAAGGGATAAAAGGTTGGGTGGCTATTTGGCTTAGTGGCTAAAAAAATGGGCCTCAATCATGTTGATCATCAAGCAAGTGTCAAGTGTGGCCTCAAAGAGAAAACAAGCCAAGTTCTAGAGTTTACATACATAGGAGAGCTATACACACACAAGGAACCTGAGACTATAAAAATGATAGTCTATTAGGCTCAAAAAAAGACCTCACGGGTTCATTCCTACCACAATCACTGCAACTAGTTCCTTTTATGTACTAACCACAAGAACTTACAATCATGCACAAGGGACTAACAAGGATAAACGATTTACACACAAGACCATAATTACTCCAAAACAAGTATGCAACTAGTTCATCACATCATCCAACCATGTCGAGCTTCTCTAGCAGCAATTACAATTGTCGACCAAGAATTACCCCTCGAACAACAAGACGGGTTTTCGAAGACAAAACAACTAGCCTACAACCAAGGTTTCCAAGCTGTTTCGTCGAATTTCATCATTTTTTTTTCTTTTTTTCGTTTTTTTCAAAGCAATAAACTAACACTAACAACCTCACAATCACAAGAAAAATAAAGATGAAAGGGAAAGAAAGTTACCTTAATTGCTTGATAGATTGCCCCTTTTCTTCATCTAAATGTGCAAGTGCGAGGGTGTGATGCAAAATGCAATGAAATAAATCTAACTATATGCAAAACCTAAACTATATGAACTACGATGCATAACCTAGTGAAAACCAAAAATTAAACTAACTGATGTAAGCTAAATGCGAATCCTATATGCAAGTGCAAATGCTAATATCTACATGCTAATATATGCACAAAGAACTCCACCCCTCCAAATTAAATCACCCCCCATACTTAGGACTTTCATTATCCTCAATGAAAGCACAAAAACTAGAAAAGAGTAAAGGAAGAGAAGGGGAAACTCACAAAAACAGATGGGACATAATGGCATCACCAAGTGGTAGCATATCATCACAAATCCGATTCAAATGCCATCAATAATTCATGAGCACAAGAGCCACAAAGTTTCACAAACAAATTCAACAAACATGTGAATGCATCAAACATCAGAATACCATCAATAATGTCACCAAAAAAATGCAACAAAAATGTAGCAAATAATGCTAACAATGAAGCACCATCAATTCAGTAGGACTACACCATTGGTTCCTCATGCCAACATCAAATAGATTCTGCTCTCACTTGTGACAATCAACAAGTTAAAAGGAATTCCCCAAGAGAAGTGTGCAATGAGGAGCAATTAGTATCTAAATATTACCATAGAAGCACTCAACACACAAATTCAAACCTTCAAGCCCTAACAATGGAGATGTTTGATTCAAAGAGAGAACCTTGAAGCACATTGACCGATACAGACCTAAACTTGTGCAATGGAACACAAATTAAGCACTCAAACAACCAAAGAAACACACCAAAATTCTCAATTACTGCAATGAACCATCACAGAGCAAAAATAAGAATGTTTGAGGAGTAAGAAAACTCACGAAACGGTGCTCGATATGGTCGTGGTGCGCAGTGGGTAGGTTGGTTGCGAACATGGCGGAGGGCGGTTCGCGGCGGTCGGATGAGGAGCAGACGGTCGGGGGTCTCGATGACCGAGTGGTGGTCGTGGCCCAGGGGCCGAGAAGGATGGCGGTGGTGTCAGTGGGCTGGCGGCGAGGCGAGAAGGTGGCGTGCGAGCGAGGTTAGGGTTAACAGGCTCGTAAAGGCTGGGAAGGGCGGCGCCGGTGACCGACGAAGGTGCGGTGGAGGCGGCCGTAGGCTTGGACAGGCGGTGGTGGTGGGAGGGGAAAATATTAGGGTTTAGTGAATGAGGGAAGAGAGAGAGAAAAAGAGAAGAGGGAGGGAAGTTGAGTGGTGGAAACAAATAACGCACGCATGTGCGCCTGCCTGTGCGCAATAAATCTGAAATTTTCTTACATTCTGTTTTTCCTGTGCATAATTCTGCATACCTGTGCATCTGCCTGTGCACAACGAAAAAACACACCTACACAAGAAAACACTAACATATATCCAACTCTCTCCTTTCTTTTACACTTTAACATTATTTCACTCAAATTTTCACTCAACAATGACATGCATACACTCATTTTTTTTTCCATTTTCATTTCCATTTTTTTTCTAATTTTTTCCTTTTTTTTTCTATAAAAACAAAATGCAACAAAACAAAAGAAGAACCTAAACTAGTAAGCATGAAAACTTGGGTTGCCTCCCAAGAAGCGCTAATTTAAGGTCCTTAGCTTGACCGTAGGAAATTCGGATGCCACTAAGGCTCGTAAGAGCTTATCAAACACCTGCGAGTATAGTTCAGATGAATGTAAGTAAGAAAACACTGGTAAAGATGAGGAAATAATAGCGAGTGTTCTCTTAACATTGTCTAATGAGAGCGGTGAACAAAAATAAGAACTTGGGAACGATTTATAGGACACAAACACATTTTGCACAATATTAGATGGCACATCCACTACACATGACTCCCTTAAAGGAGTTTCCTCAAAATTATGACACTCATTAAATGCATTCTCTGACTCATTGGAAGAATAATCATCATGAGCAAAATTGGGTTCAGTAAAGGGATGATCAATCTCTTCCTCTAGTCCGGACTTTAAAAGAATGAAAGACTCATCATCATCACATAAATAATCCTTAGCCCTATTAGCAGATGAAATAAGGTTTATATCATGCGACGATTCAAATTCCCTTGTATGACTTTCAAGCATAACTAGTTGCTCATTCATGGTCTCTATCAAACTTGCAATTCTAGCATAACCTTCCGCAGAAATATTGTATGGACATGAATTACTAGCCTGGTCAAAAGAACTGCAAAGAGAACATGAATCACAAGCATATGAGGAATTATACAAATGTGGATCCTTGGGTTGATCTACAAATGGAGATTGAATATGCAAATCAACACAAGGGGATGAGGGACAAACATTCACATATTGGTTCTCATAGTATGATTTTGCATGAAAAGCACAAGGGTCATCAAAAGAAGAACCCGATGAACAACAAGCCTCCTCAAGCTCACGAGTATCCCAAATCAACCATTCAAGCAATTCCCAAGCCTCGCACTCACTTTTAGCTTGAAAACCGAAATAATCCAAAAGAGTACGAGTCTCAACATTCACACCCTTATCAACAATATACAATACTTCCCACCTTGTATAAGTAAAACCACATTGAGCACAATAAGCAAGATAGTCATCTAATCGATTCCTGTAAGCGCAAAACAACTCTTGCTCATATTGAGGGAAGTGGGGAAGATTCATTTTTGTTGGATTTTTTTTTGGATTTTTTAAAGACCTAACAAGAATCCTCAAGAAAGCTTGAAGCCTAGGAAGCAACAACTCCCCGGCAACGACGCCAATTTTGTTGTCGTACTTTTGGGAGTACGGTTGTCGATCTCAGGGAGTCGTGTTCCAAGCACTCAGAGCGAACTCAAGTGTTTCAAGTTAGGTTGATTAACCAAGGATGGTGATTATCAAACGACAAACTACGAAAGCAATAAAAAGATGTTCAGGCAACAAAATCGGTATTCAACAACTAATCAATTTGAACGACCTAATCTACCAATTCTAAACAAGTAATTAAGAGTGATCGGTTGCACCATTAAAACTCACCAAAGCCCTCTCTCGAGGGTCAAGGGCTAGTCTAACTATTCTAACTGCCTATTCTCGTGGAGTTAGTCTAATTAAACTACAAGAATAGCAACCCTAGACTTAGTTACAATTCGACTATTCTCATGTCAAAAACTCTAACTATTTTCTCTACCACACAAGCAAATTAATCTCACCTCTCGGCATACATCAATTGCCCAAAGAAATATAAATGAACACTCTCACGAGCATTTCATTGAACACGTGGTGGGCATGAGAAAACCTCTAACTACAAGCATGAATTTAGATAGATTAGGACTAAAACAAGATTAATTCATTGTCAAACACATCAATCACAAGCGAAACAACACAAGACTAACAAGAAATTAACATAGGAGAAAATATAGAGAAAGGGATAGAAGAAGAGAAACTTAGTCTTGAATTATAGAATTGGAAGCGAAATCCATGAATCCGATGCATAGAAAAGCAAATTAAATCCAAGAACTAACCTAAAAGCCTCTAGAGAGACTAAAGAGAAAACCTCTCAAACCTATGAAGAAGATGGAAACTCAAGTAATAAATAAAAACTGCCCTTTTTCCTAATTAAAACAATAAAACTGATTTCTGGGCATTGTGCAGTGCGCTGGGTGTGCACACAGGTGTCTTTGTCTTTGGAATTTCTAGGATGGCGCATGTGTGCTGGTGCGCGCCAGGATGTGCGCCTTTGGAAAAGTCTTATTTGAGATCCTTCACAAGCTCTTTGCATCCCGGCTTCTTCACGACTTCTTCACATTTCATCCAATAATAATTAAAGAGCCGTGAATCACCAAAAATTCACTTACAATTGACAAAGTTAAGTATTTTAGCTACAACAAGCGAAGTTGACCTAAACCAAGTCGAATTTGTGTCAAAGTAGGTAAAATGCTCTCGAAACACAACTTGAAAACCGAGGTTTAAGGCAGTAAAATTGAGGTTTATCAAAAACACTGTCGTTGATTCTACAACTAAGGCGGAATACATCACAGCATCTGAAGCTGCGAAGGAGGAAATGTGGGTGAAGAAGTTCATCGAGGAGCTTGGAGTTGTGCCTAGTATTGCGGAAGGCGTGGACCTATACTGTGACAACAGTGGGGGCCATTGCTCAGGCAAAGGAACCTAGAGCACACAGCAAAGCTAAGCATGTGTCCAGAAAGTATCACATCATTCAAAAGATCATCGAGGAAGGTGATATTAATGTGTGCAAGGTTCATGCGGATGAGAACGTCGCCGATCCGCTTACTAAACCCCTGTCGCAAGCGAAGTATGAGAGTCTTACTCAAGCAACAGGAATTAGACATCTTGAATGATGTTATTAAGTTACATTTTTTAACATTAGATGGCCCACGGTTTGTATTAGTTATTTATTCATCATTTATAAATAAATTCAAAGTTTACATAAATTGTGGTTTAGAATTATGTAAATGTCCAAAAGGTTTAGCGATTTCAAAATGGGAAATTTGTATCGCCCCGGAATTTCAATTCTAAACTTAACGGTCAAAATCAAACGTTGACTAACATTAACAGCGGAAGACTCAATTTTTTTTTACTCCTTTTATTTACTTGGGCGTTACTGCCGTACCTCTGAAAAGATACAAGGCAAGCAAGGAAAACTAACAACTGATCATTAATTACTTCAATTTAACGACGAAACAAACGTCGAATTCTAGAACAACAAAACTCAACATTAACCAAACTTCAAGTCTAAATATAAACTAAACTTTATTCTCAAACGGCTAACTCCAACGTCCTCACTTCTATTGCCCGTCCCCATCACATAACTGATCTTCACCTGAAAATAAAACATTTACAAACATGAGGGGGGAAAACCTCAATAATGCCTACCCCTAACCGTCAAAACATTTTACAATTCATTTCAACACATTTTAAGGAAAGGGGAAACAAGTCAACCATTTCAAAATAACTTTTACCAGACTATTCTTACCGTTTCCATATTTTAAAGCGGGCAGGGCTTCCGTATTGCCCCTCGGAGTCAATAGACTCGCCAAAATATTCACAATACTTCCCAATCTCAATCAATCTCACGGATGGCCATCGCAATCATTCTTTTCTCATTACAATTCACGGATGGCCATCGCAAACATACTTTCTCATCATCATCACAATCACATTCCAGATGACCATCGCAAACATCAATCCAAACTACCAGGCATAACCTGGTCTTTTGACAGTCTCACTCACAGGTATTCGACCTGGTCTAGGCGAGACTTCCCGAACCCACATTTTTCTCATAGCCTTTAATTAGTCAGGTTTCATATCTCGCTCATATCATTTCAGTATCAACTAACATTTTCAAATTCAACATTTCCAAATCAATACTGCTAAACCACAATTTCCAAATCAACACACTTTCAACACAAAACCAAGGAATGTCCAATCTTTATCAAACAAAGATTAATCACTTTCTCAATCAAACAGACAGTCTAGCTTCATTTAAAGGTCCCCGTCAGGATGCAAGTTTCAAGACAATAGTAATATCAACAAAATAGTTCAAGGGCATCCAAAGGGAGTTAGGGAATAGACATTACCTGAACTACTGCTTTTTACTTCAACACTTACACACAGGAGCTACTATTTCGTCGTCTTGCTCGGACCTAAGATTCGAATATAAACTTCTAAAATTAATACTCGATCTCTAAGAAAGTTAGTTACGCATAAATCCTACCATACCCCAACCTTAGCCTTTTCTTATAAGTTAATTAACCATGTATCGAGCGTAACTATTAAGAAAACATGAACATCACAACACACATTTTCTAAAGGTAAAATAATAAAATCGACACGACACATTTAAAACCATAACTCGATACTAATACTTTTAATAATACTATTATCGTAGGGTTTTTGAACATAATAATCATATTACCACATAACAACATGAAAACTTTATAAAATTTTAATACCAAAGTATATAAAACTTTTAATACTAAGACATATGAAACTTTGATGCTAATAATGTGAAACTCTTAATAATAATTATATGAACTTTAAAACAATTACATGGAACTCCATAGTAATAATAATAAGACGAAACTCTATCATAATAACACGAAACCTTATAATGATCATAATAACATGAAACTCCAATAACATGAACTTTGTAATAATAACATGAAACTTTAAAATAAAATCATGAAACTATTAATAATAATAATATGAATCTTTAAAATAATATGGAAATCTAATAATGTCATGGAAACTTTATATTAATAATATGAAACCTAAAATAAATAATGTGAACACTTAATAATGATAAGAAACTTAATACTAATATTATGAAATACTTAAAATTTATAATATGAAACATAGTAATAATATGAAACCTTAGTAATAATGATAATAATAGGAAAACTTAATAATGATAATAATAATAATATAAAAGAACATCATCATAATAATAATCCTAAAACCTAACACGGTCCGTGGTGTCCATTGGCCGAGTTAATGGACATTCTGGAGTCCAACACGGACCCTGTTGTTTTAACACGGACCGTGTTGGGCCTGAGAATCGCGCCGTTGCGTTAAGTCGACCCTTTAGTGTTTTGAACCCTTTTCCTAGGTTTTTTAAACACTATATAAAGGGGTCTCTGGGAGAGATTATTTACCACCAACTGCCTGAGACTCTTAGAGAGATACCAGGATAATTTCCTGAGTTCCTCTCTCTTTTAGTTTGCAGTTCTTGTTTCAGGAAACATTCTCTGTTTCTCGAGACATTCACATATACCAAATACATACATCTTAGATTGAGATTCGTCTCGATCGGTTCGATCTAGCAATCGGGTTCCTGGAGTGCTGCGTAGACTTTTCAGTAGAGGGTTTCAACATTGGAATCTGGAAGGTTAACCTCTTCTTCAGCCGGAATTAGCGATTAGGTATAATTACTAAAGCCTTTGCAATTGTTGTGATTAATTGTTTATAACCGTTATGAATATTCCGCCAATTAATCTGTATCTATTTAGGAAATAGATAACCTAAAACCTAACAGATATGTCATAGTTGTATAGACATATTACTATACACGAAAGGGACAAAATTTGGCAATCTTCAAGTCTGCAAGTATTATGTGGTTTACGTCAACAATCCACGAATAACAGTACTTATGAAATATATAGGGTTTTGGGATGTTAATATACTGAACTTTTGAGGTATTGGACAATAATGTACTGAATTTTGACCTTAGACAATAATACACTATTTTATTGAAATAGAGGAGAGAGGCGGGACTGCAGGAGTTTGAGAGTTCACTGAAAGAGTGAGTGAGTGACAATGTTAATGTTTTGTTTTGGTCATTCGTTATTTGATTATTTCATTTGTATGTCTCTCTCTACGCATAGCTTTCCAAAGCCACCCAATATTTTACTTTTGGACCTTAATTTTCATGAAATGGGCCCATTTTTTTACACAAGGCCAAAGTAGACAAAACACTTAAAATTAAAGTGTCTGACCCAACGGGTCGACCCTGACCCGATTTTTACCGGGTTTTTTGGGTTGGGCCATTTTCGGGTCCCGGTTCAGGATTTCGTGTTCAAAACCCATTTTTGCGGATCGGTTTGGGTCGGGTTTCCGGGTCGGGGTCGAGAATTGCCAGGTCTAGTTTGGACCATGACCCAAATGCATTAAGGCCTTATATGGTAACAAAATTCGAAACAAAAAACTAACATCTTCTTCCTCCGATGATATTCTACTATGCATTTTGAAGCTATCTAATTTGGAGAGAATTCTAGAGTTTGAAGAGAAATAATTTCAAGCTAGGGGCGAAATTGTCCAATGGGGCGACGTAAGAAAAATGGGGGGGGGGGGGGAGGCGACATTGAACAATGATTGACGGAAAAAAAAAATCAAATTGTTGACTTAATGTCATGTCACAAGTGCAAATTAGTTTTATTTATTTTTTTAAAAACACCTCACTACTCCACATGTGCCCTAATTTAACTATATTATTCCTTTTAAAAAAATAGATTTTATTATTGCTTATTTGCACTTGCTCATATGATATTAGTTTAATAAAAATTTTAATTTTTTTTCTTCTCATGCCCTATTCTTTTTCATAGTTCCATTATGCCCTTATCAGAATCTAATACACTATCCACAAACTACTGCATTTTACTATATCATAACACATTTTACCACAACTATGATAATGTTATCTTGCCTTACTTTTCTCACTACTTTTCACTTTTCTTTCATCTCACCTATTACCACCAACTATTTTTACTACAAATTTTACCACAACATGTCATACCATATGGCAACGTATTACACTTCTCACAATTTACCATACTATACTATTTTCGCACTTTGCCCACCCTAAAAAAGAACAAAGCCTTAATTCTAAACCTGTCATGTACGATCGTGACCGAGTCAGTCAGGGTTAGAATTAATTGTTTCAGCTACAATATTTTACAACACCTCTAAAGTAAAATATATAATTATCCAAAAAAAAAAAATCGATGTATCATTATCTAACACTCCTAAAATATAGTATTTTTTCTTGGAGGGTAAGCCAGGAACGCAAAGATAAAAGATTGGCACCCACGTTAGCTACAATTAGACGACCACGAAGCTCGATTAGGCTTCTAGAAGGAACAAAATAAACCGAGAAATTTGGAAACAAAATTCAAATTCGCTCCCTCCGATCAATCCTCAGTCCTCCCATATGCAAAATCGGCACCACCGGCCAGTAGTGTGCACTCCACACCAACAAAATAGATTTTTAAACAAAAAAGAAAAAGGAAAAGGAAAACAAAAGTAGCAGCATATATAATTTCCTTAAGTTTTTCTTATAGTATATATATATTGCCCTTTTTCCACAATTACATTGTCTTCCCTCTTTATATTAGATCTCCTTTATTTGAGGGCACACCCACCCCCAGCCCCCAGTTGATAGATACAGTCATAGGAAATCAGTTGCCCTATTTATTCTCCCAGTTAGTTATCAATAAACCAACACCAAACACTTACAAACACTCTTTCTTTTCTCCCTTTTTCAGGTTACCTCTCTCTCTCTCTCTCTCTCTCTCTCTAAAACAAACACAACCCAGGCACGTACGTACTAACCAATACTATGGATGAGAAGAAGGAAGAAGAGCAGAAGAAGAGAAAACAAGATGTCCAGAAAGTGGCATTCTATAAGCTGTTCGCCTTTGCTGATACACTCGACGTCGTATTGATGGTCGTCGGTGGTGTCGCTGCTGTTGGCAATGGGATTGCTCAGCCATTGATGACGCTGGTTTTGGGCCAGATTATTAACTCTTTTGGTCGTTCTGATCCTACCCATGTCGTTCATCAAGTTTCCAAGGTCAGTATTCTCCATCTCTTTTGAATTGGTGAAACTAATTTTCCTCCCACTTTGTAGGAATTCTGTTACTTCTTCGTTCTTTTTGTTATTCTAATACATAGAAATAAAATAATATGAGTAGCTGCCACAAACAATATAACACAGTAACAGAAGTTGGTGTACTACAATACTAGTAGTTCATCTTGGCTCATCATTGTTCATCATTGTTCCAACTTACTATGCAACACATTAAATATTTTAATACTCCCCTGTTCAATATTAATTGTACTTTTAGAAATTCTGCAATCAAAATTTGAAAATTTTAACCATAAATTTATCAATATATACACTAATTTGTTATATAAAATTATTATCATTATACTTACAACAAAAAAAAATGCTATCATAAAAATGTAATATTACAATTTTTTTTATAAAATATTATATAAAAAATTATTAATCATAATATTAAAAATCAACTAAATTTCAGTTAAGAATTTTATATGGAATGGTACGATAAACTAGTATGAATTGCTAGAATTGTACTGCGTAGTATAGGTTAGTTCGAATTTCTCTTATCACACTGGAAATTACATTGAAAAACTCCAAAAAAAAAAAAAAAACAGATTTCAATCTTGACTTTTGAGAGTTAGTTATGTATAAGAAACCTTGTTCGAGTGCACTACAGTGAATTTGCAACAAGTTGCGTATTACATTTGGTTGGTCCTTTGATCATATAGAGATTTTATAAAGCTGTTCACACATTTCTTGTGATAAATCTCGTGTGAATGGGAATTTATTTTTTCATGCTTAATTAATAAGATAAGTATCACAAAAACAAGAAAATGAAAGCACGCAATCATCTGTTTAATTACCTTGTGTGATATGATCCTCTAGCCAGTTGGGTAGGACTCAAATACTTCATCACAGCTAAGTTTCTGTGCAAAACTTAAAAATGTTTAAGGTTTAAGATTGCGTTTTGTAATCTTTTCATAAATAGGGGAAATCCTTCATCTAATTTGTGCCCTTTTACATCGTTTTAAATTTTATTAATCTTATAATATATGAAAAATATTGGTAAAGCTCACTAACGACAAATTAAATGTCTGTTATTTTACCATTATTATGAAATTTGGCTAATATTACTCCTTCTGTTCTTTTTTTTTTTTAAATATATATGTCATGAATATTTTTTGAAGTCAATTTTTAGTTAATAACTTTTCACAATAAATTGCTTTAAAAAATATAATATTATACTTTTTAATAATATTTTTTATTAAGAATCTAACAATATTGATTTTTTTATGAGAATAATTAAAAATATTAATAGTCAAAATTTATTGCATACAAATATAATCAACTGATAAAAAAAACTAATAACGACAACTTATTTCATTACATTTTGGATACTTAAGGTCTCATTACACCCCCCTCCTAAACAAGGATTTCATAATAGAGTATTGTTTTTCTTTTTCATAGGACATAATATAGTATTGTTGTGTCTAAAAGCAAAATGATTGGTATCAATAGTTAATTTTGTATAGGCAATGACATAAATAAGCTTAATTTGCTTGAAAAGAATACCTAAGTCCGAGCTATAAAGGTTGAAATTTATGTACGCCCCTCCATCCTCTAATATTGCCAAGTAAGGGTCCATGCATTTAATTTTGTAAATAGTGATCTTTAATAAGTAAAATATATATAATAATTTTGAATGTTATTGTATATATTGAGAAATTTATGATTAAAAGTTCTAAAATTTGACGACATAACTTTCAAAGACGACAAATAATATGAAACAATTGAAGAAAATATTAGAGATTAAAATTTAAAATGATGTATTGAAAGTTATGATAAGATAAAGGTGATAAATACTGTAATATGGAAGGAAGGCGTTAGGTGTTATATTTGGGAACATATCGATTGTGTTAGATTTAACTGTTACTCTTTTTTGCGTTTGAAGTAATCATTACTTCAACATACCCATAGTAACAGACTTTTCAAAGACATCACAGGAACTGTTACTAGCCTTGTTGAATTATGGCAATTAACCCATTATTATATGACTACCATAATGACTAATGATGCGTTTGGTTGTTTGCCAGGACAATATTGTCTAGAAAAATTTTTCTTGGGAAAGTTTTTTCTAGGAAAGCTTTTGTTGGGAAAAATATTTCACAGTGTTTGGTTAGCATGGTAAAGTTTATAGGAAAGTTTATTTGAAATGTCCAAATTATCCTTATATATTAATTTATAAAATATATTTTTAGGGGCATTTTGGGAAATTGAGATACAAAAAAATTTCCTTTCCCATGGGAAAGAAATTTTCCCACAACCCCCTTGGGAAAATTTTCCCCATAGTTCATAGGAAAATAGTGGGCCCTACTTAAAAATTTTCCCAACCCATTTTTGCTTTCAAACATGGGAAAAAGTTGACTAACTTTCCTAGGAAAGTCCTAATACCAAACACACCATAAATCACCTGAATATAGCGTGAATGTTGGTCCACATCAATATGGTAAATGTGTCGGCCCTTTAGATAGATGAAAAATAAAGTTGGTCCCCAATTTCTTTGTCTTAAGTTTACCTTCTACCTAACAAATCAAGATTAACTCATAAGCGGGAGGGGATGTTACACTAGTAACTTGAATGTTAAATATCATAAGAAATACTCCCTTTGTCCCATATATATATATATATATATATATATATATATATATATATATATATATATATATATATATAAATGCAGGAGAAAAGTATAAAGCTAATACTCTCTTTGTTCCAAATTCATTGACACTATGACTAAATTTTGATTGGTAATTATTTACAAATTACAATAAGTTATAATATGAATTTACCTTCATTGTAATTTTTAGTTAAGTACTACCTCCATTTTTATTTATGTGTCGCCTAGGAAATTGTGTTAAAAATTTTGATCGTTAATATCTTGATTTGTATAACTATTCATCATATAAAATTGATATCATTAGATTCATAACGAAAAATACTATTCAAAAAGTATAATATTATATTTTTTTATAAAAATTTTATATTAGAAATTATTGATTAAAAGTTAATATTGAAAACCGTAAATGACAGATAAAAAAGAACGGAAACAGTATCTTTTTAATGACATTAATTTTATATCGTATTACCTCCGTCCCAAAATATTTGTCTTTATACATAACTTCTTTGTCCTAAAATATTTGTCTAATTTACAATTCCAACACATGTAATTACATTTCTACCCCCAATTAATAAATTCATTTTTCACTTTTTACAATTTCAACAATCATTATCTTCAATAAAGTAGGGGTATTTTGGGTAACTTACAAACTTTTTACCTCAATTTTCAATGTCATTGGTCTTCTCAAATTAGGTAAATAGACAAATATAGTAGGAAAAAGGTAGTAGCTCATTGTAATTTGTGAACTCATTGTAATTTGTGAGTAATTAACAGTCAAAATTGTTGAGATATGTCCCAACAATTCATTCCATAACTCATGTAGAGGGGTTACTACTAGTCTCAATAGAATGTGTACATGAGATATCACATTTGCTAATGTTATGTTATTAGACAACTTAAAGTGTTGTCATATAAAGTAGGAAGGAGTTATACGATAACGCAACATCAATTAACTAAGAGTTGTCAAATAACATAACATTAGCAATCTCATGTTATATATATGGTTGACCTTCTCAAGAATTAAGAACAAGAATCAACCAAGTCTTGTACACTTGTATCAAGAGCATCTTCACCTATATTCATCCATAGGTTGCGAGAGTCTACGAGAGTCTATAATTTTCCTCTTGTAATATCTCCTTTTTACTAGTGGATTATTTCTCCTTTGCCATCCATGGTTTTTCCCTATTGGGTTTCCATGTAAAATATTGTGTCTCCTTTAATCTTTATTTGATCTTTCCTTTATACCATTCTAATTTTCTTGATTGTTTAATCTTTATTCGATCATAAAATTCAATAACAAAAATTTAGTCAAAGTGTCAATTAATTTCGAACATAGGGAGTTAAGATAGTTGTTAAAATATTCCAAGATTGATGTTAAAAAGAAAATAATCGTGTAACGAAAAAAATAAAAATAAAGTTAAGTAGATAAATAAAATAAAAAAACATGTCAATAAAATCCTAAAGCAACTGTTACAAATATTATGAAAAAAAATCTATTTTTTTAATAACTGGAAGCCAATAATGACAAAATTCACATAAAACAAATGTAACAAACATCCGTAAAACAACAAAACATGAGAAAACAGTAAAACAAAACTACAACAACAAAAAGATACAACAAATAAATCACAAAATAAATAGTAAAACAGAACAGCTAAAAAATGCAAATATCAAAAGTCTAATTTGCTCCAAAAAGCCTTCAATTCTTCTTAGAAGATACAACCTTCATACAACAATTTTTTTTTTCACCACGACCCTCTTTAAGACCCTCTTTAAAGCCCCATTTCGATATTCTTGAAATCTTTTAAATTGTGAGGAACTTCATTAATAGTAATTTTATTACTTTTATAACCAACTATCGTTTAAATTTAATCACAACCTTTTAAATTATATTTATAAAGACAAACAATACCAAAGGGAGGGAATATAGCCTATGAGCACAGCTATCTCTTAATCCCACATGGTCTGCCCCCTTCAAAGAGGGGGATGGGGTGAAATAACTCAAAAATATATAATAGGTTAATTTAAATCAATAATGTAGGTTGTGTTAAATTAGGGGAAATATACGAAGAGTGATCAGTAACTTTAAATCTTATTGACAATTTGATAAATTTCATCCTCCATGGACCGTGTCATGTACTTGGAATAAAATGCTTAAATTTTAGGTTAGATTAACTCTATACAAACATGAAAAATTTATTGAGTTAAGTTGTAAAAAAGTTGTAGTAATGAATATATGATGCAACAACAGGAACAATAACTTTCAGGAGAAGACACCTTTGAGCCCCATTTGATATAGACGATCTAACTTTGTGAATTTTGAGTATCATATCAGAAATCAGTTTCGACACTAGCTTAAAAAAACCCAATTGAATGTGTTTCTCTAGGAGTTTTGTTGTAAAACCTTTGAAAAATAGATTGAAAGACAAAAAATCAAAAGACTTGTGGAAGTAAAGAGATACATACCTAAATGCTTCTATGTGTACGAGGATGATAAACGTATCAGGGCAACACATCCAAGTAGAAGTCATAAGACGAAAAACCAATTTAAAGCACATTACCCTACTTGGCAAACTTCACTATACAACTTAATTTATTGTCACCGCCAAACTCCCATGTCTAAGCCTAGTCCAAAATAATCATATATCTCATGAATTTCTAAGGTCTCTCACGTCCTTGACGTTCGAGAAGTATCGCATCCATTCACATCTCTTAATAAAGACATCTTTATTTCTTCTAATTAAGGACATATCCAAATCATCTTACTCTAGTTCTCCAACCTATCCACAATATGCGCTACCTCTAGTTTAACTCGACCGACGACATTCTTAATCATATTAAACCTGTTATAGCCGCAAATCCACCAAGCAATCCTCATCTCCATAACATTATGTATCTTCTTAATCAACTAAAACTCTTCACGATCGATACAGTTTCACTAATCTATTTCCTATACAATATACTTTACTTTATTCCTCAGCTTAAACAAAAATCTTTTTATCAATGGATATATATGATGGACTAGACTTTAAAAACGATGGGTGCGCCAAAAATGTTGGACAAATTGGATTACATGTAAATGCTTGTAAGTTGAAAGGAATGTATTGCATGTCAATTTGTGATCCGATAGATAGTGCCGATTGCTATGTTGTCCCTGTTGTACTATTTATCCTTATTATTATCCTCCTACACGATTTAGGCATAGATAGGCAAAGGCAAGGTGGGACGTGTTTGGCATGAAAGAAATGCTATTAATTAGCATTATTTGATTCAGTGGCCGACATAACAAAGCGGGGCATGCCATTGTGGGTAAAACTAGGCTACTCCTTTTTTTTCCTCTTATTATTTTGTTTGTAATCAAGTACTGCTAGGCTACTTGCTAGTAGTTGCTACTACTACACTTCTCAGGTTGGGGGCTTTCATTAATTATTATCGTTCATCTTCTTTAATTATTTTCTTTTTGGCCGTAGTTAATTCGTTTTCTAAATGCATTAATAACCAAGTTCATTGGTACATTTAAAAGTAGTTTAGATCAATCCATTAATTATTCAAAAGTTTGGGATCATCTAGCTGAACTTTTTTTAAATGATAAATAGTCAGACTAGCAAGTAGCTTAAATAATTCGTTTTCTAAATTCCAATCATAGACGAAGCTTTAATGATTCAGTTTGGTAATTCCACTAAGAATAAATTACTGTCATAGTCGAATGCTTTCATGTCAGGAAAAAGAGAAATTATACTTTGTGGAAAAGATGTACAAGTTGTAAAACTTGTTACACTTTAATTAGTCCTAAGGTTTGAGACTCAACAGAAAGCATAACGTCGTCAATTAATTAATACTCACTGCATTTAGATATTATTTTTTTGGGCCAAAGCATGAGGTATTGGATGCATGCAGTTGTAAATTGTTGACTCTATAACCATAAAAATTGACCATAAAAGTATGACTTCACAACTAGTTTATAATAAGATATGCTTACGCAAGAACTAAATGAAAGATATAATTATTAAGTAAAATAATTAAATCATAGTATGTAAATCTTCTAAGGAGACTATATGGTGATGCTTAACTTCAAAGTAAAGGCATTGAAAGCTGAACAAAGGGAATGTTAATAGTAGAAATTCGTTGCTAATCTTCTTTTGTCATGCAGGTTTCTCTCAGGTTCTTGTACTTGGCTATATATGCTGGCATTGTTTGCTTCCTACGTAAGTGCTTTTTTTGTTTTTTTTTTTTTTGCCTCTCACCTTTTCCCAAACATTGTTTCTGATGTGAAATTTTTGTTTTTTTATTTGTAATTATACGTGTCTTGAAATGGAATGCTACTTAAACATTTAAAATTATCTAGAATTTATGACTTTTATAATATAGATATTGTTTTTAGGAATTATGCATATTAATCAATTATAAACACATAATAGTGAACACTATCCTAATTCTATCAACCCCACTAGCTTTTGCATATATAATATACGCAAATTTTATATTTATGGAAACACATATATAAAATAATTTTTATATGCTTTTTGTGAAACTAATAAAACATACACTTTTATGAATTTAAATTTACATTAATATATACAAATAGACAATGATACTTGTCATGAATAGGCTATGATTCATATTTACATGATTATAAATCATGTTTTCTCTAGTAATTATATATATTTATTAACTATAAGAGTATAGTATTCATCGTCTCTATGAAGAATATAAATAATAGCCTAATCTTATCAATTATCAAAACAACACACATTTTATTCATATCGCTCTATGACAAAATATAAATGGAGTTAACTGATTAAATTTGAATGACATATTAACTGTTGATAACAGAGGTAACATGTTGGATTGTGACCGGGGAAAGGCAATCAGCAAGAATCAGAGGGCTTTACTTAAAGACAATCCTAAGGCAAGACATCGCGTTCTTTGACACGGAGACAACAACAGGTGAGGTGATAGGGAGAATGTCAGGGGACACAGTCCTAATTCAGGATGCCATGGGTGAAAAAGTAGGGAAATTCATACAGTTGATGTCCACTTTCGTTGGTGGATTTGCTATTGCCTTCATAAGAGGATGGCGCTTAGCATTGGTTTTGCTGGCTTGCATTCCTGCACTTGTTATCTCCGGTGCAATCATGGCTTTGTTGATGATGAAGATGTCTAGTCGAGCACAAATGGCCTATGCGGATGCTGGCAATGTCGTCGAGCAAACTGTGGGTGCTATAAGGACTGTAAGTTTCCAAAATGCGCTTTAATTTACAACCAAACTACTCCCTCCGTTCCATATTAATTGTCGTCTTTGAAAATTGTGCTGTCAAATTTCAAAAATTTTGACCGTAAATTCCTCAATGTATACAATGAGTTGCTATATAAAATCATCACCATTAGATTTGTGACGAAGAATACTAATAAAAGTATAATATTACAATTGTTAATAATATATTATGTAAGAAATTATTAATCAAAGAGTGACATTAAAGACCGTGCAAGTCAAAATTATGACAATTAATATGGAATGGAGGGAGTACTTTTAAATGAATTCCCATATGCTAGGAGTATTCTTTGGGGTTATATATATCCAGACCAAAAATGACACGTGTTGCAGTGGTTTCTTTTATAAAAGAAAGTATTTGTCACATCAATATTGTTAAAGTAAAAATATAATATATCAATTATATTTAAATTGTTATATTTTTGCCATTTTTAAAAATTATATTTATTTATATTTTTGGAAATTATTTTTACATCTGATTTATTTTTTAAATAATACATTTTCTGCAAAAATGCTACATTTTTAATAAAAATTTTATTTGTTTTTTAAAAAATATTTATTATTGTTTTATTTTTCTATTAAATATTTGTAAAAATATCATTTTCTGATTTATTTTTTTCTATTTAATTGTTAATTTATAAATTCAGATTTTTTAAGTATTAATTTTTTTTCACATTTACGAGAAGGTCCCTACAACTTTATTTAATTTATCTAATTAATTGAAGGTCCCTATGTATTTCTTCATTTTCTTAATCACAATAGTTGATGCGGCAAACACTTTTATACAAAAATTTTTTCTTTAAAAAAATTAGCTTGCTTATATCAATGTACAATGTCATGCAAGATGATTATTAACCATCTTACCCAAGTAACCCAAGTTATCCAATGCGTGTATCATGAAAATAAACTACGATTTTATTTCTTTAATTTTTACCTGATATCACTTATGCCTAACACAAGATAAAGGAAATTTTACAATTATAACTTTTACTTACTTCTGCACGTCAAAAACTTATTTGGTGACATTTTTTATAACCTTTCAATGATATTTTTCTCACACCTAAAAACGCTGACAGAACCCAAAAGGTACACCACATAAAGTTCATTTTTAACTATATTGTCTTGTACTTACAGATTTCTTTTCTGATTTGATATTAACTATTTTGGTCTCTCAAATTTGTTATTAAGGTTGCATCTTTTACTGGGGAGAAGGATGCAATCAGAAAGTACGACGAGAAGCTCAAAATTGCATACAAAGCTACAATGACACAAGGGCTAGCCTCAGGCTTGGGCCTTGGTACATTGATCTTCATCATTTTCAGCACCTATGCTCTTGCTGTATGGTACGGAAGCAAACTGATCATTCATCAAAGTTACAACGGTGGACAAGTTCTCAATGTCATCATGGCTATGATGACCGGTGGAATGTAAGTCCCCCAAACTGTTAATTAGCACAATCTTATTAACAGAAGACATCAAATACTTGCATTTGAGTCCCAAGTAACACGGCATCGAATGAAGTTTTCGTCTGGGTTTGTGATATTCGAACAGGTCATTGGGTCAGACATCCCCATGTCTGAATGCATTTGCAGCAGGGCAAGCAGCAGCGTACAAGATGTTTGAGGCAATAAGGAGAACACCGAAGATAGATGCTTCAAACACCGAGGGGATGGTTTTGGAAGATATAAGGGGTGAAATTGAGCTCAAAGATGTGTATTTTACATACCCAGCTCGCCCTGACGTGCAGATATTTGCTGGGTTTTCTCTGCACATTCCGAGTGGTACAACTGCTGCTCTAGTTGGACAGAGCGGCAGTGGGAAATCTACGGTGATTAGCCTCATTGAGAGATTCTATGATCCTGATTCGGGTGAGGTCCTCATAGATGGGATAAATTTGAAGAATTTTCGGCTAAGTTGGATTAGGGAGAAGATTGGATTAGTGAGTCAGGAACCTATCTTGTTTACGACCTCCATAAGAGATAACATAGCATATGGAAAGGAAGGCGCTACCGATGAGGAGATTAGAACTGCTATTGAGCTAGCTAATGCTGCCAAGTTCATCGACAAGCTTCCTCAAGTAAGACCCTCAATGCCTGTTTAAACTAACAAACATATCAAACACTTAATGCTGCTGTCATTTCAGACTTAAAAACATACAGAATCTGACATTTGGCTAAAAAATGGGCGTAACCCTTTGCAGGGGCTGGATACAATGGTAGGGGAGCATGGGACTCAACTTTCTGGAGGACAGAAGCAAAGGATAGCCATTGCTCGCGCTATTCTTAAGAACCCGAGAATCCTCCTCCTTGATGAGGCAACGAGTGCTTTGGATGCTGAGTCTGAACGCGTTGTGCAAGATGCACTCGACAGAATTATGACCAGCAGAACTACTGTCATTGTTGCACATCGCTTGACTACCATAAAAAATGCTGACATGATAGCAGTTGTGCATCAAGGGAAAATTGTAGAGAAAGGTAAAGCCACCACTTCTACTTATATAGTTATATCCTACCTGATTTTCCACTTTTGCTCTGCAAATTGAATCGCCTGACAGTATGTATGTCATATCAGGTTCCCATGAGGAGTTGATTAAGATCCCTGAAGGAGCGTATTCACAACTAGTTAGCCTCCAAGAAGGGGCCAGCAGACAAGAAGCGGTATCCCTGATGGATACAAACAGTATCGACATGAGCCCAAATCTAGATAGAACAGTGAGCAGATCAACCAGCCAACGTTTCTCTATGAGAAGATCAATGAGCAGGGGCTCATCCAGTGGCCGTCACTCAGTTTCCATCAGCTTCAGTGTCCCTGGGCATGTCAATATCCAGGAGACTACTGAAGGAGATTATGAGGACAACGATACAACTCCAAGGAAACTTGACCAAGATGAAAAGGAGAAGAAACGTCGCAGTGTTTCAACTTGGCGTTTGGCCTACTTGAATAAGCCAGAACTGCCAATCTTGCTGCTGGGAGCTCTTGCAGCATCTGTTCATGGGGTCATCTTTCCTATGTTTGGGTTCTTAGTATCCTCTGTCATCAAGATCTTCTATGAGCCACCGCATTTGCTTAGGAAGGACTCGAGGACTTGGGCGTTCATTTATTTGGGTTTAGGCTTTGCCAGTTTGACTGCTATACCGGTGCAGAACTTCTTCTTTGGAATTGCGGGAGGAAAACTTATACGAAGGGTTCGTTTTATGACTTTCGAGAAGGTTGTACACCAGGAAATTAAGTGGTTTGATGACCCTGCAAATTCAAGGTAGTGCATGCTTACCAGCATGCTATGATTTTAACATGATTTTTCTAAGTTCGTTCAATATCTTTTTTTGACATCGTGGGTGTCTTTTTCAATGATCAGTGGAGCAATTGGAGCAAGATTATCCACAGATGCTTCCAATATAAAGAGACTTGTGGGAGATCAACTGGCCTTGATTACACAGAATATAGCAACAGTGGTTGCTGGACTTGTGATTGCATTCACGGCTAACTGGATTCTAGCACTTGTCATTCTGGCTGTGGCACCTCTTATGTTTGTACAAGGCTATCTTCAGGGAAAGTTTATGAAGGGATTCAGCGCAGACGCTAAGGTTCTTATTCTACCCTTTTTTGTATTTGTGAGATTCAAATCTATATCAGACTGATTCTTAATTGACCTGACATATGCCATTTGTACCAAAAGTTATGATGTTAGTATTAAGCATTGACTAGAGTTTATTCTAAAGTAAATCAGAGCCAAATAATCCAATCAATCATGAACCTTTTTAACATGAACAGGCCTGAAGGTATCTGTTTTCCATATAAGTTAATAATGATGTGGTGATTAAGAGCTTCTGTGTGTGCTGTGCAGTTGATGTATGAAGATGCAAGCCAAGTTGCAAACGATGCGGTTGGTAGCATCAGAACAGTTGCTTCCTTCTGTGCAGAGAAAAAGGTGATGGATTTGTACCAAAAGAAATGTGAAGCTCCTGTCAAGAGCAGTATTAGATTGGGGATCATAAGTGGTTTAGGCTTCGGTTTTTCTTTCCTTGCACTATACTGCACAAATGCCTTCTGCTTCTACATTGGAGCCATACTAATTCACCATGGAAAAGCTACTTTTGCACAAGTTTTCAAGGTAAAACATTGATCCATAATCCCATTTTAGGGCTTGTTTGGAGAGAAAAGTGGAATGGGTTGGGTATGGAATTAGAATCCTAGGGGGTTGGGTATAGAATTAGAACCCTGAAATGAAAGTGTTTGGTGAGCAGTGGAATGGAATCAAAGCTTAGTTACAGTATTTGTTATAATAATAATAATAATAATAATAATAATTATTATTATTATTATTATTATTATTATGACAATAATAAAATTTTAATAATTAATAATTATCAATTATTAATTATTAATTTGTTATTATTATATATTAATTAATAATATTATTACTATAAATTATAAATTATTATTTTTTATTAATTAATAATTATTATCAATGGAAAATAATTAGCTATAATAATTATTAATTAATTTTTAATTGTTGACATTTGTATCAATTAGTAGTTTTTTATATTAATTATTAATAATTATAATTATTTATTAATTATTAATAAATTATAATTATTTATTATTTATTAATAATTATCAATTATTTTAAACTAATTATAATAATTACTTATTACTTATTAATATATATGTTTATTACTAATTATTAACTATTAATTACTAATTTTCATATTACTAAATTACTAATTATTATAAATTAATATTAATTAATAACATTTAATAATTAATTATCAGTAATAATTATTAATATTTACATTTATAATAATTATTGTTATTATAATTATAATTATAATTATAATTATTAAAATTATTATTATTAATATTATTATTATTATTATCAATTTTTATATTTGTTATAATTATTATTAATTATTATAATAATTATTATTAATTATTAATAATTATAATTATAATTATAATTATAATTATTAATAATTGTTGTTAATAACTATAATTATTATTATTAATTATTAATTAATAATAATAATAATAATTATCATTATTATTATTATTGGTTTTGTTATTGTTGTGAAAGAAAAGGGATAGTCTATTCTCCCCACATTTGGGAGGTTTCTAATCCCCCTATTTGGGAGGGATAGCAAATCCCTAGGGATTGCAGTTCCATTCCAAAAACTGCTCTCCAAACAAAAAAAAAACAGGAACTAGAACCCATTCCTACTCAATTCCATTTCTGTTTCGTTCACCAAACAGGCCCTTAATGTCTTCTGCAAGCTTTCTTGACTCTGGTTGATTTTTAATTTTGGGTTGACAATCTGTGATGCAGGTTTTCTTTGCTCTGACAATTTCAGCAGTAGGTTTGTCACAAAGCAGCAGCATGGCAATGGACAAAACCAAGGCCAAGGACTCTGCTGTCTCGATCTTCAACATCCTCGACAGCAAGCCGAGCATAGATTCCAGCAGCGATGAGGGTACAACGTTGGAAAGTGTCAAGGGCGACATTGAGTTCAGCCATGTCAGCTTCAAATACCCAACTCGCCCTGACATTCAGATCTTCAAAGACTTGTGCTTGTTCATTCCATCTAGAAAGGTACCTATCAACCAACCAACCCATTAAAACTGTTTCAACTCTCATACACATTCTAATCTATAAACACACCTTTCAGACAGTAGCACTTGTTGGAGAAAGTGGGAGTGGGAAGTCCACAGTGATCAGCATGATCCAACGATTCTACGACCCTGAAAAAGGCCAAGTTTTCCTGGATGGGGTAGAAATCAAGAAGCTGAAGCTAAGCTGGCTAAGACGGCAAATGGGTCTAGTGAGCCAAGAGCCAATCCTGTTCAACGAGACCATCCGAGCCAACATAGCCTACGGCAAACAAGGCGAAGAAGCCACAGAGAATGAAATCATCGAGGCAGCCAAAGCAGCAAATGCACACAACTTCATCTCTGCACTTCCCCAAGGGTACGACACCTCAGTAGGGGAGCGAGGAGTGCAGCTTTCAGGGGGCCAGAAGCAGAGGATCGCCATAGCCAGGGCCATTCTGAAGAACCCTAAGATTTTACTCCTCGACGAAGCCACGAGTGCGCTGGATGCTGAGTCTGAGCGCATCGTGCAGGATGCCTTGGACAGTGTCATGGTCGACAGGACAACAGTCGTTGTGGCTCACAGGCTTACAACAGTTAAGAATGCCGACATTATCGCAGTGGTGAAGAATGGCGTGGTGGCAGAGAAGGGGAAGCATGATGAACTCATGAAGATTCAGGATGGTGCGTATGCTTCGCTTGTGGCTCTTCATGCTAGCGCTTCTTCCTCAAAGGATTGAGTCAGGGTGTCAGATTATGTCTCGTAGGTTTTTCTTTGTATTTTTTTGGAGGAACTCCTGATTTTCTTGTAACATCTCATGTATCAAGAATTTTGTTCATAAGATATAGAATGAGAAAGCATAAGCAAGGCATCATGCATGACGGAATTCCTGGCTAACATCAGCTCAACAAGTTCATATCAAACACATTGTTATGAAGCAGGGAAAATTTGGTAGGACTGCCAAAAGATTTTTAAGTAGGAGGAATAAGGATCATTTAAAAAGATTTCATGGTAATTTTTCTTTGTTTTTCCAATTTGGGTTGTTGTTTAGCAGTAAAACAGCTGTCTGTTCACAGATATGCAGAAGTTTAATATATCCAATGTCAAAGAAGCAGTCAAGAATTGGTTGAATGAACCTAACTGACATTAATTGTAGAAGCCTTTTTGTTCACCGCCTTTTCGAATAATTCACAATATTATCCGATTGCGTTTTCAGTAAAAGGATGGCATCTAGTTGCACATCTCACACGGTAAAGCGTCACATATATGAAATATGTGGTTCTATTATAAGGTCTCAAAAAAAGTTTACACTATGCTTGATTTGTGAAAAATAAAATGTAAAGAAAATTTTTATTTTTCTTCTTAGTATGGTACAAAAACCTCCATTTTCTTCATGATGTGAGCTTCACTTGATTTTCTCCATGTCCAATTGTACTATGTCTACTATATTTTCCTCTCATTTTTCTTTTTAATTTGAACGGCAAATATTGATGACAAAATCAATGTAAACTTTCCATGATGTTTTTTTTCCTTAAAAAAAATCTAAGTACTCTTGCTAGTTGCTTCACTTTTTCCAAGGCCAAGTGAATAAAAGTCAATCTTCAGAAAATACTTTCCATTCTATTGTTCGAAGGACTGGATGGAGTTAAAGGTCCCAATTATCAACTAGTCGAATTCCGATAAAACATTGAGAGATAGATTTCATGTGGATCATTGGGTTCCACTTTAGCAAAGTCTATGACACACATTTTGCAAGTTTATTTCTATAAATATCATTGATTGTAGAGATCTTAGCTTAAAAAATGAAAATGATAGATAAGTTCCTTGATGTATTACTAATAGAAAGAAGATAGATAAGTAACATTCTTCCTTTACTAAGGCCCCGTTCTTCTACGCGTTAACGCATCCAAACGCAACGCAACTTACCGCAACCCTACCGCAACATAACACAAATTACCATTACTTTTTAGCTATTTCCACCGTAACTTAACGCAATTCAAACGCAAACGCAACGCAACGTAAAGCAACGCAAATGCAACGCACAAAAGAACGGAGCCCTGTTCATGATGCATGTTTTATCTCTTTATCATCGTAGGCCCTGTGCATCATATCCTTTACTAATTGATAGCTGGGACAGCACTATAAAATAGTTCACTGTGTGTCCGTAGTCAAGGACAAAATTCTAAGGGAATTTGGGCCTTGTTCTCTAATAGGGTTGATTGCGATTGGTTGCGGAGCGGTGTGTGGAAATTTGAAAATTGTGGTGGGTTGGGGAAAGTTGTGGTGGAATGTAAAAGGTTGTTGTGGATTGTGAAATGTTGTAGTGTAAATAATTGTAATTGGGTTGATATATTTGAAATTATAAAATATAACTTTTAATAAAAGATAAATTAAAATTGAAATGATAGATTGTGATGGGTTGCGGTGAATTGTAGTGGAATATGAAAAATTATGGTGCGGTGTGAAACCGCAACCAACCAGCCTCGTAAAAGAACGGTGTCTTAGTACTACCACGGTTTCCTCGTTGAGGGGAAAAAATCAAATGAGGATAGTTTAAGTAAACTTTGCTTGTCACACCAAAGAGTTGATAATTTAATTGGTTACCACTCACCTCTCCATCTTTCAAGCTCCTACTAAATTTTGAATTTAGTTGGAAGTAAAAAAATATGATTTGTCAAAATGATTGTGGGATTGATGGACAAAACTTGCAATAATAATTGGTCAGTAAATTTTATTTATACAAAGGTTCGTTTTAATCATTTTTACACTTCATGTTGTGTAATATCCTACCCTATTAGAATTGTAGTTGTTTTTCACCCTCCTAGATTTTTATGTAATTTTTCTGGTTGGAGTTTTAGGCCAAAATTTGATTGAGAAATTTACATTTAGCTTGTCTAAGGTTTATTTCATCAATTTTTACACGCCTTACCTTTTAGAAAAGATTTTTACCCTACTTCACTGATATTGATGAAGATTAACTGTGGTAAAATCCAACTATGTGTTATCAAAAAATGGAAAGACAATTTACCCGTATGTATGTACACTGAGGGACGTATTTGTTATATTTATGTAAACTAAAAGATGCGCATGCTTATTTGAAAGAAATAACCTTTAATTCCCAAATGTTGAGTACATGTCTCCTTTTGTCCTTCGTCTTCTTTGAACTTAGCAAAACTATTTCCCTATCATAAACTCTAGCCAAAACTTGTGGTTTAGTCATGAATGTAAAAAATGTGGGAGAATCTGTGTGCATTTGAGGAAGTTAAAATTCTCGAATTGGCGACAAAAACCTCTGGGGTGTGCTAGGTGAACGCTTGAAGTATTTTTTAGCACTAGAACCTTGGTGTGTTAAGAGGACAAAATCGTTTATTCATGATCAAAATTACTTTTTCACGAGAAAATCCAAAGAAAAACTTATACAAGAAAATTTAGTGGGGAAAAATAAACATACAGCTCCAGTGAAGTAGATTCAATGTCATTTTCTAAAGGTGGAGTGTCAAAAAATTATTACACCAAATTTGGGGTAGGTTAAATGCAAATTACTCAACTTATTTTGAATATGAATTGTTATTTTGTCCTTAGTTTAGTTTTTAGTAACTGGGTTTAATGTTCTATTTTTCCTCATTGGTAAACTACCAACATTTAATATTAAAAAATTCTAACTATTTCTACACAAATGAACTATATAAACTACATTTACTAGTTACCTAAACTTACCCGGCATCTTTTTTAAAAATTCAGATAGATTCAAATAGTTTTATAAAATTTATAAGAGTTTTTGGATGCTAATATACTGAATTTTTGGGGTATTAGATAATAATACACTGAACTTTGACCTTGGACAATAATACACTGTACTTTGGGGGTGTTAAACAATAATGCACTCAGTACGATTTTGGCTGTGGCTAACTTGATGACAATCCTATGTAGCAGGTGGAGGAGATGAATTGGTCCAAAAATATTTAAATTTATGACATATCAGCTAAGTTACACATAAGCAATGAGAATCAACTTTGAACATAGTAAAAAAACATAAAATTACATTTGTTTAAACGTGTTTCTGCTGGGAGATTGTTGTTGTAATTGTTGTTAGACTTGGCTCAGATACCCTTGTGAGGCTCTTATACCACTTGTTAGGATTGAGGTAAAAGATAGCCTAGTATTTGCAGCGGAAGAGGTAATTATCAGGATGTATAATATTGAGAAGAAATATTACAAGATCAGTAAGTAAAAGATTAGAGAGTATAAAGACACACGATTTACGTGGAAACCCAAATCGGGAAAAAACCACGGACGGTAACGGAGCAATGATCCACTAGTATAAGGGGAGAGATTACAAGAGAGATTCCAAACGACTATGTAACACAACGATATCGACGATAAGATCTCAATGGGTTAATAGCACAACGAGAATATACTGAAGGCAAAATAATAACTCTCTAAAAAGGACTCTCAGAACCTAGGGATGGGTAGAGGTGAAGAATGCTCTGTGTGTGTTTGAATATGTGAATAAAACTCTCTATTTATAGGAAAAAACTCCTATAAACCTAACTTGACTCCCACTCCAATTAGATTTAGAATCTAATACAATTAGGAAACCTAACATAATAAAGAAACCTAAAAAATATCCTAATACAATTAGGAAACAAATAATTGTGGGACCAAGAGACTGAGTGATTTAAGGACACTTTCCTAACAATCTCCACCATGGACTAAAATCTCCGGTACCATCATAGAACCCCGAAGGGTGATCAGATGTGATGAGCATTGACTGAGTTCAAATCATCCTTGAACTCAGTAAGAGATGAGGTTGTAGGAACGACTGTAGAACCTGTAGTAGTTGAATCCTGTAGAACATAATAACCGCCTTGCCTGGAGGTTATAGAACATGTATTGTTGGAACGCTCTTTAAGCTTCGATCTGGCTTTGCTAGAACCCCCATTATTAGTAGTTTCACCTCTAAAAACCAAGCCTTCAGCTTTATCAGAAAGCACTTCAAGATCATATTTTTTTTCTTAGACATCAAATTAGGTTTGACATCCTCGAAAGACAAGGTTTCATATAACATGACTTCTTTAAAGTGCTTGTAGGAATGAGGCAAAGAGACAACCAACAAAATAGCCTTATCCTCATCTTCAATAGTACCCTCCGAATTTTCCAGATCTATAATAATAGAGTTACCTTCATCAGAATATTTTTTGAACTCTTCAGATACTGAAACTGATCATACCGTCGAACTTCTCAATATCAGACTTAACAGCAGACATCCTGAACTAGGCAGAAAAAATGATTAAACCTCTCTCTGATACCACTTGTTAGACCTAACTCAGATATCCTTATGAGGATCTGATACCACTTGTTAGGATCGAGGTAAAAGATAGCCTAGTATTTGCAGCAGAAGAGGTAATTATCAGGATGTATAATATTGAGAAGAAATATAACAAGATCAGTAATTAAAAGATTAGAGAGGATAAAGACACACGATTTACGTGGAAACCCAAATCGGGAAAAAATCACGGACGGCAACGGAACAATGATCCACTAGTATAAGGGGAGAGATTACAAGAGAGATCTCAAACGATTATATAACACAACGAGATCGACGACAAGATCTCAATGGATTAATAGCACAACGAGAATATACTGCAGGCAAAATATTAACTCTCTAAAAAGGACTCTCACAACCTGGTGATGGGTAGAGGTGAAGAATGCTCTGTCTGTTTGAATAGGTGAATAAAACACTTTATTTATAGGAAAAACTCCTATAAACCTAACTTGACTCTTACTCCAGTTAGATTTAGAACAGAGCCTTATTTGTATCCAATTCATAAAATGAAACATCTCCTCTATATTTCTATATCTTAGGTTTCTTAGTAATCCAACAAAAATCTTGAACCACTTTTCCCATTCTCAGTTTGATTATGTAAGGTATTTCTTTGGTTTGTTAAGGCGGAGCAATCAAGGTACGATATAATCAATTGAAACCCCAAAATCTCCTCCCCTTCTGTGTTCCCCTCAATCTTTATCTTCTTCTGGATTATTATTTTTTAAAAAAAAAAATTGTTTTGGATCTAGTTATCAGCCATGGAAAGAGAGTCATCTTCGTCTAGTTCAAAGTCAAACAAGTTTAGTTTAAATTGGGTACAAATAAGAGCACGAAAGGAAGTCGGTAAAAATTTAAAAAAGAAAGAAAAAAAGTCAATTTATATTCAAAATTAAATTTTGGTTAGAAAATCCAAACAAAAAAATTACAGAAAAACCTAGGCGGTAAAAACAGCTACAACTCCTATGAAGTAAGACAAAATCATTTCACAAAGATCGGGTGTCTAAAAATTATTACAGTAAATTTTAAGTAGGGTAAATATAATTTACTCGAACCTATGACATGTAAAACTTATTTGTTGTTACTCTGAATAGGGGTTCAATCATCTACCATTATATTAATTTCCTGACCCAATCACCCAATTGTACATAGTTGCAATTAAGAGATCCCAAATTTTTAGGCAGTGGTCCAACAGGACCACAAGTCTGTTTGTAACTTGGTTATCTAGAAAAAACAAAAAGGATAAAAGCGGTTTGAGAGATCCTCGGGAGATGAAGAGCTAAAACTAGCCTAAATCCTAGAGTGAAGGACATCACTGCTAGGTCGTTAAGCCATCGTCCTCTTTTAGAGGGCGGTGCTCCAGAAGCCATCGCGGTTCCAGGGAAGGTCATATGAGGCATCGATCTTGAAGCTTCCAAAAATATCATGGGGCTTCCATCAAGGCGACATTTTGTGTAGTGTGGTTTTGTTAGTAAGGAGGGACGCTGCATCAGTATTCCGGGGAGCTTCTCTTCGTCGGAGTTTCTTAGGGTTGTGGTCATCGGCATCACCCAGGTTTATGTGCAATTGGTATTTCCTTTCTACTCCTTGTGCCGAAATATGATTAGCTATGTGGGGGTTGTTGCTTTTGGTCTTGGCTTCTTAATGGTTGAATTTTGAGATTTGATTGCTTTGGATGGCGGTGGTGTTGGTAAGAAATGTGACTCTGAATTGATTTCTTTTTGTGTCTAGTTTCTTCAGTGCAAGCTTTGAGCATTGTTATAGACCGTTGCTTGTATTTGAATGTTATTCAATCGAGATTTGATTTGCTTAGAAAGGATCTGATTGAGATAGTTTTGACAATTGCAAAGGTCATGGTGTTTGAGGGTTCTTGCATTACTTCGTTTAAAAAAGGTGGAACTATTATGGTCATTTTGTTAAAATTGAACTCTCTAAGTTGCCCCATTCTCCAACTCATGACCATCTAAGGGTTGAGCAAGCCGATCAGAGCCCTCCCGTAGGCCAATGTTCACCAACCCTACCGTGGTTGCTCGAACTGTAGTCCCATGAGTAACTTTTCATACTCTTTCTTAGTGTTTGTTGATGATGTACCTGCTGACTTGGGGAATTCGGTTCTTTTGAAATGCCTTAATCGGAGTCCGGATGAAGGAATTATGGTCGTTTGAAGTTGGCATAAGCCAGATAGCAAGGCCCAGCGGCCTTGCTCAGCTTCCGGGCCCAAAGCGCGGACCTGGCCCAGAGAAACTCAGCAAGGCCGCATGGCCTTGCTCGGGGCAGAGACCCATTTTGCAGTTACCAGGTCAACAATCCGCGTGAAGAGACACCATAGGCCGCATGGCATTGCTGGCCAATTCGGATTTTCGCACAAGACTTTTCCCTCCCATGCCATGCAATCCCATGATCCACGCTATTGACTTTTGACTTCTGCCCTGAGGAAGGCCATACGGCCTTGCAATCTGTCATGGGGAGTATGATCTTTAGATCATGCTTCCCCCTCCTTCCATCTTCATACACCTCACCCCACTTATAAATACCTCCCATTCCCTCATTCATTTCATCAACAATTGTCATCTTCTCACCATCAACTCATTCTATCAACTCTTATCATCCACAACTATCAACCATCATCCATCATCTTCACCCTCAAATTCTCTCATTAAGTTCCCTACATTATCATCCATATCATCGACAAGCCTCACTCTTCCCCACCACTGTCACTCCATTCAAGATTCTTGTCCAACATTCAAGTGTTCGCTATAAAGAGTTCGATCTTCCTTCCATCACATCGATACTTAAAGTGAGGTTTGTTCATCTTTTGTGTTTCAATGATGTAATTTATTTTCGAATCATCTTATTTGTACATTATTTTGTAAAAGAAATCATGCTTTACTCTTGGATGTTCAAAATATAATATTGTGAAATTTATTAAACTTCTCCCCGCTCATTTCATTTCAAGTTCGATTTTAGTATACTCTGTTTTTAAACAGGCATATTCGAGAACTTTTTAATTCTCGAATTGGTAGCCTTACCCTCGAGCTCTGAATTTGAGTTCGTAGACCGGAGCTTTCCTCTTTTCGGTTCGTTGATTTCCTTAAATCAATTGGCGACTACTTTTTCCATCCAAAATTATCCAAAATGCGTCGATAACATCCAAATCCATATTCGTAGGCTGAATCGTGAAGAAATGCCTAGAATCTGAGGGCCAAGTGGCCTTGCTGAGGCCCTATAGCCATTTCTCCACGGGCCAGGGGTAATGGGCCTGCCAAGGCACCTAGCAAGGTTGTAGGGCCTTGCTGCCTGGTAGAGCCTATTTCCCTCTCTTCGGCCCGAATATGAAATGGTTTGTTACCGGTGCATTGATAATTTGACACGATGGCGTGGTGATTAAAATGAGTTTAGTTCTCTACTTTCGAAAATAAAGTTATCCTTATTTAAGGATTAAGTAACCTTAGTCGACTCCCAATCACAAAGTAGCACACTCAAGGAAAAACAATGGTTTTTCCCGGGGTCCTACAGGCTACAGATTGGTGACTCCACTGGGGACTTAAACTTAAAAAGATGGTAAAACTTGAAAAAAATCAAGTTGTTTTGAAATTGTAAAAGGGAGAAAGTTGATTTATTTCACAATTTTATCATTCTTTTAGCCATTTTGCATACCAAGCTACTCCCGAGTCTTTTGATAGGTTGAGCACAAAAGCGATGGTTTATGATTAACCTAGGATTTTTCCCGAGAGTGGGCTGCCACTACTTGTGTGATGCACTTTATATCGACAAGCATTTGGTCTCTCTTCTCACTCATGTTACACTCCAAGGCTTCCTTGAAGTCCGACGAGCAACACCTCACACATTTTACCTAAAAATCTTATATAGGTGAAGTGCACTGTAACGCCCCAAATCCCGTAATCACAAAATTTACCTAAAGCTGCTAGTAAACTTGTGATTAGCGCAGCGGAAATCAAGGGAAGGGGTATTACTGCCGTCCAACTAAGGACAAGGCAACCAACAACAACTTCAAAAGACCATTAAAACCACCCACAAACCATCAAGCAAAACCATAAAACCTAATCTCCATACTTTGGCATTCAACGCTACAACCTATCAAAGATTAGAGAACAACCACACTCAAACATAAAATTTAAGGCTTTAATACAATCCAACCAACACATAAAAAAAAACTATCCCAGACATAAGTCGGTCATAAATCCAAGATGACCATCGAGGTCCATCATACAAAAGTCTACCTTGCTAAGGAGGAGGTAAGCTACTTCTTCTTATCTTTGCCTTCCACATGGGAGCTCTGACCGCCTAAAAGCAAAACATTAAAACATTCGCAAATGAGTGGGGGAAACACTCAGTACACAAACCTCTAATATGTAAGAAGCATTTCGCAACAATCTTTGTTGGTGCCATTTAAAACCTTTTGAAAGTGGGTAAGGAGAAAATGAAAATGGATTGTTGAATATGTATAAACAAGTAGAATAAAAGTATCTTGCGATAGATAATTGAGTGGAATCCCTTACGATCAATTCTAAGCATTTCACACACGCGCATGCCAAACCGATCTAAGTTTGGATTGGGTTACTGATAAACAGTCGACACTGGCCAGGTCATTAGGACACTCTAATCAGGAGCATCTAAAAATGGGGCTAACACTTCACGTGACTAGCTAGAATAAATGGGCGGGACCACTTAAAACATGAAGCATAGATCATTAGTCATGACTTGAAATATAAATAATAGATATTGAAGTTAAAATGAAAGATTAGACAATTTGCGTACCTTGTAAACTTGTAACACGTCCGACACGAGCAGGGACTTGAACGGTGGTGCAACGATCTCTTGAGGAAACTTAAAAAGGATAAAGACTATGAATTAGGATCTAAGCTAGGTAGAACCCTGAAGTAATAACTTGGGAAATTTCCTATAAACATTAATAATGAACTCACTCCTTATGGCGTACTCCTAAAGTCCTATTCCATTCTTCGGATATTGGACAAAGGCATAAAAGGACCTTTCGGGAAGCTTAGAACATACACCTCAACTTTGAAGTTGACCATAAAGACTAGAAACATGGCTAAGGATGTTAAATACTATTGTCTTTACAAGTCGCCCAAAAGATATAACCATTTAAACCTCAATTATTCGGAAAATCATATCTCGAACTCCACATATCGAAATATCACATAAGAGGACTTTTTGGAAAGCTTGGTTCACATACTACAACTTTTATTTAGATCACCCACTAATTTAATCATGAGAAAAAGTCGGATTTTTGGCCATAAAGATGGTAGTCACATAACATTAATTTTATGGGACAACTCAGATTACCAACCAACAATCGGAGACTCATAAATCTCACTCCCGATGTTCAACGAAGGCCTAAAACCCCAATTCGGAAAGCTTACAGAATAAACTTCAAGTCTTATGTTGACCACAAATTGAGTAAAACATCTTAAGAAGGCGAACCATAGCCATTAAGTCAGAACACGTAAATAAAATTCTGGGCAGAACCCAGATTACAGCCCTTCAGAAGAAACCTCATATCTCTCTCTCCCAATATTGTATGGACGCATACTAAACCTTTCCGGAAAGCTCAGAATGTCCTCTAAAACTTTAATGTTCAACTCTTAATCCATAGGGATCTCTAACATTTCCAAAAACAGCAATCTTTAAACTGACGACAGAAAATGTATTAATTTACACACCTTCACGGTTTTGGCCAAAACTCACAATATACATATCGAAATCATGAAATTCCAAATCCGGGTGTTAACTAACATCTTAGGCTACCATTTTGTAAAAATGTCTGGGTCAAAATCGTATCTTACACCCTCTGGGAAAATCAGATTACAACCAGAACATCCTAGATCATTAATTCAGCTTTGCATGTAAGTTGTACTTGACTAACTCATACTAATCACACCCTAAGTACACCTCTTAAGCATGAACATCATTTTTGCAGAATTAAACCTTCAGATTACACCCATCCATGCCCCTAAAATCCACATGCAACACATAAATTAAACACAATTTAATCCTCCAAGTGAATACCTTCATATGATCAACATCAAAATTTCATAAAACTCAAGTTTTTGCTACTCCAAACCCACTCTAAGTTCATGCATCCATACTTAATTATAATCCCACTCTTTCACAGCGAATTACACTACTAAATCATCATGCATGCCTAGATTTTAACATCAATCATACTCATTCATACATAAAAACACAAAATTCACCAACACGTACCCAATTCCTCCTCTAGTAATCTTATACCTTCAATCACCACTACTTGACTCAAGTAATACTTGATTAACCTTCTGTAAAAACATAAAAACACTCCTAAAATCATATTGTAATCATGTGGTATACTTGAAAGAGGGAGAGTAGAAGATAGAGTGAGTTACCACACAAAAGAGTGGAGAAGAAGAAGAAGAAGATGGCGGAGGGTGATGATATACTGTGTGACGGCCAGAAGGTGGGTGCCGGGCCAAGGCAGAGGTGGCAGGAGGGTGGTCGGGCAGAGGCGGCAGATGAACAGAGGGAGTATGTGAGAGAGTGTGAGAGATGGGAGTTGTATTTGAATTGGAGCAAAAATTGATTTAACTTCATCAATCCAATACATATATATAGTCATAGGCCCATGCCATTGCCCCCTCCTTTCAGTTGGGCCTGCTGAAATGGGTTTAGTTGACCGATAATTTCATCAATTTAATCTTCCTCCTTACACTTATATCTCCCTAAACCCAAATTACATAAGTTTATTAAACCGTAAAAATGTTATCGGAACCCAAATAAACATATCCAACGCCTCTATAAAATTCCTCATGATTATAACCTTAAATTAATCTGAATAAGGAAGGACCCGGTACATCGGTCTCGGTAAAAGAATTCATGTATGATCAGAATCACCGTAAAAATTATCGGTAGCGATATTTCTCAAGAAAAGAAAATTAAACTAATTCATTGACGATCGTTGCACTGTTCAAGTCCTGCAAAACACACACTGGGTTAAAAAGAAAAAGAAAATTTTAGGCACAAAATAGTTAATTAATACGATTAAGAGATTTAAATAAGAATGGTTTAGGGCGGGTTGTTACATGCACCGACGGGGAAACATGTGGTACCTCATTCAATCCCAACCCTAGTAATCCATGAATATAGAGCCTTAGTTTTGGATACCCCTCATGTTGTATGCTATGTGAATATGTGTGTTTCCTTTCCCCTTTCTTTGTTGTAAAAGAGTCGACCTTATTTTAGAAGCTTTGTTCTAGTCCATATGAAGCTCATTGGGTTGAGAAGAGGTATGTTTATCAATTAGGGCAATCAATCGCAACCATTATGGTTAACCCAATGATCAGGCCCATTTATGTACGAAGGTCGATTACTCTAATTCATAAAACAAACTTGACTCGCCTTTGATGATCCTATATGGCCCTTTACGATGCTCTCTCAATAAAGGTTCAAAATCTGACTAAGGTCCTAACAAAGTTATTGGATAACGTCGTAGACTATATAATAGTCACGAAGCTTGAGTAAATTAATTTATAGATTTAATTATTAAATCTATCACATTTATGGTCGGCTCGTTGTTAGGCCCAACCATATTGGATTTACCAATTACGCCTATAAACTAATTATAATCCCCTTATTGTTGGCTTTATTCAGTTCTTTAAAATGTCCATTTTCCTTGAGTAAATAAATAAAAAAGAATGAAACGTGTTGGAGGTCGTCAGTCCTGTCGAACATTTTCCTAGTCCACATAATAGCCAGTATAGCCCGAGCTGTCTAAGTTCGTTAGTTCAAGTTGTGGATTTTCCTTAAAACGGTCGGCCTGCAGACTTGGCCCATCGGAATAGAGAAACACTGACTTGTGCTTCTTAACTTATGATCAGCTCATTATATTTGACTTTATTTGGCCCTTTATAATGTTCTGTTGTTAGGCCCATATAGAGTTAGGTCATGCACCCCCACGAAGTAGGTGAGTCATTTGAGCGTCAACATGAAGTTGTTGAGTCTATTAGGGTCTGATATAGGTCTCTTAAGACGTGCATGCATCGGGTAGTAAGTGTCAGAGTTAATTATCGAGTCACTAACAAATTTCCATGCAGGCAAGATAGGAGATTGCTTCCGAGCCCGCATCAGAGACCCACGCACCGGTCGACTGGTTCCAAATCCGAACTACAACATGTCTACCACCCAAGACAGAGCTCGAAATCATACCATGGATGAGGAACGATTCCAGAAGATCCCTGTCCAAGGCGCTGAAGCTAACATTTCCAAGTAGCTAGAGGATCTTTACACCAAGGTGTAAGGCCTAGTCTTTGCCAATTCCCTTGAACAAAAGCAAAAGATTGGGAAGAGGTTCCATGAGCAACAGCAAGTGATGGATGGCATGCTGCAAGCCTTAACCAAAATTAATGAAAAGTTAGGCCTGAATACTGAAGGAGATGATGATGTGGTGGAAGTCAATGGGTACGAATCTAAGCCTGAACTCATCAAGACACCTACAGGAGATAAGTCTGAGGGCTTAGGATCATTCAAAGGGAAGTCCAAAGATGCTCCGGAGATTCCCAAAGTCGTAGAGAATCATGCTATGAAGGCCTTAGAACAAAAGCTGGAGAGTCTTACCAAGATAATGAACATTGTTCCGGCCTTTGTTGACAAGTACACAAATGTACCTTTGCCTATCTACCCGGCCATGAAGGTGGCCGACAAAGTTGAAGTACCCAACATCAAACTCAGCCATCTGAAAATCTTACTCACCACATTGTGGAGTTCATGCGACTGACACCTCTTCACAGGATTGATGTTGACTTGTATTTTATAGTCTTCCCATCCACCCTAGATGGAGAAGCCAAAGTATGGGACCATGCCATGTCACCTCAAGTCAAGGTTGACTGAAATGTATTTTTTAAAGCCTTTATCAATCACTACAGTCGTATCCATAAAAAGCAAGCCACAATAGATGACCTAACGGTCGTGAAGCAAAGGGAAAACGAATCTTTCTTGAATTACTTCGAAAGGTGGCTCTATTAAGAAGTGACAACGAAATTGTTGTCCTAAAAATAAGTATGATCTAAAATCAACTATTAATATGCTACCCCCACAATTATCATAGAGGAAATAATTGACAAAATATGAACAAAAACTAAACAATATCTATTAATTATGAATGTACTAGTTGAAAAGAATACAATCCTTGATTCTCAAATACCTCCAAAACTTCAATTATAGGCTTATAGATATGTACTTGTATTAGGCCTCCACCACTACTCATTGACATGGCGTGAGTCACTTTTGTTCTCACTATATTTATTTTTATACTTTTTATTCTTTCTGGTGAGGTTGTTATTGTTAGTTATCAATCAATTGACAAGAATTAGTGGTTTTTCTTTTTTAATCAAATTGGTCACAATTAGAAGACGAATGTAACATCCTCAACGGTCTAGTGATATAACATGGTACTGCGTGGTTTCATTTATCACCGGCCAACTGATGCTGATATGTTAGTGATGTAGTTCTAATATTAGATTTTTTGACTAATTGAAATTATAGAGGTTCCTAGATATTTTTTCAGGGGACCATAATTCATTGCATTCCTCTAAGATGCACTAAGGAAGATGGGAAAAACTATATCCCGTCCTTTTTACCTTAATTTCTAATTAATTTTTTACATTATATATCATATGTCATTTTATAACTTCAATAATATATTAATTACTATTTTTTTTAAATCAAAGGAGGAAAAGATTTCATTCCAATGATAAAATATCCATTAATACATAGGTTGTCCTACATACCTTCAGTGGGTAAGCCGTAAGCCTCCATCCCCATCTGTTCTAAGTTAAGAGGTGCTACTCGAGCCAAGGCATGAGCTACGTTATTTCCATCACTTTTTGTGTGTGACAAATGACAACTATGAAATATAGAGCTATGCCGTTGGAGTTCATAGATTACAATGTCTAGCTCACTCAAAATCGTAATTCTGGATCTTGCCTAATTTATTGAAACAACCCTAATTTTTATTTTAATTAAGTGTATTTAATTAATTGTCTCATTATTTATCCTATAATGTTTTGTGATATTGAATTTTCTACATCACCTTTTGAAACAAATAAAAGAACAGTTGGAGTACTCCCTCCGTTCCATATTAATTGTCACTTAAGTGGAAGTCATAGTCTTCAATGTCGTTTTTTGATTAATAATTTATTGTATAATATTTTATTAATGATTGCAATATTATATTTTTAGGATAGTATTTTCGTAACGGAATCTAATAATAGTAATGTTATATAACAAGTCATTGAATATATTGAGAAATAAATGGTCAAAATTTTTAAAATTTATTAAGAAAATTTATAAAAATGACAATCAATGTGAAACAATCAAACGAGGCAATAACAACTAAGAAGGATATGTAATAAATATTGTCAACCTGTACATAACTTCAACATGCGTTTAGTATATATGTTCCAGTCTAGGTTTCCGAGCAAATACACATGGTTCTCATTTATGAGATTTTAATTTTAATAAATATATATAGATGTGCTGATCTGTCGAAGTAGTTCATAAAATTGAATCTTAAGTGATCTAAAACGTGATTATTTAGATTTAATTATTAATTGTGAGTTGGAAAATTCATATTAAACTATTAATCAACTCGATCTTCCTCTCTTTCATATCTGTATCAATATTAGCATTTATATTCCACTCTATTCTTCAGATCAAGAGTATGCCATTGACTATTTTTGTTGATTTAAAAAACCTATTCAATGTACAATATTTATATTTACAACTTAGAATTTTCTGATAATGGTTGAATGGAAATATGAATTTCTTGGCAAGATCCTAAATATTAGTTGACAAGTTGACATTATATTTCCATCACTGAAACATGTGCTGCCTGCCTTCTGCCTGCCTTCCATCAGCAATAAAGGCACATCTTAGCTACTTACAGTTTTTAAATGATAATATTGTTTAAAGTTATATATATACACATGCATACATACATTGATATACACATTATATATATATATATATATATATATATATATATATATATAAAAAAAGCTGGATTCAAATTAGTTATGTAGTGGTCAATTTTTTGGTGTTATATTTAAATTTGATTTTATTGATGAATAACATATGTATGTAAATATCCAGTCGCTAGAGTTTTCTGACGATATTTTATGAAAATCCACCATATTTATTTCTTGACAAGATCCTAAATAGCAGTTGAATTCATTATATGGAGGTGGGTTTGGACGTCAGCTCTCCAGGTGGATGTGGCTATTGCTATAGCTTGATCGGTGTTGAAGTGCGTTCTTTCTATGAGAATCCGTTATATCCTGGTCAAAATAGATTTGTCACAGTACATTCAATGCTCTTATTAGCGATGCACTTGATATGAACATGTAAATGTCTTGCTCTTCACCAAATTAGAATTTTATAAATTTTTTGTACTAAATATTTTTAATGTGAAGTATTTATTTTCAATTATAAGAAGGTTTGGATGCATTGGACTTGCCAACTAGCGCAATTGAAATCCTAATTAGATCGACCTCATCTATTAGGCATATTCTAGGTATTTTTTTTAATATAAAAAATAATCAAGAAAAGTATAACTTTATACAATTTGTATACAATATTATAATTATAGAATTTGTTCATAAAATATTATTTCAATTTAATGTATAATAATATGGTTTTAATAATAGAACAAGATATTTAAAAACTGTCTTGTCCTATAACTCCAATCATTTTAGTTGCTAGTTTTAATTTAAAGTCATCTTTTTTGGACATAGCGGCAGCAAGGTACTTCATGTTGTTGCTCGGTTAGTGATTAGCATTTTTTTAATTTTACAAGATATAAGTGATAAGAAAGAATTATTTGATTCTTTTCACAAGATAACGACCAATCGTATTCGCGCATATAAAGAATTTTCTTAAACTCCCTATGATAGATGTGTTCTCTTCTAAGAACATTTTGGTTATCATGACTTAATATCAAAAACCAATCTGCTACCATATTAACCTATCAATACACATACCGGAAAATTTCACTATCTTTTTAATGAAATATCTACATAATATTCCTTCCGTTTCATATTAACTGTCATAATTTTAATTTTTACAGTTTCCAATGTAACTCTTTGACTGATAATTTCTCACATAATATGTTAGTTACGTTATGATTGCAATATTATACTTTTATGATTGTATTTTTCGTTAAGAATCTAATGGTGCTAATTTTATTTAGCAACTCATTGTATATGTTGAGAATTTTATGGTCAAAATTTTTGAAATTTGACTGCACGATTTCCAAAAACAACAATTAATATGGAACAGCGGGAGTAAAATATTATTCATTTGACATAAAATAGATGCCTCACCCTCCCACTTGGATAACCTAAAGATAATTGTTTTCCTTTCATCAACTTTAGCGGTTGACATTATTAAAACTAAATCAAAAATATTTAACCTCTGTCGTACTCAATGGAACCCTAGGTAGACTTGGCGTTGGCGTCGTCGTCGTGAGGGAAGTTTTGTCTCTCGTTTACTTGCGAGACCTGGGTTGGTTTAGTCGGGCCTTCTCCACTCGTGAGAAGACGCTGCTAGAGCCTTCAGAGCAGAAGAGCGTTGGTTGGGGTTGTTGAGAGGTTTTGTGTAAAGGAAGTTTCCCTCATACAATGGCAGAAAACACAGAACTAGATTGGAGCAAGCTGCGATTGATAGAAACGGAGGAAGAAGTGGTTATAGTTGATGAGGCGAATCTAAAGGAGAAGTTGGAAGAAATTGATCTCAGTTTGGTCAAACATCTCCTAACACAACATCCCTTCAACCATAGGGTTCTAAAGGCGGTCCTAAAAAACATATGGAAATCTGCTAAAGGAGTTGTGATGAGGGAGTTGGTCCAAACCTGTTCCTCTTTCAATTCTTTTCCCGTAGCGGCAAGGAGTTTATGTTGAACGAGGGACTGTGGACTTTTGGCGACAAACTTCTGCTGGTAAAGTAATGGACATGAACCGAACAATATACAGAGATTGAATTTTGGTATGCAAGGTTCTGGATGAAGGCGTATGACGTGCCGGCAGTACGACAAACAGTTTCGTTTGCTAAAATACTGGGGGACAAAGTGGGCATCTTTGTAGGGTGTGATGAAGACATAATGTACAGGGCGGATAAGTCATTGTGCTTTAGGGTTGATGTGGATGTTACACAACCCCTGAGGAGTGGATTAATGGTGACAGTAGATGGAAAATCAATATGGGTGAAATTCAAATACCTTCGCCTTCCATCCTTTTGCCATGGATGCAAAAGATTGGGACATGTACTCAAGGAGCGCGAGCATGTCAGCCCAGATACCCCAACAGAAGAACTGCAATACGACAATTGGCTGAAAGCTTTACCTATGGAGAATAGAAGGAGGGATGCAAATGATCTTTAGGAAGAGAAGAGGCCATACATGGCGTTCAAGGGAAAAGCCTTTCCACCGCAGCGAGACATAGACTAGCATTCCCACAAAAAAAAAAAAAACTCAAACAGTAGCAGGAGGGAGCAGTGATCGATAGTACAACATCAGGCAGAGGGAATGATATGGTAATTGATGAGGCGGGGGAGGTGGAGGTGGAGGTAGGACATGAAAAGAAAGCTGAGCCACGCAAGAATATGAGGCGAAGGGAGTAAGATGAGAGTGGTAGAGGACAGTGTAGGAGGAAACCAGTTCAGATTCCCAAAGGTGGAGGTTGCGAGGCAATCCCGCCTACAACCATGAGTCTGTTGTGCCTAAACTGCAGAGGGTTAGGTGATGCCATTGTAGTTAGGAACCTCCGGGGTCTGATCCGGAGGGTGTCACTGGATATAGTCTTCATGTCAGAGACTAAATGGATGGATTATGAAATGGAGAAAATAAGAAGCTCTTTGGGGACATTCTATGGGGTATCCGTAAGCAACGTGGGAAGGGCAGGAGGGTTAGCCCTGATGTGGAGGAAGCATATTAACGTAACCCTACAATCCTACTCTCTCCACCACATTGATGTCCATATTGAAGGCTGGGGGTGTGAACCAAGATGGCGGTTTATCGGCGTGTATGGATGGGTTGAAGCGGATAACAAGATGAAAACCTGCGACATGATCCGGGACCTACACGGACACAACTCCCTGCCATGAATTATCTCCCAATTCAAAGGTTATGAGTTCACGTGAGAAAACAACAGATAAGGAAGAGATGTAGTAGAAGAGCAGCTTGACAGATTTAGTGCACCGTTGGAATGGATCCTTCTCTTCCCGTATGCGGCAGTAGTGCATCTAGACGAGACACTGTTGAATTATCTCCCAATTCTCCTGCAACTACAACACCATGGAAGGGAGCCAATTCAGGTTCGAAAACTTCTGGGTCCAAGAGCCGGGATGCAAAGAAATCAATGAGCAAGCCTGAGAAAGGGAGAGTAAGCCAGGAGCTTGGGAAAATCTTGATGCCAAAATCAAAAATACGTCAAGCGCTTTACGAAGATGGAGCAAAGAAACTGTAGGGTCGATCAAACGGCGGATAACGAAGCTCCAACAAGAACTCCAGAGTGAAACAAGCATCATTCAAAGACGAAACATCCTGGAAGAGATAAGAAAGTGGAGGAGAAAGGAGGAGATCTTTTGGCACCAACGGGTGAAGCTGATTTTTTGCAACATAGTGATTCAAATTTCAAGTGTATGGTTTCACCAAAGGGCCTCGATGATAAGAAAAACCAATAGGATTGAGAAGCTGAAGAAGGAAGATGACTCTTGGACAGAAAATGATGAGCAAGTGGAGGGAGTGGTGCTTTGGCTCTTCGAGAACCTCATTGCGAAGAAAGGGATGGAGGGGGATAGAGGAGGTGATCAATCTCATTGACTGCAGAGTATCTGACGAGATGAACATACTCCTCTGTAAGTCGTATGTGGAGGAAGAAATATGGAACGCGTTGAATATGATGTAACCCACCAAAGCCCCGGGACCCGATGGTCTTAACCCTCTGTTTTTCCAACGATACTGGAGTGTGGTGGGCAGGGACGTCTGTAGGGTGGTGATAAACATCTTAAATGGAGAAGGCATTCCTCAGGGCCTTAACCACACAAATATAGTGCTCATCCCAAAGGTCGCGAAGCCGTCAAGCATTACGGAGTTCAGGCCGATTAAACTGTGCAATGTGATGTACAAGTTGGCAATTAAGGTGATCACCAATCGGTTAAAGCCGCTATTAGCGAACATTATATATGAGGCGTAGAGGCCTTCACACCGGGTAGACTCATCTCTAACAATATTTTAGTAGCTTATGAGTCGTTTCATTCAATGTTGGGGAACTATAACCCTACGGGGTCTATGGCTATTAGGCTAGACATAAATTCACACTCCCTGAATAGGTGATTCTTATCTTCTTTCACATTACCACACAAACCACAGTAAGGGTTTGTCCCCGGGTCCCAACATACTCTCTTGTTGTTCAGGGCAGTGCGTCCTGCATGATTGGTCAAATTAGCACATTCCATTTCTCTAGAGCTCTAATTGCCCAAACCTTCTTCCATAACTTGAGATTGTTGAAAGATTCTTCTACTCCCTGGTTGGTAGCCTAACACTTCTTTGTGTACCATATGTGGTAGTAAGCCGACTTCACTTTGAATTGTCCTTCCTTGGTACCACCCCAAAAGATCTCATGCTCTTCATCTGACGACCTGAGAGGATATGCAAGATTGCATTTCAGGACACTCTGTCAAAAGAGGATCTAATTTGGTGGATGCTCCACCTCTTGGGATTTTGAAGCATCAAACTACTAACCTTCATCTGTGCTCATTCCCCCTCTTGGATTCCCTGTTTGAGAAACACCTCACCCAGCCCTATCCAGTTATAGCGAAGGATGGTGGTGGATCTACCATTACCCACTCTAACCCTGATCTGTGACTTGACTTTGCTAATTGCCTTAAACAGGATCTTCTAGCCCCAAGATCCTAGCTTGCATTTTAGCATTTTGGTGTAGGGGTGAGGTTGCTTTATACCTTGCTTTGTAAACTTTGGCTAACAGGCTATTCTATTGGTTCATAAATCTCTAAGATTTTTTAACTAGAAGTGCATCGTTTACCAATTTTGTTTTCCTCAGTCCTAGTCCTCATGTCCCCTTGGGGGCAAATAATTTGGTTTTTGCGGCCCAGTGTTTGCCTTGGTAACCCGCACTAGTCTTCTAGAAAAACCTTGCATAATGTATTGTTGTCCATCTGTCTGGCTACTTTCCTAGGGATTTTATAGGCAGCCAGCATATGGTTGTTCAAAGCCAGGAGCACTGAATTGATTTGTACAAACCTGCCCGCTGGTGAAAGCAGGGAGGTCTTCCAGCTCTGTAACCGGTTAGAGATCACATATACCCGGAAGCCGAATTGAGTTGTTTTTTATTTGTCGATGACAGATGGGACTCCCAAATACTTATCAAAGATTTCTTCAATTTGGTATCCGAAGATGATTTGGAATTCTCTCTTCTCATCCTCTGTGGTGTCAGGAGAAGTCATAATTTTTGATTTCTGGATATTGATAATTTGTCCCGAGGCTAGATAGAAATCATCAATCCTTGACGTTAGATTGCGACAATGATTAACTCTCAGATCTATGAAGAAGATTGAGTCATCTGCAAAAAACATTTGGTGATTTCCGGACTGCCCCTAGCGACCCTTATGCCTTTGATGTTTCCTTGGTTTTGTTCCTTCTTCAAAAACTCCCCCAGTACATCAAGACACAAAATGAACAGGTAGGGTGAAAGGGGGTCCCCCTGCCTTAGGCCTCCCTCTACAATAAACGGTGATGACGGCATGCCATTTAGTAACACTGAGTACCTCACCGAGGTGACGCATTCCATGATCAATTTCACTCAGTGAGTCGGGAACTGGAGTCTAGTGAGGACTTCCTTCAGAGAAGCTCTTCTGATCCTTATCATAGGCTTTGTTCATATCAACTTTGATCGCTACAAGATTTGCCCCCTGTTTCTTCCATTTGATGCAGTGTAGTACCTCATGTGCAATAAGGCAAATGTCGCCAATTAGTCGACCTTAGATAAATGCATTCTAGGTCTCATCAATTAGCCCTTTGAAAATCGGACTTAACTGATTAACTAAACACCCTGACACCAACTTGTAGACAACGTCGCAGAGACTGGTAGGCCTGAAATCAGTCATCTATTGTGGAATGTCGATTTTCAAAATTAGGGTAATATGAGTGAGATTGATTTCCTTCAGCAGGGTTCCAGAGTTGAGCATTTGAAGCACATCCTTGGTGACATCATCTCCGATAAAAGGCCTTAACTTCTGAAAGAAGCATGCCGGCGACCCATCTGGCCCAGGCACCTTTAGCCTCCCCCCCCATATGCTTAACCACAGTGAAAACTTCTCTTGCTGTGAACTCTCTGTTTAAGCATGACAAGTCCGACTCTGAGAGGTGTTTGTCAAATCTTTCAAATACCTTTTGGCATGCCCTCTCTTTTAAGGCTTTATTCGAAGCCTAATTTGAAAAGAGTTTTCGGAAGTAAGAAGTGGCTTCTCCCAAGATCTCCTCTTCATTAGTGGACCAACCCTTTCCTTGCACTATAAGCCCTTTTATTCTGGTGCAGGCCTTCCTACATTTGAATTGTCTGAAAAACAAGCTTGTGGCCCAGTTCCCTCCCTCCAACCATTTTATTTTTTATCTTTGGGCCCAATAATCCGAAGTTAGAACAAGAGTTTCCTTAGCATCCTTCTTAGTTAAGCAATAAGCCCCCAAGACTAATGAAGATAGGCCCAAGCCCTGGAGGATGGTATCGGCCTCTGTCTGTAGTAATTCTCCCCTTAGCGTGGCACACAAATTTCTCTAGGCCTGGGCCGCCTTACTTATGCTGGTATCCAAGTTCTGGTTCCTTTTCTTCTTCCACTCCAGGGTCAAATTTTTACACTTATCCTTAGTTATTGCAAACCTCTTACCACATTAAAAACACTTCCTGACCTTCTTACTCCACTGGCCCAGTCTAAGCTCAACAGATTTATCAACTCTTTTGGATCTTATCGCCCAAGCTTCTATTCGATACCCTCTGCTGCGTCTTTTGAGCTGGTCTGAGCTAGTAGAGAAAATAATTCGGCTGTGATTAGAATGGAGGCTAGGTAAGTTGTGAATGTAGGTATCTGGAAAACTCTCTCCCCCCATTTGATTTAAGTACCCTCTATCCAGGGTTTCCATGACCAACTGAGAACCCTCTCTCCTATTTGTCCATGTATAGGAGACCCTAGTTGCTGGTATGTCGACTAACAAGAGATCATTTTTCCATGTTTGGAAAGCTTCTCTAACTGGAATTTTCTAGGACCCTCCCACCTTTTGGTTAAAGAATTCAACTTGATTGAAATCTCCTATGAGCACCATTAGGTGTTCTATATTGTAGCATTTCTCTCGTATCTCATCCCAGATTGCTTGGCAATGGTGAACTTCGGGATGTTCGTACACAAAGCAGTAAAAAAAAACAACGCCCCTTGGCTTTCATTCAATGAACAAAGAACAACATTGCTGGAAGTAGAGATTGCGGTCATTTCAAGGCCCTACTTATAGAAAACAACCATCACCCCGCTACGCTCCCTAGAGTTAACACCCGCAACAAAAGCAAATCTTAAACTGGCTAACATCCTAATGGCAGACTCCACTGAGGTTTTACATTCCAAGAGACACAAGACATCCAACTGGAAATTGCAAATAATCCATTTTAGGTATGGAACAACGGAGGTCTTCGCCTCTTTTAACCCTCTGCAGTTCAAAACACAGACTTTCATGAGTGATCTGGGGACCCTTTGCGGCTGATCCCCTACGCCACAGACTACTTGGCGACTTCAGAAGTTTCCGACTCCCATTTTGCCATTCCTTCAGGGGATGGATCCTGACCTCTCCCGTACTACTCTACTCGCCTTATTGCTTCTCCAGTGATCCAAAGTCTGTCCAGTTACACTTGCTTAAAGTGCTTAGCCAGTGATGTGTAAACTTCCCCTTGCTCGCCTCCCCTGCGCTCATGGTCAAACCTCTTGGCGTTGTCCGTTCCTAACTCAAGTAGAGAAGTAGCTTTCCTTTTCGAGTTTGTGGATGGCTTCAAACCTTCCACCATCGTTTCCAGCAGATTCAGGTTGGTTGTCCTATTGATCTTGAGCTTTTTCCGTTTCTTGCTTGAGCTGCTTCCTTCCTCCCTCTGCTCTTTTGTATAATTTCCCCCTTTCCATGCTTCCTGCCCCTCCTCCACCTTCCCTCGAAACCGGTGAAGACCTCTTCTGATCAAATCCTCTTTGTGATCCTTGTTATAAATGTTGGTGGTTACTCTTTAAACCCTTCCTTTGCACCGTCCGATGGTCTTCCCAAAGCAGAATGCCGTAGTATGAAGTCGTCACTTCGGTGTAATAACTCTGGCTCCATTAAACCTTTTGCATGTCATGTGGCCTTCCTTCTTCCACTCATTTACTGCTTTCATCATTAGCTCTACACACACCTAAAAGACTTCTCCTCTAGATACGCTCTGTGCTCCTTCTCTTTGTATTTGTTGATCAGGAAGCAAAGTTGTTAAAATCGAAACTATGGGGAAGTAAGGATCGAAATTTAGCCCATATAAGATCGTGGATCATGTGTAAATAGTAGAATCGTATCAACGATTTTGGACCATAAAATCGTAAGATCGTAAATCGGGATCGAGATTTTAATAACTATGTCAGAGAGTATTAGATGATCAAAATGAAGGGGCAATATTAGAAAATATCCCCATAAACTTAATTGAATTTGATTTCTGATTTTTGATTTTCAATTTTCGACACTGTTCACCTAGAGCGTTTCTCTCTCTAAGGCACTCCTTCTAACTCTAGAGTGCAATTTAGATGATATCGGAGTTGTTGGAGCAAGCACTCTAGCTAAAATGAATAAAGCCATTGACTCATTATGAATTCATCATATATCTTGATAAAAGAAGAATATGATAGGTTTCTTAAGTGAGAGTATTGAAAAGTTAATTGTAAGAGCACAAGATTAGAAATTAACTCAAGCGTAGCTTAAGTTACATGAAAATTTTACCATAGTTGAATTTATTTTCAATTATGGTAATTGAAAATTTTATATCATTCATTTATCAAAAATATAATCAAGCATATTTTTTAAAAAGATTTATATCCGTCTAAACATGCTTAATTATTGTAACAAGTTATTTTGATCAACCTACATTGATTTTGAATTTTTATGGTAAATTTAATGGTATTTTCACTTTTCAACTACGATAGTTGAAAAAAGGTCAATCATGGTAGAATTTCCTTAAAAATATTCAATTTTGTAAAAAATTATAACTTAAGATATAGATTTAATTATTATAACAAGCCTACGATGAATATATATTAATTTTAAATTTTTAATGACAAAAGTAAGGGTACTAATTCATTTCAACTACCATAGTTGAAAATAATTTCAACTATGGTAGAATTCTACAATAAAAGTTTAAAACCCCAGATAATGCTTAAACATTTAATTGGGAATATTTTTTAAAACTTATTTTAATTGAATTTAATTATTTTCTTGGAACTTAAATTGTAGGTTTCTTTTAACATACTTATTTTAATTGGGAATATTTTTTAAAACTACTGACCTTATGTTTGAAAAAATGAAAATGACAAGCTCTTTAATTAAGATTGTTATCAACCATCTTAAATTTCACTTAACTCACTTTAAAATCATAATTAAACATATTTAAATCATTATAAATATGTCTTTCATTGCTTTGAGGATGATTATTTCTCATGAACTATATATAAAAATAATATTATATTTATTTTATAAATACAACATTATGCATAGTACATTTTGTATCATGTTTGATATAATTAGACTATCATTTATATTGATTGGCGTAACCAATAAATATTATACCCTTATTATTAATAAATATGTGTATAATCATTAAAATATAAATTATAAATAATATTAAAATGATCATTAATCATCTTTATTTAAAATACATATTATTGTCATTGAAAAATATGTTGCATAATAGGGCTTGAGATGGCAAAAACAGGATACAAATAGTTTTACCGACAGTGTGAAAAGCGGTATCCCCCCCCCCCCCCCTGTTATCATCAAAGGAGTCGTTAACCACTTTGTAAGGAAACATTAAATACCACCTCAAATTGACATTATCTGACACACACATACTCCCCAATCCCTTCCTCCTTAATTGATGGGCGGTAGTGAATATACTTTTCCCTCCGTTGCATATTAATTGTCATAATTTTGATTTTTACGATTTCTAATGTTATTTTTTGATTGATAATTTTTTAGATAATACTCCCTCTTTCCCATATTATTATCTGTCAGTTTAACTAACTTTTTTTTCTCATAATATCTATTACTTTATATTTTCAATAATACATTAATTAGTAATTTATCAAATTAACCTTATTAATTACATCTTTTTCTTCAACTAATCTTTTTTATTCGCCTTTTTCTTTTTTTATTCACCATTTCATTCAACATTTCTACATTTTCAATGCGCTAAATTAATGTTGATGAGAAGTTTTTTTGGTCTTTTAAATTGCGTCCAAAGTGACACATAATTTGGGAAGGAGGTAGTATATTATTAATAATTACAATATTATATTTGTATGACAGTATTTTTCATCACGAATCTAATGGTGATAATTTTATATAGCAACTTATTGTATATATTAAGAAATTTATGATCAAAATTTTTAAAATTTAATTGCATAATTTTCAAAAATGTCAGTTAACATAGAACGGATGGAGCACTAAATAATGATCTCCGTAACATTAGCATGAACAATACCAGTGTTACACTTGTTGCCCTCCCCCTTCTTCAATGAAAAAATTGGGAAATCCAATGAACACATATACACTACTCACTACTTTGTCATACACATCCCATGCAACCCCACCACACTTTGCTGTCTTTTCATCATCCCCAATATTTTCATCTTCATCTTAACTTCTTTCTCCCGCCTCTCTCACTTCAAAATCAAACTTCCTATCCCACTTTAACTTTTTATTTTTGATGTTTTGCATAATAACAATGTTTTTTCTTTCAAGTTTACTGTACCTAGAGACACTCATCTTTTTCTATGGTTAATAATAGTTTTACTCTAATACAAAGTCATACATGACTGTGAGAAGAATACTGAAATGTCAAATCATTTGTGTAAATGAATATAAATATAAATATCATTGTAATGTGGGTGATTTTAATTTTATGTAAATCAAACTTGATTGTGACTGATTTTATTGTTCTCATTAATGTTATCTGTATGTATTATTGAAATGTAGATTCTAGTTTTTATTACTATTATTTTTAAAAAAAATTAAGTATGCGACATCATTTAAGATTATGTCCACTAACTCACTAAGGTTCCGTTCTTTTATACGGTGCAGTGTGATAATGATGCGGTGCGGTGAAATTTGAAAAAGTGTGGTGAAGTGTGGTTGGTTGTGGTAAGTTGTGGTGAGAGTTGTGATCGGTGGGGTATGTTAGGAGAGAGAATGTAAAAAGTACAGAAGAAAAGTGAGGAGAAACAAAAATAAGAAAATATTTTGATAATGATTGTGGTAAAGCGTGGTGGAGTATGGTAAAGTGTGATAGAATATTGAGTGGTGCGGTATGGTGTGGTACCGCATAAAAGAACGGGGCCTAATTAGAGGTCAATTTTTATGGGTTAATGTAGATATTATTATATTAAAAGGGAAAGAAAATGATGTTAATGTAGATTGAGAAAAATTAGGGGGGGGGGGGGAGGGGATCAAGGATTTAAGGTAGATACCATAGATTTATTAAAAATCTTCTCCTTAATTTTCTTCTAATAATTCCTACTTTTGTAAATTGGATGGCAATAATTCATACTTTCAATTTGTATTTCGGTGGTCCAAACTAAAATAAAATTGTATTGTAGTGGGACATAATCGAGAGTATACCCTAAATATCATAGATTTTGTGTTGCATTTGATTCAAAACTTTGTATAACACTTTACCACGATTTTTAATGAATTTAGAGCATTTCTCCCAATTTTTTTCAATTTTTTATGGTTTTTAAAATTTTATTCCTTTTAAAAAATCATAATAATTGCTCGGAATCTCAAAAAAATAATTTAAAAAATGTTTTAGCAACTACACTTCATTACCTATCTGGGGGCAGGGACGAAAAAAAACAAAAACAATATGGGGCAGGCAAGAAAAAAAATAAAAAGAATGTGGTGATGGATTTGGTACCACTACAATACAATTTTATTTTTTTTTGGACCACCAGAATACAAATTGAAAGTAGGGATTTTATTGTCATCCAATTTCTAAAAGTAGGGATTTATATATATATATATATATATATATATATATATATATATATATATATATGGAAGTGATAATATGAGCATTGTGTTTATGTGAGCATGTGAGCACTAGAGATGTGAGCCCTTGGATCTTCAATCAATGGATGGGAGAAAAGGAAGATTTTGTCTTTTTATTTCAGCCTTTTTAGGGGAGTGTCACGTGAGGTTTGAGACAAAAAAAAATAAAAAAATTGAAAAGCAACAATTAAACACAATTGTCGGCGCATGATGTTCATTTTCCAAAACTCAAGTTCAATCCCTCCTGCACAGTGACACTTTGTCTCCTTCACTCTCACTCCCACCCATAATCTTTCACTTCTCTCTCTCTTCCATCAGATAATAGTGTAGAACACCTCCAGCAAACCCAGGCCAAAACCCAATGTGACGGAAACACGACGACATCGAAAATAGGGGTCGGCGGCGATGCCACGGTGATCGAAAAAGGGCGGCGACCACCATCCCGGGACAACCATCGACGAAGGCCAACAGAAGTTGCAAAATCTGACCACCAACACCAAGAAAAGCACTACCAATGAGGTCGCGTGACCATGACGATTCCGGCGAGGCCTCTCGTCATAACCGCCGTCCACCCAAAATCCCGAGACAGTCAGGGTTGGGTTGGTGCATATGTTCAATGACAGGGTTGCTGCATATATGCAATGACAAAATGTCCCCACAAGAAATACATGCTGTCCACAGTTAGCCACACTCATATAGGGGTTGATGATCACAGATAATCTTGTTGATGTTCACAATGTGAGTTATGAAAGTCCACAGTTAAATGTATTCATCACACTCATATATCATTGATGTCGTTGATGTTCATTTGTGAAGAGTGAGGGAATCCATCATTTTAGACGGTGGACATTAAGTATTACCAAACAGGACATCACATGTGGACTGTGGACATGGCATTCATCATGTATGAGCATCCATTTTGGATTGTGGACATCAAGTATTACTAAAAAGGACAATGCGTGTATGGACTGTGGACATCATGTTTTTAGGTTATGGACATTAAAAAATAACAGCAGTGGACATCAAGTTCTATCAACATGGACATCAAGTACAACAATAGGGGACATCAAGTATTAACATTATTTACTCACAATACACTCAAAAACATTAATACTTGGCCTTGAAATTTCATGAAGTGGACATCTAGTTTTGTCTATGTGAACTTCAAGTATAAATTCCCGTGGACATCTAGTTTTGTCTATGTGAACTTGGTCTTTCAACTTGTTATCTACATGCATAATTATGTCGTGACAGTAGCGTTTCCTCAAGGCCTCAAATCGGTCTCCCTACAATGATAGTTGAAAAAATTAGTCCACACTCATCACGTGTATAAACATATATATAGAATCCATATAATGATAGTGGACATCAAGGGTGTGCTTAGTGAACATCAGGGTTATGACGAGTGAACATCAAGGCTATGACGAGTGAACATGATATGTGAGAGTACACACAGTATGTCAAAAAGTGGACATTTACCATAGAATAAGTGGAGATCAATTGCATTACCATCATATTGCAAAAGTGGACATCAGAAAAGAGTTACAAAAGAGTTACCTCAAGGTCATTTTTTTTACCATCATATGTGGACACCATCACAAAAGTGTCATATTTAGTTTTTTTTACAAAAGAGTTACCTCAAGGTCTATGATCAGTGAACATTAGGGTCTGTGACCAGTGGACATCAAGGTTGTGCCTAGTGAAAATCAAGGCTATGACTAGTGAGCATCAAGATATGACTAGTGGACATTAAGTTTGTGCTTTGTGAACATCACGGCTATGACTAGTGGACATGATATATGAGATTACACACAGTATGTCAAACAGTGGACATTTACCATAGAACAAGTGGACATTTATGTGAATAAACACATAATACTTGCATCAATTGCATTACCATCACATTGCAAAAGTGGACATCAGAAAAGACTGTATGTAGACACCATCATTTAGTTTTTTTTTTTATCATCATATGTGGACACCATCACAAAAGTGTCATTTTTTTTTTTTTTACAAAAGAGTTACCTCAAGGTCTATAATCAGTGAACATCAAGGTCTGTGACTAGTGGACATCAAGGTTGTGCCTAGTGGACATCAAGGTTGTGCCTAGTGAACATCAAGGATATGATTAGTGGACATTAAGTTTGTGCTTAGTGAATCACGTCACTAGTGGACATGATATATGAGGTTACACACAGTATGTTAAACAGTGGACATTTACCATAGAACAAGTGGACATTTATGTGAATAGACACATAATACTTACATCAATTGCATTACCATCACATTGCAAAAGTGGACATCAGAAAAGACCATATGTGGACACCATCATTTAGTTTTTTACTATCATATGTGTACACCATCACAAAAGTGTCATATTTAGACACAATATCCTTGGAATTTATACTTGAAGTTCTCATAGACAAAACTAGATGTCCACTTCATGAAATTTCAAGGCCAAGTATTAATGTGCTTGAGTGTATTGTGAGTCAATAATGTTAATATTTGATGTCCCCTATTGTTATAATTGATGTCTATGTTGATAGAACTTAATGTCCACTGCTGTTATTTTTTAATGTCCATAACTTAAAAACATGATGTCCACAGTCCATACGCGCATTGTCCTTTTTAGTAATACTTGATGTCAACAATCCAAAATGGATGCTCATACATGATGAATGCCTTGTCCACAGTCCACATGTGTGATGTCCTGTTTGGTAATACTTAATGTCCATAGTCTAAAATGATGGATTCCCTCACTCTTCACAAATGAACATCAACGACATCGATGATATATGTGTGTGATGAATACATTTAACTGTGGACTTTCATAACTCATATTGCGAACATCAACAAGATTATCTGTGATCATCAACCCCTATATGAGTGTGGTTAACTGTGGACATCATGTATTTCTTGTGGGGACATTTTGTCATTGCAGATATGCAGCAACCCTGTCATTGAACATATGCCCCAACCCAACCCTTACTGTCTCGGGATTTTGGGTGGATGACGATTATGCCGAGAGGCCTCGTCGGAATCGCCATGGTCAGGCGACCTCATTGGTAGTGCCCATATTGGTGTTGGTGGTCAGATTTTGCAACTGTTGGCCTTCGTCGATGGTTGTCCCGGGATGGTGGTCGCCGCCCTTTTCCGATCACCGTGGCATCGCCATCGACCCCTTTTTTTCGATTTCGTCGTGTTTTCGCCACATCGAGATTTGGCCAAGGTCTGCTGGAGGTGTTCCACACTGTTATCTAATAGAAGAGAGAGAGAAGTGAAAAATTATGGGTGGAAGTCAGGGAGACGAAGTGTCACTGTGCAGGAGGGATTTTGCAAGTTTAATTTTGAGTTTTGGAAAATGAACATCATGCGCCAACAATTGTATTTAATTGTTGCTTTTCATATTTTTTTTATTTTGTCTCAAACCTCACGTGACAATCCTCTAAAAAGGCTGGAAAAAAAAAGACAAAATCTTCCTTTTTTTCCCATCCATTGATTGAAGATCCAAGTGTCCATATCTCTAGTGCTCACATGCTCACATAAACACAATGCTCATATTATCACTGGAGAACAGAGTGTATTGAACAACATGTGAAAAAAGATATATATATACATATATATATATTGCACTGGGAGAACAGAGTGTATTGAACAACATGTGAAAAAAGATATATATATATATATCTCTAGTGCTCACATGCTCATATATATATATTGCACTGGAGAACAGAGTGTATTGAACATCATGTGAAAAAAGATACAAAGGCCGGGAGATTGCCCGAACCCCAAGAAATTACAATATTAGAACAATGTCAACAAGCTTCCTATATTTTGGACTGGTTTTAGCTGCGACTAAGACTCTTATACGGACAAGGTCCTTGATTCTACTGACATTGACCGTTGGTCTGATGCCCGAGTTCGTGTATTGATCTCATGCCAAATGGTATAAATGACCGCTCTCAAAACCAAAGACTTGAAGTGCTGGGCCCAACGAGGGTCGCCACCATTAATAATATGTTGGATAATTTCTTCAATGGTGCTCTGAAGGCCAAGGAAGTATGTGCAGTTCCTGATGTGGCTGGAGATTTCTATAGCATAGGGGCAAGAAACGAAGAGATCGTCTATGGTTTCCAGGCCATCTCCACAGAGACTACAATTTGTACCACCCCTCGCCCATCTGGTCATTCGGGCCTTCACTGGCAGTTTGCCGTGGAGGAGAATCCAAAGGGTGAAAGTGTGTCTAGAAATTATCAGGCTGTTCCAAGGGATATTCTTCCATATTGGTTGATGTCCACCTCCTATGCCCCATCTATAGCCGCTGGCAACACTGTATTCGCCTGTCGCTCTGATTCATTCTAGTGCCAACGATGCCCTGGAGTACTCCCCCATTTAAAAACATCCTTCTCCTCACAAAGTTTTTTGAAATATGGATATACATCATGGGGGGGGGGGGAGGGAATAGTCCCACTAGGACCCATTCTTGATGTATTTTGTGTGCACCCACTTAACCCATAAAACTTCTTTGTGATTTTGGATGTCCCACACAAGTTTTGCAACTGAGGCTCGGTTCCAAGCTTCAAGGTTCCTCAGGCCTATACCGCCCAAACTCCTAGGCTTGCAAGTTTTCTCTCATGATATGTACGGGGGTTTTGAGTACATGTGTGAAGCACCCCACAAGAAGTTGCGGCAGTTAGTTGGTCTATGGTGTGCTGAGGGATAATGAGAATGCGCGCCCAGAAGGAGTAGGTACCCATTAGGACACTATTGAGCAATGTTATTCTCCCCACGTAAGAAATTGTCCTCGTTGACCAAACTCTAATTTTAGCAATGATTTTTTCCATGAGGGCATTGCAATCATTTTTCGTGAGATTGCTTGAGGAGATTGGCATGCCTAAGTATTTGAACGGAAGCGTACCATTTGTAAATCCCATCTCCCGTTGAAGCATAGAGGCTAGATCGTTGCTCATCTCCCCCCCCCCCCCCAAAGAACCATTTCAGATTTGTCATGATTTGCAACAAGCCCAGTAACTCCAGAGAAATGTTGGAAAGCAGCTTTTAGAGTTTGGACTGAGTTCTTGGTGCTGGCCGTGAAGAGAATAAGATCGTCTGCATAATCATATAAGTGAGCTTGAGACAGGAGCAATTCAGATGGAATTTATATTCCGGATTTTCAGCCACATGGTGATATAAGGATCTAGAAAGATATTCCATGGTTATGACAAATAGGAGGGGGGACATTGGGTCTCCTTGCCGGAGTCCCCGACCTTCCTAAATACTGTCCAAGGAGATACCATTCATGCATACAGTAAAGGTTGGTGATGTAACACAGGACATGATGCATTTGATCATCCATTGCGGGAACCTGAGAGCTTCCAATGCTTCACCAATATAATCCCAATGCACTGAGTCGAACGCCTTCCTGAGATCGATTTTCATCATGCAACGGGGGGAGAAAGAAGTTCTAGTATACCCTCGAGCGATTTCTTAACAGAGGAGTACATTGTGAAGAAGCTCTCTACCCAGGATAAAAGCGCTTTGGGCATGATTAATAATGGTTGGGAGGACTTCACGAATCCTTGGTGCGAGAATCTTTGTTATGCATTTGTAAATTGTGTTGCAACATGAGATGGGTCTAAATTCAGTGGGTTTAGACAGATTTGGGACCTTGGGGATGAGAGCAAGGTTGGTAGTGTTGAAGCATTTTAGGAGTTTTCCGGTGGTGAAAAACTCCATGACCGAATCACAGACGAGGTCATCAACTTGCGCCCAGGCATCCTTGAAGAAACCATTCGTAAAACCGTCAGGCCTTGGAGTTTTGTCTTCTAGAATGGAAAACATTGAGTCCTTGTTTTCTTTTGTTGTCACTGGCCTGCTGATGGAAAGCTGTTGCTCTAGACTGAGTTTCTGCCCATAGTTGAAAATTTCTTGGCTGCTGCCAATTCTGCTGGTTTTCTGGATTCCCAGGAGGTTCTTATAGAAGTCTGCGAGGATCAGCTGGCCAACTTCCATATATCCATGAGCTATTTCTCCATTCTCTTTTTGCAAGGAATATACATAATTTTGATTGCGCTTCTGTCTTAGTTTTGCAAAGAAGAGTTTGGAGTTGCTGTCACCAAATTGAGCCCAGTCCAACTTACATTTAACTTTATTAGTGATTCAGAAGAAAATGCGTCAAAATGTTTATCATGTGGCATATATATATATATATATATATATATATATATATATATATATAGGATAATTGGATTCTAATAATCCCTAGTTTCACCAATTGGAAAATGGTGGACCGTACTTTCACTTTGAATTCTGGTAGTCCAAAAAAAAATTAAATTGGATCGTAGTGGTACCAAATACACCTCCACATTCTTATTATTTTTTTCATATATATATAGGATAATTGGATTCTAATAATCCCTACTTTCACCAATTGGAAAATGGTGGACCGTACTTTCACTTTGTATTCTGGTAGTCCAAAAAAAAAATTAAATTGGATTGTAGTGGTACCAAATACACCTCCACATTCTTCTTATTTTTTTTCATTCCTACACTATATTGTTTTTGTTTTTTTCGTTCTTTCCCCTAGAAAGTTAATGAATTGTAGTTTCTAAAACATTTTTTAAATTATTTTTTTGAGACTCCGAATCAAAAATAGTAAAAAAAATGAAAAAAAATTTGGGAGAAACGCTGTAAATTCATTAAAAATCATTGTAAAGTGTTATACTAAGTTTTGAATCAAATGCAACACAAAATCTATGATTCCCTTGAAAATATCCCACTACAATACAATTTTTTTTTTTGGCCACTAGAATACAAATTGAAAGTACGGTCCACCATTGTCCAATTGGTGAAAGTAGGGATTATTAGAATCCAATTATTGTGTGTGTGTGTATATATATATATATATATATATATATATAGGGAAATTTGATTCTAATAATCCCTACTTTTGTAAATTGGATGACAATAATCCCTACTTTCAATTTGTATTCTGGTGGTCCAAAAAAAAAAAATTGTATTGTAATGGGACATAATCGAGAGTATACCCTAAATATCATAGATTTTGTGTTCCATTTGATTCAACACTTTGTATAGTACTTTACCACGATTTTTAATGAATTTACAACATTTCTCCCAATTTATTTCAATTTGTTTTCAATTTGTTATGATTTTTTCAATTTTATTCCTTTTAAAAAATCATAATAATTGCTCGGAATCTCAAAAAAAATAATTTAAAAAATATTTTTGCAACTACACTTCATTTCCTAACCGGGGGCAGGAACAAAAAAAACAAAACCAATATGGGATAGACGTGAAAAAAATAAAAAGAATATGGTGTTGGATTTTGGTACCACTACAATACAATTTTTTTTTGGACCACCAGAATACAAATTGAAAGTAGAGATTATTGCCATCCAATTTACAAAATTAGGGATTATTAAAATCCAATTTCCCTATATATATATATATATTTGAGTTAAATATAGAGAATCTATCTTTCTGCACCACAAATCCACACTATTCACTAAATTTAATTTAAAATTTCAAAGTTTTTGTAAAGTTTTATTCAAGTATAATTTTACAATCTATGAGAAAAGGATGGACATTCATATTGAAAAGTGAACTTGATTTAACCAATAAATTAAGATTGAATGAAAATATTTTTCTTAACATTGTATATATTGTTGAAGGATACTGTCCTATTAATATGTTTCATAATGAATAATTTATATTATTTACAAGATTTGATTTAGAAGCCTTATATGACTATGAAAAGGAATTAGTTTATTCATATAAAAATGTGTAAATATCACTAAAATAGCCAAAGTTTAAATTAATCTTGATTTTTTTCGAAACCAAGAATAGTTCTATTTAATTTATTATTTAAACTAAAGTTTTCATTTTCACGATGGCTCCGAAGAATATCAAAAAACTACTCTGGGTTAGTAATTATTTGGTGTTTTTTCGGTCATTAATTTTATTAAGTGACCAAAATGCTCTTGTTCTTCCCTTCTTGAAGAAATACCCTTAAAGAAGAATGAGGGTATTTTGGTCACTTAATAAAATTAATGGCCGGAAAAACACCAAATAATTACTAACCCAAAAAGTAAGTGTACCTCAAAATTAGTTTGAAAAATTGAATTACCGAAAAATAGTTTTCCTAAATATTGGAGTACCTCCTAGTAATTTTTTTGGAAGAAAATGTTTTTATTAGCCTGGATCACCTGTATAGTGTATTGTGTACATCATCAAAAAACCAAAACAAAAAAAGGAAAATGAAAAAACCCTACAAAACCCCTCGAAAAAAACCCCACAAACAAAAAGAAAAAAAAAAGAGGCAAACTCTTCTTCTAGTGGCTGGCTGGGGTTGCAGTCCAGATAATAGTACATCTGTTTCTTGAAAATTCCAATACCCAAAACCACAAACCCACAGATTATAAAACCTACCCCTCAAATGCCACTCCCCAAAAACGTCGTAAGATTAGCAAATTGAGAGCAAGAGAGAAAGAGAGAGAAGACAAACAGTCTGCAAGGTGAGGTGTGCTGTTTGGATGCATACAGTATTCTACACCCTTAAATTAATCAATTGATTCTGAGAGAGAAAATTCAGAAAAATTAAAGGAGATTGATTTATAGAGTAAGATTGGATTCAGTTCAAACTCTACTCAAAAACCCGGGACAACTCAGGATCTGGGCACCACCCCACCACAATTTGTGTTGTGTGTGAGAGCTTCTAAAACCCTGCTGTTTCTCTTTCTAACCCCTCCCTTTCTCTCTCTAAACTCAGTGATTTAATCATCCTAATCATGCCGTCTGGTGCTAAGAAGAGAAAGGCTGCCAAGAAAAAGTTGCAAAAAGCCCACAAGAATGGGGCTCACCCTCAAGGTATGTATACTTGTGATTGTGCTAAGTACCTTTATCAAATTCAAGCATATGTTTTCTCACATGGGTGTGGCCTATCTGTCTTTTAATCAATCACCCAAACAACCCCTTTTATTTAATTTTCAATCTATCTGTAGTTTCGCTGTATTGGTATGGACGGTTTGTCGATTTGCCCTTTTTTGGGTTGTTGGGAATCTGCTTCTAGTAGGATATATAGTGGGGAGTGTAGACTTATAGTTGGTGATAGTTCAGTTGTTAGTTGAATTGTTAGTCGTTGTTTGATTGTTAGTTTCCCCTTGATTTTGATTGATCTGTGGCAAATTGGGTTTGTGGGTACTTTGTTTGATTTCCTTCTTGTGGGATTTGTTTGATTGGTGTCTGATTTGGTTTCTGGGGTGATGGATGAAACTGTGTTAGGGAATGATGATGCTAGATCCCATGATGAGAGGGACAGTGATGGTGGTGAGGTTGAGAGAGAGCATTCTGAAGAAGGTTCTGTGGAGAACCATGAAGAGGGTGCAAAGGAAGTAAGGTTGGAAGATGAAAATGCTGCACAAACTGCTGAGGAAGTTGAGGCAGAAGACAAGTCCAATGATGTGACTGTTGAAGCTGAAGATGTTGCTGGGGAGCCTCAGAATGGAGATGCATCTGTCGAGGAGGGTAAAAGTTCCAGCAGTAGTAGTGGTTCAGATGATGAAGAAGTTGCTGTGGAGAAGGAAAAACCTGTGGTATTGGAATCATCAGCAGAAGTGGAGCATCAGGAGGAGAGTTCGCCGCCGGAGGTGGTCGTTTCTGAAGAGAAAACCGAGCCTGTTGCGGATGAGGTTGAACCAGTTCCTACTGAGAATTCAGCACCTTCTGAGGATGTGCGAGACGCCACAGAGGAGAGCATCCCAGTTGAAGAGTCGGTTAAGGAAGTGGTCTCTTCACCACCGGAGTCTAATGTGGAGAGTGAGAGTGTTCCTGCTGAGAATATGTCGGTTTCTGAGACGATTGTGGCTGAATTGAAGCAGCAGGTGGAGGAACTGCTGCCATCATCCGAGGATAGAGACCAGATTTCTTCAACTGTGACGGGCTTCTTAGAGAACATTCAAACAAAAGCGACACAAGTTGTGGAAAGGGGACAGGAACTGCTGCCATCATCAGATCAGAAAGACCAGATTTCTTCAACTGTGACGGGTTTCCTAGGGAGCATTCAAACAAAAGCTACCCAAGTTGTGGAAAGGGGACAGGAACTGCTGCCATCATCAGATCATAAAGACCAGATTTCTTCAACTGTGACCGGCTTCCTAGGGAACATTCAAACGAAAGCTACCCAAGTTGTGGACAAGGGACTCGGGAATTTGCCTATACCATTTAATGGCGCAGCAAAAGAGAATGAAGCATTGTTGCCTCAGTCGTCTGGTGTAACAACTGCAGAGAGAAACGGTGGTAGTGACCACATGAGAGAGTCGGAAAAGCAGAAGTGTTCTGAGGAACAGGTATATATGTTTGAGATTGTCATTAGAGTTAACAATCTTGTTGCTTGTGGCTAATACATCTGTCTTTTTCCTTACGTCGTAGCCTCTGGTATCTTCTGCCCCTTTACCAGTGCAACGAACTTCCTGGATGAATTGTTGTGGGCTTCTCGAGGTTTTCTCTGGTGGCGCTAGTAGATAATTCAAGGTCAGGTTTTGTAACTTCTTGACTTTCAGTATGGCTTACTTGTTGAAAAATGCAGTGTTATTTAGAAAATTAGTTGGTTTGAAGCTTTCCCTTCTCTATGCATTTGGTTATTAGTTGTGCCGTTTGTCTTACTATGGTTGAGATAGTCTGGAGTTGGTGATTGCTCAATACCATATTTACCCTGATGAAGTTGGGTGTCTTGATTCTTGTCAATTTGGCTAAGGTTGGCTGGACTTGGGGATAAGACTTGAGGAGGTAGCAATTGTATTACCCTTCTCAATTGCATTATTCTTTCATGGCCCCAAGTGGGATAGAATATCATTTTGCTTTAATGCAGTGGTGTTGCCTCCCAAGCTTAGCATTCTATGTTATCATTGAATGATATTCGTGTGCCAGGTTTTGTTCGATGAACTTATGTTCTTAATTTCCTTTTGTCAACACCTCTCTATGTATTTATGGTGCTGTTTCACCTGCCATAAGGTGTTGTTTCACCTACCAATTTCATCATTTAATGCTAGGGTACTGGTGGGCGGTCCGCCTTTAATCTAATTCATTATTCCGTCATCCTGAGCTGAAGGTTTTACTGGTTCTCAGATGTTCACTTGTTATGACCTTATTTACATATTCAACCATGGTACATAGCCCTTGAAATTCATGCAATTTATGCAAAATTTGTCTTTGTGTTCTGGCAGCATGCCTTACTCCTGCCCCAATACTACAGTCCATCTTAGATTGAAGAGCCTTAATTATGTCTCATAAGAACATGACCCGTACTTCCATCATATTTTTATATCAGAATTGTTGTTATGATCCTTGTTGAACAAGACCCTTGTAGTGTTCAGAGTTAACAACTTGCTTTTCATAGTTGCTTGTCAATATGATCATAATCAATAAGGAACTTGAGTCTTCACCAACACCAGCCTCTGGGTGGGGTAGAGGAATGGGTCAAAAGATGTTTCTTGCAGTCAATAAGCAGTTAATCTCCTGAACTACCTTGGAGACCCAACTGATTACTTTAAATTCTTTCTTCTCTGAGTTTCATAATTTTCCTAATTTTTGGTTTTCTGATAGTTTCTGCCTTGCAAAATGCTATACACATGCTACCAATTGTACATCAGATGGCAAGTTCATCCGCCCTTTTTGTTAGTTGACCTTTGTGGTAACGGCAGTTGGGATTTTCCAACTGCATAGCACAGTTAGGAATTTGTACTGTCAAAATCTTGGTTTGCTTCAGATACCATCATATAGCAATATTGTCATTGGTTTCTTGGCACTCTTGACAACGATTGTATTACTTTTTGTTGCAGTTTTTCATTTGTTTTCATTTTTGTAGGATTTGATACTTTCTATTAAACTTTAATGTTGGACGTAAGTTACGCAAGGATTGAACTGTTATCATGTTCATTGCATTCATGCATTGCGCCTTCACTTTTTTTTTTCTTTCTAGTAAAATTAAAATCTAAAGTGGCTTTTTTGGCTTCTTTCCTTTGTTCGAATTCAAATTTTGATGTGATGCCACTCTTCTTCAAGCATTGATTTCTTACCTAACATCTGCCTCTTCTATCTATCATCTGTTTAGAATTCGACCGCACTCTAAATTACCTGAAGAAATTCAGGTCCAAAATTAGGCAGCAGCAGGTTTTGCCATAATGTCATTTGACAATTCTTCACCAAATTCACTGTTAGCTCACCTGTCAGCGAGTGTTACTTAACTTCTGATATTATGCTTCCAATTGGAAGAATGACCAAGGATGTTACTGTGCTGCAGTCGATGTTCATTGTCTGATGATCAAAAGTGTCAATGTAGGCTACATTGGCATGATTAGTAGTTACTGATTCCCATTTATTCATTTCAATTTTTGACCACTCTATAATCTTATAGCTCGTAAAAATGCTCGTTCAGTGTAGATCTAGCCCTTTAGACCATACCATGACTGACTTCTTTGCTGGTTTCTTTTGTTGCAGAGGCAATCTCAAGTCAATTGCTGAGTTGAAACTTGTCTTTGGTTATTAAGTGGAAGAAGAAGATATGGTTACAAGAAACTTGTCGATATACACAGAATTTAAGGATGAATTTTGTCAAGATTTCCTGGAGAATAATTAACCGCTGGATGTGGTACATGAACTGAGAGTATCATCTGCAATGCTGTCATTGGTAGTCTCTGCTTGATTTTTTATCTCTATTCAGAACCATCAGGTCTTTGTTAATGCTACATTAGGGAGAGTGTCTTTCTTCTTGTGGTTATGTGTTTTATGGGTTAGGTTTGCTTTGTTCTATTTCGACTAGTTTTGAGATGGATAACTTTTTAGTGTCAACTTTGGCAGTTGAACTCGAACCAATGTGGTTAAAATGCATACTCTGTTCATATGTCATAGGATATCGATTGTCTATGCATGTTCAGATGGGTCTACATATTATGTTTTTGATGAATGTAAATCGGATTTTGTTTGGCTTTTCTTCTATCATCTCGTCTTTCCAGCTAACATGGCTCCAACTTTTCATTTTCTTGCTGTCTGGGCCTTAGCTAGATTGTATGCTTACAATCCTTTGTTCCTTATAATAAATGGTAATCAGGTGTTTGTTGCTTAGCATTTTGGAATATCTTACTAATTGCCAAGGGTTGATGACCATTTGCAAATTGTGTTTGTTGTCAGTCTCTGCCATCTCATCACTGTTGTCGAGACCGGACAACTCGTTCTGTTTCTAGAGTTCTCGAGTTGTGCCATATTCGTCCCAGCTTGTATGTACATGTTCGAAACATCTCTCGACAAGACTCGTCCATAAATTAAGCATTTTGGTTTATTCAATAATTTTTGTGTTTGCTAGTGACACCTTAAGCCTGCATTTGGTAGCCTGCTTTGCATAACCCTAAACCAAAAAATGTAAATCAATAATAAGCATAAAATTGGAAAAGAATTAAGTCGAGTAAAACTTAGGCCCTGTTTATTCATGTTTAAACTCATGCATATTCACCGCACTACAACTCCACCACATTTTATCGCAAATCATTACTTTTCTCTCTTTTCACTTTTCTCCTCTATTTTTTACATTCTCTCTCCTCACCTACCCCACATACCAATAACCTACCATAATTCTACCACACCCCACTACGATTCCACCACATTTCATCACACCATTTCGCAAAATATCGCATAAAAGAATAGGGCCTTAGTGAAGTCCAAAGAGAAACTCTTCAAATAAATAATCATTCCAGGCACATCGTGCTCAAGTATTCTATTCACTCATGATCAAGAAAAATATACTTAATAAATAAAAGAATTATTCACTCGTAATTAACGAGGGAATCTTGCGTCGATTAAGACAAATGGTGAATCAGAAAGTAATTTATTTAGTCATCAGGTGGTAATCACACGATAAATAATGAATCACACAATTCACACTTTACAAAGCACCCAAAAAGAAGCAAACTCAGAATCTGTCGACTTTCTCAGCCGCCAACCCGACCCGAGCAGAAGAGATGGGCCTGAATTGAGTTGAGAATTCACAGACTGTACAGAGCTGCAACGTACAGAAGTTGTGTGGCTGAGAGAATTATGGAGAAGGCTTCCATTGTCACCAGGCGCGCGTTTCTGAACTCGAGCTCTATCTCTTTGCACCCGAACCTACAATCCGTCATTAGTAAGGAAAGAAAAAGGTTAAAATACAGTCTCAGTTAAATCTGATGATCTAACAATATGTGGGATTTAGGTTGTAAATTGGCTGTTTAGTTTAGGTTACCATCAGTCTATTAAGGTTCAATTCTTGCTGGAAGCAAAATATTTCCTATTGCTAAAAATTATGGGGTTGGTAGGAGATGGAATTCTAGTGGGTGGGCCAAATTTATGCAATCTTAAAAAACTTGGAGTTAGATAGATGTTTTCAACAAAATTTGGGTTAGTTATTTATGGCGTACCCCATGGCCAAGACAGTGAGAGTCCAAGCAAGAATAGCAGAAGTGACAGCAGCGGGCAAGCTCTCAGGAGCCCTTGATCGGAGGTGGTTGAACCCCGAGATGCATGAGGCAGCTCCAAATACTCCAGCTAGCAAAGCAAACATCACGAAGAATCCGGTGGCCGCATTCCCCATCGGGAAGAAGATGGGCGAGAAATGTGCTGGTAGCTGCAAATCTGGACCTGTTCCCCGTTTGTTTTCATTAAAACAAATACAAAACATTCATTATGAGGTTCATGAAAAATGAAATTTCCCAATTTATGTATGTACAAGGGAAAAAATATATAAGATAAATTACCGATGATAAATCCATGATCGATAGCTCGATTCATGGCCCAGCCACCAATGCCTAACAGCACGACGTACATGCAGAAGTTAAGGACCAAAAGCAACGAGGCCGCTGGCTTGATCGACCCATACCCATTCGCCATCTTCTTCAACCCTAACTTGTCTACAAAAAAATAACCTGCTAATGTTAAACGAAAGCGGATTTCAGAAGCTGAAATTCCTTGTCAAAGGTGAAGATAGAGTTGCGGATAATGGCAGAGGGGGGGCAGTGCTTAAATACATGGTCTTGACATACAAGGGTTTTGGTTCTTTTCTTGTCAGAAGGCCTTTCTGCATGGTTGTAAAGTAGGTGACTTCAACTTCAGGCAACCAAGAAGTTTGGATTCTTAAAAGGAGATGAGCCTATGAAATAAAAAATTGTATTTTTAGTGACTTTATCAAGTAGTTTTCAGATGGAGGAAGGTAATGTATTCTTTGCCAGCCATAATGGATGATGATACCTATGGTTTGGGCGAAAGAATATATTGGACAAAGGACCTCAGCCGCAGTTTAGGCATTGCTCTACATGGGTTTAACACTATTCTAGATATCATATATATATATATATATATATATATATATATATATATATATATATATATATATATACTAGGGTTAAACCCGTGCATAGCACGGGTGTATTAAATAAAAGTAAATGTCTAATTAATAATTAAAAAGACAATTATAACTTAAATGAATATAAATTTTATAATGGAAACTCATAGGTGTAAATCATATAATAGATATTATTAGTTGCAATCTGTGTACCATATACCTAAAGCTATAGTGGTGATAAATTTCGTAAAGTGTTTATACTAAATAAATAGACATTTATTATAATTTAAAGTCATATAAACAATTATTATGTTTATAATTTCTTGTTAAACATAAAGAAAAAAAACTATAATTTAAATTATAAACAAATTGTTATATATAAACATAAAGAAAAAACATAAATTTCGTACATTATAGTCTATATAAAGATTATTGTTAATTTAAAGTCATATAAACTACAGTATAAAGAAAAAACATAAATTATAAACAAATTATTATATATAAACATAAATGATGTATATCAATGTTATAATTGTTATGTCTATTTTTTCTTTATAATCATGTGATTTTAATTATGACATTGATGATATACATAATTTATGTCTATTTTTTCTTTATAATTTATTGTTAAACATATAAACACAGAATATAATTTAAAATAACGTAAAAAATTATTATAATTTATGTTTATATATCCACCAACGATTTATAAAATTGATATACATAAAAACAATACTTGGTATAACAAAAGCTATTGACTTGGAACAATATAAAGTAGTTAGAACAAAAGATAATTTTCTTTCGCACAGTCCCACAATCTTTTGCATTAAGAGCAAAACCATGTCAAAGCTATGCAATCAAGCTAGCAAAAATCAATAAATACTTCGACTAAATTGGATGACATTACAATAAAATTAAGACAATAACATACAAAATTGCAATCGACGATATGAATACATAAATTAATGATAATTACATAAAATAGTTTCATTGATGACACATCTCTCCTTGTGGCTTCAAAATTGAATCAAAATTATCATTGTCTTGTAAGTAACCCAGCAATTACTGGAGCATAATCACAGTCTAGCACACCTAAACATTGAGCACAAACTCTGGAACGCCTGAAAAGATTATGCATATCTATTATGTTATCAACTGAAATTGTCGCATCAAAAAATCCTAGACGCCTATTATCAACCTTTAGTTGACCACCATGTCATCGCTGCCGCTTCTATATGGTCGTCAATATTGTTGAAAACACATTTCTATCCCTATTTTGCAAAATTGATTAAAAAATTCAAAAAACACAAAACTAAAATCCATCAATATTAAATAAATAAAGAAGCATTAGTAATCTATGTAGATAATCATCAATAGTGCAAAGAGTTAAAAAAACAAAGGTACTCAACAAAGCAACAATAGTACAACCCACATATATTGATAGTTGTCAACATGCACATGGTATAAAGATTGTGTTTTTATAGGTAAGTTTCGGTTTAGGGTTTTTAGAATAGGTTGGTACTAGAGACAGATACTAATAAGAGTTTTACAATAGGTTGGGATAATATGATGGTCGGTTGTTACTATCCAATTTTTAGGGTAGTTAAGAAATCATGATGCTGATGTTGCTAAAATCAAGGGATATGGTTAACAATATCTTTAATTGGATTTGTATTGGCGGGAATTGCAGCTGTGCGACTTTATTTTTCTGCAATCCTATTGGCTGCAACAACATAAATTCACTCTCAATGCAGGATTTCAAAATTCAAATATATTACTTTTATATATATATATATATATATATATATATATATATATATATATATATATATATATATATATATATATATATATATATATATATATATATATATATATATTTCTGGTACAAAGGGTGATGATCGAAATATGAGGATTTTAACGAGGGCATTTTGGGAAATTTATAATTGATTTTATTTAATTTTTAAAAAAAATTATATAATATTAATGTGTGCATTAATGTGTATATTTACATTGATGACTCTTATTCTTTTCCTTTTTTTCTTATGTACAATTCTTTTTTTATTCTTTTAAATAAGAAAACTATTATCTTTATTTTGCATTATTATCTTTTTCTTTATTAATTTTAAATATTACATTGATAATATTTTCAACAATATGTACAATTTATTTGTGTCCCGTGCAACGCACGAATCTAAGTACTAGTATTTAAGAATTAAGAGTAGTGTTCTTTAAGGACTGTAACTACATGGGGTCTACTTAGAATTCCATGATATGTGTCGTTTTGGTTCAGTTTTATTATGAGAAAATGGAATGGAATGAAAGTCTTTTAAGGGCATGTTTGGAGAGAAAAAAGGAATGGGTTAGGTATCGAATTACATATCTAGAGGGTTGGGAATGGAATTGGATTCCAGAATATAAAATGTTTGATGAGAAAAAGGAATGGAATAATAATAATAATAATAATAATAATAATAATAATAATAATAATATAATCTTCTTCCTATCCTAATTTTTCATCGTTATCCCACCCATTTGGCTTCTTCCACAGTTCCACAGACCACATTTTCTTTCTTCTTCTTCTTCTCTCTCTCTACTTTTCCTCCATTTTGTCTCTGCACCACCAAGCAAGCTTTCTTCTTCCTATCAATGGTGGATAACCCCTTCTCTTTCCTCTCCAACGTGGTCCTCAAGATCGTCTTCCAATTCTCCGACGACCGCCAGCACCAGGCCTACCTCTCCTGCGTCTGCCGGAAGTTCTCCTCCCTCCCCTTCGCCGCCCTCTCCGCCGCCTTCCCCCACATCTTCGGAATCGTCCGACACCGTTGCAGAAGCCCCCCCGCAAATCCATCTACCTCTCCCTCTCACTTTCTGCCGGCGACTCTCTCCCAGTCTCCCTCCCATCACTTAGAATTAATTAATCTTTTTTTAAAAAAAATAATGAAAAATGAAAAGGGATAGATTTGATACCTCTCCAATTTGGGAGGGTTCTAATTCCTCCCATTTGGGAGGAATAAGAAACCTGGGGGGATTGCAATCCCATTCCAATTTATGCTCTCCAAACAAGAAAAATAGGAATTAGAACCCATTCCATACTAATCCCATTCCTCCTTCACTCACCAAACAGGCCCTAAAAGTGATTCGCATTTTTTCATAGGACTTAAAAGGGGGGGGAGGGGGGGGGGGTAATTGTGAAAATTTTTCTCTATGTAAAACCCACTATTTTTTCTTTACATGGTCCAAAAGAGTGTGATAGGGTCTACTTACTTGATAGATTAAGGTGTACCTAAGAACAATTTTGAGATTGATGGATAAAATAGTAATTTTCACACAAGATTAATTAACAGAACTTTCCATTTTATACTCTATCCATCCTCTTTTATTTGTTATTTTGAAAAGAACCGTAAAAATCGGTGTGGCACAAAAGTTTAAGTAGAAATATATCAAAATGACAAAAGCACACTTAGTTATTGTGAAGTTATTGATTCCAAAGTTATTTATTAGGTCCCATTCTTGTCCGCGATTGGTTGGTTGTAGATTCACTCTGCACCACACTTTTCAAATTTCCATCACAGTTCACCACAACATACCATTTTTTTTTTATTGAAACTTAAAACTTTTCACCACAACCCACCTACCATAATTTATTTTTTTCCAATTTCAAATTAAAATATAATTTCTCTTTCCTAATTTTTTAACTTAAAAATACCAATTTATTTTTTCCAATTTCAAATTAAAATATACAAACCCATCTACCATAATTTCCACCACAATCCACCATACTTTTCAAAATTTCACCACACCACATCGTACCACACCATATCGCAATCAACCGCATAAAATAACGGAGCCTAAAATCATTATTGAAAATGTAAAATTGAAAATTAGTCAGAGACGAAAAAAACTAGTTAAGCGGACAAAGAGTTAGACGGTGGACGTATTCCACAAATTAAAATATATAAACTCAATTACCATAATTTCCACCACCACAATCCACCATATTTTTCAAAATTTCGTCACACCACACCGTACCACACAATACCGCAACCAACCGCATAAAATAACGGAGCCTAAAATCATTATTGAAAATGTAAAATTGAAAATTACTTAGAGACAAAAAAAAAAAAGTTAAGTGGACAAATAGTTAGACGGTGGACGTATTCCACAAATCAAATAGGATCTTATGGATTTGAAATTTTTATCGGTAATTTTAATGGATGTATCTTGCCTTGTACTACCTCTGTCCCAATTTCTTTATCATCTAGCTAATTAGGAAAACCAAGACATCTTGAAATTGGGGTGAAAAAATTGGACATTACCCAAACTATCTACATACTTATCGAGATAATAGTTGTTGGAATTGTAAAAAAAGATAAATAAATTTATTAATTAGGGATAAAAATGAAATTACAATAATTGAAATTGTAAAAGTGACCGGCAAACGGAAACAAAATAATTATTTATTGTGATAAATATTTTGGAACGGTAGTTATTCCTCATGTTTGATGTAGTTATTGCAATTAAAAATTGGGCTGGCGATCAAATTTCGTGAAGCAGTGGTCGATGATTTATGCTTCCTGCATTTCAATTACAACTAGTATATGGACCCGTGCTTTACACAGGCTTTGCTTCAATTTATCAATATTGCTTCAATACTACTTTCGTTCCACGTTATATAATTGTTATATGATATTTGTCAAATTTTAAAAGTTTTGACCATGATACCATAATTATTATATTACCTTCATCTCAAAATTACAATTACGGTAATTTCATATTGTAACTTATATTAATTCGAAAATAATCAACGGTCAAAATTTAGTCGGATGACAAACACACTTTTTCTCATTCCATCAAATTTACTACTCACATGCCCAACCTGCTCTATTGAGATGTAATTGCAACACATGAAAAATAACCATTATCAATTACGAAATAAAACAATCAAAATGCATGCCAAATGCATTATGCCATCATCCATCCTTTCTTTCTTTGTTTCTTTTTTTTTTTTGGGATGGATAGACAGGAGAAAAAATAAAACAACTACCTGTTATAGAAGGTCTCTCCTCTTCATCCTCTGGGCAAGAGAATGTGCTTCCTTAACGGTGTTCTTATTGACCTTTACGATTGAACAGAAACTAAAACTTAAAAGTAAAGAACGACACCGCGAAATGAGACTGTGACAGTAAGGATGGATGGCCGCCTGATTCCTGGAAGCATGGATTACTTGTCTTGCATCCGTTTCGATTCTGATGCTTGAAAGTCCTCTACAGATTGCATCCTCTAGTATGTTTTCAATAGCTTGAAGCTCTGCTTGAAATGCTGATAGCGCTAGAATACACTCTGCTTTGTGACTCACAGCACCCCCATCCACCTTTAAGACCCACCTTATACCGCCTTTTAGTGAAATTTTATCCCACGCACCATCACTGACATAAATTCCCTGGAGGACACTGTAGTCACCCAGAGTCCAGATAAATTCTTGAACTTCAGCAGATATCATCTTCGCTTGCCCAGCTACCCTCTTTTGACTATCATCCGTCCACTTCAGTATGGTATCCAATAGATTTTTGAGACCCTGTTTTATCCAGGATAGAGTTTCTCTAGGTGAAGGAAGAGAGTTATGGAAGACTTTCCTGTTCCTGCTGATCCAAATATTCCACAGCACACAAATGAACTCTTGCACCCCTATGTTGTTTCCATCCTTTTCATGGAAAAGAAGCGAAAGCCAGTTGTGAAACCCATTGAGAAAATTGGACCCTCACAGCAGTTTGGTTGATAATTCCTAACCCAGAGCCAAACCAGAGAACTGTAGTCCAACTACAATTTTTGAATAAGTGTTCCTCAGTCTCAACGCCAGCATCGTACAGTAAGCATTTCAGATGTGAGTGGGGATCCCACCTGCTTCTTTTTGCTGCTGTAGGCAAGCCACAATGTACTAACTTCCAGGTGTGAACCTTCCATTTGGTATGCACTGCTAATTGCAATAATTTCCTCTAATTTTTCTCTTCTTGTGAGGTTACCTTTTTCCCCCATTGGCCAGAATTATTGGCTTTGCTCCACAAGAATCTATATCCTGATTTGGAGGAGTATTTCCCAAGTTTGTGTCATTCCCCAGAAGACACTATCTTCAGCTTCTGATTGTCGACTTGGATATGCAAGAATTAGGTTTGCCGACCTTGGTGTGAAGAGCTGTCTTATCAATGAAACATTCCACCCCCTAGGGGCGTCTAGACATAAATCTTTAACCTTCTTCTGATCCCAAGCAGACCTATCGGGCGTATCATTTAATTGCAGCCTCTCTTGCCCTATCCATTGATGCTGGAGTATGTGGCACTGTTTACCCGAGTTCACTTTGACCCTGATGCCTTCTTTAAGGCTCTCAGCCGCTTGGCAAGCTTGTATAGAATGTTGCAAAGACTGTTCACCAAGCAATTACTGACAAGCTTGTATAGAATGTTGCAAAGACTGATAGGCCTGAAGTCCCCATGTATTCCAGATTATCTTTCTTTGGGATTAAAGCAATGCTTGTATTATTTATCTCTTTAAGTAGTTTCCTAGAGTTGAGCATTTGCAGAACTGCCCTCGTCACTTCAGGTCCCAAAGTTGGCCATAGCTTCTTATAGAACTCAACATGAATCCCATCCGGTCCAGGTGTCTTGTTGTCTCCCATTTGATTAAGCGCTAAAAGTACCTCATCCTCTTGGAAAGGTCTTCTTAGACTATCAAGCTGGTGAGGGAGCAGTCTCTTTTGGTAGTTGGCCAGTAGTTTAAGCTCCATTTTCTTCATAAGAGAAGGTAAGGTCCTCTCTTGTCTTGCAAAAATCGACCGGAAATAGTGCACTGCTTCACCCATAATTTCAGTTTCCTCCGAAGTCCAAACTCCCTCCCTTGTACGGAGATTCTTGATCCTGGTTCTACTCTTCTTCACCTGAAAGTGTCTGAAGAAGAACTTTGTCATCCTATCCCCTTCTACCATCCACTTGATTTTTGCTCTCTGCTTCTAGTAAACGCTTTCCAGGACAATGGCATCAACAGCCTTGTCCACTGAAGTACAGTAAGCTGCTATGGATGACTGATCCAGTCCCACCTCCTCCAATTCATGTTGAGCTTGGCTGACTTGGCGAACCGCTTCGTCCATGTGGTTTGGTCGGTTTCGTTTCCACTGGTTACACCATTCTTTACAACAGTGTCGGAGTGCACTCAGTTTCCGAACCACTTGGTAGACTGTCCCATGTAGGCATTGTTCCTCCTTCCATTTCCCCTGTAGAATGGAGATGAGCTCCTCAATTTGCAGGGACCAGACCTCTATTCGATACCCTGCCTTTCTTCTCTTTCTCTTATCCGGTTCATCCGATCACGGACCTATAGTTTATGTTGATCATCCTTTCTTTGTGTTGCACATGAACTTGCATTCTGGAAATATCAGTAATTATGGGTTCCAGTGCCCATTGACCACCACTTGGTCTTGGAATTCCAAATACATCCCACCATCCAACCCATTCCCAAAAACTTAAAACACATTTTCCTCTTCCCACCTTCTCTGTGCTAATTATTCCCCCAAAAACCTCTCTAGTCTATGGTATACCAGATGAAGAAGAGCACAGAGGCAGCTTTCACAGAAGAAGAAAAGCTAACATAAAAGAAAAATTAAAAACAAGAAAATCTGAAATAGTAATGGTGCATCAATCGACAGGTCAATTTCTTTCCAATTTTTTTCATTAGGTAGCAGAAGATATTGAATTGAGCATATTTGAGTAATTACAAAGACATCTATGAAAAACTCTAATTTAGAAATCTAAAAGACTACTAATTCTTCCCAATTTCTCTTGTTCAAAAATAATTACAGAGACATAAATGATGAACCCTAATTTAGAAATCTGAAAAACACCTAATTTTTTTCAATTTCTTTTGCTCACAAATAAATCAAACCTAAATAATTAACAGAAGATAATTCATACCAAACTAAACCATAATACAAAATTGTTGGTACCTGAGATATTAAAGCGAGAGAAGAAAGACGACAACTGTGCAGCGTGGATGAACAGCGAGTTTAAATTGAACGACCGTTGATCAGAGGAGCCGATGTACTGTGAGTCTGTGTTTGTTGGCCAAAGATTTTACCAGCTGGAATTAGGATTCAAGGAGCAACAAAGAAAGGAGGAAGAAAGAGAAACACAGTGAGAAGTGTACGTGGGAGATGACAAGATTGATAGGTGTATCTGTATAAGTTATTATGTTATATTATATTACATACCTATAACTAAAGCCGAAGACAGTCCACTAAAAGCAAAGAAAAAAAATCAACAAAAGCCCAACACCGCCTAACTAAGCAAGAAGGCAAGCAGCCACCAAAACAACAACAAAATAACTGCCCTTTTTATTATAGGTAAAGAAAAGATAGCTGTGAAGGCCTCTGTAGGAGGCAAAAATTTGTTAGCAAATGAGAAAATTACACACGGAAAATAAAGTAAATTAATTTGGTCAATTATTATCCGCCACGTGTAAAATTAATTACGGCGGCCAATTTAATTAAATTTTAAATGGAAATGTATCCTGGCCAATACCATCATGACACATGTCAATTATGATGCAAAAAATAATAATAATTTCTTTATTTAAAATTAAAGGATTAATTAATAAATTGGGCCCAAGCCCAAAGTCGACTCAAACCCTAGGCAACCCTACGCCTCCGGAACCTATAAATAGGGGTCCTCCTCCCTCATTTACAACCCCCTGGAGATTCAGCAGTCGGCATCCAGAGACTCCAAGAGATCAAACTGCTAGCGGCATCCAGCTACCAAGCGTCAAGGATCGAAGTCTGCGGAAGATCAAGATCGAGTCTCCAAGTCTTCAGCACATCTTGATCAAGAAAAACAACAGAGTTCTTCACCAAGACCTGCAAAGCATTGAGAAGATCGAACTACAAGCGACCACCAGTTACCAAGCGCCAAGGACCAACGTCTGCTAGTTCGACAGCGTCCGTTCTTCACATCAAAGACTGCAGTCTACCGCCGGAGATGCAGCAATCAGCATCCAGAGGCTCCAGGAGATCAAACTGCCAACGACCTCCAGCTAGTAAGCGCCAAGGATCGAAGTCTGCAGAAGATCAAGATCAAGTCTCAAAGTCTTCGACACGTCTTGATCAAGAGCAACAACGGAGTTCTTCAGCAAGACACTCGGCAGTCTACATCTGACAATCAACATTCTACACTCCAGAGCCTTCAAAAGATCGAACTGAAAGCGACCTCCAGCAACCAAGCGTCAAGGATCAAGGTCCGCAAAAGCTCAAGATCAAAAGCTCCAAGTTTTCAGCTCGTCAAGATCAAGGACTCCAGCTGAGCTCTTCAGCTCAACCTGCATTTGAAATCGAGATCAAGCGTCTGCGCCCTCGACTGATCTAAGATTCAAGGAGATCGAATCAGAGGAATGTTTTCTTGTATTTAATTCAGAGATTGTACCCACATACATTCAAATATTAATACAAATTATATTTGTTTTTCAATTTCTTGTCTTTATTTATTTTAGGCTCGAAATTTGTGTTTACAAATTTGGCTCGCCCGGTTGGACGTCTCTGCCTATCATCTCTTTCTCCAAGAAGTCAAATTCGACCTTTGATTCAAGCGACGTGAAGGCCGTCAACATGGAAGGAAAGATAGCTGAACTTGAGACTATGCTAAACAGGCTCGCCAGGGAAAGTGAAGAGAAAGACAAGAAGATCAGCAAACAAAGTGAGCAGATCGCAAAACTGATGAAGAAGATAGAGAAGCGTCCGTATCAAGACTCCGACAAAGATTCAGACAAAGAAGAATCTGACAAAGAGTCTTCGAAGGGTGATGGCAATGGGGAAGACAAGAAGAGTAATTCAGTTTCAGAATCACTAACTGTAGAGCAGATTCAAAAATTGGTGGCAAATGTAGTACGTGCTCAAGATATCAAACAGGACTTACTTGTACACGAAGCCGTACACGAAGAGGATCAACGCCCTTTAAATGTCGCAAGGATATCAACCCCCAAAGTTCAATCAATTTGATGAGAAGGGTAATCCTAAGCAGCACATCGCTCACTTCATCGAAACTTGTAGCAATGCCGGCACGGAAGGAGATCGGCTAGTGAAACAATTCATCCATTCTTTGAAAGGGATCGCATTCGACTGGTATACGGACTTAGAGCCTGAATTTATCAACAGCTGGGAGGAAATGGAGCAAGAGTTTCTCAACAGGTTCTATTGCGCTCAACGGGTCATCAGTATGACAGAACTGACAAACACAAAACAGTGGGAGGGCGAGCCAGTCCTTGACTACATCCATCGTTGGAGGGATCTTAGTATTGAATGCAAGGATCGCCTCACCGAAGCTTCAACTGTCGATATGTGCGCTCAAGGTATGCACTGGGACTTACTCTACGTCCTCAAGATGGCCAAGCCTAAAACCTTTTAGGAGTTGGCGACCAAGGCAAATGATATGGAGATCACCATAGCAAGTCGACGGGGAAGGAATTCATCTTCATCCGAATTAAGGAACGGTGCTAGTGGGTATAAGAAGAATGGCAAGTCACCGAAGACTTCAACAAAGGAGTCCATGGCTATTTCAATGTGTGAACCAGTGAGAATCTATGCTAAACCTAAACCCAAAGGGGAGAAAGTCACTTCTTCGAAAGATGCTGAAAGGAAGCGCCCTACACTGAAGGAGCCTCAAGAAAAGAAGCACCCGTTTCCAGACTCCGATTTGTCAAGAATGCTCGACAACTTGTTAGAGACGAAAGTTATCAAACTTCCACAACCAAAGAGGCCGGAAGAAGCGGGAAGAACCACAGACCCAAGATATTGTCGCTATCATAGGGTAGTCAGTCACCCTCTTGAGAAGTGTGTCACACTTAAAGAGCGGATCATAAAGGTAGCTGAGGAAGGACATATAATATTGGACTTAGATGACAACGTCAAAGCCAATTATGTTTCAACACAGCCGATTCCAGCCAAAAAAAATGAATTCTTGATGATCCAGTTTGGATGCCAAAAACCAGTTCCACTTTCTGTACGAGTGCAAGCCCCTCAAGATGAACATTAGCAAGTCTCAAAAGCTTTTTGGTGAAGACGAAAGATGGCACTCGGTGTCTCGAAGGAAGACTAGAGGGCAAAGGGAAGTCCAAACACAACCACCTCGAAGGCAGCAAAGGAGAAGAAGAAATCCTCAACCTTCAGCAGAGAAGAAAAGGCTTGAAGTCATCGAGAAACAAGAAGTGGGTTGTTCAGCTAAATTGCTCAAGCGAGACCCTCGTCTTCCTGTCACGTCAGAGGAATACTTTCCAAAGGACTCCTTTGGAAAAGTTAACAAAGTTGCCGCTGTGAACATGGTCTCCTGCTTCGAGATCGAGGAAAAATATGACGAGGTAACCGATTATCAGCCTAAGTCAAAGCTCTCCGTGTTTGTTAGGTTGAGACGGTCAACTTCCTACAAACAAGCATCTGTCTTTCAGCGGATAGGGTGTCGAGGGAAGCGCAAACCCTCAGTCTTTAGCAGGATCAAGGATTGCCCGATATCAAAGCCTTCTTTATTTTCAAGGATCAAACAGACTGAAGAGGTGTCAAACTCACAAACCACCAGGAACAAAGCTCCGCATTCAGCCGCCTTGGAGTCATCAACGAAGTTAAGAGCGTCATCCCATCTCGCATGAAGCGGTGTTCAACATTGGAAGTAAAGACCGAAGAATCCCTTAGAGTGAAGAGACGCACTGTGATCTTCACCGGTTATCAAAGCAAAAACAACATCGACATGGAGCTTGAGCGAGAGGAGACGTTTTATTTTACCGAAGTCAAAATCTAGGAAAATGAAGATGTAGCTCCCGAGCAAGAGCCTAAACTGTTCATCGAATAAAAAAGGATTTCATTTTCAGTTCATTTACACTTCACTTCCTTTCAGTTTTATCATTGTAATACTTCTGGCCTGCAAGAGTATAAAATGTGTACGGCTAATTAATAAATAAAATCTCCATTTCTCTTTTAAATTTGAACTACAATTGGCTTGATCCTTATGGATATCCTATCCCTTAAGGTACTTAGGCAGTTTGGGTCTAGACCCAAATACATTCATACCAAAAAAAAAAAAAAAAAAAACCATCCCTGGTCACCAAATTTTTAAGACTTTCCTGGTCAACAAACTCCAAGACTTTCAAGTCAACAAACTTTAAGGACTTACAAGTTAGCAAATTCAAGACTCACAAGTCAAAGTTCAAGACTTTCAAGTCAAATACTCTCGAGTTGTACAAGTAGAGCTCACAAGTCCAAACCCAAAGCTTTCAAGTCGGACTCTCAAGTCACCAAAGTTAAAGACACCCAAATCGAAATTGAAAACTTTCAAGTCAAGGACTCCCAAGTGAATCAAATAAAAGGCTCTCAAGTCACTAGATTCACCGACTTCCAAGTCAACAAAAATTAAAGACGTCCAAGTCAACAAAAATTCAAGACTTTCAAATCAATAAATTTCAAGACTTTTAAGTCATTAGGTCCCTTGACTGCCAAGTCAACTACAAGACAAAGACTTCCAAGTCAGTCAAATCTCATATCAACAAGTCTTCTAACTCCCAAGTCAATATAATGAAGACTTACAAGTTAACCAAATTGAAATCAACAAAACACAAGGACTCACAAGTCAAGAAAAAAAAATCACGACTCCCAAGTCAATAAAGTTTGAGATTTCCATGTCAACAATGCATACGACTCCTAAGTAAGCAAATCCAAAGACTTTCAAGTCAACAAACGTCAAGACTCTTAAGTCATCAAACCCACCGACTTCCAAGTCATCAAAAATTGAAGAATTCCAAGTCAGCCAAATTCAAGACTACCAAGTCATCAAAATCAAATTTTAAAGACTTTTACGTCATCACAATGAAAATTCTCGAGTCAAAAGTACAAGAAATAGACCGACTTCCAAGTCATTATGATTGTAGGTTTTCAAGCCGCACTCTAGCTTACCAAGATCTTCATGTTGGTGGTTTGCTCCAAGTCAGCACCATCAATGGAATACTCAGTCTGGTTGACAACTTCCTTCAAGCAGGCAACGTTGGGGCATCCTAATTGTGTTAGGTGAATTCTGCTCCAAGAAGACGTCATCGTCCCTCCATCAAATATGCAACGTGCTCCCTTTGCTAAGTGGTAGACTCTTTCAAGTTAGTGACTTTAACATCTCATTTAGAGTCGATGTTGGGGGCAAGCTAGCGGGCGATGTCCTCCTGTCCTTCCATGACGCTCACAACCAAGAAAATGATTAGCTGACTTATCATGGATCTTCAGAATAAAGTATGGTGGCTCATTATGACTCGATAGATAATTCAAGTCCTCTCTTCATAACCTGTAAATGGCGAAAAGTCCAGGAGTATAAGTCAGGCGACGACGCTATCGACTCAGTTGGTTTTGAAAAAGAGACACCTCAAAGATGTCTAATACATCAGAACGTCACTGAGAAGTACTACACTTACGATGAGGCCATGACTCCGTCGACCCAGGTCAATTCTGAAAAGAGACACCTCAAAGATGTCTAATACATCACAACGTCCCCGAGGAGTAAACACGATGACGACACAGATAGTCCTGAAGAGAGTAAGTCTGTGACTACTCTACGTCAGTACACTGAGGAGTGCTCCAGCGAAGCAATGACCCGGTCGACCCTAAATGTACTGTCGTTTTTGAGAGAGTTGTTCAGGACAACTCTACGCCAGCAGCCAAGGGAGTAATTCACCTAAAGCGAAGCGATGACGTTGTCGACCCAGACAGTCCTGAAGAGAGTAGTTTAGGGTTACTCTTCGTCAGTACGCTGAGGAGTAGACAATACACTGACGATAGCAGAAATCAACCTCAAGAAAACAATAACAGTCAGGACGATTGCCTTTCAAGTCCCTACAAAAGAAAAACAATAATAAAAAAAATGATGAAATAAGTTGAAAAAAAAAGAAATCTCAAAAAAAATTTAAAAAGTTAATTACAAAATAAAAAGGGAAAAAGAAGGTAATGTGTCATCTTCACGTGAAGATGAATTAAAATGGCTTAATTGTTAAAGGCTACTAGTTCTTGGCAAGGTGGTGAGCAAGAGAAGAAGACAAATTAAATAAAGGGTGGAATGTACTATAGATGACAAATAAAAAAGGGGTAGTTGAACTTCATTAAAGTTGCAGACATGTCCACGTGAAGTTAGTACAATTGGGATGATAAGATTAATTAGGGTTTCTCAGACGGTAAACTTAATAAGCTTCAACCAAGAGCCTTTTGAATTTCTTGGGATCCAAAGTCTCATTTTGGTCTTCCAAATAAATCCTCTTCGGGAAATCCCAACCCCTCTTATTCACACTATCTAGGTCAGTCAACAGGATCGTTCTTCTTGTACTTGCGGTACAGTGAGCTCTCGATGGGGTTAATTTTGTACCCAATGTACTTCAACCCAAGCTTCTTGGCGGGTTCGCCGTAGTAGGTTTCCGATGCCCAATCTGTCCCCAATGGAATGACTTGAACCAGCATCGTACCATGTCGAAGAAATAGCAAATGTGTCACGACAGCCCCATGAACTCCGACCATAATATCACTGTCACTCAGTGTCTTGTACATGCTACCCAATTCCGTGTTTCGATTAGGCTTCAATATATGGACGTTGAATCCCACCCTTTGGGCTAGTTTCACCAGGGCGTGCTCGTTCGTTATCGATCTCGACCCCTTTCTTGACAATATCACAAGCTTGGGTTTCTTCGCCGGCAAAGATGGAGGTGAAAGGGGTGCCGGCATCGAGTCTACAGAGGCTCTGGTGCAACCTCTGAACTCAAGTTTGTCGGTGTGGACGACTCATCCCCCACATAAAATTGCTATGCTTTGTTAGCATTTTATATAATGCAAAGTGAAAGTGCAAGATTAATTAGGGTTAAAGTCTAACCCTACGAGTCGCCTACTGCCCCCCAATTCATTAGGAAAGCCCATGAAGCCTTTCAAGGCGATAAATCCAACAAAAAATATATTTTTTTATTTTTATTGTTTAAATGATTTCATGGTGTGCCATAAATTATCTATCAAGACTTTATCAACTCATTGACTTATCATATACGGAAGGATGTAATAATAGCTCCTATTAATTCTCAAGTTTCGAGAACCGACCGCTACAAAACACTTAAGGCTCGTGTTCACGGCCGACTTTCGAAGGGGGCATCTGTAGGAGGCAAAAACTTGTTAGCAAATGAGAAAATTACACGTGGAAAATAAAGTAAATTTATTTGGCCAATTATTATCCGCCACGTGTAAAATTAATTACGGCGGCCCATTTAATTAAATTTTAAATGGAAATGTATCATGGCCACTACCATCATGGCACGTGTCAATTATGATGCAAAAAATAATAATAATTTTTTTATTTAAAATTAAAGGAATAATTAATAAATTGGGCCCAAGCCCAAAGCCGACTCAAACCCTAGACAACCCTACGCCTCTGGAACCTATAAATAGGGGTCCTCCTCCCTCATTTACAACCCCTCGGAGATTCAGCAGTCGGCATCCAGAGACTCCAAGAGATCAAACCGCTAGCGGCATCCAGCTACCAAGCGTCAAGGATCGAAGTCCGCGGAAGATCAAGATCGAGTCTCCAAGTCTTCAGCACATCTTCATCAAGAAAAATAACAGAGTTCTTCAACAAGACATGCATAGCCTTCAGAAGATCGAATTACAAGCGGCCACTAGCTACCAAGCGCCAAGGACCAACGTCTGCTAGTTCGACAGCTTCCGTTCTTCACATCAAAGACTACAGTCTACCTCTGGAGATTCAGCAGTCAGCATCCAGAGGCTCCAGGAGATCAAACTGCCAACGACCTCTAGCTACCAACCGCCAAGGATTGAAGTCTGCAGAAGATCAAGATCGAGTCTCAAAGTCTTCGACACGTCTTGATCAAGAGCAACAACGGAGTTCTTCAGCAAGACACTCGGCAGTCTACATCTGACATTCAACATTCTGCACTCCAGAGCCTTCAAAAGATCGAACTGCAAGCGGCCTCCAGCTACCAAGCGTCAAGGATCAAGGTCCGCAAAAGCTTAAGATCAAAAGCTCCAAGTTTTCAGCTCGTCAAGATCAAGGACTCCAGCTGAGCTCTTCAGCTCAACCTGCATTAGAGATCGAGATCAAGCGTCTACGCCCTCGACTCATCCAAGATTCAAGGAGATCGAATCAGAGGAATATTTTCTTGTATTTAATCCAGAGATTGTACCCACATACATTCAAATATTAATACAAATTATATTTGTTTCTCAATTTCGTGTCTTTATTTATTTTAGGCTCGAAATTTGTGTTTACAATCTCCTTTGTGAGTTGTTTTGTTTTGACGAGTCTGAATATAGCTTTGTGTGTTTACATGGGCTTTGTTTTGGCCCATATTGGCTTATTATATTGGATCTTATGGAGGTTTAGTGGTGGTGAAATGGTGGTGTTGGTGGTCGTTTGGGAAGTAAGAGCAAGGGAAGTATGAGGATGAGGGTTGGGTTGGGTTGGGGTTTTAAGAAAGAAAGAGTGAGTAGACGAGTGTCTTTTTCTGATTGCCCCATGGTGCACCTTTGTACATATTTGGGATATCTTTAAAGGCGAACCATGGTCTGCTTTGTAGATATTGTTTGTGTGAATCAAAGATAGGGGGAGAGAGAGAGAGGGGTAAATCAATTGAAAAAAAAAATGACTGTCCACTTGACATGCCACATCAGCACTGTCAGATCCCCTTCTCTCTCATAAATTGGGACCTCATGGTCCTCAATATCCTCTATGATCAATTTGCATTTTGAGTCATCTTTCATGGTCAATAACTCTACATTGGGTTATTGACCTTAAGGGATGGCTCAAGAAACAAATTGATCATGAAGGATTATGAGAATAATGAGATCCCAAAACGTAAAATATATTGGGACCACCAAGGCTGACCTGAAATGACTTTTTTTTAAATTTAATTTATTTTTATATTTCTTGTTCTTAAGCTGACTGAAAATTTTACGTTAAAAAAATTGCCATGGATTATTCAAGTTGTAACCATGATTTGCTACTAAGTAAACCTTGGATTGTTAAAGTTGTAACCATGGTTTGACATTGAGTACACCCATAACCTGCACTCGTAAATTCCAGTTTTCAGGACTGCAAATTTCTCCTCCAATATTCTCGGACAAACTCGCTTCCTCTAAATTTGGCTCTTCTGAAATGGGTTTGTCCTGTTTTGATACATCAACGGATTTTGGGATGAAATTAGGCAAATTTGATGAGTTTAGGGGGAAGCAAATTTGGCGGGTATTGTAGAAAATGACCAAAGGTTTAAGATGGGCTCTGGATTTGCCAGATGAAAACAGAAGGTTGAACTTGAGAATAAAATAGAATAATTGAACACCTTAATGTTTAACGTATTGGTTGATATAAAAAAAAGGGATAAAAAAGAATATGTAACATATTCATACAATATATGTCAAATGAAGAGTTTGTTTCTTTTAATATTGAAGTTTATTGAATTAATAATACATAGACTAAAGATATTTGCAGGAGTCAAGGATTATAACAGAACACTACAAATATTTATTAGCTTGTGCACCTGAATTTATCAATGTCAGTTTAATAACAAATGAAATATAAATGTGTTATAGTAATATAACAACGAAAAGATTACACATGTGATGAATATATTTTTACACTATAGTCAAGGAACCATTTCCTTAAGAGATGTACTTCACAAACCAATTCCAACTCCCTCAGAGCGTTTGATGAGCCTTGACTCTACTCATGGTCAAGCAATTAACAACCACTTCCTTGGAAAGAACTCATTCCTACTCAGTAAGAACTACCACCAACCTTGAGCCTCCTTAAGATTCTACTTATACTCAAGACTAAATACACTCACTAAATGTCTCCAACAATAATTGTTGGGACTAGGGTCAAAGACATTACCCCTACATTCACCAAGGACCTCAGATAGAGCTTTGACAAGGACCTCAACATAGCTTTGATATGAAAGACATCAACACAGCTTTGATATGAAAGACAAAATTACAAAAGCAAGTAAGGGAAGTTTACATGTCATATCTTTCAATTTGATTCCTATATGATATTTTAGAAACTGACTACTTTTGTTATCTATGCAAATTTAAAAAGGAAATAAAAAAGATGCTTAAGGAAAGAAAATCAAGAATAGGGACAAATCAAATCAAGTGGATTAAAAGCAGAGTTACCTAAGGGGAAAAATTATGAGCAGCGAAATGAGGGTGGCGATGGGTGCTACAATGAAGCCCATACTACTCAAAAGAGTACCCATGGATGACCACACAAGAAGAGACCCAAAAGACCGAATAGAGCAGCAAAATAAGGGAATCTGAGCATGAAAAGAATAAATAGCTGCCATGGTTTTTTGTTCGGAGGGAAATGGGTAGGAGAAAGGGAAAAAAAGGGTAGCTAGAAAAAACATAAATCACTCGGTTTGGAGAGAGCTTAGGATAGATTAAGTTAAATTAGAAGAAAAACCAAGAGTATTTTCGTCGTTTTGAATATATGTCGTTGGATGTTAGTTGAAAATAGCCGGATTGTCACCCCACAACCAGTTTTTGCAAGATTATCTGACTCACGAGTGCATTAAAAAAGTGATCAGTTTCTAAAAATCTATAGCACCTCCCAGCAACTTTTTGCAAAAATTCTATGTTTCAATTTTATATGGTATGTTTTCCCCTCCTTTACATGCGTAAACAAATCGGGCTTCTTGTGGAACCAAACACACATGTATCACCACTTGAAAAACCAGAGATATTTTGTTTGGTGAGCTTGAAAATGACACCAATACTTAGAAACAACACACATATCTTCACCCACAGTAAACTTTAGGATTTCAAACTCAATCCATAATTAGGTAAGTAATATCTCCCTAAAAAGATAAAAAATTAGGTAGGTAGCATATCACATATTTGCACTGTACACTTTACACTTACACCTAAATAACCTAATCTGAACAAGTTGAAAACAGAGGAAAAATCGACGAGGAAGTTTGGTAGACAGGGGCAAGGGGCAACAGTAAGTTTGGGTATTTCAGATTTGAAGTAAAAAGAGCAATGATAATTGATGCCTTCATTCCCATGGTAACACGTTAGATAGGTACATAGTTAAATGTATTATTTAATTTGAGGTTGCAATATACATGGTTAGTAAAAATGGTCTGGAAAAATTTAAATTGGACAAACTTAATCACAAAATTTAGGCGAAATTTATCTTGACGCTGTTTTATTTCGGTCGATCGCATAATTCGGACGAAGGTAAATCGAGTGCGGATAATAAAAAAAAGAAATTTTATATCCGAATATTCGGTCAATTCGGTCAGTATCAAAATTCGGACGAAAAATCTATACTAATCGGATTCAGACAATAGAAAAAAAGAAATTTTATATCCAAATATTTGGTCAATTTAGTTAGTATCAAAATTCGGACGAAGAATCTATACCCAAACTCAATTTCTCCTGGGTCGGATAATTTAGATATAGACAAAAATTTGCCAGCCGTAAATACACTCTAGCTATACATATAGAACAGTAGGGTTACAGGAATAATGACTGAAAAATGATTGCAAAATAATATAGAGGACAACATGACATATATAACTAGGGAAAACTCCCTGGTTCACTGGTTTGTACATTTCAAGTTCTCCAATAGTTTTATTTATACAAACACAAATGCAATAATAAATCAAAGCTGGCAATCACAAACCACACTGTACGTACTCACAATAATTCATAAAATTACAATAAAAAAAAACTAGCTAAAAGCTGCACAAAATAAAATCCAAACACACTGCACACATACGTGGACCACTCATGAAAGAACGAATGATAATAAGCTTGGTAGTTGGGCTGGAATATGCATGACACCATACAAAAAGACTCTGAAAAATATGGTTATTAATCTTAGTTTGCTCGTTTGATTGCTCCATGAATTGCACCCATGTACAAAAGCATTGTTCCACTCAATATAATTATGAATGCCTCCAATGTTTTCTGCACCAAATATTATAAATTAAAATCAATTAAGAACGCAATCAGTCTTTTTCTTAATTGGGTCCATTATATGCATAGGATACTTGAAAAGCAAAAGTAATCAAGGAGAAATTAAAAGAAAGAGACAGAATCATGATGATTCAAGTACTTACAAGTCTGTCACTGTGAGTGTGAAGCCTAATGTGTTTTGAAGCAAAACTGCACATAGTTTTTCAAATTCCATGTTAGCATCAACAGTAACATGAACAAAAAGTATCTTATTATAGGCTAAAAACTATATTACCTGCCCTATCCAAATAATTATCCATTTCTCATTAATAAGGTCAAACTTTGTAAATTTTGATGGTTAATTTATATTTTAGACTTATAATAAAAAATATTTTTATTTAAATATAATATTACCAATTTTATTAAGATAAAATGTGAAAAATATATAAATAAAATATTGCATTAAAGAGCAAAAAATTACTAGGAGGTACTCCAATATTTGAGGAAACTATTTTTCAGTACCCCAACTTTTCAAAACCCATTTTGAGCTACCCTAACTTTTTGGGTTAGTAATTATTTGATGCTTTTCCGGCCATCAATTTTATTAAGTGACCAAAATACCCTTGTTGTTCTTCTTGAAGGGTATTTCTTAAAAAATGGAAGAACAAGAGTATTTCGGTCATTTAACCAACTTGATGACCAAAAAATCACCTAATAATTTCTAACCCAAAAAGTTAGGGTAACCAAAATAAATTTTGAAAAGTTGGGGTGCCTGAAAAACATTTCACCAAAAGTTAGGGTACCTCCAAGTAATTTTTTGATTGAAGAGCGTAAAAAAGTAAAAAAAAAAGAAAACAATTGTTTGAGGACAAAGGTAGTATAATATACCAGAATTTTTGAAAAGATTACAGTTGAACTAGAAAAAAAAAAATTGTAAATTGTATTATAAATATGGTTTTGTCCGTAATGTTTTTGCAATGATAAATGCATGCATAAAATAAGTTGAAAATGAAGAAGTTCGATCAGTATACCCCAAGGCAAGAATGGTGAGACTCCAAGCAACGGCAGCGATTGCGGCAGCAGCTGGGAGGCTATCAGGACCCCAAGATTTGACGTGGTTCAACCCAAACAAGCACGAGACTGCTCCTACCGCTCCCGCTATTAGTGAGAGTATTATGAAATATGGTGTCGCTGCATTTTGCCCTGCTCCCACTGCATCTCATAATGCCCAAAAATATAATCAGCACCCTATTTATATATACATATATGTCACACAAGAAACTGGATAATTTGCATATATTTTCTTTGAGTTTTATGACACTTATAAATCCAATTATAATGTTTTTAAGTTAATATTTATCTACTATATTCCTATGAATCAGTTTCACTTAGCTACGTACTTTTTCAGTGAATTTAGCAATTTTTTTTGGTAAATGCATAATTTGTGATGAAATTTATTTACTGAATTAGCAAATAAATTTCATTAAATATCACAAATTCACCTGAAAAGTTGTTAAATTTATTAAACTGATTCAAAAGTTTAAATTGAGTAAATATTAACTCAAAAATGTTGAGGTTAAATTTATGAAAATCATCAACCTAAAGGATATAAATGCAAATTTTCCCAAGAAACCAAATATATAGTAATAATATCTGTAACTGTACGTACCACTGCCGTAATTGATAATCCTGTTCATGGCCCATCCACATATACCCAAAACAACTGCATACATGCAGAAGTTGAGAAACAACAGGAATGATGCTGCTGGTCTCAGTTGCCCGTACGCCATTTTTCACCTTCAATTCTCTGCCAATTTCCACCACAAATTACCATTAATTAATCACCTTAATTTGAGTGTTGATAATCAAGAAGAACTAGAATTATGAAATAAATGATTTATATGAGCTAGTATGTACCTAAACTTGAGGAAGTCTCAGCTGGGTGAGTGCTCGTAGATGCTCTCTGCTTCAAGTTTGATAACTGTTGTTGTTTGAGCTGAAGACAATGGGGAAAGTGAGGCTCTGGGGTGTATTTATAGAGGCATCTATTTAGAAAAGGAAACACGGTATATGCTTTAATTAAACTTTTGCTTCTTTTCTTTTCTTTCTTTTTAGTTTTGATGATTTAGATCCTCCTAGAAGCAATTAGCTCATTGACAGTTGAAAAAATAGTTGACGGAAAATTTTGATTTTACTTTTTATTCCTTCTCCATCTCTGGAGTTCTCAGGTTTCTAGAACTTCATTCTTGCACTATAAACCTGCAGATGAGATTTACTAGCTTCATTTCATATTGCCCCATCCCATATTAATTAACGTTTGAAAATCATGTTATCAAACTATTTTTACAAAACGTGACTAAAGGATCATCATATTTTGATGTAATTATTTTAAGTGCCCTATATTTTGATAAATAATTTTAGAGTGATATTATCTTTGTTGTAATTATTTATGTGGGACATTTTGATCTATTTTCCGGCGAACAAAGTATTAATTGCAATATTTATTGTTAAATAGAGCTATGCATCTTTGACCAACCCTAAATATTAATGCCCTAAAATGATAGTTGATTTCAATGAAATCAAAACAACCTTAAATACAAAAATCATTGTTTCCCGCATTTTTAAATCGGAAAATTTGTCGGAATGTCCCCTATAAATAATTACCATAAAGATAATGTCACCCCATAATAATTAGTCAAAATATAGGACCCTTGAAATTATTACTTCAAAATATAGGGATTTGGTAGTTGTTTTTTGCTATTTTTCAATAAACAAAATAATTTATTTTGTAAAATTATTGTTATTAAATTTGTAATGGAAAATATTATTTTAAAAAATATAATATCACAACTGTTAATAAAATACTATCATAAGAAATTATCCATCAAATAGTAATGTTTAGATTATAAAAATCAACTAAGTCACAATCAATATGTAAGGTGAGAGTATTAATCATCTCTTGAATTTTTTTGCCCTGTTGTTCAAATCCCCAAAATGCAAAGACAATAAAAGTTCACCAACAAATTAATCTAAAATATTAATTCCTTCATTTGATATTAATTGTCATAATTCTAACTTTTACAGTTCAATATCACTCTTTAATTGATAATTTCTTACATAATATGTTATTAATGATTGCAATATTATACTTTTATAACTGTATTTTTCGTTACTAATCTAATGGTGATAATTTTATGTAACAATTCATTGTATATATTGAGAAATTTATGATCAAAATTTTTAAAATTTTAATGCATGATTTTCTAAGACGACAAATAATATGGAACAGAATGACAACCCCACACACAAAAAAAACTACTACCTCCGTCCCAAATTATTTGTCTTTTTACCTAACTTCTTTGTCCCAAAATATTTATCTAATTTATAATTCCAACAACTGCTGTCAAAAAAAAAATTCCAACAACTGTAATTCTTTTTCTACCCCTAATTAATTAATTTAGTTATCACTTTTTACAATTTCAACAACTATTATCTCTAATTAAAGTAGGGGTAATTTTGGTAAATTACAAACTTTTTACTTCAATTCCTAATATGTATTGGTATTCTCAAATTAACTAAATGGACAAATAATTTTGGACGGAGTCAGTAAAAGAAAAGAAACAAAGGCCAAGCCAAACAGTAACAACAGCGGCAAACGAATCCCAAAGAGGTACATAATTAGAGAACGTAAATTAAAGAAACTCCAAAAAAACCTACCTAAATGTTACATCAAAAACAGATAGACTTAACATCTAAAAGAACCATCACTCTTAAACTTTAACAATTATCACAATTAACTATTCAACATGGACAATAATTTGTTAAATAATGAACCTAGAATTCATAATAAATAATAATAGTATCTCAAAAATATAATATTATATTTATTAATAAAATAACTATAATCCCTAGCTAAATAAGTATCGATTTGATTATGTTTTAATCGTTGATTACTTACAAATTATAATGAGTTACAATATAAAATTAACACCATTGTAAATTTTAGTATAATATTTTTCTAACAATGGTAATTTTATATTGTTACTCATTATAATTTATTAAAAATTAACGATTAAAATTGAGTCAAATTAATACTTATGTAGGGACGAATGTAGTTATAAGGAATATCAAGTGACATTGAAAGTTATAAAATGTCAAATACTCCATAAACAAATAAAATGGGAGGAGGAACTTAGGAGATGAGGTGTCCAATTCATGTAGCCTTTATTGCACATTTTTCATGTTTCAATAAATTTACTAATCATTTGAAAAGAGTTTATGTAAGGACAAATTTCGCTAAATTATGGCTCGGTTATTTTTGGAGATAGGTTAAATTTATTCTATCTAATTTATTTTTGCACAATTTTTCCTAATCTTATTACATGTTTTTAAACAACTTTTCTTACTTTACATAAGAAAAATTGACATATTTAACAAGTAATGTGATTGATGTGACTTACTTTATTCAAAATATCTTATTAAATAAAAATTATAAATATGTATTTAAAAATTTATATATTTAAACGATGAAACTGATCTTGACATACTTTTCTAAATATTATCATACCTATCAACATTTATATAACATTTCCCATTTTTCCCAGATTACAACCCTTCTACGTGCTATCTACAATTTTGCTTATACTTATCTAATATTGCAGCGGAAACAACCATTTAATATCGAATCCAACTAAAATACAATTTTGATTTATTGATGACCACTACAATACAAAAATAAATAAAAAAAAATAGGGATTATAATCATACAATTGGCCAAAGTAGAAATTATTAGAATTCATTTTCAAAAATTAATTGTTAAAGTTCTTAAATTTAACTTATATCAAATTTAAGGTCACAGGTACAATATGACCACGGGAATACCAGAATTAGCAGTGAAATGCTTGCGGTGGGTATCTAGAAGTCCGGTAATTAAGTAAGGTTGGCTAGATTTAAGAGTGTTTCGATAGTTTATGTTAAACTAGGTAGAAGTACGTAAGATTTATTTTCGAATTTAAGCAAAAAAGTTATATATATTAAGGTAGAAAAATTTTGTTTATAGTTTATTCTTGGACAGAATATAATTATATCATAATTTATTTAAAATTGACCAAAATTTACACATCCTCAAAAAGTACTACTTTATTTAAAGTATCAATTTTTTTCTGATAATTACCAAGACTTATATTTATTTATCAAAATTACCAAACTTAAACTTTATCTTACCGAGCCATCCATTTACCAACAAATTTTACACAACCAACTAAACGATCGTATATAAATGCTCCTAGGAAAGCCATACTGTTCATGTGTCATAACTAAAGTATAAACAAAATATATTAAGAGCTCTGAATAAGAATCGGACAAAAATCATGAATTCCTAAGAAAATTTTAAGAATACAAAGGCATGAAACTGCCAAATAAATGGTTCAACTGAAAGTAAAAAAGGCCATCAAATAACAAAGAGACTAGAGAATGCCCACAGACTTGAGATGATGGAATAGGATATGGGCAAGTGTTGGTAAAGAATTCTTGAAGAATTGCTGTAAAGTCTGTGTTGATGATGGAAAATCAATGATTTCAAAATTACCACGTAAGGGATTAGGTTAACTACAACAGTTGCCAGTTGGTTGAATGATTGCATAAACTTAATTGGTTTGGTTTGTGCACTAATCTCTTATGTCACCAAACTCCATGACATTGATTTGAGGTCTTGCATATCGGCTTCCATTATTATCTTTTCGTCATTGTCCCTCGACATTAAGCAAGATTTTCATTGATAGTGTCGGATATATTTAAGGTGTGAGCCCACTTCAATCAAGACCCATAATATATAAGTTAATTGAAGTTCCATTTTAAAAACGATTGGTGTTAAGATGAATAACTCACTAAAATTATATACCATACATTTTCTCTTTGCCTTTTCTGATACTACTTGTTGGGGAGATCCAAGACAGATGCCCACTTCAACCAAAGTTCATGGTACACAGGTTAACTGAGGTTCCATATTAAAATCAATTGATGTTAAAGGAGTAACCCAATTGACTTATATACCATGTTCTTTCTCTTTATCTTTTCAATGTGGGACATTTTACTCATTGGTGAATCTTAACAAATAGTTAGTTTTAATAATATTAATCTAGGGATTAAAGTCATTAAGGTGAGGACCGTGAAGTGCAACGGCTAATGTATACACACAATTTGAGAGAATAATCTACTCCCTCTGCTCATTTACTTCTTTATTATTATAATTATAGTGTTAAACCCGTGCAATGCACGGTATATGATAAAATAAATATTATTTTGAACAAAAAAAACCTAAACTATAATTGTACATATAAATTAAAACACCCACAAAATAAATTATATAACTAAATGAAAGATACGAAAAATTGTTCAAATAAAAATATATAAAATTAAAATACATGTAACTCAAGAGTTTAAGTAAGAAACATACAATCCTATTCTAATTCATGATAAATTTATTAGACATTATAATTATAGTAATGGTTATATATTTTCAGCTTTGTACTACAGTGATGAAAACACATTTTTATTTGTGTAACTAATAATAATTATGAAAATGCAATTTTATTTGTGTTAATCATAATATCAGCAAAGCAAGTCGATGACAAAGTTTTTCTTATAAATATATGTTTGTTGGATTCTACCAAAGTTGCTACTACAATAGGGTTGACAAGAGTTTTGGAGGAGTTAATGTTATAGTGAGATAAATAGATATTAATAGTGGGGTTTTTTGCTTTTTGGACCCTGTATTTTGGGGGTATTTACAATCTGGACCTCATGTTTCAAAGTTTACAATTTGGACCTTATACAATATGGACCCAAAAAATTTAGCCCAAAGTTAAGTTTGACTCCGGTAAAGACCAAAATCTTGCATAAACTGACCGATTTACCCTTATTTCATTTATTCATTTATTTTGAATTTCCTTTTGAAATTGACTAGAATGAAGACTTCAATTTCACAGCCCACACGCATATCCCACCCTTAGTGACTATTCAACTCCATACTCCCAGAAAACCGAATAAATGAAGGGTAAATTTGGAAGTTCAGAAATAATTAAGGGGCAACTTTGGAAGGAAAAATTAGTTAAACTACAATAAGGGCCTCTTTTGGCCGGACCCCTCTAATTATGTCCAAATTGTTGCCGGAAACAAAGTATTGGGTCCAAATTGTAAACTTTAAAAGATGGGGGTACAGATTGTAAATACCCCCAAAATACAGGGTCCAAAAAGCAAAAAACCCATTAATAGTGTGCTTATAAATTGGTGATGGTGATAAAGAGATCGATTTGATAAGCATGCAGTTTACTTGGATTTTTGAAATGAAACTTTTCTTATAGTTAATTTTGATAAACAAAAATTCAGAGGGCGGTGAAATATCAAAAGAAACGGAAAATGTGAATAAAAAAATATATCTATGCCACGATCACAAATAATATTGTACATCATGGTGGACTAACCTAGGTCCACTACATGTACTAAACTATGTCAATTTTTAAGTTATGAACTTTTATTAAAAGAAATTGTAATATCGATGAATTTTAAAATATTATTGACAAATTTACATTGATTTTTATAATAATTATTGATGAATTTATTTTGAAAATTTTAACACTTTGGTAGACATAAGTAGGTATTACATGACGTACCATATAATAATCAATGCTCTAATTGGTGGAAGTTCGTGAATTGATCAAATTATAATTAAGAGTCCTTTGTCATACCAATTAGGAAACTATAATTCAGTTATACTAGATAACAATTTCAATTTTGGATGGTTTCATTTATTCGATAAATAAGCCGAAATTGGGAAAAAATTATAATGATCTGTTTAATTTCATTGTCAAACACAAAATTTTTATGATTTCGCCTTTGATGGGACCCATAAAATTTTCTATTATAATTGTATAAAATTATTATTATACTATTATTATTATTATTATTGTTATAATAATATTTTTAAAGGGAAATTAATTCTTAAATAAAACTAAATTAAGGAAAAAGTTAGCATTACCTTTTTTTCTTATTGGTTGTATAATTTAAAATTACTCTCCTTCCATCATTTAATGGGACACGCAAACTTTGCTATTATAATTATATAGATTATTACTTTTATTTTGTTTGCTAGAAAGTCAACTTTGAGAATTTGTTTATTGAAAATCTTTAACAAAATATTTCAATTAGATATTTATCTTAAATCTCATTGACTTAGGCTCCTATAATTATTGTCCTTTCTCCATTTTGTGGGTTGACAAACTTTCATATTAATAATATATAGATTACTATGATTTACATGCAATCAATTTTTACAAATTTTTACTATGAATAGTTCAATTTGAAACAATTATAATATAAAATTAATATAATAAATTTTTTATGAAAAATACTTTAGTAATACTATGAATACAATGATTTAATATTTTCAAATATATTATATTAAAAATTTAAATTTAAAGTAGTGTGATAGGGATCATAAGAAATAAAAAATAACAAATATTGTTGAAAGGATCGAGAAATTAAATTACTTATAGTTTGGAATATTTTTTAGACTATTTATATATAAATAATCATTAGTGATATTTTATATATCTTTGATGAATTTTAATTAACGTTCATAAATGTGACAAATATTTTTCAATGATACAAAGTTAGAAAGTAGTACCAAATCCCTCATTATAATTTGTTAAAATAAATATCAATTCTCATTCATACTTGCAATTTTATGTTCTGACTTTATTTGTGACAAATCAAAACACATTACAATGGATAAGATGAGATGGAGTCACGATTTGATTATTTAAGTTAGTTGGTTTGAGCTTCATTAGAGTTGAATTCCTAGGTTGTCAAGTCCAACAGGCTACAACGATATAGCAAAAGCAAACATGAATATAAATACAAACATAACTTGCGCATATATTAACTCTGTTTATATATAAGTGTCAATTTGATTAAGTTTTGACCTTATTCACAAATTACAACGAGTTACAATATTAAATTACCATCATTAGAAAGATATTGTAATTACAATGATATTAATTTATAACGTAATTCATTATATTATATGAGCAATTAACGATTAAAGTTTAGTTAAATTGACACTTATTTAAGAGCATAGGGAATACATGAATAAAATACATTGAAATATAGTAATAACCTCGTGAGTAGAGTAATTGTGGTAGGTAGTTTTGAGAAGAGGAATTGAAGCCAAAGGCATGCATGCACGAATGAATTGAAGGACCAAATACATGATTGTCAAACAAGACTTTGTTTTCTTTTCTTGGTTTTGTTTATTGAGGATGATTGTCAAACGAGAATTGGACACGATAACTATGCTGCATTTCATTAAAAGTTATGCTGTATTTCATTAAACGTCGTGTTTAGGCAGTAAGTCAGCTGTTAATGCTATCTCATCCATCTACTTCGTCTTCTTATTCAAACCTTGTCTTGTTTACGAAACCAATGACGCCGCAGAGAACAGCCGTCGCGATTAACTTGGATTAACATAGTTGACCAACAGGGATCGAAAGATCCAGAAACTTGGGTCGTTTTTCCTCTTTTTTTTTTTAAACAAAAATTGAGCCTTAGTCCTTAGATTATGTTCTTTTTATTAAGTTTGGATTCGATAGGTTTAGAGGAGAACAAGCTATTTACATAAAAGTGGGTAAAATTAGTCAGTGACAGTTTACCCAGTCGAAAAATAGTTATTAAATATATATATATATATATATATATATATATATATATATATATATATATATATATATATATATTTCCTCTGTTCTATATTGATTGTCATTTGTGAAAATTGTACGGTCAAAATTAGAAAATTTTGACAATAAATTTCTCAATATATATGATTATCTTTTATATGAAACTAGTCTTAAACCTGTGCAATCCACGGTGTAAGAAAAAATAGTTATTTTCATAGAAAATAAAAAATAAACTATATACAAATAGGAATATAAATTAGAAAGAGCGAAACATTAATAATATTATCAAATGAAAACGTATCGTAACATAATTGTTCAAATATAATATACACAAAATAAAGATTATTATCATTAATCTCGTTTCTCCATTCCCCATTTGGTAGACCCATAAATTTATTATTATTATTATTATGTAGATTATTATTATTATTATTATTATTATTATTATTATTATTATTATTATAGGCAACACCAAAATAATTACTGTTATTTGCACCAAAATAATTTAATTCAGAGTTCAAAGCAGTCAAGGATTAATACTTTATGCGTTTTTTAATTTTAAAATAAACTCCGGATTGAAAATAAAAAAAATTAAAAATAGAAAAAAAAAGTAATTTTCTACGTTGTGATTCTCGTTGCTGCATTAAAATAAAATCCAAAATAGTTATGGAACAGTTGTAAACGTGGTTAGAGTCCAAAGCAGTCAAGGATTAAACATACTTTCTAGTTTTTTAAATTTTAAAATAAAATCAGGATTGTAAATAAAAAAAATTGAAAACAGAAAAAAAAATTTTACTAACGTTGTGATTGACCAATTCCCCTACAGTCACACCCATGGCTCTATTTCTTGGGTCTCACAATGATTTCTATTATAATATATAGATTTCTGTTTTGTTTAATTTTAAAATAAAATCCGGATAGAAAATAAAAAAATTGAAAATGGAAAAAAAATATAATTTTTTAAGTTGTGATTCCCGTTGTTGCACTAAAATAAAATCCAAAACAGTTATAGAACAGTTGTAGATATGGTCAGACTCCAAAGCAGTGATACTTTCTGATCTTTTTTAATTTTAAAATAAAATTCGGATTGAAAATAAAAAAACAAAATTGAAAATAGAAAGTTTGGATTTGATAGGTTTAGAGGGGAACAAGCAATGTTACATAAAAGTGGGTAAAATTAGTCAGTGACAGTTTACCCATTCGAAAAACAGTTATTATATATACTTCCTCTGTTCTACATTGATTGTCATTTCTGAAAAGAAAATTTTGACAATAAATTTCTCAATATATATGATTGTCTTTTATATGAAATTAACAGTATACAATTTGTATCGAGAAATACTATTCTAAAACAAATTATCAATTGAAGAATGTTTAGAGTTTGTTATTTTATGAGTAAACTACCTAGAATCAATTTCACTTGAGGAGATGGAGAAAGAAAGTGAGGAGGGAGAAACGGGGAGACGAAGGGCTGAAGAGAGTTTCACGACAATCTTCGTCGACAACCTGCCAAAAAAGTTGGACAAGTATGGCCTCCAAGGGATCTTCAGGAGATTTGCAGAAATAAAGTCCTCAATAATCATCTTTCGAAGAGGTGCAAATTCCAATTTTTGTTTCAATGAAGTGTGGCGGCGACAGGACGCAAGAGCGTGCATCAACATTGCATCAATCTGCCGTTAGAGGCAATAGAATCATCGTTGACTGGGCGAAAAGGGGGAAATCAGGGAAGAAGAAAACAAGGATGAAGAATAAGAGAATCTGCATTCCAAAGGCATCAAGCAATAGCATAAGGGATGAGGCAAAATACAGAGTAAATGGTGACATTAATGAGGAGTTCTTGGATTGGCTTCAACGAACTCTAATCTGCACACCAAATGCCTCCATGGATCTTGATGCCTTGGCATATTTTAATCAAAGACAATTTAGGTCCTCTCTCAAAAGTCACATCCCTCAGTAGGGTGAAATATCTGCTCACATTTTCATCCGTGCGTGAAATGAAAGAAGCTCTGGCTAATCCATTGGAGCTCACTGCCTGATTCATTGAAATCAAACCATGGTCTGTATATGAATCTGCAGACTCTAGGCGAGTCTTGATTGATATTATCGGTGTTCCACCTCATGGTTAGACTTGGGATAACTTCCATAAATATGCCCAACCTTGGGGAAAGTTACTATCCCTGGCAAGATGCATTTCCTCAACTAATCAGTTTGAAGTTATGAGGGTCTTAATTCAAACTGATGTTTTTAAGAAAATTGATGGTGAAATTATTCTCGACATTCAAAGCTGCGGATTCAGAATCTTCATTAGAGAAGTCAGTACACATCTCATACCTCCATCAATTTTTCATGAACAAGAAAGTAATAGAACATCCAACTACTCTAGTGAAGATGAAGAGAGTAGTCAGCATATTGATAGTGGTTTTCAGGGCAGCAATGGGTTGGTTCAAGAATCCCCAGTTGTCAGGGGCGATGGTAATCAAGACATCATTGGAATTGTTCAAGAAACGCTGGTGGTTCAGGGTAGTTTGGATCACATCCATGCAAACGGAGGGATAAATTTGCAACAAGCCAACAATTATGGAAGTCATAAGGGTGAATCTGCTGCAATTTTGAAATAGTTATCCAACAATGGATGCATTGAAGAGGTGAGGAGGCTCAATGATCAAACCAACACGTTGAAAGATGAGCTCATTAAAGCTCTAGGTGTGTCAGCATGGAACAAAGTTGTTGATCTTCATAATGAAGATCTTAACAGACAGGAATTGGCGGGTCAAATTGAAAATTCGAACAACCTCTCTCTAGCTATTGTGCCAGTGACCAATGACCATCTTCTAATTAATGTGACAACTACTTTGGGAAATGCTGCTTCATTTTGATATTAAAAATAAGTGGAAGTTGTGCACGATTTTAATCTCCAGTTGAAATCCGAACAGGCAGCAAAATCAACTCCTAATGATTGTGAGTTGGCCAATGATCATGATGGGATCAACCCCTCTTCTTCAGATGGTGAATCTATAGCTAATGCAAGAGCTTACATTGCAGAAAAAGCTATCATTTTTGGTAAAAGAAGTGGTTTCATGAAACCAAAGAAAAACTTCATTCCGAAAAAACACTTTGAAGGTAAGTTGTTTGATAGTATGAAGAAAAAACTCAAGGAGAGCAAAAGAAGAGAAAACGCATCTCCAATCTTTTCATCTTCTTCTGAAGTTGAGGATTTTTCTGATTGAGTTTTGGCTGTGGGTTGTGAGGGGTTCAAGAGCAGAAGAGATTGAAATTTTTTAAAATTTCCCTCTTTATGTAGGAATGCAAAATGTCTTTCTTTTTGCCTCTGCTGTTGGAGTTTGTGAGGGTGGTCCTTTTGGTTGAAGGGAGCTTTCAAGGATTCTAAGATTAAATAGCATTGTTTGGTTTAGATTTTTGGTCTAAAATCTCTTTGCATATTAGAATGTGATGTGGAAGTCTTTTATGGTGCTCATGATGCATTTGGAGGACGATTTAGTGGGAATGTCTTCTATAGTGGAATCTGGGTCCTCAATGACATTGGCCTTTGGCCTAGTTAGGATTTTTGTCTGTTGATGAGTGCTATGTTGACCTTGCTCTCAAAACAGTAAAGCTGATATTTCCTCCTTAAAGAAGAGTCATTGTTGGTAGTGTTTGGTTGGGTTCAACCAAATCTCTGTTGAACTTTTGATAGGTAATACTGAAGACATTATGTATGGTCATGCTCAGTGTTATGAAAGTGGATTGCGTTCTGTGATAGGTTTATCAAAGGAGTCATGTTGCAAAGAAAAGAATTCTTCTCTGCTTATTTTCTCTGCACTTTGTGTCTGAAGTCATGCTTAGTTGGGCACTTTTGTGCGGCTGCAACTGTCTTTATTTGTAAGAGGGGGCAGTTCAATTGGTCTGATGTTCTTGGGGCTGTAGCAGCAGTCTTCACAGGGTTTGTTTGAAAGATGGGGGAAATTCTTTCGATCTAAAGTCATGCAAAGGGTGAGCATGCATTCTGGTGCAGCAACAGCTGTCTTGAAATGAGCATCACAAATCTGTTATGTTTGATCATCAAAAGAAGAAGAAAATTTTGGTTCTACAAAATGTCAAATGAAGCATCTGTCTGTGGTGATTGGTTTAGAAGGATTTATTCGCGGCTGAGCATTGAGCCATGATTGTTTTGCACTAACCTTTCTTTTTATAGTAGATTTCAGCTGTTTGGCTTTGATGCAGTTGGAGTAATTGTTTATATCATTTTATTTGTTGCACTGGTTTTCAGAACTCTTGGATGATGCTTCTAATTTTGTAGCCTGTTATTGGTTGATGCTGCCTTACTGTTTCCATTTGTTCAGTCTGTCTTTGCGAATAAAAAGGTCTTATGACCGTTAATTATAAAAAAAATAAAAAATAAAATAGAAGAGTAAACTACCTATTTTCCCCATCATACCTAACTTATTCTTACCTAGTTCAACATATTTCTACCAAAACTTGTCTTTGTTTTGTTATGAGATTTCAAAACCTATTTACTCGAACTTATATCTTAATTTACATATTATTTATTTCTATCAATTTTATACAAACATATCCAAACTTTAGTCTATCCAATTTTTATATCCTAATGTAAAGAACAAAGTCCTATGCCTTTCATACTACATATTATCTATTTCTATCAATTTTTATTCAAACCTATCCAAACTCTGTCTTGCTGGGTATTTACGGCTTCTGGGCGAAGATCCTTATACTTCCAGATAAGGTGGTGAAGGAGATCAACACGTACTGCCCGAACTTCTTGTGGAGGGGAACACATAAATATCAGACCCCCCCGGTAGTGTCGTGGATAAGGCCCGCAGGCCGAAGGCTCAAGGAGGATGGGGTTGTCGGGATCTGAAGATTTGGAATCAAGCCTTCGTGGAGCAGCTGGTTTGGGACATTCAGGATAAAAAGAAGTGTTGTGGGTGAAATGGATCCATACCAAGTACATTAAGCAGCGTTCATAGTGGGACTACACGCATCTGTATAATGTATGCCCTTACTTTAAGCACCTCTGTGAACTCAAGGACATCTTTAAGTGGGGTTCAGTGTCAGGAAATCGTTGGGTTTGGGAGGGTGCCGATCATTACACGGCTAACGAAGGCTACAGATGGAGTTTTCCTCCTTCTGAAACCCCCTGGTGGGTTGAGGTTGTGTGGAGTGCATTGGTGACCCCGTGCCACTCTTTCATTATATGGCTTCGTCTACAAGACAGGCTCCCTGTTAGAGCCCGAACTCAAAATTGGAAGGGTGATGGCCACCTCCTTTGCCCAGTTTGCAACTCGGATGTGGAAACCCATGAGCATCTCTTCGCTGAATGTAAGTTTGCCCGAGAAATTTTTGAAGAAATTGGCAAAATCCCAATCTTTAGAGACATGGGTTACAACAACCCTCAGGTCTGGTGGGATCAGCTAAGTTTTTCCAACACTTCGAAACAGCTCAAGCGACTTGCCTGTGGATTCTATGGAGTTTCAATCTACCACATCTGAAGGGAGCGGAACAACCAGGTCCATGGGAAGCCTAAATGATAGATTAACATCATTGTTCAACACATTAAAGATGATGTTAGAAATAAAACTCCCATGTACGCAAAAAACATGAAAGGCTAAGGCCCTCTCCTCTTTGTTCAGTAATATATAGCCTGTTTTCGTTGCGAAAAAAAATATATATAAGACATAACTCTTTGCCATTCCGTTCAAGTCTTACAACATTCATAACATTCAAACTAAACCTTAAACCTAGTTTGATTTGAAGGCAATTAAACTCCAACCTAATTTCACTTGCTGATTGATTTGCCTTTATTTCATTTCTTTTATTCTTTGTTTTGTTGGGGACGGTAAGCAAGTTACATACTTACATATGCACTATGCACATATCAATCAAATGAGCAGTCACTACCCTACAATTATCCATCGTAGTATAACAAATCAATTTGGTATTATAAATCAATTCCGTGTGTACAAATGGCTAACTACACTAGCTAGTTTGGTACATCCAGGTAGAATAAGATGAATAAAATAATGTTTCTTTACTTGTCTAACACGAAAGATAATTAGAGAGTAGACTCTAGTTTTATATGCTGACTGAAGTACGTATATTTGCTTTGCTTACCCAATCACAAATAGTTGCTTTCTTGGATGTCATTCATAATAATTGTATACGTATTAGTATTAGCTCATTAATTCATTAAGGAACAACTAGACTGTAAATTAACTTCAAGTTGGTCCTTTATCCTTTTTAGTATAAGGTATGGAAATTTTTATTAGAGCTGGGAAAAGCTGACACGACACGATTACCGACCTGAACCTAACACGATATTAAACGGGTTTAGGTAGAAATTTTCAACCCGTTTAATTAAATGGGTTGATACGGTAAACCCGTTTAATTAAATGGGTTAGGTTCAGGTTAGGATTTTCGACACGAAAAAACACCTACTTAACCCGTTTAATTAGGCATGTTAAATGGGTCAAATCGTTTGCTCGATAATTGTTACCTAATTATACCGTTTATCAATAAACTTAGGTGAAAGTTCCAGTTAATACTCTTTGAAATATGCGCAAGACTTGTAATTTTAACTTATATTCATATTTGACTATGAATTAAAAGACATCTATTTATATATAACTCGAATTATATTACCACGCAAATTGTGGAGTATGATATGTCATTATTTCGATCCCACAATGAGTTGTTTTGTATAAATGAGTTAATGGTTAAACGGGTAAATTGGTAAATTTATTCTAACACGTTTACTTAAATAGGTAAACAGGTCAAAATAAGGTCAACCCGTTTAAAATTTAAACGGTAAACGGTTTCAATTTTCAATCCGTTTAATAAATGGGTTAGGTTCAGGTCGGAGGATTTTGAACCCGTTTAAGTTTGACACGAACACGAACTTGACTCGACCTGACTTATTAGCCAGCTCTAATTTTTATTATTATTTTATGGAAGGAAAGAAATCATTAATAAAAGATAAAGGCATATATACCGGCAATTAGTAATAATCATTTAGCAAAATCATGGTCTCCCAACCCTACTTCTATTGAGGATCTCATCTAATCCACCAATACATGTTGGCATTTTGTAAGTTAGAATCAGATTCGCCCTCCTACTTGTAAATTTACTATAATACTTTGTATATTAATTTCATGGGGCCCTTGAAATTTGGAAATTATGTCTAAGGTTACCAGAATCGGGATCCTGACTTGGATCCATGAGATAGTTATGATCGAAATTAACTCACGTAGGATCGTACAAAGACTTTTTTAGTCTGCATACATGTCCCTCCTTGTAGAGAAAAGTAAATAACTTTGGCTATCTTATGTAGATCTCTTCTTCAACTCACTATGGAGGAATCACAATTTCACATCCATTTATTGTAACTCTACGTCAAATAAAGCAATAAAAGCAAGCATCGAATTGACATGTGCCTCACTACATGAGAAAATATCTCATTGTAATTAATTCCTTCTCTATAGTTGTAATCTCTAATCATCAATCTGACTTTTCACCTTCACTTTTGAGAGAGGGAGCATAAGGGTGGGGGCTGGGGGTTCGAAGGAGAGAGAGTGAGCAGAGGGAGTTTCTTTTCCGGATTTCTCTAAAAGTAAACTATGGGTCATCTTTGAACATATCCATTGATATCATCAAGGTGAACTATGGTTATTTTTATAGATATCCTACGCGTGAATCAAAAAGAGAGAGGTAGAGCAATTGAAAAAAAAAGGAAATGATTATACACTTGACATGTAACGTCACGCTGTTGGGTCTCATTCTCTCTCATAAATTAAGACCTCATAATTTTTTTTTTTGACAGGAAATTAAGACCTCATAATTTTCAATATCCTCCATGATTAATTTGTATTTTTGGTCATCCTTCATGGTCGATAGCCCTTAAAGTAATCGCAGAATGTTTAACAAAACATAAAGCAATTTACACATACTAGCCTAGTATAAATAAATGGGCTTGAAAGTGTACTCTGGACATAGATTAGTCCAATGAGCCTGCAGAGATTATTTTATGTAACTAATAATTCAAAATTGGATTCCAATCTATTGCCAATCATCTAGCGTTTGGGCTTGAATTGCATACTAATATCCTGTGGCATCGGCATACAACAGTTTTTAGTTAACCGTTTTTATTAGTTTACACGGACAAAATAAACGTATTATAATTGCGATTTACGACATATGACACATTTTCAAATTACAGATGTATGGCATAATACCACATTACAAAAAAAAATTATTTGACAACATTAGATATGTTTCCCCTAATTTTTGCTCATTCAAAACCGGAGATTAAATTGATAAATCAAACAATGATGACACATATTTTTTTGTTTCAATTATTAAAGCCTAAAAGGCTTGAAAATTTATAGAATACAGTAAACCACATACAAAATAGCAAACAACTATCACTAAAAGAAAAAAAAAGTACAACCAAACTACTAAACAAAATTAATACAACAAAGACCTTCACACGCATTTCACCCAAATGAAACTTTCACGTCTCAAACACGATGTAAAATCAACGCATATATACCATACCGTAATACACAAATAAATATGTGAATTTTAATAAATAATGATAATAAACTAAGAAAAAACAACAAAATTGTAGTACACCAACATATAGGCTCATATACAAGAAGAGATGGCAGTTTTGAGTAATCTAGGCAGATTCGGGGGCATTTGCTGCCTCAGTTTGATTGGTTTGCCTGTTTGCGTTCATAGACTGTTTAACTGCTCGATGAATCGACCAAATATAGATAAGCATTGTCCCACTCAGAATTATCACCATTGCCTCTATTGTTTTCTGCATTCCAAACCAAAAAAAAAAGGGCCAGGGAATCATTAAGCAAAATTCCAAGTACTATATAACATTTGTAATTAGTGGACCCTCATAATTATTGATACTTCTGTCAGTTTCATATTAAAATCGACATCTAATAGATGTTATACAACAATAATAATCTCCCAATCGAACATATTTAAAGCACAGTTTGGAAGAATTAGATATAATCAATCTTCTATCATTAACTAAAATTTATGGAGAGGTTAATTTTTGGGAACCTATGATCCCCGATATTATTCTTTAACTGAAAGTTTTTTATAACATATTTTATTAAAATATTATAACATTATATTTTCATAATAGTATATTTTGTTATAAATTTAATGATAGTACTTTGATGTAGTAGAATTAGACCCGTCAATTCGGTCGGGCGGGCGATTTTGGGTCGGTCGTATATCGGGTTCGGGTAAATACGGGTCGGGTGTATTCCGGGTTCGGGAAGATACGGACTGTGTATTTCGGTTTCGGGTCAACCCAACGGGTTATGATTGCGACCTTTTTCCGTCTTTTCTTTTTCAAAAATGGTCTCTAAATACTACTTTTTGTACAATATACATAATAAAATATGATTATCTTCTAGAAACGATAGATTATTGTAACTATTTTAACTTAAATAAGAGAAATATCAAATAAATAAGTTGCGCTTATAGTTTAATAGTTAAAAGTTTCAATGCAAAGTTACAAATTTTAATAAAGTTCAACTTAAAAAGTTAAATTTTCGGGTCAAACGGGCGGGTCGGGTTTGATCCGCTAATTTTCGGGTTTAGTTGAAAAAATTGTGTTCAAAACCCAGAAATTTCGAGCGGATTCAGGTCGGGTTATTGGGTCGGGTCAAAAATTGCCAGGTCTAAGTAGAATATTATATATGTTGAAAAATTTAAGGTTAAAAGTTGTCAAAGTTTAATTGATATATAAATCAAAGATAATATGGAACCGATGAAGTATTTAATTACCAGCTTGGGACTGTCAGTTCCAAGGTTAATGTGCTTAGAAGCAAACCTGCAGAAAATAATTTGTAACATAACGTTAGCACTTAGCATTATCAACACATTTTTTGGTTTGATCATTTGACTTTAGAAGATACATTACTCCTGTGTTTTTAAGTACTCCCTCCATTCCATATTAATTGACATATTTCAAAAATTTTCATATACTAATGTTTAACTAAAAAAACTATCCACATAATTAAATAGTAATATTTTCCTTCCAAGGTGTTTTTTCGGATATCAAAATGTAAGTGGTGAGAGAATGGAGTAGGAATAGTTTTTATTGATTGAAAAAGTAGAAAGTTAACATAATTACTAAAGTTAAAATAATTAAATTAGGTATTGGGAAATGTACAGTGACAATTATTTTGGAACAAAAAAAATTAGTTTAATTATTAATAAATATAGAACGGAGGGAGTAGCTGTCATTTTGCTGGCTTGTAATTAAGGATACTGAGGAAAGAGCATTTGTTACGTTATTGGAGACAAATTGTTTTCGTTAGTGAAAAAATATTTCTACTTTAGTCAACCCATTTAAAAATAAGGAAACGTTTATAGTGGTTGGCAATAATGATAATCACCACAATGAAAATAAATTTCAAATATCCATATATATATAAATTAGCTATTGATTGTGTTTTGAAAAAATAACAATTATGACCATTGCAAATGATTTAGGTCTTAAAATAGGCCGAGAGAGTAACTAAATCTCTAAAACATATTTATTAAAATCTCGATCTTGATCTATGATTTTATGATCCAAAATCCTCGATTCGATTCTACTATCTACATTACGATCCACGATTATACATGAGTTAATTCCAATCCTAACTACCTCATAAATTCGAGTTAGGATCACGATTTTAACAACCTTGCTCTAAAGTCTAACTAGGTAGAAATTTTGTTTTTAATAGTTTAGTTTTAATATAGGTATAGATATATTAGTTAAATGGAGGATTAGAAAGGGAGTGAAATGAATACCCCAAGGCAAGCGCAGTGAGACTCCAAGCTATGCTTGCCGAAGCTGAAGCAGCAGGTAAGCTAGGAGCCCCCCATTTGTTAATATGGTCGATGCCAAATGAACAAGCTACAGTTCCCACTACCCCGGCTAATAAAGAGAATAGCACGAAGTGCGTTGTCGCTGCATTTTCTCCCTTACCAACTGCCATTGAATACATAAATACACCAAAACACAAAATTTATAATGAATTGATTAAACGAAACTCAATTATGAATTTTTAACTCAATATATTTTTATATTATAACATTTATTGCAACATATACTAATAAAATTTGCCGCTAAAACTAACGGAAGCTTTAAAAAATTTAAATTTAACTGTTTGAACCGAAAATGTATTACATATACGATAGTATGGAGTCAAAAAAGTTCAAATATAAATTTTGGGCAAAAAATATTTTCATTTGTAAAATATATCGCCACTGTTGTCAACATTTTTTTGTTGTTAAATATGACTAACATTTATGAGCAAAATTCAACTTTATCGGTTTTTCTCGAAACTTTAAAATATGACAGATTTATTAAAAAAAGCTCAAATATAAATTTTAAACTCCAAATATTTTCATTTATAACATATATCACCAATTATATTGATATTTTTTGCTATTATATCTAATTGGAACCTAAGAGCAAAGTTCAATTTCATGGGTATGGCTCGAAATTTTACAATACGATATAATTACTTAAAAAAGCTCAAATATAAATTTTAAGCTCAAAGTATTTTTATTTGGTAACATTTATCACCACATATACCAATATTTTTTGCAACTAAAACTTACCGCGAAACTTTATAGCAAAATTCAAATTTTTTAGATGTTTGAATCAAATCAAAACTTTTTAATATGATACGATGAAGTGAAAAAAGATCAACTATGAATTTCGAGCTCCAAATATTTTCATTTGTAACATATATTGTCACCTATATCGACAAATACCTTCATTTTTCGAAAAACAATTCGTCTTTCTACCAAACAAGGAAAATCTCACATGGAAAACTGTTTTCCTTGGAAAGTTATTTCCCTTGTAAAACTATTTCCTTAGAAGTCATTTTCCTTGCAACCAAACAAACCCTAAGGTTTATTAGTGAGATTCAAGTGGATCAATGGGGAACTAAATGATCCTAAATGAATTGATATAAATCTTAAGATCTAATAAATATTCGTTTAGAATTCTGATTCAATTTTAGATTCATTAAATCTCAAATTAATGAATCTAAATCCTTTAACATGAGTCAAATCTTGCGAACATGGATCAACTCCAATATACATGGCCACCCCAGCCAATTTCCTTAAAATTCCAATTGTCATTGTATGAAAAGCTTGTAGCAAACTACAGTGTCACTTTTTATCTAAATCTAAATAAAATAAAACAAAATGTGTGAAAGATTTTGAGATACAGCTTCCATGATCGATGATTCTGTTGATAGCCCATGCGGAGATGCCCAACACCACTACGTACATGTAAAAGTTGACAAATAACTGGCACATTGCTGAGTGTCTTAACGTTAAAGCCATTTCCCCCCCCCCCCCCTTCAATTCAAAGCTGCAACTGTGTATCCAAATAATATTAAATTGAAACAAAACAAAAAGTCATTTACAGAGCAGTAATACATACTTATATATGCGTACATATATATATGCTATATATCTAAATAATATGACGCATAGTACTATTGACAATGCATTATTTACCTTAATATATAAGGATTTATGTTCTGCAGTGCTGTTGCCTTAAAATTACTACTTCAAAATCAAAACTTGGAAAGGGTGGAGTAGATGATATATCTATGGTATTTTGGGTACACAAGTAAGGATTGAATCTCCCATTTTATAGAGGGCAATCAACTGGCATCTGCTGGCAAAGAGATGCTTCATTAAGTTAATGATTAGAAATTAGTCAACTCATAAGTTATAATTTTAGAAAGACCAATTAGTTTGTTCAACTTTTTATAATGATATTTGTCCTTATTTTTTGAGAAGATTCTCAACTGCTCAAGAAATTAACATCTTTAATTCTAATTAAATTTGTTGTGTGTTTTTTTTTATTTTATATATGCAACCTAATGATTAATATTCTTGATTTTAACTGAATTCATCACGTCGAGCACTAGCAGGTCATGTCCTAAATGAGCCAGTTGTTCCTATGCCGGGAAAAAAAATGATCCAATTATGAAATTTTTATTTATCTGGCAATTTATATTTGGTATTTCATTGACTAACTTGGTTTCCTAGGGATAGTTTATCCTGATCATTATTATGGGCTGAACGCAAGGAATAAGGAAATATTCACGTTCAAAATAATATTCTATAATAAATTAATACGTTGAAATTTTTCTCAGAAGTCATAGCCCCTCCAATTTGGTAGGTTTCGCATGATTATGATGAGGTTTACCACCGTGGCATGTTTGGTAGACTACGCCAAGTAGGGGGTTATGATGGTAAGTTGTTGTTTGATGGCCAAGGAGTTTTAGATGCATGAAAATATACAACCAAATTGACCTTGGTACATTTCTAACCATATATGCTAGCTAAAACCATGAAAGAACTAGTACCCTAGCTAATGATGGGTAGTGGAATTCACCTCATTCCTTTGAACATGTCGCACCCGCCTTAAAATGAAAATGGGCGATGATACGAGTCTTACGCTAAGATATTTTTTATATGTCTTACCTTTCACCAAATTGTTATTTCTTGTGATTTTTGACACTATTTTTTTAATAGTAAGTAGAAGCTTGGGATGCGTAAACTGTGTTACTGAACACAAATGATATTGTAATCAAATCAGCCCCTTTAATTAAGTTTATTTTATGTATTTTCTTGAAATATAAAATATAAAAATAGATAAAAGTATGACTTTTTGCAGTTTATATGTAATATTGTAGTTACAGAATTCAATCATATTATTGAATTTCATTTTAATATATGATAATATAGGTTTTATAGGGAAAGACACTTAATAAGTGTCTTACCCCAATATTCATATCATTTTTGAATAAAAAATTAAATATAATATTTCTTAAAGCAACACAAATTAAGTAAAATATATAATTTGCTAAATATAAACATAAATGTTCGCAATTAAAATTTCTATACAACTAAGCCTTATGATATTTGATCATTTAAGATAAAACAAGTTTGTACTTTACATGGATCCTTTTATCTCATTTTTTTGAATTACTTTGTCGGCCCTCTAGTTTTTTTTTTCCAAAATTAATAATTTACATTTTTCTGGAGTTCGGGAACTAATAATCTCCACCTCTGTGTGCATGGCATATTAATTTTAAAGTCCTTTTCATGAGGAATGCTTGTAAAAGGTAAAAATTCATCGGCAAATCAAAAAATGATACGTGAAAAATAAATAAATTTATTCGGTCAATTATTATCCACCACGTGTAAATTTAATTATGGCGGTCCATTTAATTAAATTTTAAATGGAATGTATCATGACCAATAACGTCGTGACACGTGTCAATTATGATGTAGAAAATAGTAATTATTTCCTTATTTTTAAATGAAGGGATAATTAATTAATTTGGGCCCAACCCAATGCCGACTCAAACCCTAGGCAACCCTAGGCCTCCAGAGCCTATAAATAGGGGTCATCTCCCTCATTTTTCAACACGCTCTGCAGTCTACCCCCGGCGGTATTCGACATTCTGCACTCCAGAGGCTTCAAAAGATCAAACTGCCAGCCGTCTCCAGCTACCAAGCGCCAAGGATCGAAGTCTGCAAAAGCTCAAGATCGAGTCTCCAAGCCTCTACCGCGTCAAGATCAAGAACTGCTTCAGAGTTCTTCGGCAAAACCTGCGAAGCCTTCGATCAGAAGATTGAACTACAAGTAACATCCGACTATCAAGCGCCAAGGACCAATGCCTGCTAGTTCAACAACTTCTGTTCTTCACATCAAAGACTACAGTCCTTTTCTTCATCTGCTTCATCAATCGAGACCAAGCACTCAAACCCTCGCATCCAAGAACTTGAAGAACTGCAACCAATAGTCAACCTGCAAATGGTCAACCTTCGAGCAACCTCTAGCTACCAAGCACTAATGAGATCAACGCTCAAGACCTTCAGCTCAAGAACTGCTATAGAGCTCTTCAGCTATTCGAGATCGAGATCAAGCGTCCGCGCCCTCGGCTCACCCAAATTTAAGGAGATCAAATCAGAGGACTACTTTATGGTATTCAATATAGAGATTGTACCCGCATACATTCAAATATCAATACAAATTAATTTGTTTCTCAATTTCTTGTCTTTATTTATTTTAGACCCGAAATTTGTGTTTACAATGTTCTTCCATGATGATTTGCCGAAGTCTTAAATGTGATCATAGTTTTATTTTAGTTGTAGGGCTCTAAACAAAATTATAGCCCGTTAGGGTTTTGGGCGTTTGAAAGAAAAAAAATGTTTGTGGAAAGAGAGTAAGATTGTATAAAAAAAGACTTTTGTTATTGATGGAAGGAGAATATGTTACAACTCTTAGTCATTGATGTTTACATATAATACCCTACCACCTATATTTATAGTTGTTGAAAGAAGGTAGTGGTAGGAAAAATCTATTCTTAGCCTTTATACTAATTTGCCATTTTCTTAATCTCTAGACTTTTCTTACATAACATCTTTATAAATCTAAAACATACTATAATAATATCTTCTCAGAATTTCTAAGACTTTCTTGAAGATTTTTCGAGTACTTTTCTTCAAGATTTTTCAAGATTATTCATTATTTTAACACTCCCTCTTAAACTAAAAAAATCTTGAACTTCATTATGATCTTGGAAGTAATTGAACTTCTCATTTGGAAACGCTTATGTGAATATGTCTACCCGTTGTTCATCCGTTCTGCAAAACTTTAGCTTGATTTCTCCTTTGTCCACGAGTTCGTGAATGAAGTAATGTCCAATCTCAATGTGCTTTGTGCGACCGTGGAAGATTGGATTCTTCGCCATTGCTATTGTTGTCATATTGTCATAAAAAAGCATCGTTGGTTTTTCATTGCCTTGTTGTACATGTCGTAGTAATCTTCTCAGCCATACTACTTTACATAATGCACCTATAGTTGTAATGTACTCTGCTTTTGTGTTTAACAATGCTACGGTTGGTTGCTACTCTGATATCTAGGAGATTGCTTTGGAACTGAGTTGAAACAAACATTCACTTGTACTTTTTCTATCATTAATACATCTAGCCCAATCACTATCTATGTACCCTGTCAGTTTGGGGTCTTCCTTTATAACCTTTTGGATTGATTCTTGAAGAATCTCCTATGAAATCACTGTCAACCATAGAAAAAAAACGTTAAGATGAATCCTTCTTAAGAAGATTCACAAAAGAAATAAGAAATGAGCCCTTGAAAATTGGATTCATATATAGAAAACACAGAGAAAAACTCAAAATTGAGATAAGAAAGTAAGAACAACATGAGCTAAGATTTAATCCATGAGATTTGAGACCATGTGAATATTTGGAGAAACCAAAAGAGAGTCTGAGTATCCTTGATTCTAATGAATTGAATGATACAACTGAAGATATCATCTATATATGTACAAAATCTAACTGTATAGCTAACTTAATTCTAAACTAACTACCTGACGTAATTGCATAACAATCTACCATGGTTTATGAAAAGTCTGGAGAGATGAGGAGAAATGCATTCAAATTGACTTGATTGAATGTAGATTACATCAAGGATATATATAGTGCAGAGAATACAATGCAAGAGCAATCAAGAATACACATTAGCTAAACTCCTAACTACCTTAGAACAGAATGCTAACAGACTGTAACAAACTAACAACCTCAACTATAGCTTAGTCTACATCCCCCCCCCCCCTCAAGGCAGGATTGGTGGAGAAGCAACCAAGCCAAGCCTTGAAGCTAGATACTGATGTTGAGCCTCTCCAAGAGGTTTTGTTAGGATGTCTGCTATCTGTTCTTGAGAGCTAATGTGTTGTGTCTGAATCAACCCTTCAGTGATTTTGTCCCATGTATAATGACAATCAATATTTAAGTGCTTTGTTTGTTCATGAAACACGGGATTTGCTGCAATATGAAGTGCAGCTTTGTTGTCACAGAAAAAAGGAATGGGTAGAGGACATTGAATGTGAAAGTCCTGAAGAAGATGAACAATCCATTCAAGTTCAGACACTGTTGATGACATGCTCCTGTATTCGCCTTCAGCAGAAGATTTAGCCAATGTCTTCTGCTTCTTTGTCTTCCAAGAGATCAAAGATGACCCAAAGAAGATACATAACCCTATTAGAGATCTGGAAGAAAATTTACAGGCTGCCCAATCTGCATCACAAAATGCCTTGATCTCCATCTTGTTGTTTCTAGGATAAAATAGGCCTATATCAAATGTCCCTTTGAGATACCTGAGAACATGTATTGCAACATCATAATGTTGCTTACTTGGCACTGTAGAAACTGGCTGAGATGTTGTACTGCATGAGATATATCAGGCATGGTTAGATTCAAATAGAGCAATATGCCAATAAGTCTTCTATACACCCAAGGATCATCCAAAACATCCCCATCATCAGTGGATAATTAAGAGTTAATTACATTTACCCTACCTGACATATACAGTAATAATTTTTGCACACCCGACATTTGGGAAATAATTTTCACCCTACCTGACATTTAGTGAAAGTGATTTTTAGCGTTAGAATCCAGTAACTTGTCATCGGAAATGAAAAATACAATAATACCCCTATATCACTATGTGAAATTACAATGCTGCCCTTTTATTTGAGAAGGAAAAGACTATGTTGGAGAGTACAAGACAGACATGGTGGTTTGGGAGGGGTCCGAGGGGTTAGGTTTTCATTTTCTGTATGCGAGGGGGGTCGAGGAGAGGAATCAGTGGAGTGATTGGGTTTTAAAATGTCATAACAATTAATACTAAGGGTACAAAAGTCATTTCACATTTAATTGAAAGTCAAAGGAAATAATAACAAGGGTATAAAGGTCACTCCATATTTAATTTTTTACAGCTCACCGGAAAAGTCAATAAAAAATCAATTATAACATACCTGAGGGGCTTTAAATTTATGACCACTTAAATGTCAGGTAAGGTGAAAATTATTTCTCAAATGTCGGGTGTATAAAAATTATTACCACATAAGGCAGGTAAGGTAAGTGTAATTAAGTCATGTCTAGGATGTATTTGTTCTGGTTTAAGAGAGTGCCAGAAGAAGAACGAGCAATCTCTATGCCCAAGAAATATCTTGCTAAGCCAAGATCTTTAATGGTAAAAGCTGAATGCAGATCTTGTTTTAATGAAGCAATAGAAGCTGAATCATTTCCTGTGATCAATAAATCATCAACATACACAAGAATATGAACAACTTTGTCAGCATTCACCTTAGTGAACAAAGAATAATCAGCTTTAGATTGTTGAAATCTTTTCCCAACCAGAAACTTAGTCAGCTCGATGTTCCACTGTCGCGAGGCTTGTTTAAGCCCATATAGAGACCTTTGTAATTTGCACACTTGGCCATCTTTAGCAGCTTTGTACCCTTGAGGGGGCACCATATAAACTTCTTCATCTATGAACCCATGTAAGAAAGCATTGTTGATATCCAATTGGTGAAGATCCCATGCCTGCATAGTGGCTAAAGCAATAAACAGCCTCACAGTGGTTAGCTTAGCTACTTGAGAAAAAGTATGCTTGTAATCTTTGTCTCGAACTTGCTCAAATCCCCTGATCACAAGCTTGGCTTTGTGTCTTTCAACAGAACCATCAGGTTTGTATTTGGTCCTAAAAACCCATTTAGAGGTCAATGCTTTCTTTCCAGCTGGTAATTCAGTAAGAGACCAAGTTTGGTTCTGTTCAAGAGCAAGTAATTCTTGATTCATTGCTTGCACCCACTCAGGATGTAGCTTAGCTTGATCATATGTATTTGGTTTTGGATGTTGTAGGACACTAGAAAGAGAGACCATATAGGAATTGGAGAGATGAGCAAGATTAGCATGAGAGAAAAATGAGGATGAAAGACATGGTGAGTTGGTTGTTTGGTTTTGGTGTGTAGGAGGTGCTGCTATAGTTTTAGATTTAGATGGACAAACAAAATCTTTTAGCCAAGTTGGAGTAACTTTTTGTCTAGATGATCTTCTGACATTAACATCTGAAAAAATAGGTATGTTGGTGGTGGTAGTAGGTAAAGGAGATTGAGTATGAGTATTGGAATGATGAGACGATGATGCAGAATATTGGTTGATAGAAATTTGATTGGTGGAAGAATTTATTGCAGGAGAATTTGTGGAAGAATTAATTGAAGGTGAACCAGGAGAAATATTTGAGAAAGAGTCATGATCAATGTCAGGAGGATCAAAGTGATTATCAGATGTGTTTTGAGAAATGGAAGGAAAAGGATCAGAATAGAAGTTGAAATAAGAAGAAAGTTAGGGTAGAGCAGGAAGCTCAGAATGATGTAATTGCTTAGAAGTATTGAGAGTGCTCATTTTGAAAGGAAACTCAGTTTCATAGAAAATATTGTCCCTGCTGTGAAAAGTTTTGTTAGTATCCAAATCAAGTAATTTGTATCCTTTAAATCCAAAAGTGTAACATAAAAGAACACATTTTTGAGCTCTATGAGCAAACTTATCAGAAATCCCTATGGTTTTTGCATAACAAAGACAACCAATGACTCTTAGATCCTCATACTTTGGAGGTTTATTAAAGCATTTTTCAAAAGGTGATTTCCAATCAAGGTTTTCCATTGGAAGTAAGTTTATCAAATGTGTAGCAGCTAGAATACATTCTCTCCAAAAATGTTTTGGAAAATTTGCTTGAAATCTAATTGTTCTTGTAGTTTCAAGTAAATTCCTATGCTTTCTTTCGGCTACTCCATTTTTTTTGTGGAGTTTTGACAATAGAACGTTGATGAAGAATTCCTTTGTTAAAATAATCTTTGCAAATTTCATTGATAAATTCTGTCCCATTGTCACTTCTAATCATTTTGACATTAGTCTTAAACTGTGTTTGAACCAGATTGCAAAACTGAATTAAAACATATTTCGCTTGAGCTTTAGATTGTAATAATTGTTCCCATGTCATTCTAGTGAAATCATCCACAATAGTAAGAAAATAATGAGCACCAGATATATTTGAACTTTATATGGACCCCATAAATCCATATAAACAAACTGAAAAGAAGAAATAGAATGAATGCTGCTTTTATTAAAAGGATGCCTGTGCATTTTTGCAATTACACAGACTTGACAAGAAAAATCACCATTGAGATGTTCTTTACACCAAGGTATATGTTGTAATTTTGACAGAGAAGTATGTCCCAACCTTGCATGAATTATATCATGGTTGAGCAATTTACAAGAAGAATGGAGAGATATATTGGCTACTGTGGGTTTGTTAATGTCAGAAGAAGAAGAGATAACTCAAACTTGGTGCTTGATCTTGTATAATCCACCAAATTTGTGTGCCACAGCAAGCACTTGTTTAGTTGTAATGTCCTGTATATAGCATAAACCAGGATAGAAAATGGCAAACAAATTGAGATCGGTTAAAAGTTTAGCAACTAAAAGAAGACTAAACTGGAATTCAGGAACATACAGGACACTTTTAAGAGTTATATTGGAATTGATACAAATATGGGCAGCTTGGGTAACAGTTTTTGTTGTGCCATCAGGTAATGTGATGGATATAGGTTTATTTAGGGTAAAAAGATGAGAAAAGAAGCTTGAATCATGAGTCATATGATCAGATGCCCTAGTATCAACAATCCAAGAACCAGAAAAATTATTGATCATAGCACAGCACACACTGAATTGAGTATAAGCAGAATAAGGCATACCTGCAAGATGAGGAAAACCCTGAGTGTAACTCTCACTGAATTGGTTCTTCATCATTTTCATCATTTCTTGTGCGAGGGCTTGCAAATCAATTTGACCAGCCCCAATAGAACTCCTTGTCACAGCTCCATTATCAAGAGGGGTTTCTTGATTCATTGAGGAATCTTGTGTGAAAACATGTGCAACTACTTTGTTTTTCCCTTTATACCAGTCTGGAAAACCATGTATAAGGAACCATTGATCAATAGTGTCGCCATTTCTTTGACAATGTGTGCAAAACCTCCCTTGCTTGCTGTTATTCTTCTTTGGATCTTTCTTGTTCTTGTTGTATTGGTTTGATCCTCCATTACCTCTAGTCATCAATCCAGCAGATTGATTAAGATCTTGATCTCCTGATGTTTTAGCCACTGCAGCAATCTCATTCTCAGTAGATACTCCACCAGTCACTTTTCTTTGTTGTTCTATCCTCTCAATCATTTGACAAGCTTTGCTCACAGTGGGGAGAGGATTCATAAGAAGTATCTGACCTCTTATGGTATCATAACTTTCATCAAGATGAAGCAAAAACTGCATCAGTTTCTGCCTTTGCTCCAGCTCAATAGTTTTCTTGATGGTAATACAATCAGGGTGAGCTGGTTTACATTCACACAAAGGAATGTCACTTAGATCAGTCATCTCATCCCAAAGCTGTTTCAATTTGGTGTAGTACACTGCAACTCTATCATTTCCTTGGTACAAATCAGCTATTTCTCCTTAAACCTTGAACAACAAAGGCCCGTTGCTTTGCCCAAACCTCTCAACAAGTTGGGACCAAAATTTTTTAACAGAGCTAACATAAAGAAAAGCTGCTGAGAGGTTATGATCAATGGAATTCAGCAGCCAACTGACCACCATACTATCACACCTCATCCACTGCTCATATTTGGGATCAGTAGATGCAGGTTTGACACACTTCCCATTTATGAACCCCAACTTCACCTTGGTTCGCAGAGAAATTTGTGCTGCTCGACTCCATTGATGGAAATTAGTACCAATGTACCATCCATGTTGATATTTGTCAAACTCATACCAGAATTATTAGAAGGATGAAAGTAAAGAGGATCTATGTTGTAGTTTTCATTGGGAATAGCCATATTCGAATGCAAGGTCAAGACAAGTTCTGATCAGTGTGATCTGAAACTGATTGTAAGAAACAATCAGAAGAAGGCTTCAGGAAAAGAAATCCTTAGCTCTGATACCATGAAAAGTCTTGAGAGATGAGTAGAAATGCATTCAAACTGACTTGATTGAATGTAGATTACAACAAGGATATATATAGTGTAGAGAATACAAGAGCAATCAAGAATACACATTAGCTAAACTCCTAACTACCCTAGAACATAATGCTAACAGACTGTGACAAACTAACAACCTCAACTATAGCTTAGTCTACCGTTTACAATTCCCAACCTTCTAGGCTCCCTCTTCTGAATGGGCATACAATGTTACTAATTATGTATGTTATTTTGATTTGTTTTAAGTTATTCAAAATTTTATACGTAATAATATATTAGTGGTGTTTTACTCCACTTGTCTATATTTTATTTGTACATTTAATTAATTCTTTTTATCCTTATATATGTGTTGTTTTATGAAAAATTATTTAGTTATTGGATATACTAATGTTTGTTAGTTAAATTATTTGGCATCATTTCTTTGAAATTGAGTAATTGGGTCTAATTGTACCTAAAAGAAATGGTAGTAGAACCTAGCCAAGGCCATGAAAGACCATGACTGATTTCTATCCCCTTTCTCTAGAGCTGGGCACCTATAGGTCCCTGGACAGACCCCTACCATGGCCGCATGACCTAGGTGTCAGTCCAGTGACCCAGTGCCCTTACTGGCCGCAATCTGGATCCGAACTTGATATAGTTCAACATCGTTATAATGAACTGATTAAACTTTGAGTGAGTTCGCGTGAGTAATTCCATAAGAATCGAAGGGAAAAGTTTTATTTAAAGAACAAAAATATTCTTATTTAAGGATTACGCAACCTTAGTCGACTCCCAATCACAACCTAAGTAGCGCAACAGGAAAAGGAAGGTGTAAAACCTTTCTCTTTTTTCTGGGGTCCTGCAGAGTGGCGGCTCTAATGGGATTTAAACTTAAAAAGAGGGTAAAATTTGAAAAAATTGATTTGTTTTGAAATTGTAAAAGGGAGAAAGTTGATTCGTTTCACAATTTTATTATTCTTTTAGGCATCTTGCATACTAGGTTACTCCCGGGTCTTTTGACAAGGGAACACAAAAGCTTTGGCTTAGGTTTAACTTATGATTTATCCCGATAGCCGGCGACCACTACTTGTGTGATGAACTCTACATTGCCAAGCATTTGGTTTCTCCTCTCACCCATGTTATACTCCAATGAAATCTGACAGGCAACACCTCACACTCTTTACCTATAAATTCTAAGAAGTGCACTGATCCATATTTCCTAGGGGTCTGTCACATCGGAGATAATAACAACGGAGGGGTCAGATTCATTTTTTCCAAATTGAGTTCGGTCACCTTTGGGTCTCAAATTGACCATTTAGGAAGGCTAGGAAAGAAGCTACAATGTGGTCAAGGCTAAGTTGGAAGAACAAAGTTGAAGAAAGTGCAAGTTTGGGGCAAAATTATGTATGAGAAAAATACACACTTTCACTATTTTGATCATAACTCCTTCAATATAATTCCGATGGACTTCAAATTTTAGGAGCTTAAAGTAGACTTCGAGAGCTTTCCATCGATATCTTATAGGCCTAAAACGAAGTCTGGATGAAGAAGTTATGCACGTTTGAAGTCAGCAAGGAAAAACTGCCAACAACACGATCGTGCCATCAGACCGCACGATCGTAGCATTTTTCCAGAAGGCATTGCACGATCGTGCTATTCTCGAACAAGACTTTCTTGTGCTGTTTTGAGTTGCACGATCGTGCACCCCATACCGCACGATCGTGCCATTTCATGACGGGCCGTTTTTTCGACCTTTTTTCTCTTTCTTTTGGTTATGTTTTCCCCCTTCCCTCATATATACTTGTAAGCCTCTTTTTGCAGGAGAATACACAGATTAGAGATAGAAGTTTGAGAGCTTTAGACTCAAAAGTCCTCTCCATTGGAGATCCATTGGAGAGTTTGTAATTGTGGGTTTTCAAACCCTAATCAATGAAAGCTAATCCTTTGGGTGGAAATTGCTTGGTGATTTCTCTTCTTGGTGAGTGGGTGTTCTTCCTTCACTCTTTGTGAGATTTATTGGGTGTTTCAAGACTCTTTGCTTGTGGAAGCTCCTTGTGTAAGTGATTGAACATCTTAGTTCAATTGAGTGAGTGATTACTCTTTACAATTGTCCATATCCCTTTTTAATTCTTGTTTTGTTTGTTGTTCATCTCCAAAACCCTAAAAATTAGTGATAGTTTTATTAGTGATTGGGGTTTTATAATGAACACTATTCCGGCCTTTGCTGACAAGTATACAAATGTGTTTTTGCCTATCCACCCAGTCATGAAGGTTGCTAACAAAATTGAAGTGTCTAACATCAAGTTTAAACCATATGAAAATCCTACTCACCACATCAAAGAGTTCATGCGACTGGCACCTCTCAACAGGATTGATGTTTACTTATACTTTACAGTCTTCCTATCCACCCTAGATGGAGAAGCCAAAGTATTGTACTATTCCCTGTAACCTCAAATCAAGGTTGACTGGAACGAGCTATTTAACGCATTTATCAATCTCTACAACAATAACTAGAAGAAGCAGGCCACAATGGATGACTTAACAACCTTGAAGCAAAGGGAAGAAAAGTCCTTCCTGGATTACTTCAAAAGGTGGAACACTAAGTTGTCTCACATCAATGAGACTATACCACTATGCTTACAGTTATCCACCTTCAAACAAAGTCTCAACAGTAGCTTGGTTCGGCGCTTGGGATACCATGTGATGAAGGATTTCAACTACTTGAAGGACCTTCGCGTCCAACTCGAGACCATGAACAATGAGAAGGTCTCTGCCCAAGGGTGGAAGAATTTAAGTCCTAATAGGAAGGCTACTAGTTCACCCAGCCACCTTCTAAAACTGCTGAGACTAATGTAATTCATTCAAGAATCCAACCAAAGTACAACCATTACACCACACTCGACACCACCTACGTCAATGCTTTGACTCATCTCTTAAGGAAAAACCTAGTTGAGTTGCTTTTACCGAGACCAGAGCGAAAAACGAAGTACCCAAGTAAGGATGACAATGCATTCTGCAACAATCACAGGTGTAAATGACATGACACTGAGAAGTGTTGGACCTTGAAGAATAAGATTGAAGGTATGATTCAGTCAGTTAAATTGCCCCTGCCAAAAGCAGCACTGAATGGCAACTAGAGCAAAAACCCTACAGGAGCAGTCAACAGGGAAAGGCAACACCGCAAGAAGATGAATTTGAAGTTATATAGGGTCTCAATTCCTTCTAGCTTTCTTTTAAAGTCAGTTAGGCATGGCATTGAGTCGGTCTTTGATATGTTTGTCTTTTGAGAACCTCGTGCTAGTACTTATAACTTGAGTTGAAAAGCTCTTTCAGCCATTCATTAGACTTAACATCCAAGTCTGACATATCCATTTATCATTAGCCTCATATACCCTTCTATTCATCACGTTTGTCATCCTACGAATCCAGGGTTTAAAATAAAAATAAAGAAAAGAGACAAAAAAAGGAGAGAAATCAATCTGTATTCATCAAGTAGGCTTGGAAAAAGGAGATAAGACCAAAACAACCAGTCTCTTGAAAGTGGACATCCCTATGATCCTAGACCAGCAGCTTGAACAAAATGTACCTACGACTTAGGGCTACCATCTCGACACCCACATAGGCATCCGTATCACCTGTTATCTTCCCATTCGCCCATAACATCTATCTCTACTTATCATCTACATCTCCATCCCAAGTTCCCATTCATAAATCATCCCTCTTTGCATCACTCATAAAAGTCATTGTTCGAAAACCCTTAGCCTTGACCAACCTGGTCATTCTCCTCATGACCACTCCATATCTACCCCAAAGCCAAAAGGTGTGTTCTGACTAATATCACCAGGAATATGAACATGAGCCAACCCCATAAAAAAGAAAGTCAAAAAAAAAGAAAGAAAAGAAGAGAAAAAGAGAGAGTTGTTAGTTGGTTCACCAGCATGGGTCGGCATGACTGGTACGACACTCATGTCTCTTAAGCACTTAGTTTGTGTATGGACAAACCTGTGAATGGAGAGTAAAACCTCATTTGGGTCGTCCACATCTTGAAGTATACCAACAAAAAAAGGAAACGGAAGAAGAAAGCAAAAAAGAGAGAGAGTGAGAGAGAGAGAGAGAGAGAAAGAAAGAAAGAGAAAAAAAGAGAATAAGAAGAATAAGAAAAAAAAAGAAAAAAAAAAGAAAGTTGAGAAACCGATGATGGAGCTAGCAGTCACGCATACTAAGAAAACCCATCATAAACCTTCCGAATTGCTCTCAAGCCTTATGTCCCAAGCCTTCGCATTGTCATCACGCCTTTGCATCCATAACCATCATAAAGCCTACCTTACCAAGCCCTCCTCGAGGCACCAATCCTTTGAAGCTGCACCTTATGAACTACGACTGGCCTGATTCCATATTGGATACGTAGGAGAACCTCTTTGAGGCCTGTCCACTACAATTCAAGGAGCATCCTTTATCACAAAATTTTGGTCTTTGAGTGAAAAAAATTAGAGAGGCTAGCTCGGAACCCCGAGCTAGGAAAAAGGAGAGTGAGAGAATAATTAAGAGAGGGTAGCTTGGAATCCCAGACTATATAAAAGGAGAGCAAGAGAATAAGAGAGGCTAGCTTGAAAATCCGTCAGGGCAGGTTAGGCAAAAGGAGAGTGAACCCTAGACTTTGATGTTCTTTCACGTCTCCGCCATCATAATTCCCCAACCATCTTTTTGTCAGTCTTGAACTACCATCGCATCTGAATAGCCAACCATATCCCCTCCTACGAAATGGATCCAAATGAGGTGAGTCCACCATTTCTAACCATAAAGCCTTAGCTAAAACTTGGTCATCTGTCAATCATGACATGCCCATATTCAACCTTTGACCCACATACTTTCCATCATGTCATTTTTTCCAAGTGTCTCATGAACCCATCTGACCATCATCAAACTTACCATCTTTGGCCAACCCTTTTCATCCTCCCATACCGCCAAAGCTTTTTGACTCGGTCATTAGTGCAAGTGCGAGTTCCGATATTTCGAGGCCCGTTCTCAACACGCCTGAGCAAGGTCCATCCGTCAAGGATAAGAAATCAGCCACATCAATGGCTAATTGCAAACAACATCTGACTCAATATAAGAGTTCATTTGAACTAGAGGCTCCCTAACCCTCACAAAACCTGCAGCAGGACTCTACATATCTCCGCAACGATCCGAGAAAGTAAGAGGACAAGGCAAGTCATCCAGGACAATGCCTTCACCATAAGGTCTCGTCATAAGCCTCACCTATCCTGCCCTGTCCTGAAATGCATGTTGAGTTGTTCTGACACGTAGGGAATCATCATTCTAGTCTTGAACCTGGGGGCTGTTGAGTCACATGCTTTGTAAAATACCGTTCATGTACATATTCTCCTAGTCATTGCATTGCATCAAGAGGTCACGTATAAATTTAACAGTCACACATAAGTGCATCATCCATAAAAGTCTAGAGCCTAGAAGACCAAGCACACGCATGCCCATTGAGAAAGGAGGGAGAATTAAAGAAATTCATCTTGCACAAAAACTCAAGCTCGGCTGCTAATCAGTAAGAGCAACATTAGAGGAAGCTCTAATCACACACTGAATGAGTATTATCTAGTTCAAGCGGACTATCATCCAAAGCTCATCCACATGACGAACTTCTAGCAACAAAAGTTGTTATGGACGTCACCAACACAATCATCTGCCTTGCGAAAATTCGTTGGGCACCATTAATATCGAGAAAATTCGATCCTCCTCGAGAAAATCCGTTGGGCATCATCGACATGGGGAAAATACAATCTGCCTGAGGAAAATCTGTTTTGCATCATCAACATCGGGAAAATTCAATCCGCCTCGGGAAAATCCGTTGGGTATCATTAACATTAGGAAAATTCGGTCCGCCTCGGGAATATCTGTTGTGTATCATCAACATCGAGAAAATCCGATCCGCCTCGGGAAAATCTGTTGGGCATAATCAACATTGTGAAAATCCCATTCGCCTCAGGAAAATCTGTTGTGCATCATCGACATCGGGAAAATCAGATCCGCCTCCGTTGGGCATCATAAACATCAAGAAAATCTGATTACCTTGGGAAAATCTGTTGGCCACCATCAACATCGTAAAAATCTGATCCACCTCAGGAAAATCCTTTGGGCATCATCAACATCGGGAACATTCGATCCGCCTCGGGAAAATTCGTTGAGCATCATCGACAGTAGCATCGAAAAGGGAAGTTTGGATCAACTGCGATCAATCTGTCTGATAGGTAATTCTTTGTATCTTTAGCCATTGTTGAAAATTATCTAACATTCTGCTTTGGTTTCTATGCAGGGAACCATCATCGACACCGAGAATCCGGGACATAATCCAACTTCCATTAAAAGAGTGTTGACATCATCATCTTCCATATGCCATTAAAAGAGCGCTGGCAGTCATCTTCCGGTCGCCATTAAATGAGCACCGATAGCATCCACCATCCGGTCGCTGTCAAAAGAGCACCAAGATCATCTTTCAGCTGCCATTAAAAGAGAGCTAACATCCATCCTCCGGTTGCTAGTAGAAAAGCACTGACAGCATCCACCTTCCCGTCGTCATTAAAAGAACAGCGACATCATCTTCTAGGTGCCATTAAAAGAGCGTTGACATCCATCTTCCTGTCGCCATTAAAAGAGCACCGGCAACATCCACCCTCCAGTCACCGTTCAAAGAGCACCGACATCATTCATCCGGAAAAGAAAGAAAGACAATTAGCACCTCAGGCTACTTTCACCATCGTCCTATTCGAACTCGGTCGAAGTGGGGGCTCACTGTAGACACCCGTAGGAAAAGTGTACAAACCGGGAGCAATAAGAAAAGAGGCTATAATGAAAGCAAAGCCACTGGGCCTTCCTCAATCAAAAGTCATAGGTCTTAATCAAAAGCTATTGGGCCAACCCATCACAAAAGCCTTAATTTTCCACTCTTTCCACACACATATACTCACCCTTTTGAATCCCAATTTTTTCCCAAGTCTCATTGGCCTTATTTCTTTTCATGAAGGTGGAGTACACATCATAAGTTTTCCAACGCCTTTTGAATTGCCTCAATTGGAGTACGAATGAAAGAGTTATACCCGTTTGAAATTGGACTAGCCAGATATGAAGCTCATGCGGCGTTGACCGGCTTCCAGGCCCACAAACCAGGCCCAGAGTGTAAACAGCTCAAATCGAATTTTCGCCCCTGCCACTTCAGCGATCCGTATGCTAGGTTGTTATTGGCCACATGGCCTATGCTATCAGAATCGAATTCTCGCGCCATTTCACTCCCCATCCAATCCCTTGATCCATGCCATGGCGCCTTTGACTCATGCAGAGTCAAAGGTCGTGCGACCATGACATTGATTATGAGCATGATCTTTGGATGATGCTTCCTCCCTCATCTAAATATGCTCCCCTTCATCACCTATAAATACCCTTCATTTCACAATCTAAACCATCAACTTCTCCCATCAACAACCATCATCAATAATCATCTCCCATTCTCTCTCAAATTCCTCTCCTATTCACATACAAAAGCTTCCGAAGTTATCCTGGTATCGGAATTCAAAGTCGCTCGACACACCCATCTCGGTTCTCTACCTTCTCCATTAGCACTTGCGATCAAGCAAGGTTTGATCATCTGTTTGTTTGTCATTTCATAACCATGTAATTACATTGTTAACCATCTTTGTACATCATTTTTGTAATAAACACCACATTTGCATGATAAGAATATAATGTTGTGAAATCTTTTAAACTTCTCCCCACTCTCTTTCATTTCAAAGTCGATTTTATTAGAGTTTGTTTTTACAACAGGCGAATCCGAGATTTCTTTAATTCTTGGATTCGTAACCTTACCCCTATATTCAGAATTCGGGTTCGTAAACCGAAGTTTATTTATTTTTTGGTTCGTTGATTTCCTTAAATCAATTGGCGACTCCGTTTACACCTTAATCTGTATTACTCACCTCTTGTGTTCATCATTTCAGTTTAATCAAGATGGATCAATATCTTCCCCACATCTATATTGAAGACCAACCCGAAAGAAATGGTAATAGAACCTAGCCAAGGCCATGCGACCATGGATGATTTTTGTCCCCTTTCTCCAAGGCTGGGCACCTGTGGGTCCATGGCCTGACCCCTACCATGGCCGCATGGTCTAGGTGTCAGTCAAGTGACCCAGTGCTCCTTCTGGCCGCAATCTGGATCTGAGCCTGATATAGTTCAACATCGTTAAAATGAACTGATTGAACTTTGAGTAAGCTAGCATGGGTAAGGTCCATAAGAATCAAAGGAAAAGGTTTTATTTATAGAACAAAAATATCTTATTTAAGGATTAAGCAACCTTAGTTGGCTCTCAATCACAACCTAAGTAGCGCAACGGGAAAAGGAAGGTGTACAACCTCTCCCTTTTTTCTAGGGTCCGATAGTGTGTAAACTTTAAAAAAAATCTTTGTGTGGACTTAACTAGGCACCCGTGCAGTGTTAGAAAAGGTTTGACACCTTTATGACTTGGTAAGGGTACACAAGGAATCACTATGACAACTGTGTGTATTTCAGGCAATTTGAGAATGATTAGTTCATATACGTACTTTTGTATGTCGATGACATGTTGATAACCGTCAGGAAAATGTCATTGATCAGGATGTTGAAGTCTCAACTCAACTAGGAGTTTAAAATGAAATACCTTGGTGCAACAAAGAAGATTCTAGGGATGGAGATACAGAGGGATAGAAAGGCATGGAAGTTGTTCCTGTCAGAGAGGAGGTATCTGGAAAAAATGTTGGATATGTTGAACATGCGAGATTATAAAGCAGTCTCAACTACCTTAGTAGCTTATTTCAAGTTGTCTGGTGAGTGTTGTCCTAAATTTGACTTGGAAATTAAGAAGATGTCTAATGTTCCCTATGTTAGTGCAGTTGGTAATTTGATGTATGCTATGGTGTGCACTGGACCTGACCTATTATATGCAGTACGTTAGTATGGTGAGTAGATACATGCAAAATCTAGGGAAGAAGTAGTAGAAAGGGGTAAAGTGGATGTGAAGAGAACTTTGAAGAAGAGCATCTTATATGATAGATGTAGTGTTGCAACGTCTTATGTTGCAGTTTTTTAGATGCTAATTACGGTGGAGATCTAGACTGGAGATGCTCAATTTCGAGGTATGTATTCAGTATGTGTGATGGAGTAGTGTCCTGGAAGGATTCACTCAAGTCTATAACAATCCTTTCTACTACTGAGGCCGAGCACATTGCTGCTACAAGAGGGGTGAAAGAGGTTATTTAGTTGAGAGGTTTGGTCATGGAGCTAGGGTGTCACATGGCGTGACTGTGGTATATTCAGACAATCAAAGTGTCATCCATCTTACCAAGAATGATGCTTACTATTTGAAAACCAAGCATATCAACGTCAAGTATCACTTCATCAGAGACATAGTTGCTGCATGTGAGATTGTGGTGAAGAAGGTTCATACTACAGAGAACCCCACAAACATGCTAACCAAGCTTTTATTTATTGGTAAGTTCAAGCATTACTTGGACTTAGTTGGTGTTTTGAGTATGTGAGAGCCCTTCGGGGCCACGCCCTGTGGAGGGGCGTGTTGATGGCGACAATCAAGGTGCTTATGTGGGCCGATGAGTTGGATCATGGCCTAACGTGGAAATTGTTGGGTTACATGGCCCATTGGATCCTCCTTAGAGTCTTGAGATAGCTAAGGAAGGAAGAGGCGCTGCGAGATGACATTTGTGCCAAACACAGAGGGAAGAGACGTTGGAAGCGCTGGCAGCGTCTCACGGGACACCACTAGGGCTCCAAACAAAAGCGACAGCAGCCAGTGCCAAACAAGGCACAACCTGCTCCCAACCTAGCGCAAGGCACACCTTAGCCAATGCTACCAGCATCGAGGCAGGCCCTGCCAGCACCAGGGTTGTTCTCATGCCGTGTTGGTTTCTTTTCACGAGGATTATTATTTTTTTTAACCTAGTGCTATCTTTAGTCGTTAGTTGAGTTAGTTGCCAGTCTTGAGAGTAAACTTTTCTGGAGAGAAAGATAGCAATTTCTTCATTTTGTAATCCTAGACTATTGAGCGTGTGAGTTGAGTGTTTGAGATTGTGTTGTAATCTCTACTACAGATCGAATCACACCTTGTGATTGCGATCAACCTTGTACTCGTCCTATTCTCATAGTGGATTATTTCTAGTTGTCACCGTCCATGAGATTTTTCTCTGAGTTGTTTGGTTTTGCATGTAATTCTAGTGTTTATTTTCATTGTTTAATTTGTTCCTACTTGTTTTCGGATCATGGTCTAACGTGGAGATTGTTGGGTTACATGGCCTATTGGATCCTCCTTAGAGTCTCGAGATAGCTAAGGAAGGAAGAGGCGGTGCGACACGACATCCGTGCCAAAGACTGAGGGAAAAGACGTTGGAGGCACTGGCAGCGTCTCACGGGACACTACTAGGGCTCCAAACAGAAGCGACAATAGCCAGTGCCAAACAAGGCACAACCTGTGCCTAACCTGGCCCTAGGCGTACCTCAGCCGATGCTACCCACGCCGAGGCGGGCACTGTCTGTACCCAGGGTTGTTCTCATGCCGCGTCAGTTTTTTTTCACGAGGGTTATTATTTTTTAACCTAGTATTCTCCTTAGTTGTTAGTTGAGTTAGTTGCCAGTCTTGAGAGTATACTTTTCTAGAGAGAAAGAGAGCAATTTTTTCGTTTTGTAATCCTACACTATTGAGAGTGTGAGTTGAGTGTTTGAGTTTGTGTTGTAATCTCTGCTACAGATCGAATCAAACCCTGTGATTGCGATCAACCTTGTACTCATCCTATTCTCATGGTGGATTATTTCTGGTTGTTGCCGTCCATGGGTTTTTGTCCGACTTGTGCGGTTTTCCACGTAATTCTGGTGTTTATTTTCATTGTTTAATTTGTTTCTAACTTTTTTCGTAATTTCTGTCATCTCTGTTTACTTCCGATGTATCTGTAGTCGATAGGTCTATTTACTCTTAATCCCTTTCGTAGAAATTTACACTTAATGTACTATGAGATTGGGTAAATTGATCAAAATACATGAAATAAATCCACAGAATTGTGCCCATAGATATCTTACAAGTCTGATACTATCTTATCAGTCATATTTGAGAACCCCTCCCCCCTTAAAAGAAGAAAAATGAGAACCCTTTTATTAGTATGATGGATCAATTTGATCTGCGAGTAGGGATCTGAAAAAAGACTTAAGGGAGCATCAAACAGATTCCTCTACCAAAGGAGTAGCTATGGAATCTTCTTGGGTGATCCTCATTCCATCCCTGCTAATAGCCTCTCTCACTGCTGCATGGAGTGACCAGATATACATCATCATTGTCGCAGTCAGGATGATCACCATAGCTTCTATTGTTTTCTTCATGAATATAAAAAAGAAAAATACAAAAGGGATTATATTTAAAAGTACATCGCGACTATTGATTTCTAATTAGCTTTCACTTACATTTGATTAAAATAACAATACTGCATCAGTCTAAAATGTAGACAGAGAGAGATTAGAGATGGAGTGATTTGAATTTACCAGCTTGGGATTGTTAGTTTTGAGGCTAATATGCTTACAGGCAAAGCTGCACAAAATTATTCGCAAGACAATGTCAATAAGTACTAATTTTCCTCAAAAAAATTTATTAATTAACCAATCTCATAACATATCATCATACTCTATAATAAAAGAAGTAAACAACTATGTTGTGATGGTCAAAAAATTTTGTTTTGCTGCGTGCTTACTTGCTAGCTTGTGTTCACATGGTAATTTACTATTTGTCCCTTGATTATAATAATTAATCAAAAGCTTAGCTTGTAGTTTGTGTTCACACATGGATTTACTATTTTACTCTCGAGTATAATACGGATTTACTATTTTACCCTCGAGTATAATAGAAATTTACTATTTACCCTCGAGTATAATAACTAGCAGATTGCCTTATACTTTGTGTTCACACACAAATTTAGTAACATCAAATGAAAGTTAAGCTACTAAACCTATGAATTCGGGGGCAAGTTAAATATAGGTCGAATGTATATTATTTGATTAACGTAAATATGGGCCGGGTGTACGTTGGGTTTTGGTAAATTTGGCGTTAAACACACGAGCGAGGTGTATTTTATAGTCTCAAATTTATTTTGAGTTGAGGTAAATATGTGTCGGTTGTTATTTGACAGTAAATATTTCTTTTAAGAGTGCATATGAAATTAATTTAATTTAAATATCTTTTGATATAATCTTAATATTTGTATAATGAAAATGCTAGTAGTATAAACATGTCACAATTTTGAAAGCATTATGTGTCAGTGTGAAAATTAAATTATTGTACATTCTGATTGAAAAAAGAATGCAATACTACATATAAATTATAACATGCAGCACTGTTGTTTGTAATTTTCCATACTTAGGCCTCGTTCTTTTATACGGCTAACTGCGGTGTGGCGTGGAGGAAATGTGGTGGGTTTGGAAAAGTTATGGTGGATATTGTGGTGGGTTGGGGAAAGTTATGGTAGATTGTGAAAGTTGTGGTGGGTTGTGGCGGAACATGAAAAGTTTAACTTTTAATAAAAAGATAAATTAATTTAGAAAAAGTAGATTGTGGTGAGTTGTGCTAGATTGTGGTGGAATATGAAAAGTTGCGTTGCAGTGTGGCACCGCAGCCTGCTAGCCGAAAATACATATGAAGTCACTAATTAGGTTAATTGTGTTTAGGGAGACAACATATTAATAGATTTGATTGTTATGATATTTCAAGATTATAATTAACTTGAAAAAGGAGACTGCATGAATTTTGATTATAAGCTATATATTTATGATTTACTATCTTGTTAATAATAACTTGACAATATTCCTGCTAATATGATATGAATTGATATGATAATAAGATTTCTTGAGTGTTATAATTTTATTTGTCTTGACTATTTTTGCATGGTAAAGGTACATGCTCTATCAAAGTGTATCATATAGGATCAAGAGTTGCCTCATATTGTGATTGCCTCGATGATCCTTGCTTGGCCAAAGTTAAGTATAAATAGGTGGAACTTTTACATGATCAAGACACGGAAAAATACTGATACTTACACAAAGAAAAAAGTTTCCATTTGCTTCAATATTATTGAGTGCGAGATTACAAAAAGTTGCATTGAGTTTTTGTTTATTGAGTTGAGTTGTTGAGATTATTATTGTTAGAGATATGATTTAAGAGTTGAAAGGTTAATTCCCCTACACTTAATTGAGAGGTGATATTAAATTGTGGGATCTTGAGAGTAGAAAATGCTCTAAGATTGCGACAAATTCATCCCAATAATAATTCGAGGTAGAGTTGGAGAACTCTAGGCAGTGATGTACTTCGAAATTTGAGTTCAGATGAACATCGTAAATAACTACTGTGTTTTGTTTATCTTTTAATTTCCACTATTTATTTTCCACCATTTATTTAACTAGCCTATTAAACTTTCATATACAAGTTATGTAACAAATTTATATACATTATTACATCAAACCCACATTAAAAACTGTAATTTTTAATCCATACTTTGCAGAGACATTCTTTATTAGTGTTTATATATATAAGCGCCTGTTTGGCCTAATTTCTAAAAGAGTGTTTTTGTTTCTTATAAACAGTTTTTATAAAAGCTATTTTTGGAGAGACTGTGAAGTGTTTGGCCTAGCTTATGACATAAGTGATTTTACTAAATTAAAGTGTTTGGTCTAACTTATGATATAGTGCTTTTATTAAATTTAAATGGTTAGCTTAACTTTTAAAAATTATCATGTGTTTTTTTTGAGTAAAATTATCATCATGATTATTTACATTTTCTTTTTTTATTCATTTTTCAACATATTATCAAATTTTAATTTTAACAATAACTATAATCGCATAGTTAAAATTATAGTTAAAATTATTATTATTATTATTATTATTATTATTATAAGTATATATGGTCTTACTTAACTATACAATTCTTTAAATTAAATATTTATATATCAAAAATTTACTAATATCATATTTGCAAAAGAATTAGATAATAAAAATGTCCAACATAATATTAAAGGTTTTAAGATAATATTAAAATATTTAAATACTATCTTTATAAAAATCAGAATATTTATTTGAAATTATGGAAACTAATCACAAGAGAATCTCATAGATTGAGTACTGATTAGTTTATAAGAAGCAGAAGCTTTTGGGGTTATTTTTGGCCAAAACTGTTTTTGGAAAACAATTATTAACTTATACAAAAAGCACTGTTTGGCCTAGTTTGTGCTTTTTAACTCCAAAAACCCTCTCAAAAGCTAGGCCAAACACCCTCTAAATAAAATTCTTGCTACTCCCCCCAGCCGTCTATTTTTAATAGTCAACTACTAGTTGGAAATCGGCAGCGCGGACATAGAGCGCACATAACAAAAATTTGCATAGTGTTCAATTATTGAAATTTGGAATATGCAAGAAAAATGCATCAAAGTTCTCTAGCTATTTCTAGAACTCGGAAAAAGATGCAAAAAGTTCAAGGTTGTATTTATTAAGGATAAATAAATGGGCATGATAGTTATAAAAATTATACTCCCTCCGTTTTTTTTAATTGTCATCTTGGTAATTGTGTCAAAAACTTTGATCGTTAATATCGTAATTTGTACAATGATTTATCATACAAAATAGATGTTGTTAGATCCGTTATAAAATATACTATTAGAAAAGTATAATATCGTAGATCTTTATTAAAGTATTATGAATAAAATTTTTTACTAAAAACGGACCTCAAAAAGCGTGAAAGACAATTAAAAAAAACGAAGGGAGTAGTCCTTCCATTTCTATTTATTTCTTCATTTAACTAATTTTTTTATCCTTGATTATTTGTTATTTTACATTCTCAATGTACCAATTTGGCTTATGTTATTTATCATTAATTTGAATAATTTTATCATTTTCCCCCTAATTTTATTGGTTATATTGATATCTCCCTACTCTCTCAAAATGACAAATGAACAAGCTAGAATGGAAGGACTACATTGAAAATTAAAAAGGCTGAAAAATAGATATATAATTTGGCAATTAAATTGAACTGATGAATGAGGAAGTAATTTGGCAATGAAACAAACATTTCAAGTACATAAACAGTTCATAATTGATTATCATATTACTTAATGGAAAAATTTATAGTGGTTTTCAACCATGACAATCAACACAATGAAATTATGTTTATCGATATATGTGTCAACTTTTATTTTTGGACATTCATGTTTTTATTTAGTACAATATTATAAAACATATTTTCTTAATTAAATTTTTTTTATGAAATTTGTTAAATTTTAAATATCTTAACTCTAAGTTTTAGCCTAATAAACAAGCATATTTTGAAAAATATTTATTTTAAATAAAATAAAAATTTTAAAAATATATTTTACAATTTATATTAAATAAAATAACTAATAATAAAAATAAAACTTGACACATATACAAGTAATATTTATTTTACTTATGGTGATTGTTAACCAGGACAACTACTATAAATCAATTAATTGATTCATTAATTAATTAAGGCATTTAGGGCTAGAAAAGATAGGGTAATACCCGAAGGCAAGAGCAGTAAGACTCCAAGCAACGGAAGAGGAAGCAGAAGCAGCTGGTAAGCTAGTGGGTCCCCATTCGTTGATGTGGTGCAATCCAAATGAACATGCTGCTGTTCCAACTGTTCCCGCTAACAATGAAAATAACACAAAGTACGACGTCGTTGCATTTTCACCCTTCCCAACTGCATGCCATGCATTATATTGTAGTAGTATCGAATTGAACAACACATAGATTAGCATAAAAAACATCACTCCCTAATAATGATTACTAATTATAAGTAATGATTAAAGCAAGTAAATGGATGAAAAGATATTGACATACAACTTCCGTGATCAACGATTCTGTTCATTGCCCATGCAGAGATCCCCAGCACTATTATGTACATGTAAAAGTTGAGAAGCAACAGGCACATTGTTGATAGTTTCAATGTCAACGCCATTTTCCCCCTTGGTCAACGCAGCAACTACTAATAAAAAAAAGAGACTAATTAATTAGTAACTACTTAGAAATAAATGGGAAAGACTAAATGAAAATGTGTGCTGGTGTAGAAAATGTTCTGCCAAATACTTTAAAATCCCAGCCGGACGAGGCATATATGTAGAGGTTAGATGTAACCATCTTATCCTAAACCTTGTTGTTTAGAATGACTAGTTTCAATTAATTCAAAATTTAGAAATCACTTAATATCTACTATTCTATGAGAAATAAGTAGAGGTTAAAGCGGGGTTGTTTGCATTTTGGACCCTGAAATTTAGGGTAATTTATTTTTTGAACCATTAGTTTTATTATTTATTTTTTGGACCCTAATGTTTATGGGTTGAATAAAAAAAAGACCTTAAAGTTTGTAGGTTAAAAAAAAAAGCTCGTGCACTGTTTTTCTTTTTCTAATTCCTATATTTGAATTTATCTCGCAATTAGCGTCAAATTTCAGGACTAATATTAAAACTAATATTAAAGTTGTAATACACATCTCTTATTTATGTCGGAACTACTTAGACCCTGGTTACTTCATAGTCTAATTAGTTCCTAGATGAATAAGCAAGGTGTAATATAACTTTAATGTTAGTTTTAACCTTAGTCCTGAAGTTTGACATTAATCGAGAGATAAATTCAAATACGGGAAGAAAAAGAAAAACGGTACACGAGTATTTTTTTTCAACCTACAAACTTTAAGGTCCTTTTTTATTCAACCCATAAATTTTAGGGTCCAAATAATAAATAATAAAACTAACAGTTCAAAAAATAAATTACCCTAAGTTTCAGGGTCCAAAATGCAAAAAACCCATTTACAGAGACATTTTATTTTAGTCCATTACAATCGAAGTTGAAAAATAATAATATTTTGTAACTATCTAGATAAAAGATACAGGCATAGTGAATGTTTTGATCAACTTAAATTCAAATCAATACATCTAATGATCAATTTACCTTAATAAGGAGTTAATTTGTGGAGCTGTTCGTTGCTTAGCACAATTTCACCACAATCCAATTAAGCTTTGAGAAGGCAGGGTAGAAGATCTGTGTTTTTGTTGAGTATATGCCATATGATTTTCATTTCCCTTTTATAGAGGCCAACCAACTAGTATATGGTTGGATAAGTTTTTTGGATCTAACACCTGGTGGGGAAGCAGCCGGCTACGTAGGAGATGGCTAATTAAACTAAAACAAAATATCAGTAAGCTAGGTTATAAATTATAATTTTGCAAAGACTGATCGGATCGGTCGTTTGGTTTCTGAAATAAATTTTATATTTTATTCAGCAAATGCAGACAAACGAAAACCTCATCGCGAGATTTGTATTTTTATATAGTTCTTGGTTCAACAGTGTACATCAAGTGTGCTAATTAATTAATCAACTAGTTAATTAGTTATTTGACATTTTATATTTAATTTGATCAACTTACAAAGTCTAAATCGATACGTTATTGTTGATGTGATGGAAGAAAATGATATGAATTGTATGAAAACAATGCACATCTTATTTGACCAAAATTAAAGTAGGGGCCATGTTTAGACACATTTTTTAAAAAATTATTTCTATATTGTAAATGTTCAAAAAGCTATAAATTTTGTCTTGGCTTAAATACTAAGAAGATATTTGGTTTTTACTTGATTTACTTAAGTGTAGCTACAATCTAGACAAGCAATTACTTAAGAGGCATGTAATTAGATGGAACATGATCAAATTGCTTGCAAATGACTACTAATTATAGGGACATATATCCTACACCCTCTTTACGGTTGGCCAACACCCTTTAAGAGGGTCCTTAATAAGAATCAAAATCAAGACTCAAATCAATTGACCACATGCTCTATTAGAAAATTAAATATAATTGTTGAGATCAAATATCAAATGACAATTAAGGATTATATATTAAATAAATGGATTATATAGTTGTTTGATAATTAGAAATATAACTATTGAGGTCAAATATCAAATAACAATTAGAGATTATATATATAGCCGTTGGACAATTGAAGTGAAGATCATGCATGTATCTAACATGGACCATGTCACACTTAATACAACTTGTGTCAAGGCCAACGTGACCCATGTCAAACATGACATGGTCTATGTTACACCTGCTCCCTATTTTATTACGTTTTGGATACCAATATACGATTTGTGTTGGTTCAAGTTTTACTTGTGTTGGCCATGGTACTCGTGTTTAACACTTGATTTGATCTTTAAGCTTGTCTTACATGATTCCAACATGCTTATAGTCCACTTATATTATTGAAACAATCTCAATGATCTCCCGCCATTTCGAGAGTATGTCATAATATCCTTAAAAAAAGTTAAAACTTATGTATGAGTTAACACTCTTTCCATTTGAATTAACATTAACTTGTAATTACTGGATCAATATGGAGAGCTTATGCCAAATAAAAGTAGATTTCTTTCAAACTTTCATTTAGCGTTTGTAGACTATGATTGACCAGTAGCATAAAGTAGACATGTCATTGAACTTTATGTCCATATTGATCAACCATGTCAATAATTTATGTATAACTTTCATTAATAACATTAATACCAACACTATTATTCGATATTGTCGCCTTATCCTTAGTAAGTGTGTCGTTATCCCTAAGTTCCTTTCTGCAACCACACCTCACACTTACTGTAACGCCTCGGAAAATCAATTATAAAAGGGTCAAAGTCAAGAGTAACTGTAGACGCTGAATTTTGTATTAGTATTTTAGTACTAGTTTTAGAAAATAAGCTAGCCAAATAGTTTAGTAGCATGCAAACCCATCCCTTTTCTAGCCCGAAATAGCCCAGCAATTACGGTCCAAACCGGCTGAGTTCAGCAAAGGCCAAAAGCCTGCTTGAGCTGGGCAGGAACCCGTCTGAGTTCAGTAAGGCCAAAAGCACCTGAAGTGGCAGAACCCGTCCGGGTTAGTAAGGCCAAAGCCTGCTTCAGCTGGGCAGGAACCCGTCTGGGTTCTGTAAGGCCAAAGCTCGCTGCCACTGGGCAGAACCCGTCTGGTTCTTGGCTGAATTCGTCAGCACGCTTAACCTAAACCCTAAACGCGCCCCCTACTCCTCCTACTCCACTATAAATTAAACCCTTCTTTCCACACCAGAACACACCAGAATATACTAGGAGTATTGACACTAGTATATTCTCTCTCTTCTCTCCCCTTTGCATGCTACTTCACTAAAGGTTAGCGTGATTCTTGTATTAATGTATATAGTGTAATTTTATTTTCTTTTTTCTTTCGTTTCTTTGCATGACATTAATGATAAACTCGTGAAATTTATTCAATTCCTCCCTCTTTTCCAATCTTTCGCTTTAATTTAATTCTAGTAGAGTCTATTCATTGAATAGGCGGATTTGGTGATTTTAATTGTCAAATTCGTAACCTTACCCCCGAATCCATCTCTGGATTCGCAGGCTGGAGTCTGTATTTTATGGTTTGTTGTTTTTATCCTAAAATTCAACTGGCGACTCTATTTTCGTACTTTGGTTTTCTTTTTCTTTTGGTTTTTATGACCTATTTTACGCTTTGCGCCAAAGGTAAGCCGATTTGATTCTCGGAACCTGCAGGTTACCGTCTTGTATTTACTCGAGCAGGCGGGAACCCTGCAGGTTCCCAGCCCCTTTTCTTCTCTTTTGCTTCTTCAGGAACCCGTCTGGGTTCTGTTTTCTTTCTTTTTTTTTCGTTTTGTCTTCATGGAACTCAGACGGGTTCCCGGTCGAGTTTCCTCTTTTTTTTATTTTTCTTTTTATTTTCTTTTTTCTTTTTTTTATCTTTTCCTTAATAAAATCGAGTTTCGGGGTTAAATCAATTTGTCAATTAAAAGTGTCCTTAAAAGTTCAACCTTAATTAAGGATAAGCAATCCTAGTCGGCTCCCAATCACTTTTAAGTAGCGCCGCGAAAAAGGGTCATCGGCCGAATTTTTCGGTGTCTACAGTAACGCTAACGATAAATTTGGCGTAAGACTTCACTTTCCAAACGGGCGTCACTGTCGTATCCCCGAAGGAATACAAGGCAAGAAGGAAAACTACAGCTGTTTGACAGAGAAAAAGGAAAACTAGTAAACGACCTTAGGGTTCAAACCAAACATTAACAACTACAAGTCTTTCTACTTTTATTACAACTCAAGGATCCTCTAACAGACCAAGCCTCACTTGCTAAATCCCGTGCCCAACAAAAGGATTAACACTTGAAAACAAAACATTTACAAACATGAGGGGGAAAACCTCAATAATGTCTACCCCTAACAGTCAAAACAATTATATAATTCATTTCAACACATTTTAAGGGGAGGGGTAACTGTTCAAACTTCTCAGAACACCTTTACCAGACAAACATTCATAATTCCTTTCGATAGCTTTCCACATCAAACTCATTCTCAACAATCCACAATCGCTATTCAACAATCCGGATGGCCATCGCAAACTCAATCTAACACTACCAGACGTAATCTGGTCTCTTGACAGTCCCTCTCACAGGTAACAACCTGATCTTAGGGAGACTGTCCGAACCTGCATTGTACTCATATCCTTTAATTTAGTCAGGTTTACATTTCTAGTCCAATCCAATATTAACTAACCATTTCCAAAACCAACACTTTTAACATAAAATCCAAAGGACTGTCCATACTTTATAAATTAAGGAACATAACCTTCTCAGCAAATAGACAGTCAATTTAATATAAAGTCCCCTTCGAGATGCAAGTCCCAAAATATAGTAAAAATCATTAAAACAATTAAAGAGCATCCAATGGGGATTAGGGCATAGACATTACCTGAACAACTTCTCTTTACTGCAACACTTACACACGGGAGTTAACTATCGCGTCGTTTCGCTCAGACCTAGAATTCGAATATAAACTTCTAAATTAATACTTGACTTCTACTAAAATTAGTTACGCATGCACAAATCTTATCATACCCCATCCTTAGCCTTTTCTTATAGGTTAATTAACCATGTATCGAGCGTAACAATTAAGAAGACATAAAATCATGAAATTAATAATAATAATAATACTATGGCTCTTTAAAGTAGTATGGAAACCTAACATTACCATAGAAGCTTAATAATAATATAATAACTTAATAATAACTTGGAACTCAGTAATAATAATATGAAACTTAATAATAACTTCAGAAAATTTATTAATAATAATAATAATACGAACTTAATAATAACATAAAAATAATGTGAATCTTTAGTAATAGCTTAAAACAATAATTTAAAACTTAATAATAACTCATGAAAACTTCATAATAACACGAAATTTTTAATAATAATAATAATAACACAAAACTTTAATTATAATCATACGAAGACTTAATAATAAACTTACGAAACTTAATAATAATAATTCGATCTTACAAAATTTTATAATAATAATAATACGGAACTTAATAATAATAATAATAATACGAACCTACGAAACTTTATAATAATAATTATAATACGGACCTTAATAACTTATGAAAAACTAAATAATCATAATACAAAATTAAATAACTTAAAACTTAATAACAATAATACGAAACTTAATAACTTATGAAAAACTTAATAATAATATAAGACTTAATAAAATCATGAACTTAATAATAATAACTTATAACAACTTATTAATAACCTATAAAACTTTAATAATGACTTAATATGAAAACTAAATAATAAAATTATGATACTAAATAGTAAAAATTACGAAACTAAATAATAAAATTACGAACTTAATAATAATAATGATATTAATAATAATAATAAGAAGAAGAAACCGACAACTGGATTAGGGTTTTATAGAAGAAGGAAGGATGGAGGGTTTGCATGGGGGAGCGTGCATGGGGAACAGAGGGAAGAGGGTGGCGTGGGAGAGAGAGAGAAAAAGAAAGAGAGGGCGTGCAAGAATTAGTATGGGGATTTGGGGAACTAGCTTAGCATGGGAGGGAACATGGATTAAGGGGGGAGGACTGATTTGAACCAGTAAAAAAAAAAGGGAAAAGAATTTGGGTAATTAGGGGGAAAAACCTACAAACTGATACTAATAAAATTTATCCGATAACAGAAAATTTTCTAACTGATATTATTCAGTCATTAAAAATTCACAACATCTCTCATAAAAATTTTCTCCTAAAAATAATATTGTTTCTTCTAAAACGGATCCCACAACTGATCCCAATATAACCATTCGATAACCAAAAATTTCATAACTGACAATTTTCAGTCACTAAAAATTTCAAACAACCCACTCACGGTCCTAGAAGCTCCGTGTGAAACATATATATATATATATATATATATATATATATATATATATATATATAACGGAAAGAAAAATGCACGTCAGGTATTTAACAGTAACATAATAACATTTTTTTTGGGGTTTTACACTTATATAGGTAGACTTTAGAAGTCCACCTCTGTAACTAAGCTCCCAAAAATATATTAAGAGCTTAATATTGAACCTCTTGACAAATTTTCTAAACATCAATTACATACCTTGGGATGACTTGCATTGATGTTTCCTACTACTTTAGACTAAGGTTGTGTTCGGCGACAGCGTTTTGATTATGTAACGCCCCAACCTTAATCACAAGATTAAGACTATACTTAGAATCCCAAACCTGTGATTAGCGCAGCGGAACACCTTAGGTCGAGGCATTACCGCCGTCTCCCAAAAGAGACAAGGCAACAACACTAAAGAAACTTCCAAAACCACAAGATAACTTACTAGCTTAAAAACCTTCATATATGAAACTTATACAACCTTTGGATAAACTACATAAACTTAAACATAGCTTAACAACTAAACGATTTTCAAAATCCTGCTCGCCCTTGCTAACCGGTGATTTCCTTAGAGAACTACCTTGACAGCCCTGAATTACTTTGGAACCGTCTTGTCCTTGCCTTGGGAGCTCGAGCCTCCTAAAAACAAAACCATAAAACATCGCAAAAGTGAGTGGGGAAACACTCAGCACGTAAACCTCCAGCACGTAAACTGTTCGAAAACGGTCTTAGTGCCGGCATTTAAATTCATTTTGAAAACAAGGGAAGGGGAGTAAAACGATAACTTGCAATGATGTGCCTAAAACATAAACATGAATAACATAGAATAGAGGTATATAGAAAATACGTGGAACCCTTATGATCGGTGGAAGCACCTCACACACGCGCATGCCCAAATCGATCTAGATTTGGATTGGGTGACTGCTAGGCAGTCGACACTGGCCAGGTCATTAGGACACTCTGATCAGGAGCATCTAAAAGTCTAGCACTTTACGTAACTAGCTAAAACATAAACATAGAATACATAAAATGGGTCCACTTTCGAACATAATGATATCATAAAACATAAAGCTTGACTTGTCATAAATTGAATGAATCATGAATATAACTTAGATCGTAAAAGCTGCACAATTTGCGTACCTTGGGACGCTAAAGATCTTGGCGGCGCAGCTCGGCTTGGAGATGGCTTTGGAAGTTTGTCAACTAAGATGAGAATAAATAGAAATGAAGAACCGAATAGGGTTCTAAATTAGACTCATAAGTTTAGAAACTTAGTAATATAAATGAATTAACTTTAGGAAGAAAATTCAGGTTTAGTAAAATAGAGTTTAAAGCATAACTTGAGTTAGGAAAATTGAAAGCAGTAAAGAGTATATCCGGAATAGGAAAAACATAATCTACAACTTTGTCGACAGAACCAGAAGCTAAAAATGAGTGGAAGGGCCCCAAAATGGGCCCGGACAGAAGCTGTGCACATAAAACTTTGGAGTTTTCAGGTTGGAAAATCACGAGAAATATGACGTAGAAGGTGATTTAAATAAAAGGGCTTGAACTTAGGACAATTAGCTTGAATTGATGATGAATAGAGTAATTATAAATTGAATCTAGGATGCGAGATAACGAGTTCAAATATGGTTTGATGATACGATATCGAATGAAATGGCGAAATGGAGCAAGATATACACGTCCACATGTGAATAAAAACAAGCTTGGATTAATGAATTATGGGATGAGGAATGAATTGAATTAGACATTGGATGCTACCAAGCTAGAAGGAACTCTTAACTAGAGTAAAGATATTGAACATTAGACTTAAAGAACGAAGGGAGTCACGATACATTACTTAAACATACTAGCTCTTGAAAGGTATTCTCAAGACTTACTTAGGACTCCAAATTGGTACTCTTAGCCTTAAACACATAACTCTATAATGACAATTTATAACCATGACCCATTTATACCTAGAACCCCTTATTGGGTTGATTTGAGGCCCAAAGGACATTAATTCACAAATGTTAACTTGAGCAGAATGGTGTTCTGGACAGCCCGGTTTCGGGATCGTAACTCACACTCCGATATCGTATGATGATGAACCATACCTTTCCGGAAAGCTTGCAATGAGGCCTAAAACTTTCATGTTTACCATAAAAACTAAAGAGATCTCCAAAGGCAAGAAAAACAGCCCTCAATATAGTGACTCAGAATTCGTATATAAAACCGTGATTCTGGTTTTGGTCGTAACTCGGGCTATACATGTCGGAAATTAGAAATTCCAAAGCCTATGGTTTGCTAACACCTTAAGCTATCAAATGGAGTAGAAATTTGGGCAAAAATCCCACTTTTATACTACTGTAAAGTTCCAGAATCGAAACAGAGGCTTTAAACACCAACATCACAGCTTTTAATTGAGTTTTCCACTCTTAATCATATTAAACATAACCAAACCTCTCCTAACTTTAATCCACTATATTTTCAGAATATAAACCTTGAAAATTTACTCATCAAGGACCTTAAAACCACATGCAACCATGGATTAAACATAAACTCAACATAAAGGACTTGTTCTTGAACTCTTGCACCAAAACCTCACTAATTCACCCAAATTAAACATAATAACACTTAATTCATAATCCCAAAACATAAACACAGCCCTTATATACTAAGAAACTTATCAAGAAACTCACATGCATCAAGATTATAACAATATCTATCAAGAATTCAACAAGAAAACCTCAAGAACTCATCCAAATACACATGCACATACTCCAAACTCAAACCCTAACTTAATCAATACTATTATATACTTGAATTCATGAATTAAGAGAGTAAAAGAGATAGAATTTATAAAAGAAACATAGATATAACATGTATTTTCAGATTAGGGCCTAAAGGAATTGAAATTGGGGTTTGAGAGATTACCCTTGGAGTTAAAAATGGATGAAAACACAAGAGGGAGGAAGAGGTGGTGCAGTGGCTGAACCACCGTCATTGGCCGGAAAATGGCCGGAAAATGGTGGCTGCTGGCTGGGAGGGTGCTCGGCCAAGAGGGAGAGAGGAGGAGTGGTGAGAGGTCTCTTGAGTTGTCAAATTTGAAATGAAGATGAAAATGAATTAAGGCCCTCCCCACTTAAAACATATATACTATCATCTAATAACATTAAAACTAATAACAATTAAGAAATACCACTTTAATTAAGTAATAACAAGATGATAACATTAGGAGTAAAAATATTGTAATTGTTGTAATAAATTGAAGTATTGGGTTTTTGTAGGAAATTAAATATATTGATGATAATTTGGTAACATAAAAATAAAATACAATGGAATTTGGATTAAGAATAATAAAGTGGAAAAATTACCTCTTTAAAATTATGTAAAGGAAATGAAACTAAATAAATTAAAATTGGGACGGTAAAATATATATAGAAACCGAGACGTATAACTATTAGCCGATTCTCGGTAAATAAATTTATAACATAAATCGTATAACCTGAAACACTTTAACTCTTTGAATGGGTATGTAAAGTAAATTTTTAAGCCGATAATTCGACACCTTAGTCATCTCCTGCACGAGACTTATCACCGATATTAATAGATAAACAAGTAAATCAATAAATAAATAAAGGTAAACGCGAAAAATTTATAACGTGATTTAGGTAATTACTATGGTTAGTACGTAAATAATCATGATTTTGGGGCGGGTTGTTACACCCTCCCTCCCTAAAAAGAAGTTTCGTCCCCGAAACTTGCGGTTGGATTGATCGCGAACGAAATACCTTAGAAAAGATGTGGGTAGCCTTCCTTCATTTCTTCCTCGGTTTCCCACGTGGCTTCCGAGGTATCTTGGTTTGTTCCAGGCTCTGGTCGCCTAGTCCTCTTGGGGCACTCGGCCGCCCTATGATCAGATCCTCCGCACCATAAACAATTGTTCGTGCCCATCCGGCATTGTGCGGTTGAATGGTTCGTTCTTCCGCATTTTTTGCATGGTTCCAGGGCGGTAGGGGGGTTCGATTGTCCCCTAGGGTTTGAAGGTATCGGCCCTTTGGGATGGTTAGAATCCACAGCAGGCGGGGGAGACGCCCTTTTATCATTCCACTTTCTCTTGTTACTCCCCTGACTCCCTTCACTTAAAGCTTTCAACTCTTTCCTAACTCTTTCTACTTCGCGGCCTCTCATACATCTCTTGCATCGTGCGAAATGATGGGATGATAATTGACTACGGATGTACGACGCTAGGCCTCCTCATACCGGTTAATTTCAATTTCTCCGAGGCGACATAATCCGGAGCGAAACGAGATAGCTCATTGAACTTTGCCGTATATTGCACCACTGAGATATCCTTATTAAGCATACTCCACTCTAAAAATTCTTTCTCTTTTTGGCGCCTAAGGGAAATAGGATAAAACTGAGTCCTCAAATCACCTAGGAAGTCGTTCCAAGACCTTGTAGTCCCTTGGTATTCTTCTTCTTCTCCGGCTATCCGTGCGGTGGCGTCGTCTCTCCATGAGAAGATACATTCGAACGATGGGTCGTCGTGATGAGCGGTGAGAAATGTAGACGAACCGTCGCCGGTGGCGAAACACGTGTGGTGGCGTGATTCTGCGTTGGAGGCGCAGTAGTCCTAGCATCTCGTGGAGAAAGGGTCCTAGCTTACTAACATGGAGTTAGCGGCGCGGCTTGCGTGATCATGACTTCCATTGCTATCGGTTCCATGCCCGATGTAGTTGAGGCACCATGCGTGGCGTCTGGTTCTCCTCGACGTAATGGTAGCCGATCTGGCCTGATGTCATCCCACGGGCTCTCGTGGGAAAGAGTTGCTAGCAAACACCGAGCTCGACAAACATCGTCGTGATATTCAAATTGTGGGTTCGCGCGCAATGCGTCGAGCGTCTTGTAAGGCCTTAAGGTGGTCTTGGGCGTTAGAATCGGGGTCCATAAACATTGCGAAAGGATTCGGGAGGGGATTGCCGTTGGCGTCCATCTAAACCATACATAGAATGTGAAGCAAGGTTTTATAACTCGTATCATAACAAAAAGAACTCGTTAACATAAATAGAAGAAACAACTTAGGACGAGGTTCGAGGCTCAACCAAGGTAACACCTTATAAACGACTCATGGAGCTCTCATTTTGACTTTTGAACTTGCCTTAAGCTTTTCCTTAACACTTTCTAGATTCCATATATTGTACCACCTTCTGATTCCTTACAGTTCCTTCCATACTAAGATTTAGAGCTCATTTCCCTTATACCAAATCCCACTTGGGACTTGCTTTGTAATCTTTTCACCAACTATTAAGGACTTTCAAGAAGACACCCTGACATACACCATGATTTCCCAACATACTCACAGCATTACATGTGTAAACTACTAGGCTTTACTCACATTCACCTAGATTTTCCCTTAGAAATTTTGGCTAGACTTGCTAAAACCCTGGGGAAAAAAAAATTCGGCAGCACTTCCCCTATAAATAGAGCTATCCCCAATTTACATAATCTTGAAAACCTGCAAGGAAAAGCAATTTACATTCTATATAAACATCTAGAGCTTCATGCTCTTCAATCAATTCCCAACATAGACATCACTTAACGTGCCAACAATAGAGATACTTATTCTCACATGCCTAACTTTCTTTCTAAACCATAACACTAAGATCCATGTCTTAGAAAATTCTCTAATCCCAAATTCTAATTAACCACTGCTCTGATACCACAACTGTAACGCCCCAACCTTAATCACAAGATTAAGACTATACTTAGAATCCCAAACCTGTGATTAGCGCAGCGGAACACCTTAGGTCGAGGCATTACCGCCGTCTCCCAAAAGAGACAAGGCAACAACACTAAAGAAACTTCCAAAACCACAAGATAACTTATTAGCTTAAAAACCTTCATATATAAAACTTATACAACCTTTGGATAAACTACATATACTTAAACATAGCTTAACAACTAAACGATTTCCAAAATCCTGCTCGCCCTTGCTAACCGGTGATTTCCTTAGAGAACTACCTTGACAGCCCTGAATTACTTTGGAACCGTCTTGTCCTTGCCTTGGGAGCTCGAGCCTCCTAAAAACAAAACCATAAAACATCGCAAAAGTGAGTGGGGAAACACTCAGCACGTAAACCTCCAGCACGTAAACCGTTCGAAAACGGTCTTAGTGCCGGCATTTAAATTCATTTTGAAAACAAGGGAAGGGGAGTAAAACGATAACTTGCAATGATGTGCCTAAAACATAAACATGAATAACATAGAATAGAGGTATATAGAAAATACGTGGAACCCTTATGATCGGTGGAAGCACCTCACACACACGCATGCCCAAATCGATCTAGATTTGGATTGAGTGACTGCTAGGCAGTCGACACTGGCAGGTCATTAGGACACTCTGATCAGGAGCATCTAAAAGGCTAGCACTTTACGTAACTAGCTAAAACATAAACATAGAATACATAAAATGGGTCCACTTTCGAACATAATGATATCATAAAACATAAAGCTTGACATGTCATAAATTGAATGAATCATGAATATAACTTAGATCGTAAAAGTTGCACAATTTGCGTACCTTGGGACGCTAAAGATCTTGGCTGCTCAGCTCGGCTTGGAGATGGCTTTGGAAGTTTGTCAACTAAGATGAGAATAAATAGAAATGAAGAACCGAATAGGGTTCTAAATTAGACTCATAAGTTTAGAAACTTAGTAATATAAATGAATTAACTTTAGGAAGAAAATTCAGGTTTAGTAAAATAGAGTTTAAAGCATAACTTGAGTTAGGAAAATTGAAACGAAGTAAAAGAGTATATCCGGAATAGGAAAAAACATAATCTACAACTTTGTCGACAGAACCAGAAGCTAAAAATGAGTGGAAGGGCCCCAAAATGGGCCCGGACAGAAGCTGTGCACATAAAACTTTGGAGTTTTCAGGTTGGAAAATCACGAGAAATATGACGTAGAAGGTGATTTAAATAAAAGGGCTTGAACTTAGGACAATTAGCTTGAATTGATGATGAATAGAGTAATTATAAATTGAAGCTAGGATGCGAGATAACGAGTTCAAATATGGTTTGATGATACGATATCGAATGAAATGGCGAAATGGAGCAAGATATACACGTCCACATGTGAATAAAAACAAGCTTGGATTAATGAATTATGGGATGAGGAATGAATTGAATTAGACATTGGATGCTACCAAGCTAGAAGGAACTCTTAACTAGAGTAAAGATATTGAACATTAGACTTAAAGAACGAAGGGAGTCACGATACATTACTTAAACATACTAGCTCTTGAAAGGTATTCTCAAGACTTACTTAGGACTCCAAATTGGTACTCTTAGCCTTAAACACATAACTCTATAATGACAATTTATAACCATGACCCATTTATACCTAGAACCCCTTATTGGGTTGATTTGAGGCCCAAAGGACATTAATTCACAAATGTTAACTTGAGCAGAATGGTGTTCTGGACAGCCCGGTTTCCCGGGATCGTAACTCACACTCCCGATATCGTATGATGATGAACCATACCTTTCCGGAAAGCTTGCAATGAGGCCTAAAACTTTCATGTTTACCATAAAAACTAAAGAGATCTCCAAAGGCACGAAAAACAGCCCTCAATATAGTGACTCAGAATTCGTATATAAAACCGTGAGGTTCTGGTTTTAGTCGTAACTCGGGCTATACATGTCGGAAATTAGAAATTCCAAAGCCTATGGTTTGCTAACACCTTAAGCTATCAAATGGAGTAGAAATTTGGGCAAAATCCCACTTTTATACTACTGTAAAGTTCAGAATCGAAACAGAGGCTTTAAACACCAACATCACAGCTTTTAATTGAGTTTTCCACTCTTAATCATATTAAACATAACCAAACCTCTCCTAACTTTAATCCACTATATTTTCAGAATATAAACCTTGAAAATTTACTCATCAAGGACCTTAAAAACCACATGCAACCATGGATTAAACATAAACTCAACATAAAGGACTTGTTCTTGAACTCTTGCACCAAAACCTCACTAATTCACCCAAATTAAACATAATAACACTTAATTCATAATCCCAAAACATAAACACAGCCCTTATATACTAAGAAACTTATCAAGAAACTCACATGCATCAAGATTATAACAATATCTATCAAGAATTCAACAAGAAAACCTCAAGAACTCATCCAAATACACATGCACATACTCCAAACTCAAACCCTAACTTAATCAATACTATTATATACTTGAATTCATGAATTAAGAGAGTAAAAGAGATAGAATTTATAAAAGAAACATAGATATAACATGTATTTTCAGATTAGGGCCTAAAGGAATTGAAATTGGGGTTTGAGAGATTACCCTTGGAGTTAAAAATGGATGAAAACACAAGAGGGAGGAAGAGGTGGTGCACGGTGGCTGAACCACCGTCGGCTGGGAAAATGGCCGGAAAATGGTGGCTGCTGGCTGGGAGGGTGCTCGGCCAAGAGGAGAGAGGAGGAGTGGTGAGAGGTCTCTTGAGTTGTCAAATTTGAAATGAAGATGAAAATGAATTAAGGCCCTCCCCACTTAAAACATATATACTATCATCTAATAACATTAAAACTAATAACAATTAAGAAATACCACTTTAATTAAGTAATAACAAGATGATAACATTAGGAGTAAAAATATTGTAATTGTTGTAATAAATTGAAGTATTGGGTTTTTGTAGGAAATTAAATATATTGATGATAATTTGGTAACATAAAAATAAAATACAATGGAATTTGGATTAAGAATAATAAAGTGGAAAAATTACCTCTTTAAAATTATGTAAAGGAAATGAAACTAAATAAATTAAAATTGGGACGGTAAAATATATATAGAAACCGAGACGTATAACTATTAGCCGATTCTCGGTAAATAAATTTATAACATAAATCGTATAACCTGAAACACTTTAACTCTTTGAATGGGTATGTAAAGTAAATTTTTAAGCCGATAATTCGACACCTTAGTCATCTCCTGCACGAGACTTATCACCGATATTAATAGATAAACAAGTAAATCAATAAATAAATAAAGGTAAACGAAAAATTTATAACGTGATTTAGGTAATTACTATGGTTAGTACGTAAATAATCATGATTTTGGGGCGGGTTGTTACACCCTCCCTCCCTAAAAAGAAGTTTCGTCCCCGAAACTTGCGGTTGGATTGATCGCGAACGAAATACCTTAGAAAAGATGTGGGTAGCCTTCCTTCATTTCTTCCTCGGTTTCCCACGTGGCTTCCGAGGTATCTTGGTTTGTTCCAGGCTCTGGTCGCCTAGTCCTCTTGGGGCACTCGGCCGCCCTATGATCAGATCCTCCGCACCATAAACAATTGTTCGTGCCCATCCGGCATTGTGCGGTTGAATGGTTCGTTCTTCCGCATTTTTTGCATGGTTCCAGGGCGGTAGGGGGGTTCGATTGTCCCCTAGGGTTTGAAGGTATCGGCCCTTTGGGATGGTTAGAATCCACAGCAGGCGGGGGAGACGCCCTTTTATCATTCCACTTTCTCTTGTTACTCCCCTGACTCCCTTCACTTAAAGCTTTCAACTCTTTCCTAACTCTTTCTACTTCCGCGGCCCTCTCATACATCTCTTGCATCGTAGCGAAATGATGGGATGATAATTGACTACGGATGTACGACGCTAGGCCTCCCTCATACCGGGTTAATTTCAATTTCTCCGAGGCGACATAATCCGGAGCGAAACGAGATAGCTCATTGAACTTTGCCGTATATTGCACCACTGAGATATCCTTATTAAGCATACTCCACTCTAAAAATTCTTTCTCTTTTTGGCGCCTAAGGGAAATAGGATAAAACTGAGTCCTCAAATCACCTAGGAAGTCGTTCCAAGACCTTGTAGTCCCTTGGTATTCTTCTTCTTCTCCGGCTATCCGTGCGGTAGGCGTCGTCTCTCCATGAGAAGATACATTCGGAACGATGGGTCGTCCCGTGATGAGCGGTGAGAAATGTAGACGAACTTCGTCCGCCGGTGGCGAAAACACGTGTGGTGGCGTGATTCCTGCGTTGGGAGGCGCAGGTAGTCCTAGCATCTCGTGGAGAAAGGGTCCTAGCTTACTAACATGGAGAGTTAGCGACTGCGCGGCTTGCGTGATCATGACTTCCATTGCTATCTGGTTCCATGCCCCGATGTAGTTGAGGCACCATGCGTGGCGTCCTGGTTCTCCTCGACGTAGTAGCTGACAGTACCGGCCCCTGATGTCATCCCACGGGCTCTCGTGGGAAAGAGTTGCTAGCAAACACCGAGCTCGACAAACATCGTCGTGATATTCAAATTGTGGGTTCGCGGCGCAATGTGCGTCCAGAACGTCTTGTAAGGCCTTAAGGTGGTCTTGGACGTTAGAATCGGGGTCCATAAACATTGCGAAAGGATTCGGGAGGGGATTGCCGTTGGCGTCCATCTAAACCATACATAGAATGTGAAGCAAGGTTTTATAACTCGTATCATAACAAAAAGAACTCGTTAACATAAATAGAAGAAACAACTTAGGACGAGGTTCGAGGCTCAACCAAGGTAACACCTTATAAACGACTCATGGAGCTCTCATTTTGACTTTTGAACTTGCCTTAAGCTTTTTCCTTAACACTTTCTAGATTCCATATATTGTACCACCTTTCGGATTCCCTTACAGGTTCCTTCCATACTAAGATTTAGAGCTCATTTCCCCTTATACCAAATCCCACTTGGGACTTGCTTTGTAATCTTTTCACCAACTATTAAGGACTTTCAAGAAGACACCCTGACATACACCATGATTTCCCAACATACTCACAGCATTACATGTGTAAACTACTAGGCTTTACTCACATTCACCTAGATTTTCCCTTAGAAATTTTGGCTAGACTTGCTAAAACCCTGGGGAAAAAAAATTCGGCAGCACTTCCCCTATAAATAGAGCTATCCCCAATTTACATAATCTTGAAAACCTGCAAGGAAAAGCAATTTACATTCTATATAAACATCTAGAGCTTCATGCTCTTCAATCAATTCCCAACATAGACATCACTTAACGTGCCAACAATAGAGATACTTATTCTCACATGCCTAACTTTCTTTCTAAACCATAACACTAAGATCCATGTCTTAGAAAATTCTCTAATCCCAAATTCTAATTAACCACTGCTCTGATACCACAACTGTAACGCCCCAACCTTAATCACAAGATTAAGACTATACTTAGAATCCCAAACCTGTGATTAGCGCAGCGGAACACCTTAGGTCGAGGCATTACCGCCGTCTCCCAAAAGAGACAAGGCAACAACACTAAAGAAACTTCCAAAACCACAAGATAACTTATTAGCTTAAAAACCTTCATATATAAAACTTATACAACCTTTGGATAAACTACATATACTTAAACATAGCTTAACAACTAAACGATTTCCAAAATCCTGCTCGCCCTTGCTAACCGGTGATTTCCTTAGAGAACTACCTTGTGATACTGAATTACTTTGGAACCGTCTTGTCCTTGCCTTGGGAGCTCGAGCCTCCTAAAAACAAAACCATAAAACATCGCAAAAGTGAGTGGGAAACACTCAAAGACGTAAACCTCCGGCCAAAACCGTTCGAAAACGGTCTTAGTGCCGGCATTTAAATTCATTTTGAAAACAAGGGAAGGGGAGTAAAACGATAACTTGCAATGATGTGCCTAAAACATAAACATGAATAACATAGAATAGAGGTATATAGAAAATACGTGGAACCCTTATGATCGGTGGAAGCACCTCACACACACGCATGCCCAAATCGATCTAGATTTGGATTGAGTGACTGCTAGGCAGTCGACACTGGCAGGTCATTAGGACACTCTGATCAGGAGCATCTAAAAGGCTAGCACTTTACGTAACTAGCTAAAACATAAACATAGAATACATAAAATGGGTCCACTTTCGAACATAATGATATCATAAAACATAAAGCTTGACATGTCATAAATTGAATGAATCATGAATATAACTTAGATCGTAAAAGTTGCACAATTTGCGTACCTTGGGACGCTAAAGATCTTGGCGGCGCAGCTCGGCTTGGAGATGGCTTTGGAAGTTTGTCAACTAAGATGAGAATAAATAGAAATGAAGAACCGAATAGGGTTCTAAATTAGACTCATAAGTTTAGAAACTTAGTAATATAAATGAATTAACTTTAGGAAGAAAATTCAGGTTTAGTAAAATAGAGTTTAAAGCATAACTTGAGTTAGGAAAATTGAAACGAAGTAAAAGAGTATATCCCGGAATAGGAAAAAACATAATCTACAACTTTGTCGACAGAACCAGAAGCTAAAAATGAGTGGAAGGGCCCCAAAATGGGCCCGGACAGAAGCTGTGCACATAAAACTTTGGAGTTTTCAGGTTGGAAAATCACGAGAAATATGACGTAGAAGGTGATTTAAATAAAAGGGCTTGAACTTAGGACAATTAGCTTGAATTGATGATGAATAGAGTAATTATAAATTGAAGCTAGGATGCGAGATAACGAGTTCAAATATGGTTTGATGATACGATATCGAATGAAATGGCGAAATGGAGCAAGATATACACGTCCACATGTGAATAAAAACAAGCTTGGATTAATGAATTATGGGATGAGGAATGAATTGAATTAGACATTGGATGCTACCAAGCTAGAAGGAACTCTTAACTAGAGTAAAGATATTGAACATTAGACTTAAAGAACGAAGGGAGTCACGATACATTACTTAAACATACTAGCTCTTGAAAGGTATTCTCAAGACTTACTTAGGACTCCAAATTGGTACTCTTAGCCTTAAACACATAACTCTATAATGACAATTTATAACCATGACCCATTTATACCTAGAACCCCTTATTGGGTTGATTTGAGGCCCAAAGGACATTAATTCACAAATGTTAACTTGAGCAGAATGGTGTTCTGGACAGCCCGGTTTCCCGGGATCGTAACTCACACTCCCGATATCGTATGATGATGAACCATACCTTTCCGGAAAGCTTGCAATGAGGCCTAAAACTTTCATGTTTACCATAAAAACTAAAGAGATCTCCAAAGGCACGAAAAACAGCCCTCAATATAGTGACTCAGAATTCGTATATAAAACCGTGAGGTTACGGTTTTGGTCGTAACTCGGGCTATACATGTCGGAAATTAGAAATTCCAAAGCCTATGGTTTGCTAACACCTTAAGCTATCAAATGGAGTAGAAATTTGGGCAAAAATCCCACTTTTATACTACTGTAAAGTTCCAGAATCGAAACAGAGGCTTTAAACACCAACATCACAGCTTTTAATTGAGTTTTTCCCACTCTTAATCATATTAAACATAACCAAACCTCTCCTAACTTTAATCCACTATATTTTCAGAATATAAACCTTGAAAATTTACTCATCAAGGACCTTAAAAACCACATGCAACCATGGATTAAACATAAACTCAACATAAAGGACTTGTTCTTGAACTCTTGCACCAAAACCTCACTAATTCACCCAAATTAAACATAATAACACTTAATTCATAATCCCAAAACATAAACACAGCCCTTATATACTAAGAAACTTATCAAGAAACTCACATGCATCAAGATTATAACAATATCTATCAAGAATTCAACAAGAAAACCTCAAGAACTCATCCAAATACACATGCACATACTCCAAACTCAAACCCTAACTTAATCAATACTATTATATACTTGAATTCATGAATTAAGAGAGTAAAAGAGATAGAATTTATAAAAGAAACATAGATATAACATGTATTTTCAGATTAGGGCCTAAAGGAATTGAAATTGGGGTTTGAGAGATTACCCTTGGAGTTAAAAATGGATGAAAACACAAGAGGGAGGAAGAGGTGGTGCACGGTGGCCTGAACCACCGTCGGCTGGCCGGAAAATGGCCGGAAAATGGTGGCTGCTGGCTGGGAGGGTGCTCGGCCAAGAGGGAGAGAGGAGGAGTGGTGAGAGGTCTCTTGAGTTGTCAAATTTGAAATGAAGATGAAAATGAATTAAGGCCCTCCCCACTTAAAACATATATACTATCATCTAATAACATTAAAACTAATAACAATTAAGAAATACCACTTTAATTAAGTAATAACAAGATGATAACATTAGGAGTAAAAATATTGTAATTGTTGTAATAAATTGAAGTATTGGGTTTTTGTAGGAAATTAAATATATTGATGATAATTTGGTAACATAAAAATAAAATACAATGGAATTTGGATTAAGAATAATAAAGTGGAAAAATTACCTCTTTAAAATTATGTAAAGGAAATGAAACTAAATAAATTAAAATTGGGACGGTAAAATATATATAGAAACCGAGACGTATAACTATTAGCCGATTCTCGGTAAATAAATTTATAACATAAATCGTATAACCTGAAACACTTTAACTCTTTGAATGGGTATGTAAAGTAAATTTTTAAGCCGATAATTCGACACCTTAGTCATCTCCTGCACGAGACTTATCACCGATAATAATAGATAAACAAGTAAATCAATAAATAAATAAAGGTAAACGCGAAAAATTTATAACGTGATTTAGGTAATTACTATAGTTAGTACGTAAATAATCATGATTTTGGGGCGGGTTGTTACAGATTAGCGTTTAACGTTTTTTTCAATGGAAACGCTAGTTTGTAAAATTTTAACTGTTCGGTAAAATAATAATTTATACGAGCTTATAGCGTTATGTACAGCGTCTACCATTAATTCTTTTGACGTTACTAGCAGTAACGTCAAAGGTTTGGAACCAGTGTTTTATGTGTTGGATTCCAAATATGCCCCCAAAATTTTCTCTCATATTACAGCCAAGCCATTGCTATAAAACCTCCAAATGAGGCCATGAGCCTGACGACGCCTCCTCTTTTATCCATCAGATCTCTAATGCCTCCTCCTGTATTCTGCATTTGTGGGGTTCCCGAAGTTTGCTGATGTTTCTCCTATTTTCTATGTTCCTTTAACTCTATTTTTTTTTAAATTGTAAGTATGATCTGAACTTAAAAATATTTTGGGGATGAAGGACTTGGTGAATCAGCCAATTAATCTCTGTTAACACCATTGAAAAGGTGAATAGCAACTCCTAAGAATATTTTCTCACTTCTATAGAGTTTAACTGGGATGTAAAGAAATTATTGGAAGAACCCTGATATTGATTGCAGGGAGTAGGAACAGGACAATTGGGTGCCATGGAGGTATGTGATGAGGAGTTGGGGGCATTAATGCCCAGGTTTAGTTGAATTGCGAAAATGAAACAAACATTTTGATATGTTGGTGGCTATGAAAAGATGATTTTGATTGGTTGGGTTTTGGGTGGAAAGGATGGGAATTTCTTCAACCTGGGCATTGAATTCATGGGGTGGAGGGGATTGAATTATGGTTGATGTTGGGCTATTTTCTTTCTATCTTCATTTTTTTTTTTGTAAAGGATTAGAACCATATTTTTTAATGCAAACTTGATAATAATAAAAATAACAATAATAAAAATAACAACAATAATAAAATAACAACATCATCAACAACAACAACAATAACAATAATTAAGAAAATTAAAATTAATATAAAAATCATAACAATAACAATAATAATAATAATAATAATAATAACAATATCCCATCAAAAAACAATAATAATAATAATAATAATAATGATGATCATGCCCATTTTGGTCATTTAACATTCATCAGCAGCTCCAACCTCTAAGTCTACCGAATATGTTCTTTACAAACAACTATTTTCACCGTTATCAGCTATCCGCTAATATGCAACAACTATCCGCTACCCTAACAAATGCTCCATTCTTTTGCCGAACAGAGCCTAAGTTGTACTCAATTAAACTTTAGGCTTAGCCTTATACCAATTTTAAAATTGAGTTTTTGTTGTGACTAGTACATATTTTGGCTTAATATAATCTTATTCCTTTTGAGGTCTTTGTTACCAAGTCTTTAGATAACCTTTTAGTTAATAGATCAACTAAATTCTCCTTTAACTTGACAAAGCTCAAAGTCACTACTCTATCCATAACCAATTGATGTACATAGGCATATCTTAACCAAATGTGTCTTGACTTCCATCTTACATATGACTATATATGTACTTGACTACAGTAGTATACTATCAAAATCAACCGTGACAGGGGTAATTGGTTTAAAGCAAATTATACCAAATTAGTATTTTTAAGAATAAGTTCCTATGTCATTCCACTTCTTTGCATGTTGCAAAGAATGCCACAAGTTCTGAAGCCATGGTGGAGTACATTGTACAAGCTTGTCCGATCCATTGATCTTATAGCCATTGGAAAGTACTGCCGCATCAGACTTTTGATGCCATTATCTAGGTGTTTTCTTAGGTCCATATAAGGACATTATAAGTTTACCAACTTTCTTAATTTTGCTTGTCCTTCAACAACAAACCCTTTTGGGTTGTCCATGCTTCCAGATCAACATTCAAGAATGTTATCTTGACATCCATTTGATAGATCACCTACTTATGGTCGGTGGCCGAAGCGCAATTTACGTATTGAGCTATCATAGCCATCAATGCATATGTATTGAAGTAGTCTATACTTTACTTTTGAGTAAAGCCTCTTAAAGTCGGCCAAGCTTTATACTTCTCAGCGAAACCTATACTACAACTCTTATTTTTCCCTTCCAATATATTGAAAAGTAATTGACTTACTATCCGGAGGGAGATTAACTGACACCCTAACATTGTTTTCCTATATAGAGTTAATCTCACCTTGTACTGCTTCTTTCCACAAAGAAGTATCTAGATATTACATACATTCTTTATAGTTTTGGGATCCTTATCTATGTCGTAAATACAAAAGAGTCTTCTTTTCAACTTATTCCCTAATATATTCTATTATAAATATGTAAATATTTGAGCCAAAAAAGTCCACTAGTTTTCTTGCTCTTTTGCTCCTCCTAAATTCAATAATTTCATCTTTCTTATGATCATTCTCATCACAACTTGAAGATTTTTTGTATGGCTATATCTTCATCATTAGCATTACAAAGCTTACTTTGTAAAATAATTTTGTACTTCTATCTTTAGGTCTACGAATGGAAGAGAAGTTTGTCTCATTATATATGTTCATATATGTTGCCTCCATAAAGATATTCACTATTATATACCCATTTTCTTCAATGAATAAAAACCTATAAACTATGCTATATCTTCAGCATAACTTATAAAGATGAACTCAATTCCTCTTTCACTTAATTTTCTTTTCTTTGGTTCTGAGACCCTTACAATTGGTTCTACAACCCCAAGCTTTAAAAATACTTTCGGTTCGGTTTTCTTTTGTTCCACAACTCATATGGGGTACTAGGGCCTTCTTTGAATGGAACTCTATTGATAATATATTAAGCCATTACAATGGTTTCATCCCAGAACTTATTACTTATAGAGTTAGTCAACATAGAATTCACCATTTTTGTTTAAGTTCTATTTTTTTTCTATATTATTCCGTAACTCAATCAGATCTTAAGGTCTTAATTAAGATCTCACATTGCAATTCCCTTCTTATCATGTAAACTTTAAACTTATCCATTGCTTCGTCTTGAGAACTTAAAAGATAATTTGGAAAAATCTAGAATCATCAATGAAAGTCACATAATACTTCTAACTATCCATGGAAGGTGCATTAGGAAAATCTCTTAAATCACTATAATTAAATAATGCAGTTTAAAAGTCCTATAAACACTTGAGAGTGAAATTCTGGTGTTTTGTTCAACATGCATGCATTTATGTCATCATTCAACTTAGAAATCAAATCAAGATTAGACACCTCTTCAACTTTAAAGTTCACATATATGTGCTAATTAAGCAGGGTTTTTTGCATTTTGAACCCTGAACTTTAGGGGTATTTATATTCTGAACCCTTGGTTTTCAACTTAAATTTTTTGAACTCTAAAATTTGTAGAATGAAAAAAAAGGACCCTAAAGTTTGTGATGTTGAAAAAAAGCTTGTTTCCCATTTTTGTTTTTCTTTCCATATTTAAATTTCTCTCCCGATTAGCGTCAAATTTCAAAGCTAAGGTTAAAACTGATATTAAAGTTATAATGAACTTCTCTTATTCATGTTAGAGTTACTTAAGTCCTGTACTCAGGGGTCTAAGTAGCCCTGACATGAATAAGAGAGGTGTATTATAGCTTCAATGTTAGTTTTAACCATAATCCTGAAGTTTGATGTCAAACGGGAGACAAATTCAAACATGGGAGGAAAACAAAGAATGAGACAAGCTGGGCTTTTTTTTTAAACTCACAAACTTTAGGGTTCTTTTTTCTTCATTCGACAAACTTTAGGGTCCAAAATATTAAAGTGGAAAACCAAGAGTTCAGAATTTGAATACCCCTAAAGTTCGGGGTCCAAAATACAAAAAACCCTAATTTAGCATGCCTTAATTATTGAAAAAAATACTCAAACTTGACACATACATATGAGTAGCAATCACGTCATTCTTATTCATCATAAAAGCATATCTCTTTCAAATTTTCCTCCCTTAGAAAGTACATAATTATGCCTATTGTACACTTGCATGAAACTAAGCAGGCTAAGAAGAAAATTGGATACAAAATTCTTACAGACCTCTACGACTAAAAAAAACATCATTCAAAACCAAAATATATCCGGAAGTAAAATAAGCTCCAATGTCCTTATGCCTTCTACTTGAATTAGAGAGTTAGTTATCCATGTAGAGCTTCATCCCATCATCAGTAGATTGATAGACTCTCTGTGTTGCTTCAGTTTCGTTCATGTTGATCACCGTAATATTGTTAATACTTAGTCTGCTCTTTAAACTTGTCTTACTTGATTCAACATATACTTATAATCTACTTGTATTCTTAAAATAATATCAACATAATACAGTTGCATCTTCTCTCGATTTACAAGATTCAAATTTGAAACGATATGATATAGTTTTGGAAGCAAGAAGTGGCACAAATTATTAGTTTAATATGGATCTTCCTTGTTTAATAACATTTTAATAATGTCCCTTCTATAAATCTAATTAGTTTGAATGTGTTTAACTACCTCCAACATACTACTTTGATCGCAAATTTTTAATGCAGTATTTTACTAAACGTTAAATATTTATACTTTTGTAAAATGTACTTTAAAAAAAACTTTCTTTGATTCTAGATATAATATGCCTTAATTTCAGTTACAATTCATTTTACAAAATATAAATAATCTCAATTTTTTTATTTTTTACTCTTGTATAACACAAAATTTTTTGGATTGATTAAATTAACTAAAATAACAATAACAAACTTTTAGCTATTCATAATTGAATCGGTTCCCAAAATTTTCTTGAGCAAATTAAAGGGATTGGATAATGAGATATAATAATAATAATCTATGGTTGGATTATGTGACGAAAGGTAAAAGTTTTGGTCCTTCTAAACGAATTATGACGTCGCAATTTTTTTTTTGGCCACACAGACAACACATAACATAAAACATACAACATACAATTATAGAAAAACTTTAAAACAAACAACACATAAAAGAAATCAGGTGCTGGTAACTGCCGGGAACCGTAATCTCCCTCTCGTGGCTTGTTTCGCCAACCTGTGAACAGAATCCACCACCTGTCAACCCACCTTCCTCACAACACCAGACTTGAAACTCTTACACCCAGTTAACAGGAAACCCCTAAACAAACTGTGACACTCTCCTGACTCTCCAGGCGAGTTCCAAAGAGCACGCTGGTCACCTCGGTTTAGACGCTTTTTCAGGTGAACACATGCAACCCAAGTCAGACTTTCCTCCTACAACTTCCTCTTCGTACCTGCAAAACAAACGTCCTGACATCTAGCCTCAGCTCGCGCACCTTTACATACTCGACGGTATCCACTTGAAGACTTTCATCCTCCTCTGGGAACTGCAAACTTGAAGATCCCGTCCATTTGTGGTGATTGTGGGGATACTCCTGCACACTGATCAGTCCCCTGTGAATATGTATCCGCTTTCTAGGTGACTATAACTCCTGCAGCTTTTGGAATTTGTCCCATCGGGGAAGAGAAAGCCTCATCCATTTTCATATCCTCCACACCTTTAGAATAGTTGGCCACAACTCGCATTGTCATAAACCTCATACTCCTTAGGTCGTAGAAAGTCAATATCTTCTTCTGCAAAACCTCCTTATAGGTGTTGTCCGAGAGGGACAAAGCATCGCCCCTAATGCTTGTCGTAAACATTTCCTTCTTAAACGAGTTAGCAAAAGCTTAGTCCTTTTCGACTGGATTGAAAGTCGGAGATTGTGTAGGACTTAGGCAAGTCTTACCCTCCACGCATAGCATTGAGGTTTTCTTAGGGGAGAGGGGTGGAATCCCCTCATACCCTGCTACATTTTCCCTCCCCTGCTCCTTAGGGAGATTCTTCCCTTCATTACCTTCCTTAGCTATCTTTTGCTTCTTTCGCCGAAGACTCGGCAATTCCGTTCCCAAACCTTGAACCCTATTGAGGCAAGTTTTTGACTCACTTCACGTTGTTGGTATAGGTGATGATCGTACATTCTTATCATTTTCTGAAACACTGGTTGATTCTGGGGCCTTATTAGAGGCCTCCACCCTCCCTAATTCTCTCCTAACTTCCAAGTTTGAAGGTTCTATCTCAAGCGCCCGAGCCAGCGCTTTCCTCGCTTCATCCAATTTCCCTAACTTAACATGTGCAACACCACTGCAGTGTAAAGCTTTAACATTGTTTAGTTCAAAATGTAACACAAACCCACAAGCTTCAATGACCTGAGCAAATCCTCCCAACTTCAATGTAAATGCAGCAATGTTCAAATTAAGCGATACGACCAACTCCCTTAATAACAAGTACTCTGCTTCAGACAGCGGTTCACTAACCCACACAAGTTGTAGTCCCTTCTCATACACACGAATAGCACTATGGTATTGTCCTTCTTTGAACACCCGATTACCTTCATCTTTAAATTCTGTCGCTTTATAGATAGCCTATCTAGGGTACTCCATCCGCTCCACAAAATCAACTAACTCCCTATCCACTACAGACTCCCAGGGCTCCATGACCTCTTATCCAGCCTAAACCAAGGACACACTTACAACTTAAACTCACGCCCACTTACAAAGGAGTTGGGTTACCAATGGAACAAACTACCAATTCTAAGCACAACTAAAGCTACACTACAAGCAAGCACTGCTAACACACTTTTAAACACACCCACGTCAAACAAGTAAACAAGGGAGAGGAAACTGTTCACCAGACACCAAACACCAAACATCAATCCCGAACTTGCAGATCCGGCCGTCGCTGGAATCAGGTATGAGCGACCGATGCCACCTTAACACCGCGACACCCACGACTATCTTCAGACTCCCGCAATCGAAGCCGAAACCCTCACAATGCTTGACACGACTCCACAATCGGGCACAAAACTGCCTGAAACAACATTACTACTACCCAACAGGGAAAACCGTTAAAAGGAAAGAGTAGATCGAGCGATGGTGGTGCCGGCGACAGCCACTATGGCCATCACCGGCACCGGCGGGGTTGCATTAAAGGAAGAGAGCCAGTAGTTAGGTTGTAGGTGGCTGCTCTCGGGGTCATTCTAATGTTGTATGATTTTCCCGTTTCATATTATTAAGGGTTATTGGATGCTAATATAAGTACCGAACATTTGGGGTGTTGGACAATAATACACTGAACTTTAACCTTGGACAATAATACACTGAACTTTGGGGGGTGTTGGACAATAATGCACCTAGAACGATTCCGGCAGTGGCTGACTTGGTGGCAATCTTACTTAATAGGTGGAGGAGATGAATTGACCCAAAAATATTTAAATTTATGATATATAAGCTAATCCACACATAAGCAAAGGGAATGAACTACGAAAAGAGTAAAAAAGCATAAAATCACATTTGCTTAAACGTGTTTTTGCTGAGAGATTGTTGTTGTAATTGTGTAAAATCACATTTGCTTGTGTAGATTAGTAGACATGTCATAAATTTAGATATTATTTGGCCAATTTATCTTCTTGATCAGCCCCGTAAGATCACCACCAAGTCAACCACCATCAAAATAGTTCTGGGTGCATTATTGTCTAATATCCCTCAAAATTTAGTGCATTATTGTCCAATGTCAAAGTTCAGTGCATTATTGTCCAATACCCCAAAAGTTCAGTATATTAGCATCCAATAACCCTACTATTAATGACGTCGTAGTTAGAAAGCACCTATTATTATTCGGTTGGATGCACCAAAATTTTGGATTACATTTAAGACATGATCTTGATTTGTTTCTATAGGTTAAACTTCCTCTCCTATTTCATTTTTTCAGCTATTTTTCCTTTTTTTTCTTAGAGTATGTTTGGTAGGGGGGAAACATTTTTTTGGAAAATATTTTCCCAATTTTCTAGTGTTTGGTACAAAAAAATTTAGAAAATCATTTCCAAAGAAAATCATTTTCCTCTAAAGAAAGGAAATTGACTTCCTTTATTCAACCTAGAAAAATCATTTTCCACCATTGATTGTTGGATCGATCTTTTTTTTTTGAGGGAGTTGGATCGATTTTTTACAACTAACTCTAACTGAAATTTGAGGCCGAAAATTTAACATTAACGGTTTTTCTTGAAATTTTGTAACACGATAGAATTGATTAAAAAACCTCAAATATAAATTTTTAGCTCAAAATATTTTTATTTGATAACATTTATCACGATATACGTCATATCAGAAGTTTTTGCCCTAAAATTAATTACTGAAACTTTTAAAAATTCAAATTGAACTGTTTGAATCAAAACTTTATGATTTGATAGTATGAACTAAGAAAAACTCAAATATAAATTTTGATCTCCAAATATTTTCATTTGTAACATATATCGCCACTTTTATCGACATTTTTTTTGCGGTTAAATATGACTTAAACTTAAGAGCAAAATTCAATTTTCTCAGTTTGTTACGAAACTTTACAGTACGATAGAAATGATTAAAATAGCTCAAATATTTTCATTTGTAACATATATCGCCACTTTTGTCAACATTTTTTTGCGGTTAAATATGACTGAAACTTAAAAGCAAAATTCAATTTTATCGGTTTGTCACGAAACTTTATAACACGATAGAAATGATTAAGAAAAGCTCAAATACGAATTTTGAGCTTGAAATATTTTCATTTGTAACATATATCGCTACTTATATCGGCATAAATGATCATTTTTCGAACAATAATTTATCTCCTACCAAACAAGGGAAAATTTGGCACGAAAAACCATTTCTCATGGAAAACAATTTCCTCATATTTCCTCTCAACCAAACACACCCTAATCTATCTCTTCAAATGGTGGTGTTACTTCCGGATACTCTAATCAAATTAATTTCATTTGTTGGTAGATGTCATCCTTTGTCAAGACATTACTAATCTTTTCAATCTCATCAATTCCCTCTTTTAACGGCATTTCTTGTTCTACCGTGTAGAAATTATATATTTCATTTACTCTATAGTAAAAGCGGGGAGCATATTTTGTGTTTTGCAAGCTCTTTTTTGTGTTTTGCAAGCTTTTATGTGTTTCGCTCCTCATAGCAAGTAGCAATTGTTAAATCAAGTGTCATACTGCTGTTCGGTTGTAATTTTTGTGGTTTTATAAGTTAGGGATGTCGGTCTCAGGGATGGGTGTGAGGCTTGATTAAGGTAATCGGTTCGTGTAAATGGGTTTTTCTCAAGTGCGGAAAGCGATAAATTATGTAAAGAAAGCATTTAAATCTAACCTAGACATGATAATAATAAAGAAAGCAATTAAAAGAAAGCAATAAAGAAAGCACTTAAAGGTGAAAGCAATTAAAAGGCATGAATGAAGACAATGAATGAACAATGAAATTGGGAACGAGAAATTATACCTTTGATGACTAATCTTCAATAAACCTTCAATCTACAATTGAATTTCCCCCGAACAAACAAGAAATTGTGGTTTGGATTACCAAGAATCCCCCAAATTCTCACTAGTAAGTAGAATTGGAGTTCCTTGACCCTCCTCCCCACTAAAAATGGAGTTGATTGTGGCTAACACTATAAAGCTTGGAAAACAAATCAACAATGGAGATTAGAGAGGAGAGAGAGAGAGAGAGAGAAAACTTGTAAAACACTTCAATGAAGAAAAGAGAGAGCTTGAGAGAGATTGAGAAAGCTTGAGAAAGTTGAATACTAATGCTAGAAATCAAAGAAAGCTTGAAGAATAATGAAGAACAATTGAAAATTTGAAGAACAATTAAAGAGAGATTAAAGCAAATAAAGGAAAGCAATTAAATCTAATCTACTCCTAAAACTACCTAGGCTAATTGATTCCTCTCTTGGATTAATACAAGTGGGTATTTATAGAAGAAGGAAAAATACAACCCAAAACCCTAGAACAAATCGCAGCACGCGCGTCTGCAGACAGAGTGGCTCGGGCGAGCCAGTGTTCTGGTTGGTGTCTTTGTTGCCCCAGAAGCCTGGCTCGGGCGAGCCACTGTTCTGGGCAGTTTTTCCCTGCCGACTTCAAACGCGCATAACTTCTTCATCCAAACTTCGTTTTAGGCCCGTAAGATATCGATGGAAAGCTCTCGGTGTGTACTTTAAGCTCCCAAAATTTCAGACCAATCGGAGTTGTAACGAAGGAGTTATGACTCAAAGGGTGAAGGCACACGTATTTCAAACCTTTGAGTTTGTACCATTCCCCTGTTTTGCGCCAATCTTGATATGGAATTTCCGGCTTCGGTTTCGCCTCGGCTCTCGGCTCGGGTTGACTTGGTTTGACTCGGCTCTCGGCTCGGGTTGACTTGGTTTGACTCGGGAAATAGCTCGGGATTCCCTAAAAACCTTCAATTAAGCCCAAACTTCTTCTAACTCCTTATTTTCCTACAAAACACTAAATCATTATATCTAATATATAAATAGGGGTTAAAACAAGCAAATATACCCTATAAAAGAGAAGAATTTCGGCTCGGAACGAGGCCGAACAACTGCCATCTGTCCACTTCTTTAGTGCCACCTGTTGTCTGTGCATTTTTCTTGTACATATCTCCATGTTCTGGTATGTGGAAGTTTCATTGTTTACAATTCTTTTTTTTTTTTTGCTCTTCACAATTTATAAAAGATTCACCTGGTGTGCTGTTGGGGTTTTCTCAATTAATTTTTATTAAAAATAAAATTTTATAAATTTATTATTATTATTATTATTATTATTATTATTATTATTATTATTGAGTTATTTGAGATTGAGAGAATTTTAGAGAAAAAGAGGGAGAGGAGAGAGAATGACAAAGGCAAAAATGTAATTTGGGGGCGACATTAGTAAAAAGGGATAACAAGAAAAAAAATATTTGTACTTGGATAAAATTCTAAAATTGGAAAGTGAGAACTATTTAAGATTTTTAAAATTTAACCAGTTTCTAAAGATTATAAATTTTTAAAATTTACTTTACATTAAAATAAGACATAATACTCCATATTAGAAGTAGTACTTAAAGTACTTAAAGACAGCAAAAGTTCACTCACAAGGTTTTTTTCGTTGTTTGAAGGAAACAAAATAGATCAAGTACTGGAATATAAATACACTTGAACTTAAAATATTACTCCCTCCCCTTTTTTTATTTGTCATTCATGGTTTTTAGTGTCAATCTTTAATGAATACTCCCTCCATTTTTTTATTTGTCTTTCACGCTTTTTGAGGTCCGTCTTTATCAACAATTTCACACATAATATTTTTATAAAGATATACAATATTATACTTTTCTAATAGTATTTTTTATAACGAATCTAACAACATCAATTTTGTATGATGAATCATTGTACAAATTAAGATATTAGCGGTCAGTTTTTAACACGATTACCAAAGTGACAATTAAAAAAACGGAGGGAGTAATTTTTAATACAATTATTTTAAAAAATATAATATTATACTTTTATAATTGTTTTTTATTACAAATCTAATGACATCAATTTTATATGATGATTCATTATACAAATTAAAGATATTAACAATCAAAATTTTTAACTTCTTATGAAATATATATATCAATAGAAATTAAGGGAGTAGAGCAATTTGACTGACCAGTGCAATGCATGGGCTTTCTAACTACTCCCTCCGTTTCATATTAATTGACGCTTAAACTAATTTTTTTTGTTTCAAAATAATAATTGTCACTTTCTATTTCCCAATACCTAATTTAATTATTGTAAATTTAATATTTATGTTAACTTTTTACTTTTTCAATCAGTAAAAACTACTGTTATTTACATTCTCTCACTATCTACACCTTGTTATCTGAAAAAACACTTTCGAAAATAGTGTTATTTAATTATGTGGGTAGTTTTTATAGTTAAACCTTGGTATGTAAAAAATTTTGAAATGTGTCAATTAATATGGAAAAGAGGAAGTGGTATTATTAAAAGCTAGACCATCTTGATTTTTTTCCAACCTCTTGCAATTTTTGTAAACTATTGTAAAGATTCTCCGTTTACACGTACATCTTTTTTGGAAGGTTATTCAAGTTGTTCTTTAGCGAATTTGTTTTTTTTAATATATTTGTTTGTTTGTATTAGAAACCATGTACTCCATCTGTTCTTTTTTATCTGTCATTTACGGTTTTCAGTGTCAATTTTTAATCAATAATTTCTAATATAAATGTTTTACAAAAAAATATAATATTATACTTTTTTAATAGTATTTTTAATACGAATCTAATGACATCAATTTTGTATGATGAATCATTGTATAAATAAAAATTTAACGGTCAAAGTTTTGACACAATTTCCAAGAACGACTAATAAAACCAAACAGACGGAGTATAATGTATTGCAAAAAGGATAATTATATAGTTTCGGATGGAGGTGCTAGCGCTAGTGGATGCTAGTTGGTTTGAAATTATGGAATCAAAATCAATAATCCAAAATCTCGCTCAAATAAAGTAAGGAGGGGTTGGAAGTTAGTTTTACCCCTAAATTTTGTAATTTAATTAGAGAAATTGGTTTCAATTGATCTAAAATTGAAAAATTGTTCACTACTAATATTAGTTGATGAAAAAGAAGTAGAGGAGGTTAGGCCTTTTCAATTAAATCCATTACAATCTAAATGCAAAAAAAAAAAATGTCTTTTTAATTATCCAGGACAAATAGGTTTGAAATTAGATCAACATAAAGGGCATCATAATGGATTCTGAATGTCCACATATAATACAACATAAGATAAATATTTCTTCTTTTTGGTACAGTTTCCTCGTTTATTTTCTTTCATATATAAACACAGATGAAATAAACAAAAAACAATATACACACCAAATTAATTACCACTATTATACAATGATAAATCAAACAGGATTTTCACAAAATGATGAGAGTGCATGAAGTAACTCGATCTACGGCATCCATGGTGGAACATATGCACAAACATTATAACATGAAATGAAATGGCAGTCTGAGTGTATCGATCTAGGCAGATTCTGGAGCACTTTCTGCCTCATTTGGCGTGGGAGTTGGATTGTTTGGTTGCATGGACTCTCTCACTGCTGCGTGAATCGACAAAATATAAATAAGCATTGTTCCACACAGGATTATTACCATTGCCTCTATTGTTTTCTGCATAACAAACGAAACATAGAAAAAAATAAGTACTAGGGAATTTCCAATAAAAACGAATGTCAACCTATATATATACTTCTAAATTGCTTTCACCCAGAATGATTATTTACCAGCTTGGGACTGTTTGTTTTAAGGTTGATGTGCTTCGAGGCAAAGCTGCACAAAATTATTCGCAATAATGTCAGTAAATTTCAAGCTACAGTAACGAGTATATACTACATGACACATGTACTACTACCTCCGTCCCGTAATGTTTGTCTTTTGGCTAAATTTTGACCGTTGATTATTTATAAATTACAATTAATTACGGTATGAAATTACAGCCATTAGAATTATATTTTACTAATTAAAAATTACACTGACGTAATTTCATATATAATTCATTATAATTTGTGAATAATTAACGGTCAAAATTTAGTAAAATGACAAACATTTTGGGACACAGTTAGTATATTTTCCATTCCTTATTATTTATTTCTGTGGGGTATATACAGTCAATATTTGTAAACCTTTTACCATGAATTGTTCAATGTATATGATGGTCTAAAATATAAATCAAAATCATTAAATTTGTTATAAAATATACTTTGAAATGAACATAATAATGTAATTTTCACAAATATTATGTTGAAAATTGATGGACAATATTAATATGGAACATTAAAAATACCCTATGCAAAAGGGCAGTAAGAGTTACAAAGCAGGTTAATGATTTGAAAATCTTAAAAAAAAATGATAAGTATATATTGAATCAAAATTGTTATTAATTAACCATCTTGAATTTCAATTAAATTTCTATAAAACCTATATTTACGCATATTTAAGTTATTATTAACATATGTTTCTATACTTTAAGGATTTTTACCACTATAAATTATATAAATTCTATTATTTATTAATATTTTTTCTAAATTTTTGAATTATGTATTAAATATGCAGTCTCCATTGTACTTGATATGATTTTATTATCATTAATATTTTTCGGCATATTTGACACATATTTGCTATCATAGTTATCAATATGTACAATGACTTTTAAAACATTATTTAAAATCATTAAGACATAAATTTAAACGATTCAAGATGATTATTTTAGCCATTTTAATTTAAACATATATCAGTAATTGTACTCCCTCCGTTTTTTCTTTAATTGTCGCATTGGTAATTGTGCTAAAAATTTTGACCGCTAATATGTTAATTTGTACAATGATTCATCATACAAAATTGATGTTGTTAGATTCGTTATATAAAATACTATTAGAAAAGTATAATATCGCATATTTTTATAAAAGTATTATGTGTGAAATTATTGACTAAAGATGGATATCAGAAAGCGTGAAGACAAATAAAAAACAACAGAAGGAGTAATTTGAGAGAGTATTATGAAAAAGAGAAGAGGCAGATGAAAGGATTGTTACCCCAAGGCGAGGGTAGTAAGACTCCAAGCTATACTTGCAGAAGCGGAAGCAGCGGGTAAACTAACGGGACCCCATTCATTTATGTGGTGTACTCCAAACGAACACGCCGCTGTTCCAACCACTCCCGCTAACAGTGAGAATATTAGGAAGTATGGTGTCGCTGCATTCTCCCCTTTTCCGACTGCCATCCATTATTTTACAGTTAATACTAATCCCTTATTTCTCTCTTTCAGAAACTCAATTGGAAAAGGATTTTTGGACGCAAATCATTTCAATTTTGAGGGCATTTGATGATGATAATAATAATAAAGACTATTTTTTTCGTACACCAACAGTACTAAGTTTCGGCCTATTTTCTGCTAACAGTATACCACTAATTTTAGGTCTAATAGTTCACGGAGACGCTCAGTGTAGAATCATGGTAGTGGTAGGTGGAAAACTTTGTTTACTATTGAAAAAAAATAGGTTGAAAGTTGGTACTGTCAGAATACAACAAAATATTATGAATTATGATTGTCGAGTACTCTCAAAATTGATATTATTGAACAACTACTCATATATGTATTCAAACTCTTACCTGGAGGATACATGATCATATATGTATTCAAACATATGGCAATTGGATCATATATATATGAATAATCGAGGAAATAAAAGATATAAGAGATAGTGATCACGTACAACTTCCATGGTCAATGATTCTGTTCATTGCCCATGCTGAGATGCCCATCACTATTATGTACATATAAAAGTTGATATGCAAGAGGCACATCGTTGAGAATCTTAGAGTCAAAGCCATTTTCTCCTTCAAAGTACCAACTGCAAATAAAACACTATATATACAATCATTTACAACAGCCAAGATACATAAAAAGTTGAGAAAGATTATCTGCATAGATAAATGATAGAGAACGCTGTTAGATTAAGGGTGTGTTTGGTTAGTCAAAAACCCTAGGGAAATGCTTAATTTTTCTATGTTGACTTATTCTCTTCATATTCGGGTGTAGGTTGACTTTGGGAAAAACTCTATAAGGGGTCTACTATTTCCTGCATTTTCCTAAGAAAAATTTCCATAAGGGGCTAACGGAAATTTTTTTTTCCGGGGAAATATTTTACATGAAAAATTTCCCTAGGGTTACTACCAAACGCTCCCTAAGTTTCAAATATCTAGCCGAAACTAAAATTCCCCAAATATGCTAAAAATATTCAATAATAATACGAACTACAATATATGCATTATTTACCTTGATAAGGATTTAATCCAAGGAGATATTTCCTTAGCACTTCTTCAAAAGTTGTAATCCAAGTTTTGAGAGGTCAGGTTAGATGATCAATGTCTCTTGGAGCTGTACGTATGAAGTGTTTTTAAGCTCCATTTTATAGAACACCAAATAATATACTTCTTAAATTTAATATCTTGTGGGGGAGATGCTAGGTAAGAGATGCCTAGATTAGAACAAAAGATTAGTCAACTAGTTGATAAACTATAGTCATATACGAAGAACAGTAACTAGTTGGTCTTTTTTAAAATGAAATTTCATGTCCTTACTTCAGAAATACAACCACCTAAGGACAACTCTTGATGAGGTTAGCTTCTTAGTACATAGCAATGGAATATCATTCTTGATTTCCAAGGTATTCATCAAGTGTCCTTAATTGGATTTTTTGCATTTTGGACCTCGAACTTTGGCGCTATTTATTTTCTGAACCTTTTGGGTTCAACTTTAATTTTTTGGACTATAAAATTTGTAGGTTAAAAAAAAAGTAGCCTAAAGTTTGTGGGCTGAAAAAAAATGCTCGTTTCCCATTTTTTTTTCCATGTATGAATTTCTCTCTCGATTGACGCGCATCAAATTTTAAGACTAAGGTTAAAATTGATATTAAAGTTATAATAAATCTCTCTTATTCATGTTGGAGTTACTTAAACCGCTGTATTCAGGGGTCTAAGTAACCTCGACATGAATAAGAGAGGTATATATATTGTAGCTTCAATATCAATTTTAACCATAGTACTGAAGTTTAACGTCAATCGGGAAATGAATTCAAACAAGGGGAAAAAATAAAGAAAGAGATAGGGGCATTTTTTTCAGCCCAGAAACTTTACGGTCATTTTTTTCAATCTGTAAACTTTAGTGTCCAAAAACTTAAAGTTGAAACTAAAGGATTCAGAAAATAAATACCCCTAAAGTTCGGGGTTCAAAATGCCAAAAAAAACCCACATTAGCTTATCATTTTAATTTTTCTCTTAGGACCGGATAAGAGTATCTGCCTATTGGATGCCTGCCTAAAGGATAACCACCAGCTAACTTTGTAAGCCCAAACAAACAAGTAAATACTAAACTGCTCATAAAATACCATGATCTATTAATCGTAAATTAATTGACAATTTGATTAAATTTTGACCGTTAATTATTTACAAACAACAATGGAAAACAATATGAAATTAAGGTCTCCATTACAATTGTTAGGAAAGTATCTTTCTGATGATGGTAATTTCATATTGTAACTCATTGTAATTTATGAGTAATTAACAATCAAAATTTAGTCAAAGGGTCAATTAATTTGGGACTGAGGAAGTAATAATTTACTTATTTCATCCCCCTGTTTGAGATCATCTATATATATATATATATATATATATAGCCGTCAACAATTGGTCTATTATGTTGATTTATTGAATCATTCATACTTTGAGCGTTTATATACTTGTTTTTAATTTAATTAATATTTAATTAATTTTCATTAAAATCTTTATGAACTTAAATTTTTGTCACATATGGTAATTGATTTTCTAAAAGCAAATGTGTGTCATTTATGACCTTTTATCCATTTCAATTTATTAAAACATTCATAAATTAATAAAAAGGTATTTTTGTTAATGTGTGTTTATTCCCAATCTTATTCACAATTTGAATTACAACAAAACAAAGAAGAATGTTTGTAATTTATAAAAGGATTATTGGACGCCAATAATACCAACTTTAGGGGTATTGGAGACTGATAATACCAACTATTTTCTTGGACACTAGTAGTACCAACTATCGACTTATTTTCCTCCAACAGTACACGAGCGAGTTGTTATAGTTTTAACTCATCGGAAAGATGACGTGGCTCCATGATGTGTGACATGGAAGGCAGAGGTTGGGTAGAAAATGTTGATGTGGACACTAACATGCCTTCCATGTCACATATTATGGAGCTACATCATCTTTTCGATGAGTTAAAACCATAACAATTCGGCAGTGTACTGTTAGAGGAAAATATGTCAATAGTTCGTACTGCTAGTGTCCAAGAAAATAGTTTGTATTATTAATATCCAATACCCCCAAAATTGGTATTATTGATGTCCAAAAACCCTTTATAAAAACATGTTAATTCTTATTCTCATTATGAATTCTTATTCCCAGTCCCATTACTCCAAAAAGAAATTTCAAATGACAGCCAAATTAAAGATTTTAGGATCTAGTTAATGACGTGTTGCCAGTTAAGCATATGGATTTTCAACATTTATAAAGGCATACGCTTACGCAATGTAAAATAATTAGCTAACCATCACCTGCTTAATATTTCAGGCTCAGGAAAAAGAAAAGAAAAGTTTACAACCCATTTTTACATAAATAATTGGCTAAAAATTATATAAGAGAGCTGTCAAAATCTCATAAAATATAGGCACTTGATCTAATTAAAAAGTAGAAGCATATAATAATAATCATCCTCAAACGAAACGTCCTTATAATATACTACCTCCGTTTTGTTTTATCTGTCGCATAGGGAATTGTGGTAAAAACTTTGACCGTTAATATCTTAATTTCTATAATGATTCATCATAAAAAATTGATATCATTAGATTCGTAATAAAAAAATACTATTAAAAAAGTATAATATTATATTTTTCTACAAAAGTTTTATATTAGAAATTATTGATTAAAAATTGGCACCGAAAATCGTAAATGACAGATAAAAAAGACGGAGGGAGTATATGGATGGGTTGCTTAAAGAATGCGGACCTCAAGGAAAATCTTTTGTCCGTTATATTTGATACAGCAGGTGAAGCAAACACAAAGGTCCGTTAGAGGCAAGGAGAAGGCTTTATGCCCCAAATTTTAAACTTTTAATTATTGAAAAAAGTACAAAAGTTAGTAATAGAAATAAATTAAAGATATAAATCATACTGATAAAAAAATCAATTTAAATTTTAAAATATTTACTTTTGAAGGCCCAAAAGTTTGTAATAGAAATTAAACCCTTTTTTGGCATCAACTAACGAATTAAGAAGACAAAACTACAAGACCCTTAGTTGTTGGCACTAATTGATCTGATGGATGCATATGACGTAACAATACAATTATTGGGCATGGATGCATTGTTACTATTTTTCAGTTAGCCGTTATTTATTAATATTAAGGCTTTCTTAGGCAATAATTATGGTTAAAGATAAGAATTATTGGATGATAATACACTGAATTTTAGGGGTATTGGACAATAATTCAATTAACTTTTTGTTTTGGACTCTAATACACTGAATTTTGAGGGTATTGAACAATAATGAACTCAGAACAATTCCGATGGTGGTTTGACTTGGTGGTGGTTTTACTTTGATGTTTAAGGTATTGCATGAGCATATAAAAATTTTTTATTGCGAAACAATACAACAATGAGTGAATCCAAATAGCTAATTCAATACACTACTCAAATTTGTTTTATATTATTCAATTGGATTTATTGTAGGGTTTTTGGTTGGGAAAAATCCGTACTGATAGCCTTGTGATTAAGAATAATCCAAAGTGACTTTTTGGCTGGTGGCAGTCTATACTTATTCATTATTTTCTCATAGTATCCCAAATTGAAATTCCGACATGATGTGGCAATCGGAGCACATGCCCTTTTAATTAAAAGCATGCCATGTCAATTTTTTTTAAAATTCTATTTTATCGTTTAACTTACATTATTCACCTTACACTTACATTATGGGGGAAAACATGAGCAATGAATCAAAAACAAGTCATGTCAATTTTTTTTAATTCTATTTGAACGTTTAACGATAAAATAGAATTTAAAAAATTTGACGTGACATGCTTTTAATTAAAATGGCACACCCTCCGGTTGCCACATCAGCATTCCGGTGCTAGAATTTCAATATGGGATGCTACGAGAAAATAATGAATAAGTATAGACTGCCGCCAACTAAAAAGTCACTTTGAATTATTCTCAATCACAAGGCCCTCAGTGTGTCCCAGCCAAAAACCCTTTATTGTATACCTTGAATATAATGTTTAATTCATATATCAATCAATGAATAGCAACAGTTAACTCAACAAACTACTCAAATTTGTTTAGCTCCAAAAAATTATGGGTATAATGTCAGCCTTTCTATGATTTTAAGTATCAGACCACGAATCATATTAGAGTTAAATCTATATCGGCCTGTTAAGCTCATTGGTGATTACGCTAGGGGTCCAATGGATAAACCAAATTTACTCGCTCTAAAGAAAATCCTCAACAAGTTACATGTCCTTGACAAGCGTCACCTATCAACCCTAAAATTTCAGTATATAAAATATTCTTTGCTTCCTCCGAGATTAGTAAACTTTCTACCTTTTGCGTGAGTTTGTAATTTGTCATCTTAACTACAAAAATACTTTGTCCAAAAACCTGAATATCAATTTGATTAATCATATCTTTGTCTAGACCATAAAAAATGCATACATGCAACTCATTGTTAAAATTAACATAATGGATATAAGGAATTCCAGAGCATCGCTGCATATATAGATCGAGTATGCATGTGATATTCAAAGGAAGAAATGTTTGATGATTTCAAGAGTATATGAGGGTATTAAGTATGTTGGAAGCATATATATATATATATATATATATATATATATATATAAAAGACAAGTTTAAGGACCAAAACAAGTTTTTAGACACTTAAACAGGTCGACGCGGACTAAGTTGAGACCCACACGGGTTGTGTTGGCATCCAAAACATCAGGTTATGTAGGACAATGCCATCACGAACTATGTCATGACTAACATGGGATGTGTTGTCCTTGACAATGTTATTTAATGCTCTACAACTATATTTCCAATATAACATGTTTTACTTGGTCAATATCATGATCGTCTTCAATGATTCTCACTAAGCTCCTTTTGTGAGGGTGCTACAAGTTTTTTATGACTCTTATTTCCCCCTATAAATAGGAGTGTTCTAGCCATTTTTAAGCACGCCAATACACTAAGTAGTATCAAGACGCATCAAACACATTTTTCGCTTTAGCATTTGTGCACGCAATACTTTAGAGAAAGTGAGAAACAAGCCCAAGTTGTGCTCCAAGTTAGGTTAAATACTTATCCCTTAAACATTTACATTATAGTAAATATCTATTAACAAAAATGAGTTTTTGTCCATGACTCTTTAGATGCACCGATAAGTGAATTCGTTTGGTCCATATGTTATACTCCATCTTGTAATACATACCGCAAGAAGATCAAGCAGTCCAAGCGAAGGTGATGAAGGAAACATCATTTTCCCAACAATCTTGAGAACGGTTTATTAGAAAAAAAATAGAGGAGACTAAAAAATCGAACATCCAACACTCAAGAAATTACAAAGATAAGTTTATTAATATCAATTTTTCATACATGTTTATCAAGTTTTATTAAACTTAAAGATCAAAAGTTTATTAATCAATTTTTTTTTTATCTATATGTATTGTGTTTGATATAGATGAGTAATTGATTCATGTGAATGGCAATATAAATTGTTGATATCTATATATTAAATTTTAGAATAAATCCTTTGAAAATCTTTCTCTCCCCCAATCCTGCTCTCTTATGCAATAGAAATTTAAACCGTTGATTTTTTTTCTGAACAAAATCTCGACCATTAAATCAAAAAATAACTACCATTGCAGTTATTATTCCAAAAAACGTCAAACAATTATAAATATATTCCAGCCCGTTCTTCCATCCCCTTTCCTTCCACTCTCTCTTTGATGACTCGCTGGGTTGTAGAACAAATGAAGCATTAAAAGGGTGCCCACAAAAGAAGAGAAATTAATATGAAGATGGGTGTTTGATCTTGTGATTTTTGAGGGCAGGATATGTAGAAAGAGAGAGAAAAAGATCCTACCTTTCACTGTTTTTTAGGGCTTTGACGATTAAAGATGAGAGAAATAGTAGAAGGGAGAGAGAAAGCTCATAACTGAAGTGTGGCAATGATGGGCGGTGGTTAGGGTTTGAGAGAGTGTGAGTGAAATTAGAACAGAAAAGATAGAATGGGTGCTGGGTAGGGAGAAAGGGCTTAGCAGTTGGCCCAAGTTTAATCAAGCTGTTTTTTCATTTATTTGTTATGTTTCTTTTTCAATATTCACATTCCATTGTTCGCTTTTTTTCAAAAATCAAAATATAACTTTATTCTATTCAATACAACGCCTTTGTATTTTATGTACTTAAAATTTATTTTAGGAAAATAAATTACCAATGTTTGGATAAGAATCAACGGTTGTGAATATTTAATTTCATTGCTCTTAACTCTTTCAATGCTTGCTCTCTAGGGTAAACCTTCACATCCGAATTGAAAGTGAAGCCATTGACTCGATGGAATATATTACAAGTTACAAAAATATGAACTACGTACAATTCACTATGATTATTAACTATCTTGGTTGTATCATTGTTCGTTCACTTAAGCACACAATTTGGTAAAATTAGTTATTTTTTCATATGATAATAGTTATGAAATAGCAATAATATTAAAGAATATTGTCCTTAATTAATGCTAAAGATTTATGCGTTGTTATGTGTAGGAGCCGGGAAAAAAATTCCATTGGTGCCCTACGCGGTGTTAGGCGAGTCGAAAGAGGTCTCTAGTCTTTAAGGGATTTAAATTGAATTTTTATTAATCAAAATGTTCAAATGCAATCTTGAATTTAATTATTTTTATTTCCAGAAAATGTCATTACTAAGAAAATAATATAACACAAAAAACGAGGAGAATCAACGGTGAACCGAGACCTTAACTTTCTGATTCGTTTCTTTCTGTGATATTACTTCCCGTGCAATTAAAATTTTCTAGAAATAAAAGGTAAAATTAAAAAAGAAAGCGAATGAATCAAATTGAATGAATTATAGAGTCGCCAATTAATTTTTGTTGAGAATTAATAAACTCAAATTAGACTCCGCAAACCGCGAACCATGAGATTCGGATCCGGGGGTAAGGTTACGAATTCGAAAGTAAAAACCTTCGAATCCGCCCATTCAAAGAGCGGACTCTACTAAATCGGTTCGTTAAAGAAGAGAGTAGAAGAGGAGAATTAATTAGATTAATTTAAATTATTTAGATGAATGCGAAGAATTAAAGTACGAAAATAAATAAATGCGATGAATAAATAAAAGCAATAAACAAAACACAAATAAATAAAGAACGAAATTAAAGTTATCTTCTCAAGCAATCCGATTTAAATTAGTCATAATTGATATTAGCATCAGGATTATAACAGTATAAGTGATTACAAGAAAATAAAAACGACAAAAAATAATACCAAGTATGGATGTATACAAATGAAGAAGAGAGAAGAAGGAGAAGAGGAAGAAGAAATCACCTAGTGTCAATACTGATTTGGTGTGCCAAAAATGATGGGAGTGAGGCTGTATTTATAGGGGAAATGAAGTGAGGAAACTAGGGTTATAAAATAAAGAGAGGTAGCTGGGCCGTTCTGATCAGCAGGAGGCCCAGTATGTTGGAATAAAAGGAAGCGGGCCACTGCGGACCAGCATGTTGGGTTATTTTGGGCTACCTAATTTCAAACGACCATAAATTTCACATCCGACCTCCGATTAACTTGATTCAAGTGTCGTTGTAAAGCTTGTAATGAGTACTTTTAGCTCCCAAAATTAGAAAACTCATAGAGGTCGGTGGAAAGTCGGTAATTTAAAGAAAAGGCTCAGGTACATGAACAAATGGCTGAGTTTTTGGAATATTTGAACGCGGATGGACCAGAAATGGAAATGGGCTAATGTGAAAGGCCTTTTTTGTAGATGAATATTTATTTGGGTTTTTTGTGGATTTTTCATCATTTATGCATTTCAAGAATACTTGGCATTTAATCCTAAAAAATAAAAAACGCTCAAAATAAATTACATAATTATAAAGCTTAACTACGACAAAATTCAACGTCTACACTTCCCCATCGCCATCACCCTTGGAAGACTCTTTGTCAGATTCCTCTTTGTATGAATCTTTGTCGGTCTCTTGATACGGACGCTTCTCTATTTTCTTCATCAGTTTTGCGATCTGCTCACTTTGTTCGCTGATCTTCTTGTCTTTCTCTTCACTTTCCCTGACGAGTCTGTTTAGCATAGCCTTAAGTTCAACTATCTTTTCTTTCATGTTGACAGCCATCATGTCGCATGAATCGAAGGTCGAATTTGACTTCTTGGAGAAAGAGATGAGTGGTAGAGATGTTCCATCGGGCGTGCCAAATTTGTAAATACAAATTTCGAGTCTAAAATAAATAAAGACAAGAAATTGAGAAATAAATTAATTTGTATTAATATTTGAATGTATGCGAGTTCAATCTCTGTATTAAATACAATGTAGTAGTCCTCTGATTCGATCTCCTGAAATTTGGGTGAGTCGAAGGCGCGGGCGCTTGATCTCAATCTCGAATGCAGGCATAGTTGAAGAACTCTGTTGCAGTTCTTGAGCGTTGATCTCCTTAGAGCTTGGTAGCTGAAGGCTGCTCGAAGGTTGACCGTTTGCAGGTTGACTGTTGGTTGCAGTTCTTCAAGTTCTTGGATGTGAGGGCTTGAGTGTTTGGTCTTGATCGATGAACCAGAAGATGAGTGTAGTCTTTGATGTGAAGAACAAAAGTTGTCGCAGGCGTTGGTCTTTGGCGCTTGAGAGTTGGATGTCGCTTGTAGTTCGATCTTCTGAAAGCTTTGCAAGTCTTGCCGAAGAACTCTGTTATTTTTCTTGATCAAGACGTGTTAAAGACATGGGAACTCGATCTTGAGCTTCTGCAGACTTGATCCTTGGCGCTTAATAGCTGGAGGTCGCTGGCAGTTTGATCTTCTAAAGCCTCTGGATGTTGACCGCCGAATCTCCAAGCGTAGACTACCAAGTGTGTTGCCGAAGAACTGTGTTGTTGCTCTTCATCAAGACGTCATGAAGACTTGGAGACTCGAGCTTGAGCTTCTGCAGACTTCGATCCTTGGCGCTTGTTAGCTGGATGTAGCTGGCAGTTTCATCCTCTGAAGTCTCTGAAGTGCAGAATGTCCGGATAGTTAAAAATGAAGGGGATCACCCCTATTTTTAGGCTCTAAAGGCCTAGCCCCTAGGGTTTGAGTTGGGCTAAAACTTGAGCCCAAGTTAATTAATTATTCCGTTAATTTTAAATAAAGAGATAATTAATATTATTTTATGCATTATCTTTGACAGGTGTCATGATATTATTGATCATGATATATTCCATTTAAAATTCAATTAAATGGACTATCATAATTAATTTAATACACGGTGAATAATAATTGGCCAAATAAATTTAATTTATTTTCCACGTGTCATTTTTTAATTGGTCGACAAATTTTTGCCTCCTACACCCGTGACAGCATGCGGGATGAGTGCTCCCTTTTCCAAGCCAAGCAGGCCACAACCGCACCCTCCGTGATCACGTGCGTGACCCCCATGATTTCAATTAATGAAACATGGCATTTAGCTCTTATTTAAGGTTTATTTTGTCATTACTTATTGTAATCTTTTGTCCCAATTTTGGCATGCTTAATACTCTCTCTCTCTCTCTCTCTCTCTCTCTCTCTCTCTCTCTCTCTCTCTCTCTCTCTCTCTCTCTCTCTCTCTCTCTCTCTCTCTCTCTCTCTCTCTCTCTCTCTCTCTCTCTCTCTCTCTCTCTGGATTTTACTTTGGCCTGTAAAAGTTGTGATTGAGGATAATTAGGCCCATTTTTAGTAAACTCTCCTTGGGGTTTAACTCCACTCCTTTTCCTATGAATAGGTGATTGGAAAGAGGAAGAGCTTAACTTTAGTGATTAATATTATGGTATTTTTAAGACAACTCTCAAGACTCTCATAAACATTAATTTCCTTTATCCAAATCACTAACTTGGTGGTGATTTTAAGCCAATCCTTTATAGAATTGTGGTGGAATTCCCCTTTATCAATGTTAGAAAATGATGTTTAACCGGCTTGAATCTTCATCATCTTCACTTGGCTTGACTTCTTGATCTTCTTGCGGTATGTATGACAAGATGGAGATATAACTTAATAACCAATGGTGAACTTGTTTGGATATCGCTAAGAGTCATGGCTTCGAACTCATTTTCCTTAAGAACTATTTACTATACCGTAAATGTTCCGAGGGATAAAACTTAGCACTTGTAACACTCAAGAAATAGATTCTCACTTGAATCACTCTAGTATAGCTGCAGTCTAGACAAGAATGAGGTTGTGATTAGCTTAGAATGGTGTGTCTCAAATAGCTTAGGATGTCTCCTATTTATAGGAGATTACCACCCACTTTAGGATACCCTAGTCAAAGGGTAATCAAGAGCCTTAATGATGAGATTATGTCCTTAATATGACCTTGACCAAGTCAAGTCATATAGCTGTTGCAATCTCATAATAATCGTGCTTAATAACGATATCAAGCACTAATTACACAAAAATATATAGCCGTTAGCAATTAAAACAATCCTGGCTTTCAACACGACCTGTGTTGAATCAACACGGTCCGTGTTGGCTCAACACGACCCGTGTTGAGCCCAGAAATTGTTTCCTTGCTCTTTGAAAGGCAACACGACCCGTGTTGCTTCCTGTTTCACCCGTGTTGATCATATTCTTATTGTTTCACTTATATATGATCCTTATACTTGATATACTTTATTCTTTAGGCTATATAATTGTCTTATACTCTTGAAATATTTCCAACAATCCCCCGCTATTTCAAGAGTATGTAAAACCCTTGAAATAACTTTACTTAGAGAGCTTAAACCCCCGCTATTTGAGATATACCTTAACTTATAATCACCAGAGAATCCTTAAAGCATATGCCTAATGAAAAGTAGATTACTCTTTGAACTTTTCAATTAGTGTATATGAGCCAAAATTGTGTCCAAATCACAAAGTAGACATACACTAGTAGAATTGGTGCCCAAAAACGTCTGGAATTGGCGTCTGATATGGGTGTAAACAGAAGCCAAAATGGTTTTGGCGTCTGATTAAAACGGACGCCAAAACCTAGTACGCATTTTTTAAAAAAGCGTCTGTAAATGGCGTCTGTTTCAATCAGACGCCACAATTGTTGCAGACTACGAGGGTTGTGTCAGACCAAGTTCGGCGTCTGTCTGGCATGAAACAGACGCTGTTTTTTATGCAGAAACGGCGTCTGTTTCATGCCGCATGCACGCCATTTGGGTTCGAAACAAAAAAACTTAAATGATATATATTTGCATTTGTAATTATAAAATAACGTGAATTCAATAATGAAAATAATTAGAATAAATAGTATATTTTGAGTGTTCTAATTATAAAATAAAGCGTAAAAATTAAGATTTTGTATTTGTAATTAAATTGTTTAATAAGAATTGTAGAGACATTAATAATGAAAATAAATACATTTTATATAATAGTAAATGATATATATGTGCAAATATTCATGTATGTACAATTTCATATATATATATATATATACATTTTATAGAAATAACAACAATAAAATGATAATGAATATTTATTTTAACAAATAAAAAATATAATACAACTTTATTAATGATATTTTTTACTAAATTAAATGATACAAACAAAATAAAAACCTAAATTACAATTAATATATGACTTCAATATTTTTCAATCTTGATTTTTCAATCTTCAATCTTGTATCTTCAATCTTCAATCTTGTATCTTCAATCTTCAATCTCCAATGTTCAATCTTCAATTGTAAAATTTTCAATTTATCAATCTTGGATGGATTTGAGGTGTTGTGAAGGTTAGGGGAAATGAGAGAATTGATGAGAGAAGATGAGGGAAATGAAATGAAGATGGGTGGGAAAAATTCGGAGGGAAGTTTGAGGGCTCAAGGCTTATATAAGTGCAGACAAAATGGCGTCTGTTTTCCCGCCAAACAGACACCATTTTCAATTTCAATTATTTAGGCGTCTGTTTGGCGGGAAAACAGACGCCTAAATTGGGTAAATTTTTGAAAATTTTTCGCTGCTGGCTGGCGCGCGCTATTATTATTATTATTATTATTGATATTATAATTGATACTATTATTATTATTGATGCTATTACTGTTATATATTCTTAATTTTAGTTATAACTAATTATGATGTATATATGTGTATATTTTTTAGGTATAGCTAATTATTAATTATTATTATTATTGTTAGTTACATTGTAATTTTTTCTAGGTAGATAATTTAATTAATATATATATATATGTTTCACTCTCGATTATGTTGTTAATTATAATTATTCTCATATGTACGTACGTGTTATTATATATATATATATATATATATATATATATATATATATATATATATGTTAATTAAGTTAATTAATTTGTACGTATGTGAAAAATATTTCGATGTTTGGATTAAATCATGTACTAGCTAATAAGTATGAATGTAATTAAGAAAGAGTTTAAATGTTTTGTTCGTCTATACAATGTAAAATATAAACACAATTAAAATGATCGATTAATGTCGTCACACGGCGGCGGCATCGTCATCATCACTTTCGCTCTCCTCCTCATCGTCGTCATTATCACCCTGATTCTGGCGTTGTGTCAATTCTTCGAGGCTATGGAATAGGTATTGGCCTCCTGGGATACAACAACAATTTGGAAATTAAAGGTATGAAATACAATCAAAATGAATTAAGTAATTATTGGAACGTGTAATTAGTAATTTAATTTTGTGTTTATGGAAAAAAATATGCTTACCTGGGTAAGCATATAACGAGTCCTCGGGAGGAACGGTGGGCTGAGGTTGTGGGGTTTGAGAGGCGGGTCCGGCGAGAAATGCTGCGGGTGGGCGCGGTGGAGGAGGCATCCGATGTATGGCACTTGACTTCGGAGGAAGATCCAGCGAGGAAAGGGCTTGCGGCTCTCGACTTGTTTGTCACGCGCAACATTCTTTGCATTTGCAACATTTGTTGCATTACTTGTTGCCTCACCTTCTCTTCCAAGGCTGCGTCAGATCGGCGCCGTTGTTCCTCTAATTCTCTCTGGAATTGTTCCTGCAACATGCGCTTATCTTGTTCGCGTTGTTGCCTCTCTTCCTCGAGTTGACGCTGAAGCTCTCTTTTCAGCTCCGTAATAGAGGCTCGGACGTCGACGTTATCGGTGTTATTACGACGTCGTGGACGTCTCCTCGATGAGATGTAGGGGAACTGCGTTCATAGCTTCCCCCACAACCCCCATGCCCACGACGTGTCCCCGACTTTGCAGTTGTTTGTCCAACCAGAACTCGTCTCCAGACATAATGGGAGTTTCTGGTTGACCGTCCTCCCGTTGCTTTGCATCCATCTCTCTTCTGTACGATTTATAATCACTATGCATCGTCTCCTGGTCGATACAAAGAAAGAGTAGTTGGAAAAAGTGAATTAAAGTTAATGTTCATACGTGTACGTACGATTATAATAACTTAAATATTGGATGATGAAGGTACTTACCCCAAGCTGGCGGAACCTGTCGTGCACCCACTGATTGGTGCCCTGCTTCATGTGGGTCGCTTGGAATTGCTCCCATATGTCAGGGTCCTTTCCATCGTTTTTTTCTTTCTGTACGTAAGTGCGAATATAAATTAAACGTTAAATTAAACCATAACTAAAGTCAAAATTAAATTCATAATTAACTTACCAACTTCTCTCTGACGATGCCGAAGGAAACTGGGCCCCTTGTGTGTGATGGTGGGCCCTTATCTTGGTTCATTTTCCTCGCCTTGCTCATATTCTTGCTCTTCTCGACGAATTTGGGGTCTTGCCAATGGGCAATGAATTTCTCCCAAATCTCGTCGTCGACAATCCATTTGGGTTTGCCCCTCCCCGACAACCATCTTTTTTTGGATTTGCCGATAGCGTCGCGTGCGATTTGGGCCCTCCTAAGGAACCAATCACGTATATAGGTCTCGTGTTGGTCTTCCCACCAAAATTTTTTCTGCATTCAAACCATACATGAAGAATTAAACATGCAAATAAATTAAACCATTGCACTATACACTGATTCATGTTAATATATCTGAACGGCCACACACCAGATAACCATACACAAATATACACGTACGCATTATATATATATATACAAACATACACCGATATGAAAGACAACGTACGTATGCAAAAATCTAAAGAGATAAAAATGTGAGAGTTTTACCCTGAACTCGTCGTATATCAAATCCACCGTCCTCTTGGGCACTTTGCTCCATACCGGCCAGAACCCTCGAAAATTCTGCTTTACTATGTCCATGATGGCCCTGGTTGCGTGTGCCCCATATGGCGCCACACTTAAATCAATTTGAAATGAAACATCGATTAGATTGAGGCATACAAAATTATATATATTTAAACACAAATTAAGTTATAAATGCATAATCAAAGTTCAGATTGATACTCACGCGCCATTACAAGGTCTAATGATGAACCTCCCATCCGGTGTTTTTTGAGCGTCCGCGACGTTGATTGAATTCGATATCGTTCGGAGATATCGTTCCCCGACGTTTGGGTAGTGTCGCCCTCCCCTTCAGTCCGCGGCCCACCCTGTTCGGCCTGGGGTCCATCCCCTTCAGTTTGGGTACCCCCAACATCAGTTTGGTCACCCCCATCATCAGTTTGGGCCCCTCCCTGAAGCCCCTGAGCATAAAACCCGCCCATCGTCTCGTTCCCTGCTGGCACAGTACTACCCGCAAAGAACGGCATGAGCTCCAGCGTCGATGGGTCTAGCTGTGAAAAGAAGTCGTAGTTGCTTCCCTCGGGTTGAGAAGCAGCTTCATGACCTGGATCAAACTGGGGAATGTATGGAGTCTGTGGGGCCGATGAAGAACCACCCCTCGTGTTCGGTCTAGACCCACCACGGGTCCGAGGTCTGCGTGATCCGTCTCTTCCTGACATAATGCAACTGCAAAATAAAAGTAGAATAAACATTGAGTTAGTATCAGGATGCACGAAATAAAATGGTTGGTACTGTGAACTAGTAACCACTCCCAAACAATATAATGTATTAAAAGAGATCGACCACACATTGAGGTAGAATATGAAAAACATTGAATTAGTTTCACTTAGGCACACAATTAATTCGTTTCACTTAGAAAATAGAATACATAATATGTGTTCGTTGAAGACAATATTGTAACACAATCAAAATTCGATTACTGTATTGTTATTTAATAGTCTTCGTTGTCTTCATCGTCCTCATCAACCTCGTCATCGTCACCCTCATCATCTTCGTTATCCTCGATGTCTTCATCGTCCTCATTGGCTACATTAGACGTATTACCACCCACTATTAATTGTGCGTTGTCCATGTCCGCAACCTCATCGAACACCCCTTCAATAGCGAGTACTTGTGATACGGTACCGTTATTGGGGTTGATCGGGACAACAGCTCTTGGTTGGTCATCTTGGATGGCCAATGGAAGGGTGAACTGCTTGTACTGTGCATAAGATGGTTTGTTTGGAACCACAACCCAACAGTTAGCTTTATCTCGTATCCCTGTCGGGTAATTCATGAACAACACTTGGGTTGCGCATCCTGCCATGATAAATGGGTCATACTTCGATGCAAATGTCCTTGTGTAATTCAACAAACGGGCATAACCTTGGTGAACGTACACCTCGCATCGGGTATTGTCAAACCAATCACATCTAAACAAGATGCTTTTCTTGTTGACAGCCCAACATATTCCGGTCTGATGACTTGGAGAACACCATAGAAGTCATCGACAAATCCACCGCCACCGTGCCTTTGACACACACCCCGCACTATCTGAAGCCACCGAGTTACTCCTTGCTTGTGTGAAATAAGAACCCGTTGATTCGTAAGCACTCCGGTAGTCACTTTAGGGAAGGCATTGGGCTAATCGATAAAGGTGTTCATGACGCCATCTTCGTAAACCAAGCGCCCAATTTTCCTACATTTGGAGAACCGCATAAGAAGTTGAATGGTTTAAGTTTTGGCTACATATGGTCAAAATTGAAATTATGTAAATGATTGTTTTACTCACAGATAGCTAATAAAACCATTGAGCGAACTCTGCTTCGATCATCTGATCCAATTGAGTGTCCGTGGTGTTCGGAAATGAAGTCAACTTGTAATTCTTAAACAAGCTGCGAGGGAAGCAAGCTCATTAATTACACTTATAATACATATAAATTTAATGAAGTCGTTAGTGAGCATTATTGCTTACTCTAAGTAGTGGTTGACTTCTTTGCAGTTCAGTAGAACATGAAAGTGTGCCGCTTTATACTCTTGATCGCTGAGCCACCTCATGTTTACACCTCCCACAGGGCTCCCACTGTCCTTAAAAACCGACAATAACATAGGCTCATCCCCATCGTCCTCGTTACGCATACTTGTTGATGTAGAAGACGATACATTATCCGTCCCAAAGTATGTAGATGCGAATTGGGAAATCTCAAACATGAGGTACGCTTGGGCCATAGATCCTTCAGGGTGTGCCTTGTTCTTTATTTTCTTCTTCAACCACCCGAAATACCTCTCAAAGGGATACATCCAACGATATTGAATAGGACCACCAAAGAATGCCTCCTGGACCAGATGAATGGGCAAGTGTTCCATTACGTTGAAGAAGCCGGGTGGAAATATGGTCTCCAGCTTGCATATTATTATGGGAATTTCTTTTTCAAGCCGGACTAAGTCACTATGCTTCAATGTTGTGGAGCACATGCTCTTGAACCATTGGCTTAACTGAACGAGTGGCTCCAACACATCATCGGGAAGTGCCCGGAACGCAACAGGTAACAATGTCTGCATGAACACACATGATCATGGCTTTTAAAGTTTTGAAACCTTTACCTAATGCATCAACACACGGTTTGGTTCAAGCATAAGCGCCCAAGAACGCAAATGCGCCTGGCCATAAACGTCTGTTCGCTTATCCTCAGGAAGAACATATTTGGCTCTGGGCTGTAGGGGTTTACCGTTAGGACCAGGCAATAGATGGAGTTCCGGCCTATCACATATGTCTGCCACGTCCTTCCTTGCATTTCCATCATCCTTCGTTTTGCCGTCCACCCCCATCACCGTGTTTACGATGTTGTCCACAAAGTTCTTCTCAATGTGCATCACATCTAAGTTGTGTGGAACCATGTGATCCTTCCAATAAGGCAACTCCCAAAATATACTTTGTTTTTTCCAATTATGAGCATTCTCTCTGAATCCCGGGACAACAAAGTCGCCATTGGTAGTCACCTTGGGGAAGTGCTTCACCTCCTCGTAGATTTCATAACCGTTTTTCCTACGGTGGGGCTTCTATCTGGGCAAGTGTGCCCCTTTCGAAATGCCTTTCGATTTCTTCTCAAAGCATGCCCCTTTGCAAGAAACTGTCGGTGACAGTCAAACCACGAGGCTTTCCTCCCATGCTTCAGACGAATTGCTTTCAAACCATCCATGCAAACAGGACACGACATAGCATCATGCGTGCTCCACCCAGAAAGCATGCCAAGGGCTGGAAAATCATTCACCGTCCACATCAAAGATGCCCTCATGTTAAAAGTCTGTCTTTTGGAGATGTCATATGTTTCAACACCAACCCATAAGCGTTGCAGCTCGTCCACTAAGGGTTGGAGGAAGACATCAATTTTATTTCCGGGGTTCTTCGGACCTGGAATAATACACGTAAGAAACATGTACGGTGTTGTCATGCACAATTCAGGTGGCAAGTTGTAAGGAGTAACTACAACCGGCCATATCGAATAAGACCTCCCTGTCATGTTGAACGGGCTAAACCCATCCGCACACAGGCCCAGCCTTACATTTCGCGTTTCCCCCGCGAACTCTGGATGCACGATGTCGAACATTTTCCAAGAGGCGCCGTCCGACGGATGGCAAAGTACACCTTCCTCGCGCTTGTTCTCCGCGTGCCATCTCATATGCCCGGCCGTATTCTTCGAGGCATACAGACGCTGCAATCTAGGCGTCAAGGGAAAGTAAAACATTTTCTTGTACGGGACGCCTTTCTTTGTCGTGGTTGAAGATTTCTGTGGCTTATACCAAGGATGGCCACAAAATTTACATTCAGTGAGATGTGCATCGTCCTTATAGTATATCATGCATCCAGTAGGGCAAAAATCAATTGTTTCATAGCCCATCCCCAACTTCTTAACCTTCTTTTTCAACTCATCGTAGTTTCTAGGCACTAGGTTCGGCTGGGGACAGCTCTCGCTCATCAGTTCCATGATATCGTTCATTGCCTACTCCGACAAATTGTGCTTCGACTTCTGACTTATCAACCTCACGGCAGTGGACAACTCAGTATGGGTCGTACACCCTTCCCACAGAGGCTGTTGAGCATATTGTAGCATATCATAAAATTGTTGAGCTCCTGCATTAGGCGCCTCATTCGCCATGATGAAATCATTCATCATCTCTTCCGCTCACAATGAACGGTGGTGGTCGGTTCCTCGTTTGTCGGAGGACTACCTGCAGACGGTTCCCAATCACCTTCCGCATCGTCACCACTGTCATCCTCATCATCAAAGTCACCCCATTCTTCACCATGGCTCGTCCAACACCAATATTGTTCCATAAACCCTCGCCTATACAAATGTTCTTTAACTTCTTCAGGACTAAGTCCGCTCTTATTCTTGCACTTCACACATGGGCACCGATACTTTCCAGTCCTCGGATACTCATACGAATTACTCTTTGCAAATTCATCAAACATAGCTACCCCAGCAGCCCATTCAGTCCTGATAACCCTCCTACCCGGTTCAAACCTCTCGTACATCCAACGGCGATGTGGGGGCCCGTCCATAATGTACGTGAATCTATTATTCAAGCCCACCATGAATTTAATTAATAATCGAAAACAAATTATTCAAGCCCACCATGAATTTAATTAAGCTATGTCACTAGGCAAGAGGATCATGTTATTATCCAAGGAGAGTGTGTTTGTTAACTGTTAATCTATGGCTGAAAAAGACTTTCATGAGTCATACCGACTCTCCTTTATTCGTTTGGTTCCTAAAAAGCAGCGCAATTTTCCAAAGTGAACTTGCACAAGGGCTATACAGTGCTCTGGGAGTAAGAAACATTAGATTCGATACAATGGAGTGTTTATATTGTGCAGATTGAGCGGTAGCAAGACAAGGTGGGGTTGAAAGAGAAGCTCATGGTAAAGAGTCTAATAGAAATGCATGGTGTTGGATTTCTATATATTAGACCTTTTACTATGAGCTTCTCTTTCAAACCCACCTTGTCTTGCTACCCCTCAATCTGCGCAATAGAAACACTCCATTGTATCGAATCTGAGATGTTTCTTACTCCCAAAGCAGATAGCCCTCGTCAAGTTCACTTAGGAAAAATTACGCTTTTAGGAACCAAACGAATAAAGGAGAGTCAACACGCCTCATGCAAGTCCCTTTCAGCCATAGATTATCAGATCACGAAACACACACTCGTTGGACACTAACAGGATCTAAACTCAACCTCTTTTTATGACATATATATATAAATTCCCCTACTTACTACCTAAATTACTATCATAAATAACCTATTCACTAAGTATGTAGCTACTGGTTGTTGAGTACTTACGTAAGTAAATATGGATGTACGTGACATAATTATTTACATAATTTATGTCTTCGTTTGGAGTTATGAATAATTAAGTTAGCACTTAGGTTGGATTAGCAGCAAATTTCCGCGCGCAACCAACTTTAAACGCTAACTCACTTACTAATAACAACCAAAATCATCCAAACTCAACCTCCTTTTATGACAACTAATTCTTATAAACTTATTAACAAAACTAAACAATTATAAATAGTTTTATAATTAAATTTAATACGTACGTAATAATAGTTTATATATAATAATTTTTTTAATATTATTAACTTATTAACTAAACAAATTGAATTATAAATTCAACCAAAATTGAATAATAGTTTATATACAAACTAAATATGTATTCCTAGCTAATTGTATATTGCTAACTAATTAAATAGTTTTTAAATTTCCTAAAAACCATCCTAAAATATAACATATTTTTTACTCAATCAAAACACATTATAATTTCCCACAAATTTAGAACATACAAAACATTCAAAATTCATATATATTACATACTAACGTTTATATAATGCTCAAAGTTAAACAAATTTTACATGCATTAATATATATATTCTTTTGGAACAATAAATATAATAATGCATATTTTAATTTACTTCAAAACATATAAAATTCAACATTATACTCAACCTAAACATATTTACTTATATACTTCACAACATTATAAATTAAAACTAAAACTTAAACTTAAACATAACACAATCAATTAAACTCAAACTAAAACATACAAACAATACATCATGAGCCCTAATTTCACAAATAAAATTCGAAAACAACATCCAAAATATATTACAATTCATACAAATTAACTAAAACTGCTCAATTTCTCAACTTATACTCACTCAATTAACCAAATTAGATCTAAAATTATACTCAACAAAAAATAAACTCTACAAATATTCAAATTTTTCGTTTTTCATCATATTTTAATCAAATTCTTACAATTTTTCAAACTTTTCACAACAATAAGTAAATTATAACAGATCTGAAACAAAAACTACCTGTTGTTTTGATTGAACGCCGGTGTTTCTCCTTCTTCGTCTTCTCCTTCTTCTCGCTTCTTTCTCCTTCTTCTCGTCGATGGCGCCGCAGACAAGTGAGTGAATGAATTTTTTTTTTACCATTTTAAACCTAATCGGCGTCTGTTGGGCCTCAAACAGACGCCCTATTTGGCCCTAAATAGGGTTTCGGCAGTCGAGGTCTCACAGGTGCAGGCTAGTTTTTTTTTTTTTTGTATTTGCCAATTTAGGCGTCTCTTTTGGCCGGGAACAGACGCCGAAAAGTAACGGCGTCTGTTCCCGGCCAAAAGAGACGCCTAAATTCAAACGTTCGGCGTCTCTTTACAGCAAAGAGACGCCATTTTTTGTTTAATTTTTTTTTAAAAATTTACTTAGTAGATTTGGCGTCTGACTTTTTATCAGACGCCAAATCACAGACGTTTTTCGACCCTGATTCTACTAGTGATAGCTTTGAACTTCGGATTTATTTTGACCAACTATACTCATAACACACATATATTTTTAAATCTTGAGTGTAAATACCTTGACACTATTATCCGGCCTTGTGTCCTTATCCTTAGTAAGTGTTTCGGAACTTTAGCCCATAGTTCCTTTATGCGGCCACACATTACACTTACATAGGTAGACTTTGTAATTATACCACCCCTATAATTAGGTTTTCCGCAAAGTCCATTAAGAGTATTACTACTCAACCTCTTGTCATTACAGATATTAAGCATCACTCAACCTGAGATGTATAAAATCGATGCTTCCTACTATTTTAGACAACTCCGTACTCATTTGAACTTTAGAAATTGGTGGTATTCCAATTCGTAAAGTTGAGTCATTGTTGTGAAGTAGTAGAGATTCGGGCTACTTAACCCATCTCTAATAACAAGGTCCATTAGATATATTATTATATCTTTACCATGGCCTTAATAAGAATATCCTCACCATAATATGAACAAACCATCATATTATTTTTCGGATACAATCACACTATACCATGTGTGAACTTGATATGGATACTCTTATATGCTTATCATCCAAAAAAACCATGGATACAAATTTGTGAATAAAATAACCTTGCACTTGATAAATCACTTAACCTTTGATTTATATAGAAATCGAATTTCCAACTTATATGTAATTAAATCATTACATCTCAATCCTTCTATGGAAATTGAATTTCCAACTTATATGTAATTAAACCATTACATCTATATCCTTTGCTACATACTTGAACTTATAACTTTAACTCATTGAATAATTAATGGTTCATAATCATGAATGATTATCTTGTAGAGTATACTACCAAGTATATGATTAAACCATCACATTACCATGGTTGTATTATCTCCTTTTATATTTAATCCCACTCTTCAAAGCATATAGCTATAAAGACTTAAACATAATGCTTAAACTTTATCATTTCCAAATCCATTGATAAATATATATATCATCATGAATTTAGAATAATCAAATGTACAAAAACTATATACTTCTTATGTAGCGAATAAACTTAATATATGCATACTCAACTTATGCAAACAACATAGACCATTCTCAATCATGATTATCCGGAAACCTCATAAATTAAACTTTATGAACTTGTATAACCTCAAAAAAATAACCATTTCCATAATCATGAACTATAGTCTATCGCAAGTATGCACAATTCCTCATGTATAAAAATACTTCCTTGTATTCTACTACATGCTCTTATAAACTTGAAAAATTAACAGGACAAACATGTATTCAACTTATATTTATGAATACACTAAAACACATGAGTAATCATGTTCAATCTTATACTTATCTAATCATGTTTGATATTTCATATGCCATAACTCAATGAATACATATATGAAACCATACAAAAGTATGAAATCTTCTCATATATCTTATGCAATCAATTCACTTATTTCATAAAGAAATTTTTCTTATAGTGAACTTGCATAAAATCTTAATAAACTCTTATCATATTAAAATATGATTGAATAACATGAGAAGCTTATAACAATCAAACATGTAGATAAATCTATGTCCATGTCACTTGTTAATAACTTGAATTGCCTAAGAACATAGTTGCAAGTACATGACTTGCAACTACTTAAATTAACATGTAGTAAAATATAACATTCTTAAACTTACTAGCATGATCAAACTTGTAGACACAATATTAGTGAATAAAACTTCACTCATATTTTCATGTCAAGAATAAAGCATGTTCTTGTCTACTTATATTTCCATTAATAAAAGGAAATAAATAACTTATGATTCTACACACTCATATAATCACATGAATCAATTTTGCACTTAGGAAAAACAAGCAAAATTGCCTTAAGTACTTATAGGATCAAGTGATTATTCTTAAACTTGTCATGTCATAAACAACATAGAGTCAAATACTTATTTTAATCAAACAAACCAAAACTTAAGTCCTCTTGACATGCTTGAATAAATCATAAAACTCTATAACCATTCATAAACATGAATCACATGACAAGATACTTGTCAATATGCATCAAAGTCAAAACTTAAATTAATTTCATACTTGACTTGAACTTAGTACAAAACTTAACAAAACATATGAAATTTCCTTTGCATAATTAGCTAAGAAAATTAGCCAAATAATCTTGTAGGTTCAACTTATTAGAAATAATCATGAGTCCTTACTTATGCAACATCTCATAAGCATAGAAAGCTTTCTTATCAAATTTATACATATCATGAATTCACATACTTGAATCCATATTATGTATACTTAATAATATTTTGAAATGGCCTAGACAACTTGTATATATGTACCTTATATTTATACATACCATTAATCATATTAACATGATTAATCCTTTGTCTTTCTTATTAACTTGTGTACTCTTATATTTCCAATAGCTAGGAAATTATATTAGCCATTTACAAACTTAATTGTACAAAATCAATCACATATGATTTCTCATATATAATTACTTATATGACTTCTTGCACACAAACTTGCTATTTCATCTTAATAACCATATAATGTTGCCAATACTTTATCAAATATATAATCACATATATGTACTTGTAAAATAACAACTTATTATGCTTGTCTTATTACAATACTTATAAGCATAATAAGAATATATACTCATGATAATAATAGAAATTTGAACCTCAATGCACACATAACTTATAGTGGATTTCTCAAAACAATAAACAAGCCACTTGTATGCATTCAAATAATTCTCATAAAAATTATACTTATATGCAAAGTCTATCTTAATTATCAAATTCATATTTGACTTTCAATTGCATAAACTCATTGTAATAATATAATCATAAACTTGAGATAACCAAATAGAATTTCATGGCAACTTATAAATTAGAAACATAATAATTTTGCCAATACTTATATTCTATTTTTCATGCTTCAAACTTAAACATAAAATTAACTTGCTAATCATGCTATTAAACAATACTTGAATAACAATAGGCAAAACAATAAGCATGAAAACACTCATACCTATCACTTATAAACATGGAACAAGATTTCCAAACATGATATTAATAAAAGGTCTAATCAACTTGTACTCATCATTCATATTAATATCAAAAACAATAGGCGGAATAAGCTTAATGATACTTGAACATGTGAATAAACATGGAAAAAATTCAGCTTATAAAAAGCAAAATATAATCTTGCCACAATGAATTTCCACATTAAACACCTTAAAAACTTGTAACTTAAAACATCCAACCAAGGAATATTTTAATGGTAATAATATCATCCTTATTACTAGTATGAAACTTCCATGCAACTTAATATCATAGCCAACTTAAAACATATGGCTAAATATACTTGTAACTTATGTATGTGTTCAATGGTGCACTTAATAATATAAATAAATAAATAAATACTTATTTTGACTTTTCTTGCACCATCCATCAACAACTACCTTATCATGGAATTTCAAACACTTATCCTTGATAGCAATTATTGCCAATACACATAACTTATCTTTCAACTAAATCTTGTAATTGATAAATTAAATCTGAATATAACCACCATTACATAATTACTTGCTCACTTATAGCTATATGCAAATAAATCCTTGATTATAACATGATTATCTTAAATCACATATCAATTTGTACCAAACGAAACTGCAAATTAATAAAAAAATATTACTTATCTCATTTACTCATGCAACGGCTCTTATGCTCATGGATCTTGAATGCATGGCCCTCTGACTTAGAATCATTGTGCCATTCTCTTGATAAATTGTCTGGGCAGACGTCTCTCATTTCTCTTGACAAATTAAATTCAATCATAAAAATGATTAGTTACTCAATTGTCTAACTTGCTCCATGAAACTTGATAAACTTGTAAGAAAGAATGATAATAATAAACTTGTAAAATATAAATTACTTATCTTTGTAATCCCTCTTGAATCTTTGAAGTCCAACTCTTAGCCTCTTCCAATCTTGTCTCGTATAAATAGTTCTTAAGATTGTTGGAAAATGATGTTTAACCGGCTTGAATCTTCATCATCTTCACTAGGCTTGACTTCTTGATCTTCTTGCGGTATGTATGACAAGATGGAGATATAACTTAATAACCAATGGAGAACTTGTTTGGATATCGCTAAGAGTCATGGCTTCGAACTCATTTTCTTTAAGAACTATTTACTATACCGTAAATGTTCTGAGGGATAAAACTTAGCACTTGTAACACTCAAGAAATAGATTCTCACTTGAATCACTCTAGTTTAGCTGCAGTCTAGACAAGAATGAGGTTGTGATTAGCTTAGAATGGTGTGTCTCAAATAGCTTAGGATGTCTCCTATTTATAGGAGATTACCACCCACTTTTGGATACCCTAGTCAAAGGGTAATCAAGAGCCTTAATGATGAGATTATGTCCTTAATATGACCTTGACCAAGTCAAGTCATATAGCTGTTGCAATCTCATAATAATCGTGCTTAATAACGATATCAAACACTAATTACACAAAAACATTTAGCCGTTAGCAATTAAAACAATCCCGGCTTTCAACACGACCCGTGTTGAATCAACACGGTCCGTGTTGGCTCAACACGACCCGTGTTGATTCAACACGACCCGTGTTGATTCAACACGACCCGTGTTGAGCCCAGAAATTGTTTCCTTGCTCTCTGGAAGGCAACACGACCCGTGTTGCTTCCTGTTTCACCCGTGTTGATCATATTCTTATTGTTCCACTTATATATGATCCTTATACTTGATATACTTTATTCTTTAGGCTATATAATTGTCTTATACTCTTGAAACATTTCCAACAATCAATACTTGGTGGGTTGATTAGATCTTGGTGCTGATCATCTTTATCCAAGATCATATCCTCATTATCTTCATGTGTTCTTCAAGTGTTATTGGTGTCTTATTGATATTTGATATTTAATTGTGATTATACAACAACAACTCAAGCAAACCGCTCCACCATCACACCACGCCTCACTTTTATATCTTCATATCTTATTTATATATAGTCAACCTCCTTATCTTTAAGTTCCTTTTTGTGTTTTGGATATAGTAGCTACTAGCCAAGCTTCCAAGTTTTTTTTTTTTTTATAAAAAAAAGTGTGTTATTAAAGAGATGCGATAGAAAGCAAGGAGGTTTATCATGAAAAGCTCCCAAAAAGAACACTCACAAGTGTGATTTTGCTATGGTTTTGAGTAAAGTTTAGTTGTAGCCCAAATTTATCATGGTTCAAGTCAGTCCTATAAATACCCAATATGAAAGATACTATCTATACAAGAAATTAAATAAGTCCAGGTATAAGTCTAGTTGTTGTTGTTTACTTCTTTAATCTAGTGGCATTGGCAATATGGGTACATATATACCTACATTCATCTTAGTGCATATATCATAGTAATAATTGTCGATTGACTTTGAGAAGAAAATGCTTGAATGTAAAATTAAATTCACTGTTTTGAAGAAATTATTTGTCCTCTATCACTTAAATGCTTTCTAGATTAGCAAATATACTCCCAAGATTAGTCAAGCCTTATGAAAACTCGATTGAGCAAATTTGAGAATTCCCTGATATCTCTGTGAATGAATAACGTTCAAGGAAGAGAGAGAGAGAGAAAATAAGGTTATCAGCAGTTAGCTATGCAATTTTACAAATAAATTGCCTCCTGTCATCCAGAAAACTGAATTAACATGTGCAAAGTACTAAATGCCGCCTAATAAACCGCCTAAAGCTGACAACTGACACACGCACGCACAAGGGTTCTAATGATCAACAAGTTCCTTTACACACTCACACGCAGACGATTGGTGAGAAGTAAGCAAAATTACAATTTAAATTTGACAATATCTCTTATTACACTGACTTTCTGGAACAAGTCCTTTCAAATATCCACACACAATTAAAGTTCGGGCGTTGCATGTAATCTGATCGAATTAATAGCTAGCTAGCACGGTTGGCTAGTCTATGAATGGCCCAGATAGAACAAAGCATTGTTGCACTTAATATGAACTCCATTGCCTCCACTGTTTTCTGCATGGAGAGGGAAAACGTGCATAAGCAAAAGGTGAGCCAATTGTTTGGAAAAGGGAGACATAATTAAGGTGGGAGCAATAAAGAGATCCTATATATTGGATTGGTCTAATTAATTACCAGCTGCCCGTTGAGTGTGCTTAGCCTTATATGCTTACAGGCAAATCTGCACAAAATCATTGATTGCTAGAAGTTATTTTAAAGAGGGATAATAATGTGTCTTGAATCAAGATTAATGCTACAAGAGTATAATACTCATTAACTAGGTCAATAAACATAAATGATACCCGAATTTTATCTATCATAGTGTGGAGAATGCACATTTTATCCATAGTTCTATATTTATAAAAAAATAAAATAAATAAATTACTATTTTTGTTATAAGTGGTAATATCCCTCAAATTAATGAAACATACATTTATAATAATTTAAATATACTTATATATAGTTTTTAAAGTTATTTAGGTGAAATTCAAGATGGTTATTAATCATCTTGATATAAGACACTTATCTTTTTCATTAAAAAATAAGCAGCGATTTACAACCAACTCAATCAAAAACAAAAATTAATTGTACTAATGGATTCTGGCTTGATATATATTGACTTTTAAGGATATTGGATGCTAACATACCAACTTTATTGTCGGATATTAGTTGTATATATGACCTATAGACCTATTTTTCAATTTTACACTACTGCCGAGTTAGAATCACAAATGTGAAACTTTGACACACTAACTCCAATTGAGGCTCACCGGAAAACCATGGAACATATTCCCCTGATTATGTGGCTTGTTAAAGGTTGCGGTAGCATTTAAGAATATCCTTCTTTTTTTTTCGATTATTAGTAGCCAAAAGGCTAAAAGTTCATAACATACAGCAACCCGCAAACACTACAGCAATCAAACACCAGAAAATTACAAACCAACTGTTAAAAAACACCGCAAAAACTAAACATGCACCACAGTCAACCAAACTAAAACATCACAAAAGCAAGAACAATGAATTTAGCTGCTTGGGTCATCAAGGAATCGCACACCAATATCGTTGCCAATAGTCATCTTTCTTCGTTCAATGTCAGCTTCAATGTTATCAAGACTGTCATTTTCTAACAAGTTCGCACGCCTCTTCATCCTAACCTTCTTACCACCCTTTTGTCCAAGAACAACTCTACAAGTTGCATCTCTGACAAGCTATCACTTCGATTTCATCATGTTCAATTTTCTCTTACTCCTGCCTTTTCGAATATCCTTCTTTTGGTTGTGGCCTGATGAGATTTGCTTTCGATTCTTTTCCCTTTCCAATCTTTCTCGATACCTCCCTCACATAGAGAAAACCGTAATTTACTCACTTCACGTGCCAAATTGAATTTCCCCAGTTCCAACAAGACCCTAACCTCCCCCCCCCCCCCCCGGTTCCTTTATCTAAGCGTAGACTCTAGGAAAGAAGAAGGGAAACAAAGGGGAGGCTACATGAGTTATGAAGGGAAAACGACAATTAATTAATTGAGAGATATATTAAAAGGGGGGTTTTTCTTGAATATATGGAAAAAAGAAATTAAGAGTGTTAAATTATTTAACCACAATTAACCAATTTAATAGGAAAATTGAAGCTCTGCCTGTCACGTTAGCATTTTCTGAGTCACCGTTTCTCCAATTTGGTAGTGGTATAAAATTCTAAAATATGTCAATAAGTCAATTATATTACTATTCAACAATAAAATTGGTATATAGCTTCCAATATCCTCAAAGATTAGTATAATTCGAACCAAAAATCCATTATTAAAGGCCTAAGAATTTAAAACTAGATGGTAGACCTAGGTACACAATGTTTTTGTGCACTTAAAAGTTGCACACGTCCAATTTAAAACTTAGTGTGTTTTATGAGCATCTTTTTACATGGGTGAACGATGCTTGGCACACCTGGGTGTACCATATAAGCACTGCCGAAGAATGGTTTTTGTATTCTAACAATTCTTTAACCTTTCCGCAATGAGTATGGAAGCCGTTGAGATTCTAACTTAGACACCATATACTCAAAAATGCTTGGAACTCAACCAAAGTATAAGCAAAAAATAGAGATGGTTACCCAAATGCAAGTGCAGTGAGACTCCAAGTCAGGCTTGCAAGAGCAGATACGACTGATAGGCTATCAAGGCCCCCTGAACTGATATGAAGAATTCCATACCAACAAGTAGTTGTTCCCACAACTCCTGCTAACAACGCGAACAATACCAAGTATGGAGTGGCTGAATTCTCCCCCGGACCAACTGCCATTGTCAAACACAGCAAATACGGGTCGGATGTATTTCGGGTTTGGGTAAATATAGGCGGTGTATCTCGGGTCAACCCAACATATTATGATTTGTGGTCTTTTTCCTTTTTTTTTTTTAAAAAAAAATGGTTTCTAAATACTACTTTTTGTACAATAATATATATAATAAAATATGATTATCTTCTAGTAACGATAGATTATTGTAATTATTTTAACTTAAATTAGAGAAATAACAAATAAGATAAGTGAGTTGCGCTTATAATTTAATAATTAAAATTTTCAATGAAAAGTCACAAATTCTAATAAAGTTAAAACTTAAAAAATTAATTTTTCAGGTCAAACGGATTGGTCGGGTTTGACCCGCTAATTTTCGGGTTTAGTTGAAAAAAATCGTGTTCAAAACCCAGAAATTTCGGATGGATACGGATTAGGTTATTGGGTCGGGTCAAAAATTGCCAACTCTAGTTGCCATCTTTTTAGGTCAGTATATGAAAGTTGCAATTACAGTAAATAATGTGGGAGAATTTGACATACAAGATCCATGATCGATGATTCTGTTGATAGCCCATGCTGAGATGCCCAACGCCACCACATACATGTAAAAGTTGAGGAGCAAGAGACTGATTGCTACTCGTCGTAACGTCAAAGCAGCCTTTGTTCGCTTGAAAGCAGCAACCAACTTGAAAAAACAAGTAGCCACTGGATCTAATCTTGGAGTAGTAATTGGCATTTTCGCCTTTAATGCCGAAACACCGCGAGGATGAGGGAACAAATGAACAAATGATGTGAATTAGAACTACGACATTAGACGAACCGGAATCTAGGTTAGGATCGATAAGCAATTGTTAGAATTGGAATTGTGAACTTGAACTGAGGTTAGGAAAATATAGATATATTATTAAAATATTGGAAGGAAAGAAGTATCACAAATTTATAACAATAAACATGTTAAAGAAATATTTACTAAGAAAAGAAGAAATACATAAAATATTAACAAGTTTAACGATAATTTCAATCTTCAAGCAAATAATGCATGAAAAATACTAATCAACTTCCATAGGATTGCGAATCGGATCATATGATAATAAAATCGTATTGTGATTGTAACGCGTAATGTTCTGAAAAAATTTTAACGGTAAGATACTACTAATTTAAGATTCTAATAGAAGTTCGATCAATGAAAGTAGTTGAAATTGTAGAATATAGTAACTATTGAATCGGCATATAGATAAAGCAACAAAACGTGATAAACAAACCAATAGTTATATATCTAAAAAAATTATAATAAATATTTGACGACATTTTTAAAAACTTAACACCAACCAAAAGGAAATATATCCATAAAAGTAAGCTTAACACTTTGTGATGAAATATTATCCAAGTACCTTAATGAGAATTCAATTAAGCAAGCAATAGTTACTTTGGCACTACTTCAGAGCCCTGGGAGAGTTAGACCGATGATTAATGTTTTTGTTTTTAAATATATGAATGTAAAGTTTTAATCTCCTTTTAAAGGGCAACATGCATGTACTTGAAAAAAATTAAGGAATTTAATAATTTTGGGGAGGTGTTAGGATAGAGATTCCTAATTTAGTACAAAATAGTAGTCAATAAGTTTGTATAAATTAAAATTGCAAATAGACTAATCGAGTTGGTCTTCTTTTTTAATATCCTATCATGATGTTTTGTGGGTAGTCACATCCCTTGATTATTTAAACAGAGGTAACCGTTAAATAATATTGTAACATGTGGGCAGCCACATTGATTGTTTATGAGTAAGTTAATAATTAGTGCATATATATATTCAAGTAGGGAAAGTCTTAACTCGGAAACCATTGAAGGATAAGAAATCCTCCAACAAATAGCTTTTTTTATAGGAATTTTGGACATTAATATATTGAACTTTTGGGGTATTGGACAATAATGCACTGAACTTTGACTTTGGATAATAATGCACTGAGCTTTAAGGGGTGTTGGACAATAATGCACTCGAAACAATTTCGATGGTGGCGAACTTGCTGACAATCTTACGTGACAGACCGAGAAGACAAATATTTTTGGACCAATTCATCTCCTCCACCCGCTAAATAGGACTGCCACCAAGTTAGCCATTGTCAAAATCATATGGAGTGCATTTTTGTTCAGCACCCCCCAAAGTACAGTGTATTATTGTCCAATGTCAAAGTTCAGTGCATTATTGTCCAATACCCCAAAAGTTTAGTATATTAGCATCCAAAAACCCTTTTTTATATGTTTAAACTTATAACTTAGGGTGCAAATTTCTCAAGAAACCAAAATTTCTAAATAATTTTACCGTCACTCAAAGATTTTTGGGTTTTTGATTGGGAAAAATCTGTACTGAGGACCTCGTGATCGAGAATAATCCAAACTGACTTTTTGGCTGGTGACAGTCTATACTTATTCATTATTTTCTCGTAGCATCCCAGATTGAAATTCCGGCACCAGAATGCTGATGTGGCAACCGGAGCACGTACCCTTTTAATTAAAAGCATGTCATGTCAATTTTTTTTAATTCTATTTTATCTTTGAACAGAAGCCAGGTAATGTTTTTCGGATTTTAAGGAAAATTAGATTATTAATTCCACCTAATACACTTCCCATTACTTCAAAATAAACGATAAAATAGAATTAAAAAATTGATGTGGCATACTTTCAATTAAAATGGCGCGTGCTCCGGTTGCCACATCAGCATTCCGGTGCCGGAATTTCAATCTGGGATGTCACGAGAAAATAATGAATAAGTATAGACTTCTACCAGCCAAAAAGTCACTTTGAATTATTCTCGATCACAAGGCCCTTAGTACAGATTTTTCCCAGCCAAAAACCCAAGATTTTTATATTCTAAAAGTAACTTTTCAGTCAAGAATTATTTTGTCTTTTTTTAAACTGCAAAATCTTTCTTGAGAGAAAAATCACTCAAAAGAATAGAAAATTTCTGAGTCACACTAAGGAACTATTCATATTTCTCGAGTGATTTTCAGTCGGAAAACATTTCACATACTACCCAAAAAAAAATATTAATTTATACAGTTTTTTGTACTTTTTACTCAGTAAAGAATTCCTAATGCATGGATTCTTCACTTGGTAAAATCTTACCAATGAAGAGGTCCAGTATAGTAAACCTAGGAGTACAAAAAGTTCTATACTCCCATCCAAGCACACTAATAATACATTTAAAACAGAACAATATCTCTCCCACAACACACTAATAAATATATAGAAAAACACATAAAATCATGTTACTTTTGATGAGTACATATTCTCTCAGGTGATGTTTTCAATCTAATTTTGTTGAAACAATAACAATCAACATAACTTTGACTATAATTTACATATTATTTTCGAATTATGGCTTTTTAAGCACAGTCAGGCCTTGTTCTTTTCTGCGGTTGGTACCACATCATACCGCAGTTTGCCACAACTCACCACACTTTACCACAAATGATTACTTTTCTCTCTCCTCACTTTTCTCCTCTACTTTTTACATTCTCTCTCCTCACCTACCCCACATACCAATAATCTACCACAATTCCACCATACCCACCACAATTCCACTACATCTCACCACATCATACCGCAGAAAAGAACAGGGCCTGAATATCAACACATTGAACTTGTAAGCAATATACATTAATTGTCTATCATAAAAGTGTTGGGAGAACAATGAGATGGATAAACACGGCCACATGGAAGATGGGGGATCACTTGGGTGGCTAGGAGTCGAAGGCAAGCCCGTCTCCCCTTAATAATTATTCACTAGACCGTGAAAAGACTCAAGGGTAAAACCAAACTTCTTGTAAGCAAAGTTCAAAATTTCTCATGAACTCTCAAGAATGTTGTTGTAGCTCAACACCTTAGGAGTATGTTGAAACTCTCTAGAAAAGAATAGAAGAGGATTGAGGGTGTAGATGAATGAACAATTTATCCACCTTTTATAGTGATCTTAGGAGCCAACAAGCTAGTCAAACTTGCCAATTATCAAGAGCTTAATCCATGGGATATGGTTGACTAATATTGATGAGAAATCAAGGCTAATTTTTCAATCAAATCTCATCCCAAAACGTGCTCAAAATGATTTGACCACGAGGCATAAATCAAGGGATTACGAAATCAATCCCTGCTGTAATCAACACGACCCATGTTAGATCAACACGGTCCGTGTCGAACTCAACACGACCCGTGTCGGATCAACACAGTCCGTGTTGATCCAGTGCACATAAACTGTACTCTCTAGACACCAACACGGGTCGTGTCATACTAGACACTAACCGTGTTGAGTCTATTTTCCTTGTTAAGCTCTTTTCCGACCTCCCAGTCGATCTTATGCTTATGTCTTATAAATTTATGCCTCTTAACTCTTGAAATACTCCAACAATCCCCCGCCATTTCAAGAGTACCACTTGAAATATCCCGGGATCCCTCACTTGGGTAAAAATACCCCCGCCATACATGACGACTTCTAGAAAGATTCAACACCCGAGAAATCAAGGAGTTGTTATGCGTCATGAAAGTGTCTCACGACTTGAACCTTCACTTAGTGTATGTAAATTCAATTAGTCTGAATGATAAAGTAGACAACTCTTTGAACTTTACATCCTTATTTGACTAATTGGATACATATCACACACACAACCCAAAACCTTGCTTAAACAAAGACACTATTTAAAACCGACCATGTGTCCCATACCCTCCGCAAGAACAATCAAGCCCAGCCCTAGGCTATCTGAAGCGGCCCACTTCACGTCCTTGCATAGGCAGACTTTTACGCCCCGTAATAGAGCTCCCCATCTCATTGATTCAAAGTCTATTAATGAGTCATAGACTCAAACCTCTTGAACATTACGGTTCTTGAGCATCATCTTGTCTTTGGGATGATTTATCTCAAATATTTTGATGCTCCCATTGTCATTCAACGTCGTCGACCATTGAACTCAGGCTTAACCAAAAGTGTCAAGCGTGAATTGGAGCTTCGTTGATGACAATTTATAAGTGGGCTTTACTCCCATCCCTTATCTAGGATCACTAGATACTCTTGTGTGCTTGCAAGAATTTGACCATGATACTTCTAAAATCACCAGATAAATACATATCTTTCCATGACCTTACTTATCATGATCATATCTTAAACTTAACATTTATTTCCTTCATCATAGTTGTGATTACACCATCACACTATAGGATTAGGTAAGAAATACTTTACCACTTATCATAGTACGACTAAACCATCGCATTATAAGCTTTGGTAAACTTTAAAATATTGAGTTCATATTTGAACTTACAAAACGAATGCTTTAGTAGGCGACAAACCTTTGAACTATACATTCTTTTGTAACGCCAAAATCTCATGAACTCAAACCTTGATTATAACATTATCCAAATAACATGGATAATCTTTGTAATGCTTATCTTAATAACATAACTCTAACATTGTCCAAGATGTTGGACTACTTTTATAGTTACATGTAAAGAAATGCTTACAAGATCAAAACTTCTTTTGATTTTGGGTTTTTGGATGCTAATATACTGAACTTTTGGGGTATTGGACAATAATGCACTGAACTTTGACATTGGACAATAATGCACTGTACTTTGGGGGTGTAGAACAATAATGCACTTAGTATGATTTTGGCAATGGCTAACTTGGTGACAATCCTATGTAGCTGGTGGAGGAGATGAATTGGTCCAAAAATATTTGACTTCTCGGTCTGTCACGTAAGATTGTCACCAAGTTCACCACCGTTGAAATTGTCTCGAGTGCATTATTGTCCAACAGCCCCCCAAAGTTCAGTGCATTATTGTCCAATGTCAAAGTTCAGTGCATTATTGTCCAATACTCCAAAAGTTCAGTATATTAGCGTCCAAAATTCCTTTTATTTTTCACATTCTTTTTCTTATCACTATGTATTTATCCAAGTGCCTTTGATTACATAGTCACTACTTATACCTTATAAATCAAGTTAACATTTGATTTTCCATGTTCCTCGCATAACTATATCCAAATAACTTTTGGATTTCATAGTTAAAACTTATCGCCTTAGAACCTCATAAATCAAATTAACATTTGATTTTCAAGTTATTTGAATAACTATATCCAAATAACTTTGAATTTCATAGTTATAGTCTTTGTATAAATCAAAATGGTATTTGATTTTCCATGGAAGAGATCTCTTCCAAATTAAACTTGAAGAAACACTTAAGTTTCATGGAAATTAGATTCCATCTTATGTATAACTTAAAACATTACACTTTCAACCATTTGCTACAAATCTTGAATACCATAAACTTTAATACCATATGTAATGAAACTTATTACATATCTTAACATTGGCTTAGGCGAGAAAGAACCTCAATCGATCTTGAATGATTATCTTATAGTTATATGACTTTTACTAATATGACCAAACGTCATATTAGGTAAACGAATGAAGCAATGATCTTCCAGTTTTATAACACATGCACTTAGGTAAACGTCATGCTTCCAATATAAATGATCGTGCACATAGTCCAACATGCATACATTATACAACTTATCTTATAGTAGATACATACTACTTACATTCATACATGATGAACACTTATAATCTCAAAAAATGGCGATAAAACCAAGTACATGTAATCAACTTAAACACATGAATACATTGAGTTATGATTATCCTTAAATCTTACATAATCATACACTTAATAAGCCTTAACCATTTGCCTTAATATGTAAGTCACATATATTAGCATACAAACCATACAAATTATGAACCTTCTCATAAATAATTACTTATCTCATGAATTACAAAATAAATACTTAATAACAAAACCATCTTGGTTATACCAAGATCATGGAACATGAGAAGCTTGCACTTATAAATAAATTTGTGTCTATATTACTTATGACACACCCATATCCCATATGCTTATAATAATCACATGAACCGACATTATTTCTCATTTGGCTATGTTAAACTTATTTAAACAATATTATGCGTGAGAACTTTAATTACTACCATGACAAACAAGAATTATACATTTCTACTTGTACTCATATGAATAAAAAACATTATTCATATCTTAAAAATAGGAAAACAATATGTCATGGCTAACTTATTCATGCGATACAATCATATGAATTAGCTTGATCTTATACTTTAAGCAAAGTTAACACAAGCACTTAATTAGCATCATATGATTACTTTTAAACTTGTCATGCCTAAAACATAAAAAGAATATACCATGATTGATTAATTACTTGACATGCATAATAACATACTTGGAACTTAGATCAATCAAGATATTTTATCAAGGCAAACTTGCATAAGTACTAATCAAATATATAATGACATATATATTTAAACAACTTACAACCATGAATATTTTTCAAGCACTTATAAACATATGATTGTCAAAACTTTAAACATCATAAACATGAGCTCACATTTAGACAATCAACTTGAACTTGAGAAAAACATGCAAAGACTTTGAAACATATGGGCATACATATAAACCTTCTTTGCATAACCAACTTAATTAGGAATTAAAACATATGAATTCGCCTTGAAACTAAATACCATGAATCCATACTTTACAACTTATAAATTTCCACGTCAAACTCATACATGTCATAAACATTTACGTCTTATTCATATTAATATGTATGCTTAACAAGACAAGACAACTCAAGTATATATCTTAAAAACATATATACTAAAGAAATAAGAACTTTCATGAATACACATGGTCTTAACTCAAGCATGATTGTATCTCTAGCGGAGAATAACACTAGTCATGTACATAAACTTAAACATGTGAATCATATAGATTGACATACATACTTGCATATGTACATATATGACGACTTAAAAACATTCATGCTTGTCATTCAATCAATTAACAACATGATAAACCCATGTACTCACAATTTAAACAATCATGATAAACTTAATCGAACAATTATCATGCTTTATATTCAATAAGACATCTCACATATAAGTATACAACATATATATGTACTTAATCATAGAAATGCATGTCATAAAACTCATAAACTCACTTACCAATGTCACTTTGTGATTTACTTGACAATAATAAAATCACACTTAAAAGGTTTGGCAATAAGAACAATGGCAAAGCAAAACATGTACTCACAAACACCTCAACACACAACTTTCTTAAAAACTTGTAAATGGTGACTTAACAAGGTGTGTAAATAAGACACAAACATGTTTCTAATTAACCCTTTAATTTGAATTAATCCAATTTCAAATCAAAGAAATCTATGCCATTCGAAAATCAAACAAACGCCAACTTAATTAAATTAAAGTACTTATCTCGATATGAAGACAATCTCATCATACTCCTTGAACATCTTAAGTATAAACATCAATCACCATTGCCACAACCGATCGAGATCTTAACTACATCAATCAAATGAATCATAATTGATCAATATCTTGATAATTAAAAGTAATAAACTTGAATAAACAAAACTTGTATAAAGCAACATAAACTTATCTTTCGATTCCATAGCATCTTGATCTTGAAATTTCATCCCTCCAACTCGATCATCCATGGTGACAATAAGTCTTAAGATTGATGGGAGAACAATGAGATGGATAAACACAATTACATGGAAGATGGGGGATCACTTGAGTGGCTATGAGTCGAGGGCAAGCCCATCTCCCCTTAATTAAAACTTATTCACTAGACCGTGAAAAGACTCAAGGGTAAAACATAACTTCTTGTAAGCAAAATTCAAGATTTCTCATTAACTCTCAAGAATGTTGCTGCAGTTCAACACCTTAGGAGTGTGTTGAAACTCTCTAGAAAAGAATAGAAGAGGATTGAGGGTGTAGATGAATGAACAATTCATCCACCTTTTATAGTGATCTTAGGAGCCAACAAGCTAGTCAAACTTGTCAATTATCAAGAGCTTAATCCATGGGATATGGTTGACTAATATTGATGAGAAATCAAGGCTGATTTCTCAGTCAAATCTCATCCCAAAACGTGCTCAAAATGATTTGACTACGAGGCATAAATCAAGGGATTATGAAATCAATCCCTGCTGTAATCAACACGACCCGTGTTAGATCAACACGGTCCGTGTTGAACTCAACACGACCCGTGTTGGATCAACACGGTCCGTGTTGATCCAGTGCACATAAATTGTACTCTCTGGAAACCAATACGGGTCGTGTCATTCTAGACACGAACCGTGTTGAGTCTATTTTCCTTATTAAGCTCTTTTCCGACCTCCCGGTCTATCTTTTGCTTATGTCTTATAAATTTATGCCTCCTAACTCTTAAAATACTCCAACAAAAAGTATATTATTTCGCTAACATAGACAGACTAATTATAGATGTGTAGGTCAGTTTCTAAAATTGTCTACATTTACAATCCATATGTAATTGAACACTATAACCAATTTTATTAAACACAATGCAAGTTCAACCAAGGCACACAAATCTAATCAATAGTGAAATATTAACATTCTGAGCGCAACAATTGGATACTAATAAGACCAGGGGCGGATCTAGTAGGTAATCAGTGGAGTCAACTGACTCCACTGAAATTTTGGGGAAAAAAAAATTGCTTTTGAACAAAAATAATGTATAACTAATATATACAGAATAACTACATGAATATAATAAATGTTCAACGCTCCAGCGGTAAGTAGCATTACACGGGGTATTCTATGTCAGATAGGTCACAAGTTCAATGCTTGGCAGACATAGGTATTAGGTTTTCTATAATATTTTTTTGCAAAATCTGTCATTCTATTCTTTTCTTTTTCCATGACAATGTTGTTTTCTATCCTTCATCAAATACTTTTGAAAGTTTATGTCTTTCAGTCTCTCTTTTTGTCTCTCATCTCTCAATTCAACCACTAGTGATTTATTATATGATTTTCCATAATTCATTTTCGATTCTCATGGCATCCCAATATTTGCAATTCTCTTGTAATTTTATTAGAGTGTTATTTTTAATTGATTTGTTAAATGAGTAAATTTTCACTTAATTTGTTTAATACCATTTTCATGATAATATCGAATTTGCTATTATGATTTATGATAGTGTTTATTTTTTAGTGTTTTAATTAAATTTTAATTTTTTAGTGAATATCTCTCTCCCTATCTATCATAACATTTATTTTTTACTGGTTCAATTAAATTTTATTTTTTTTAGTAAATCTCTCTCTTTATTTGATAGTGTTTCTGTTTTTTAGTGCTTTAGTTAAATTTTAATGGTAATTTTTCATGATATATATATTGCTTCTATCAATATTTGAACTTTGGTGCTAAATATGGAAGATGAAGTGGTTATCATTTAACTACCACATCTTTAGTATCACCAATTTTAATGGTAGTTTTTTCAACGTGAAATGATTACGAATTCTTTTGACATGATATATACTATATGAAAGTTAATGATAGTTTAATAAATGATAAAACTTTAATATACTTTTCTTTAACAAATGTTTATGAACCTATTTTTGTAACATGAATTTATTTTAATTTTTTCTCTAATTATTTAAATCCTAGATCCGCCACTAAATAAGACTAGTGTAATTTGTATACATGTTAATGGATGAATATGTTTAGGTTGGCATCTATCGGGCCAACCAACTTCAATTTGATTGTAATTTGGTTCGGGTTGGTTCAAGTAAGGTGATGAATAATCTATTTGTAGGAGTGTTCATTTGATTGTATACATGTTGACTTCCGATGAATAATATCCGCGTCGATTCGGGTGAAGTTCTTTCGAGTTGACTTCGGATTTGATTTGAGGTCATTCAGGTCTAGATCTTAAGTGCGTCACTTCGGATGCGTTTTAGATTGATTTTGGGTTAGGTTTTCGTCGAGTTACAGCCGAGATCGGATAATCTATTTGTAGGGGTGTTCATTGGCTACGGTCAAACCCGAACCAACCTGGACAAGACCAAACCGGACCAGAATCCGAAATAGCAAAAACATTGGACCAAAGACCGAACCGAAAACAACCTGTCTCAACCCAGACCAACCCAGTTAGGATTTGGACCGGACAAACCTAGATCGGTTTGGACTAGTTGAAATATTTTTTGAAAATTTCCTATTAAAATTTGTAAAATGAATGATTACTTAATTAATGTAGATCCTTTCTTAGAAACTACATTTGTTTGTGTATTGTAACTTGTAAGTTATTGTTTTTGGAATTATGGTGGAAAATTTTAGAAAGTAATGAATTATAAAAATTTTAAAATGATATAATAATATGGTAGAATACATATTAATATTAAAATTTTGTAGTCACACATAAATACAATCAAAGTTGGCTAAAATTTAACTACTATCTACGTGAATTTATACAAAGTTAGACTAGGATGAATATATGTCAGAATATTTATCTTTCTAATTTTAAGGGGAGGGATCGTTGAATTAGAAAATAATATTTTTTTAGGTAATAATATTTTGATATGCGAGATTAGCGCCTATAATATCATGAATATTTTTTTGATTAAAATTTAAATTTTATAATAATTGGGTTTCCGGTCCATGTTTGGGTTTTTCCGGGTTTGGACCGACCCGAACCGAAACCCGAAAACATAAAAGACTTGGACCAGAGACCAGACTAGTTACCATTCGGTCCGGGTTTTCGAACCGGGTTACTTGGTTCAACTGGTCTGGACCGGATTATGAACAGTCCTATCTATTTGGGCGTCAATCGGGTCCACGTTTGATTTTTCTATTCAGGTTTCGTGTCTCAAGTCTAGTTTGCTAGGTCTAATTTGTGTACTTTGAAAATCATACTAATGTACATGTGTTTTATATTAGTGTCACATTCAACAAAAGCACACTAATCAAATTCTTAATGAAACCTTAACGTTTAGAGAACATTATATTGTAGTCATATAAATAAAATTCTTAATGAAGCATCGACATCCGGAGGACATTGTAACCATATTTAGTTTTATAAGAACATTTGGACAATAATATAAGACTAATGTGTTTTGCTATATATGTTAGTGTGCTTTAAAAATGATATTAGTGTGCTTTAGATGTGTGATTAGTGTGCAAGAAAATACACAATATGTGCAATCCTGAATGCATGATAAGATTTCCCCACGACCCCCCTCCCCAGTGTCTCTCTCTTTCCTCCCATGTCTCTCTTTCTCTCTTGAGCGTCTGGGAGTTTAGGGTTCAAACAAAAGCTTGAGTCAAGTACCTTGAAGTAGAGCTCATTCAATTGCAAGGACTTCAAATAACAAGGATACGACTTAAATTAAAGGCAAAGACATCATCTAAGACTAAAAGAACCCACCAAGATTGTCTAATGGCTCAGCCACCAACAATCTCTAAAGGCTCCTACATAAGATCATCACCACAAAAATAGACAAATATACTTAAGATTTTTGGAAGAGAAAAACTTCAAGCGCTATTTTCATTTCGTATGTTAGAGTTACCTTTCCAATACAAGTACTAAGCCTTACAAGGTAGAATACAAAGTGCAAGCTTGTTAGCTAAGTCCTAAACATGTCCAAAAGAAGAAAAGGAAACAAGAGGTACAAAATTTTACAAGCTAAAATTAGAAGGAATTTTGGACGCTAATATACTGAACTTTTGGGGTATTGGACAATAATGCACTGAACTTTGACTTTGGACAATAATGCACTGAACTTTAGGGGTTGTTGGACAATAATGCACTCGAAACAATTACGACGGTGGCGATTGAACTTGCCGACAATCTTACATGACAGACCGAGAAGACAAATATTTTTGGACCAATTCATCTCCTCCACCCGCTACATAGGACTGCCACCAAGTTAGCCATTGCCAAAATCATATGGAGTGCATTATTGTTCAGCACCCCCCCCCCCCAAAGTACAGTGTATTATTGTCCAAGGTCAAAGTTCAGTGCATCATTGTCCAATACCCCAAAAGTTCAGTATATTAGCATCCAAAAACCCAAATTATAAAGATGAAGTTTCCTCTTAACACATCATTTGGTCGAAGTCTCAAAAGCAAGCATTATTTCCTTCTTGACTCCTCTTGTGGCCAAGTCCCTAAGCATTCCATCACAACAATCCTGTTGGGACCAGAGTCAAGGTCCTTCACCTACGCATCCACGAAGGACCTTATATGAAGCATACGAAGTTTTGAATGAAAGCCAAAATCACGCACGATATATTTTGATTAGATATTCTGATCTGATTAGATATTCTGATCAGAATATTCTGATTAGATATTCTGATCCAGAAAAGGGAAGTTGATTGGGAATATTATAGATATTCTTCTTACTCTATTAATTGCAATTTGATAATATTCTTATCTCTTTATTTCAGGATATAATCACCACAAGGAAAGGAAATCCAAATGATTGTGATTGCTGCGAAGAAAGGATATTATGCTAAGAAGGAAGGAAGATCGGAGACAGGGAAGGAAGGCCTTCATCTCCAACGGTCTACCAAGCTACCATTATAAATATGCAGTCACAAGATGAAGACAAATAGGCAATTCCACAAAAGTAATCGTGGAGTAGGCAATTCCACGAAAGTAATCGCGGAGTGTGTAGCCAATGGTTCCAAGGTGAAGGTACTTAGTAAAGGACCTCTGGTAAAGGTATAGCCGAGGACCTTGGTGAGTGTTCAAACATGTTGATGAGAAGGTGTGCAGTAGAGCCTTGACGGACTAAGGCTGTATGAGTTTGTGCTTCAATGTAATCCATCATGTTCCAAATCGCCGCTAGGGTTCTTCCAACGACGATCCTTATCTATAGCTAACTCAAGGACATTCAGTCTTGGTCAGTGAACCTATCAGTAACTGCCTTCGGGCTGTTACTTTTCTTGTTTTGATTCCTATGTGTAACTTGTTCTTTGATTGATATAAATATAATGAGGTATTTCAGTTACACTGTGTTTTGATCCTTGGTTTGAAACCAAGGAAGTTTGCTCTAACGTCCTTACCTTTTGTGTAGAGTTTATTTGTCAAATTCACCCCCCTCTTGGGTTCCTACAAATCCTTTCAATTCTTGCCACCTCATTTGATTGTTCTGTTGAGTAAATGAATTGAAAGTTGAACTCTTTGAACTGGCAGATGCACTTCTCTTTGTCTGGTAGTTAAAAGAAATCCAAGATGGTTATGAACCCCTAACTTTTACATATGAATGTTCAAAAAATTGGAACAAATTTAGGCACAAGAATCACCCCAAAAGAAATTTTATACATCAAGATATTGTTCCCAAAGTTAGGTGTGCCCTGACCTGATCCCAGCCTGTACACTTGAAGTGTTTAATGGCCTTGATATCCCTCCCCCAGAGACCTCCAATGACCTTCTAACTTGTCCTATACGAACGATAACTTTCTAAATTATATAAACCCAACGTGCCACATGGCTTCAATGTTAACTCGATCAAAATCAAAACTTAGCCTAAAATTAATGTAACATCCGACTAGTTTAATTTCAATCTCCTTGGACCTAGGTTGAATTTTTCCTTATTCTTTTATGCCCTTTAGGAGCTTGGTAGTAAACGAATTGAGGCCCCCTTAGCCTTAGAGGACTTCTTGGACAATCCAATGAATGGTCTTCGCTCTTTTAAAACCCATTGGTACACCTTGAATTAAAGTTCTAATTCGGACATGCATTGGAACTTCTTGGAGTTTATCTCTTATATTGCAAATAATGATTGAATGAGGTTGGCATCCATTCACTCTCTTTCTCTTTCTCTTCCCCCTCTCTAATTGCTTTACATTTGTCCATGGATCAGTTGGCCCATGTATGTCTTATTTTTTGTTGGAGACTTTCACTACAATTGGAGAAAAGTGCAACCCATTTCCGGCCAAAATTTATTGTTGTTGATGGTAGTGCCTACACACGGTTGTAGGGAAATCTATCAACGAATATAGAGGTAAACTTGTACATTTTTGTTGCTATGTTTTCTACAAGTCGAACTGCTTAATTTTGTAACAATTATCCTAGACGTTCCAGTTTTATCTTCTAGGTTGGTATTATGAGATGGCGACGATGGTAATAATGATGAATTTTCTGTTTTTGGCCTTGTATTTCAATTAATTTGTTTAAATTATAAAAAAATGTCTCCAAGTGACGGGAGCTAGTGTCCACTCAGAAATATTTCCAAGTTAATATTTCAAACAGTGGAAATATTTTTGAGTGCAAGCCATTTCACTTGGATAGTCAATTTTCGAAGTTATTTTTTCTGGATACAAATTTACTCTGATTCCATTTCCACATGGACAAAATCTAGTTTCTAAGAGCTATTTGACTTGTGCACTCAAAACTTGGTTGATTTGTCATATTTCCTTCTCATTTTATCTTTCACGTTGATATATACGGAAAAAGTTATAGTGACTCAGTGAGTAAAAGATTCACTTAATGTGGAATATGGTAGAAAAAAAAGATTTAATTATCATGATTAAAATAATAAATACTATTAATACTTTTTATGCGTGATTTCCAAGGCAATTGTCAAGGTCCAACTAAACATCATTTCATATTTATTGCTGAACATTTTTTCTTTCATCTAAAAAAAGGAGTTTTTGTTTGTGTACTTTTTCTCTTTCATCTAGAAAAGATTTAATTATCATTTCTTTCATCTATGCGTTTTATTATTATCTGCCTCCTTCTTTTTTCATTATTTTAATTATAAATTATCCAAAATTGGATAATCATTTTTAGTTTTTCTAATGTTTTGTTTATGACATGTACTCCATAAATTAGTTAAAATGACAAATATTATGAAATATAAATTTTAAAAAAAAAAAAGAAAAATATGAGATGTAGGCGGTAAAAAAATTATTAAAAAAATGATCCATCTTTTAAAGAAAAATTGATTTCGCTCCCTATCTGAATCAAACAAAAATATATAATTATCAGATTTCGTTTCATTTCTTAATGTTATTGGATTTCATTCCATCTTATTCCTTTTTATGAACCAAACATGTCTTAAATAATTTATTTTACAACCCCAAAACAAAATTAAAATTTAAGACAAAAGTTTTAAAAAAAATAATCAAAGAGGGTACAAGTGTACAGTAACAACTTGGTGTAGGTTAATGGTTACACTAGTACACTCCATAAAAGCTAGCAAAGTTAGAAAGGAAAGAAAAACAGAGGGATTGTAAACAGTAATAAATAGTAGAGCCCCTCGGCTCCGTTCTTTTGTGCGTTAACGCACCCAAACGCAACACAAAATCAATAAAACCTAACGCATGGCAAATGCAAGATAATGCAACTTATCACAATCTACTATTCATCTCTACTTACTTTTTTATTATTTCCTACCGCAACTTAACGCAATTCAACGCAACCCAAACGCAACTCATCGAAACGCGAACGCAACGCACAAAAGAACGGAGGTCATTTTTTTCACAGTCTTTTAAATAATATTTTGAGCATTATTTTTGCATATCTTAACAATGCTTGTAATATTATATTTAGGTAAAATATTTTTTATCGCGAATTCTATTATGATAGTTTTATATAGTAACTCAACATATTATTTGATAAACTAACAATCAACCTTTACAAAGTTTGACCTCATAGTACATAACACACATTTTTTTTACAAAGGGAGTAATAATCATTAAATAAAGGTAAAATAAGTAAATAAATTATTGAGAATATAAAAAGACAAGTATCGTGCAATAGAAAAAATTAGTTAAATTGACACACAATATGGAACTGAAAGATTGTAAAATAACAATACTCCCTCCGTTTTGTATTATTTGTCACTTAATTAACTGTTACGATTTTCAATATCACTCTTCAATAGATAATCTTCTTATATAATATTTTATTAACAATTACAATATTATATTGGTCATGTTCTTTTCTGAGGTTGGTTAAGTAGCTTGTGTATAAACTATACCACGCGTCCACACTGTACCTTGATGGCGTTGGACAATAATGTAATAATTTTTTTTCTTGGACAATAATATATTGAACTAGGGTGTTTGACAATAATGCACCTGAATAGATTCCGAAGGTGGGTAATTCGGCGACGGTCTTACATGATGGGTTGATGAGCAAAATAAATTAAAATCTTTACAAAATTAATGCTATATTAGGCATTTTCAACAAGTACAAATGAAATTTAATTATTTTTTTCCAAATAACACTTCATTACTCCACATCTTTGCTAACGTGAACAATGTTTTTTTGTTTGTAAAAATAAAATTCATCTTTTCCTATTTGGACTTGCTCACATAACATTAAATATTTTAATTTCTTTTGTTCTTCAACCCACCAAATGAGCCCGTTACCGACTTAGTCACCGCCGAAACCATTTCAGGTATATTATTGTCCAATACCCCTATAGTTCAGTATATTATTGTCAAAGAAAAATATTCAGTGCATTGTTGTCCAACATTCTCATAGTACAATGCATTAGCGTCTAAACCCCTTTAAGAAATCACCATTGTACAAGGGCGTCAGAAGACTCCCCATTGGTTTGTTAAGGAGGACTTCTTTGTAGGTAGGAGGCGCACCTTGTGAAAGTCAGTGTGTCAAGGAGGCTCACCGATGTAACTCCCGACTGAAGATAAACAACCAAGGTTGAAATAACTCAATTAGATCAGTCAAGGTAGTTTACTAAGGACTTACCAGATAGGTTGCATGTATTTTACAAGGAAATTGAAATTCAAGGAATGAATAGAGCTAAAACTTTCTTGGAATAGAGACACTACTAAGAAGCAGGGGTGAGCGGTTCCAACCAGGTATCCCAAGTTAAAATTTATATTGTGAATTTCCATAGTATCTTAACTCTTGAAATACTCCAACATCATATGAACGATAACATTTTACCTTGTTGCAATTCTATTAACAACCAAAGTGTTGCATTGAAGATCGTGAAAAAATAATCCGGACAAATTAATTGAGACAAAGGGAGTATATAATTATGTATTTTGTTATAATACAAAATCACAGATAAAGTGCCAATTCTATTATAGTTTAAATGATTAAGTTATAACAATAACAACCACAAACTCTCATTAGTAACATGATAGTCAATATACAAGTGTTATGGATGAAATAATGACACGCTAAACTTTATTATTCATTTTAAAAAATGCTACACTTTAGCACAACAGACTTTTTTTTATATAAAAAAATAACATGTCTGAAAATATATTAAGTGTATAGTAGGTGGAAACCCGGAACCAGAACTGCGGGTAAGGGTAAAGTTCTTAAAATTTAAGAATCGTTTTAAATGGGTAAGGGTTAAAATTTACTAATTTCCCACTAAACTTTGACCAAAAACTATTCTAATTATTTTGTAAATTTTGAGTGCCCTGTCTTCCATTAAATTTCCGTTAAAATCATACCAACAAAAAAAAAAAGTTGACAATTAGTCTCATCATCCTTCTTTTAATTTTTTTTATTGAAGAAAAATTCTACCAAATTAAAATTTAATTCAAAGCATTTCATATTCACTCATTTAAATTTCTCATACTTTGCCCTTTTACCAATAATAGTTTCATTTCCCTCTCAATCAATTTTTCTTAAATTTGAACAAATTAAAATTAGGAGGGAATGGCTAATTATAATTTTAGATGGGAGGGAAACCAATGGTGCCAAAAACTTAGTCAAAAATTCCATTTCCCTCCTAAGACTAAAATTTGAGAACATATAAAAAAAATAAAATAGATTTTAGGGTTCCACATTTCCACTACATCCCCTCATTCTCTCTCTCGGCCTCCTCTCCCAGTCTATCTCTCTCTCTCTCTCTCTCTCTCTCTCTCTCTCTCTCTCTCTCTCTCTCTCTCTGCCTGCAGAATTGGTGTCCAAACATTTTCTCGTTCTGAATCTTGGCCTGAATTTCTTGCCTCCATTGTCTGCTGATCCTCCTCTTCCTCACCATGTCTGTTGGAGAGTTTCCCATCACAACTTTCGTGTTTTTTTCGTGGGTGGGAGTTTTTTTCATTTGGTGGATTCTTCAGCTGGGTTTCACTTGAAGTAATAATTAATGATATGTAATCTTTGTGTAGTCATAAAATTTCTCTTCTTTGTTTTTGTGCAGTTTATGGGTTTTATTGGAAAATTTGTAGACCATTCTAGATAAAATGTGGTGTTAGAATACCTCAGTGCAACAACTTAGCAATTGTTCCGAATAGAGTTTAGGTAATGCTTAGACTCTGATGGAGTTTAGATGTAGGTAGTTTTGCTCATGTATATGAGTGTATGAAGATATTGATTTTGACGAATCTATTTTTTTAAATACCTTTCTAAAGAAAAAATGGGCTTAGGGCTTATCAAGGTCAAGGTCATGGGTAATTTAATTTATCTGTTTTTACTTAAATTTATCAAAAAATATCAAAGTTAAATAAAAAATAATAATTTTGATATATTAGGATATTTGACAAAAGCTATAAAAAATTATCAAAAGTTATTAAATTTAACTTTAACCAATTATTTTTTACCCAGTAGAGAAAACCATAAGGCCATGATAGAGATGTGTGGAATTGAGAAAGCAAAGTGTAGAAGAGGATACTTTTTATTTTATTTTTTTGCACAAAAAGCAGAGGAAATGTAGCTTTGAGTACTTTATTTCCCTCTAAATTTCTACTAAAACCATGCCACTAAATAATAATAATGGAGGAAATGGGTTTTATAGGGGGAGGTTGGGGAAGCTGGAAAGTAATAATAGAGAAAGAAAACAAAAAGGAAAATGAAAGAGATAGAGAGGAATAATGGGACGATGCAGAGGAAGCAAAATAAGAGGATGGAGATGAAGTAGAGAAGGAGGAAGATGAAAAAGAAAAAGTTTGAATTGGTGGAAAAGGTACGGCCAGGAAGGATAAGCAGAGAGAAAGAGGAAGAGGAAAAAGAGAGTTTTAATTTTTGGGGAAATGGTGTCTTAGGTTTTGTTTTCTTAATTTTGGGGAAGGGTTTTTGGGGGATCTAGGCGCATGGGTTGACAATTAAAGTAAAAATTTGATTGAAAATTAAAAGGATTTTTTTTTATCCATGTCATCTAATATTTGGGGGTGAGTCACTAGTCAGTGTATCATTCTCCGATATATACATATATATTAGCCAAACTTTGAAAATTTTCACCTCAAATTTACTCTGGAAATAAAATCCATCTGCATTGTACTCGTATTCATGCTTTGTATTCGTTAAATTTATTTTGTTTCTCGTTTCATTGGATAACAGCGGAGCAAGAGAAAGCGAAATTGCTTCATTTATTAAAGCTCAAGTCAGTGTTTATTCAATTATTTAATTTGTTGCCAACTAATAAAACGTAATAGATCAGTTGGCTACTACCATGCCAAATACAAGCAATCTCAGCGTTTTACATCTTATAACAAATTTCAATTTTTGGCGTATTATTATCAATTTAAGAAATTTAAATGTAAATAGTCTTATATCCACAATACAAAATGATAAACATCTTGCTGCAAGATGGTTAATAATCATCTTACATTTTATTTAAATCACTCATAAAGTTAACTGTAAGTATATCTAAATTATTATGAAGGGATGTTTCATTACTTTGAAGGTTATTAAAACTTATAAAAAATATATAAATAATTATTTGTATTTTTTCATAAATATAAGACCATTCATAAAATGTGCATTTTCTACTATGATTGTTAAAATTAGGCTATTAATTATATTTTTTGACCTAGCTAATAAGTATTATATTCTTATAGTTGATAAATATAGATAATTATTAGAAAAAAAACATTATTAAAGTTACAAAAATATAAAATATGGACAATTCAAGATGAATATTAACCCTTTTAAGTCAAGGTGTGTATCATTGTCCATCTGCAAATATGTTATATTGTTTGCAGAGAAAGATTAATACAAATTCCAATTTTTTGGTGTATTATTATCAATCAATTTTTTTTTATAAAAAAATCTTAGGCCTCATTCTTGTTTAAATAATGATATACCTACAACACAAAGATGAACCCTTGCGGTAAATTGCATGCATGCATTGCTGTTCAACGGTGAATATATTTGATTCATACGAAATACTAAACAAATATAGGTGAATACATAAAGAGACGGCAGTTTTTTTTTTGGTGGTAAAGAGACGGCACTATTAACTAGAAGAAATAAAAAACAAACTGAACTTTAAATAAATGTCGACAATACCCAACAACAATCGACTACTACCTCCGTCCCAATTTCTTTGTCAAATTAACTACTTTTAAGAGTCCAATACATAATGGATATTGATGTTAAAAATCTATGGTTTCCCAATAATATTGTCCCTACATTAATTGAAAATAATAATTGTTGGAATTATAAAAGGTGATAAATAAAGCTATTAAGTGTATGTTTGGCCAAGCTCTTTGGTAGCTTTTTAATAGAGGAAGTAGAAATTGTGCCAAACAAGGATATTTTATAAAATAGTTTCCAACTTTGTAGAAGCTAAAATTAGCGGGTTTTTTGCATTTTGGACCCCGAACTTTAGGAATATTTATTTTCTGAACCCTTTATTTTCAACTTTAATTTTTTGGACCCTAAAGTTTGTAGTTTGAAAAAAAAGGACCATAAAGTTTGTGGGCTGAAAAAAAAGCTCGTTTCCCGTTTTTTTCTTTCCATGTTTGAATTTCTCTCCCAATTGGCGTCAAACTTCAAAACTAAGGTTAAAACTGATACTTAAGTTATAATAAACCTCTCTTATTCATGTTAGAGTTACTTAAACCCTTGTACTCAAGGGTCTAAGTAGCCGCAACATGAATAAGAAAGGTGTATTATAGCTTCAATATCAGTTTTGACCATAATCCTGAAGTTTGACATCAATCCGAAGATTAAGTTTAAAACCAAAGGGTTCAGAAAATAAATACCCCTAAAGTTTGGGGTCCAAAATGCAAAAAACCCAAAATTAGCTCCCAAGTCTCCTAGAAGTTGAAGCTACATTTTGTAGTTTTTAATTTCTAACTTCTTGGGAACTACTAAAAAATAAGGGAACAAAAAAAACTTCCACAAATATCTTTGAACCTTCCTATATATTAATGAAAATATATTTTCATGTTTTTATTTTTAAGATATTTCTAATTTTTCGCAAGGAAGTTCTATTTTCTTGTAATAATTGATTTTAAAAATGTTCATTTTTTCAATATAAAATAGGTAATGTTTAATAATAAGATTTTATTACTCATATAGAGTTACATTTGATTATTTTACATAAATTACATAAAATTTTTGGAGAAGAACTACTATATGTATTTTTAAAAATATAGAAAATTAAATCATATAACCTGGAAAATTAAATGTGTATTATAAATTGTGAAAAATGAAAAAAAAATTATAAAGATTCTAATTAATACTTAATTTATGGGGTTTTTAAGTAGCAAAAATAATTAAGTATATATAAGTGATCAAACACTAATTAATAGTTTCTACTTTTATGAAGCACTTCTACAATATGTATTACCAAACACCAAAAGCTTTTGGGAGAAACAGTTTCTGTAAAACAGTTTCTAAAAAGTCATTCTGAAGAAATAGTAGCTTGGCCAAACACACCCTAATTAGGGGTAAAAAGGGAATGACAGTTGTTGGAATTGTAAAAGTGACAAACAAATTGGGACAATGAAGTTAGTTACAGTGACAAACATTTTGGGACGGAGGTAGTACTTTTTTTTTTGTCAGAAGCACAACAATATAGACTACTTGAAATAACATTATTCCAAATAAGTTCTATTTTGCTAAATAAATGATTTGGCATTGAAAATAACTCAAATTATTACTGGTGTATCTTTTCTTTAAAAATCCATTTTAATTGGGAAAAATCTACAAAACTTATGGAAAGTCCAGAACAGGTCCAGACAACTCCAGTAAAAATTTCAGAAATTTTCGAATTCATTTGATATTTTATTTCAATTTTTCATATTTACCGTAAATAAACTAAATCATAAAATAATTCTACAAAACCTATTTTGCGAATTTTGACCTATTTCATGTATTGCCTACTGTTTAAAAATATTAAACAAGATTGTTTCTAAAACATTCAAAAATAAATCAAGTTCATGCTATATTTAACAATTAAACAAACATAAAATCGATTTATTAAAGGCAATAAGAAACAAATAATAACAAAGCATGAAATTTTACAATAAAATTTCAGATTTACTATCATGAACATTAAAGATTAAAACTTTCATAAAGATTCAAAATTTTAGGCATAAATCTACTCTATCATGTTCATAATATAATTCAACTATTGACAAAATTACTTATGAATACAAGTACAATACTTTAGCATGCAATTGGTGGCTCTGATACCACTGTTAAGTTTTAGGTTATCTATTTCCTAAACAGATACAGATTAATTGACGGAATATTTATAATAGTTATAAACAATTAATCAAAGCAACTGCAGAGACTTTAGTAATTATACCTGATCGCTAATTCCAGCTGAAAAAGAAGTTGACCTTCCAGATTCCAACGTTGAAACCCTCTACTGAAAAGTCCACGCAGCACTCCGGGAACCCGATTGCTAGATCGACCCGATCGAGACGAATCTCAGTCTAAGATGTATGTGAGATTGTTTCGGGAAACAGATAATGTTTCCTGAAACTAGAACTGCAAACTAAAAGAGAGAGGAACTCAGGAAATCACTCTGGTATCTCTCTAAGAGTCTTAGGCAGTTGGTGTGAAATAATCTCTCCCAGAGACCCCTTTATATAGTGTTTAGAAAACCTAGGGAAAGGGTTCAAAACCCTAAAGGGCCGACTTAAAGCAACGACGCGCTTCTGGGGCCCAACACGGTCCGTGATGGACTCCAGAAGGTCCAATAATTCGGCCCATTGACACCACGGACCGTGGTGTCTCAACACAGACCGTGTTGGGTCAACTCGGTCCGTGTTGAACCCAATTCGGTCCGTGTTGGGCCGATTTCTCACAGAAATTAGTCTCCATCTTTTCTAAGCGTGATACAATATCACTTAGGTTACATACATTGTTCCAGCGCACTGACTTGTGTGACCCAGTAGGACCAAATAATATAGTTGTAATTAAACATATTCAATTACTAATTATAGAGGTCTCCAGCAAGACATATAATTACTATATTACTTTGATTTAACGTCAGTGTATATCAAACATTGTCGGGACATTCCCAACAGATTTTACCTTCTAACTAGTAGCGGCATCTTCTTAACAAGCTTGGAATGTTACCTCAACATTCCAAGACTGGGGGTGGGATAATGGAGGGAACCATTTTGTAATTAGTTATTTTATTTTCTATTAGAAGTTAGTTTCATCTTCCTGATGTTTTAGTAAGCTTTCTATCATGTTTCCGTCGCGCGCGTGTGTGTGCCTTCTTTTGTTTTCTCTGATTGATTCTCTCAATCACGGTCACATATCATTCTTCTCCCTTTTTCTCTGGATCTCTGATAATTTCTCAGTCATCCTTAGTGTGGATTCGCAAATTGTGAAACAAAAAAATTGATAAACTCGTTGCCCAAGAGTCTCGACTACAACTCCCTAACAAACTTATTGGTCGCAAGAACTCAATAGAAAGGGACTAGAGACAATAGAGTCAAACAACAAGAATTCTTATACCTCACTACAGTTATATATCACGTACGAGTTGGACGAAATGGCAAATTGCGTGATCAATGTAGCAGAGACTAAAATAGTGACCAAGACTATTATTTGAGATTGCATAGCTTAATCAGAGGATGATTATATATGTTGATGTATACAATTAGACATTCTCAGTTATATAAGTGAAAAAGGTATCTAGTTATATATATATATATGTGTATGTAATTGTGTTGTGTTGTGTACTTGTGTGTGTTTTATATGAATGGAAGCACCTCTGAGAGGTTTGAGGGTGAAAGGAGATTAAAGCAAGGTGACCTCATCTCACCCTTAATATTTGTTATCACAATGGAATATCTATCCAGGGCCATCAAACTTCACACGGCTCAACCGACTTCAAATATCACAAAAAGGCTTTGACAAACCTTCATTTATCCAACCTTTGGCGCCTGTGTGTGTCACATTTGAATGGAACGGAACACTCGTGAACTTCATGGTCATCCTACTAACTTTGAAAGTCTGATCAAGAAGCAGATCCAACAATATATTCAAGTGAGGGCTATTATTGTTTGTCCTCAAAGACGTACTCTAAGCTAGGGTCTAGCCATTCTCCAAGTTGTACAATTTACTTGTTCTATCTTTAATGAAAGTTTAATTAGGCTAGTCAAATAAATTGCAGAAAAATCAATGGCGGAAATTAAAAGATAGACAAAACACGGTAGTTTTTTACTATGTTCCTCCGAACTCAAATTTCGGAGTACGTCACCGCCTAGAGTTTTCCAACTCTAGGATTTAACCTCGAATTATTATTATGATGGATTTCTTACAATCTTAGAGTCTTCTCTACTCTCAAGATCTCACTACTTGATATCGCCTCTCAATCAAGTGCGGAGAGTTGACCTCTCAACTCTTAAATCCTCTCACTAACAATAATTATCTCAACAACTCAGCTCAATACAATTTTCTTGTAGTCTCACACTCAACAATAGTAGGAAAAATAATACTCAAGTGAGATGTTCGCTTGTGTCTTCTTGTCTCTTCTCTTGTTTCTTCTCTTGTACTCTTGAATGATCAAATACTCATCGTATTTATAGTGCAATTAGCCGAAGCATCAAGGAGTTAAAGGAATGTATCAACTCTTGTCCAAATGATATGTTCCAATCAAGATGTTGTCTTTGAACTCTTTCACCTTATCTATTAGATATGATACTCAAGGAATAAGAAAGAGAATAATATCATATCATCATATCATATTGGATAACTAGATAAGTAATATGTAACATATAATCAAGCTCAATATTCATCAACCTAAATTACATTAACTGTTGCCAAAATGATAAAAGATTTGGTACAACGTACTTAGACATTTATTGGTTTCGCATATTTCACTTTATCCAATATTTTCATAATATCAATCAAATCACACTTCACAAATTTATCCAATCAAAATATTATGATATCACATAAAATAACTCACTTATATATTATAGTGTGATGTGATTCATAAAAAAAGGTCCAAGCAATCATTCTAAAATTAATATATTGGACCATCACAAGTATTATATATGAGTACCATAATAATTAAATCAATTCAATTTCCAACCTCATATATAAAGCTTATTTTATCGTTTGTTATCATCAAAATTATTAAATATTTCATAAAGCCAACATTTAATATTTACGTTTTATTCTTTATATATATATTAAAAGTCATTTTAATATCACTTAATAAAATATTGAAAAGATTATCATATGAGGAATGTATATATCACACAATAAATTTATATACGTCGATCTCATAATACAATTTGTGTTGGAATTATTTCAAGAGTATAAGTTGATTATATAGCATAAGGAATCATAAATAACAATTATAAGGATCATATATAAGTGAAACGTCAAGAATATAATCAACACGGATAAGTTTGAGACCAACACGAGTCGTGTTGGTCTCCAAATAGCAAAGAAAACTATCATGTGCTCAACACGAGTCGTGTTGAGGCAACGTGTTGCACCCAACACGGACCGTGTTGGAACCCAGAAACTGTTTTTAATACTAACGGCTATATAATATTGCATAATAAGTTTTTGATATCGTTATTAAGAACGATTATTTATAAGGATTTCCAACAGCTATATGACTTGACTTGGTCAAGGTCATATTAGAGTCATAATCCCTCATTAAGGCTATTGATTATCCTTTGACTAAAGGATATCATTAGGGTAGAAAGTCTCCTATAAATAAGAGACATTCCCAACCATTTGAGACACACAATCTTCTAGTTAATCACGTCCTCATTCTTGTCTAAACTGCAGCTATACTTGAGTGATTCAAGTGAGAAACCATTTTCTTGAGTGTTACAAGTTCTAAGTTTTATCCCTTTGAACATTTACGGTATAGTAAATAGTTCTTAAGGAAAGTGAGTGCGAAGCCACTACTCTTAGCGTTATCCAAACGAGTTTCCATTGTCTCTTATATCCTTTACTCCCTTTCCTCCAACAATTTGTCATATATTTATGGATGCATGTACGTGCGTTTGAGGTGGTTTATAAAATTATATTATCTACACAGGGTGAAACCCGTAATTAATTAAGTCGAAATTATTACAGTTAACTTTCTTCTTGCACGCTAAGGCATATTGCTAAAAACTACTGGTATATTTTATTGGTTCTTTTTGTACGAGGATCCTCCAGCAATGAGTTGAGTTGGGTAACTTTTGTTTGGTTCGTCCGGACACTAATTTCTTAGCTTTGTTGGATATCCATGATGTACGAGGACATAGTCAGTAGACAATGCTTGATAGTAGCTAATATTTAATTAATCAATTTGCTGCGTTTTTTGTGGTCTTCGAGTGTGATCATATATTGTTAGAAAAGTGTCATAAAATCACCAAGTTTCTTAATCTCAAAATTAGTTGTTTCCTAATTATATTAGGATATTATTTAGATTTCTTTATTATGTTGAGTTTCCTAATTGTATTAGATTCTAAATCTAATTGGAGTGGGAGTTAAAGTAGGTTTAATTATAGGGAGTTTTTCCCTATAAATAGAGGGTTTTGTTCGCCTTGTTCGGTGTGGCCAAGTTTAGTGCCCATTGGCGCAAATCTTGGATGGTGAGAGAAGTTTTGTTGAGAGTTTTGTTGCACCCAACCCCTTTTCTTTTGTATTTTAGATTTGTGGGTTTTACCAACCAAAAAGAAGTGATTTGCTTTTTCGGTGATTTCTTGTTGTTGCTAGATGTTTGTAGCTGTCTTTTTATGGTTTACTTGTCTCTATCTGCTAGTTATTGTTGTTTATTTTTTATTTGTTCTTACTGCTTTGTGTATATTTTGTAGCATTCTTGATGCTTTATAACCTTTTTCACTTTTCATTATAAAAAAATATAAAATAAAAAAAAGTTGTTATATCCAACAATTCAGAGCACTCTCTGCAGTACCATCATGCTTGGTGCACCCAACCCCTTTTCTTTTGTATTTAATCAACTTATTTTATATTTCATTCTTATTCTTTTAATTTAAGTTTATCATGCTAAATATGTTAATTTAAATATTGATTAAGACATGCATAAAATTCTTCATTCAATTATATTTTTTGAAAAAAATAGCTACGCATTCATTTTAACTATACTAAACTATAATATTGATGTAATGTATAATGCTAAGCATCAATCAATGTGTGGAACCATCTCAACCTTATAGTTAAAGGCCCAAGAAAGGTTTTTATATTCTAACATGTCCCCTCACGCGAATGTCCTTTGGGCTTGAAATGTGGATGCTGCAGAGGCCCCCTTCACCTTGTGCACATTAATACGGAGGGTGCTGAGATCCGAACCTGAGACCTCTTGCTCAGGTCTGGCTCTGATACCCAAGTTTATAGCTGAAGCCCAAGGAATGATTTTTATACTCTAACACAATGCTCTTGGATGTCTGATGCTTGTAGCACCCGGGCCACTCCCCCATTTAGCCTACTTTAATGTGTTTGTTTATTTTTTTAGGAAGTTGTTATTTGTTTTTAAGAATTTGCTCATAAATACAATAGGGAAATTGGATTCTAATAATACAAACTTTTGGTCATATAAGACTTAATAATACGAACTTTCGATTAGGTTCTGAATAATATGAACTTTGACCCCCTGTTGCCCCCAGTAACACGCCACCAAGTTAAGTTGAACTTAATTCGGTGGCGGTCTGACGTGGCGGCGGACCTAGGTCTGTTGACTTTGCCACATCAGCAATGTTGACTTAAAACAAAGCCCGGTCAGCCTTTTATTTTTCCCTCATCTTTCCTTTTTCTTTTTTCTCTCCTTCCTCTCTTATTTTTTCATTCTCCTCCATAGCAGCCATGGCTGCCGACTCTCCCCAAGCAGCAAGATGTTGAAGACCCATCTCCATTGCTATCACTGTTTCTTGAATATGCTTTTCAAATCACACAAAACCCAGAAAATCTCACAACAATCAAACAATCTCACCACCAACACAAAGATCAAAAACATCATGTCAAGAATCAATCCACTCCCCAATTCCATTCCTCCCAGACAAATCCCACAAGAAATAATCAAACTTTCTGCCCCAATTCAACAAATCCTTCAAAAATCACAACAAACAATTTGAATAAGCCCTAAATCAAAATCAATTCGAAATGGGTATTCTGAATTTACATGGGTTCGATCAAGAAATTGTACCTTTACTTGCAGAAGTACCTTCTTTCTTAGAACTAAAATCTTCCTCATACGCGTCCTCATCTCATCTCTTCTCTCCTCTCATACCCATCTCTGTCTCCTTCCTCCAAATCTCAATCCCAATCTCAAATCGAAATCGAAGTTGAAGTCTGAATCCAGGGAAGAAAGAAAAATGAAGAGAGATAACCCCTTTTCGAATCTCGATGGAAAGCCGCCGGAGACGAAGCCGGAGATTTCATCAGCGATGGGGAAGTCCAAGCTTTGCAAAGACGACTGAACCCAAAACGATGCTGGAATGGACGAGCTCCTTGCCGTTTTGGGGTAAAAGGTTCGGTTGTCGGACCTTGCAGAAGCTGCCCAGAAGCTGGAGTAGCTGGAAGGGGTTATAGCAATGGTGATGAGAAAGAAGAGGGACAAGGAGATTGAAGGAGAGGGAAGAAGGAGACAAAAAAAAACGCTGACCTGGCTTTTTTTAAGTCAACATTGCTGACGTGGCTAAGTCAACAGACTCAGGTCCGCCGCCATGTCATCCCGCCACCGAGTTAAGTTCAACTTAACTCGGTGGCGTGTTACCGGGGGCAACAGGGGGTCAAAGTTCATATTATTCAGAACCTAATCGAAAGTTCGTATTATTAAGTCTTATATGGCCAAAAGTTCGTATTATTAGAATCCAATTTCTCAATACAATATGTAATTTGACTTCTATATATATAATACGTATATATAACAATGCTCATAAAGCTCTACAATATATATTGTTTATAAATCTCATGAAAATCATTCATAAAAATGCACCACAATATTCATATAACTTTACGTAAATGGAAGATAATTAAAGAATTGAAAAGTATGGTTATATTACAGTGCTCGTAAAAATTATAATACAATGTTCATAAAACAGATCATGCAATACTCATAAAACAGATCATGCAATACTCATAAAACTCTATAGTAATTCTCATAAAAATAATAATACTACCTTTATAAAGTATATCACCAATGCTCTTAAACTCTACTATAATACCAATAAAACCTCGTGAAAAATGTTCATAAAATACATAACAATACTCAAAAACCTGACAAAAACAAAAATGTTCAAGAACAAAAAGAAAATAAAACACAATACTCTCGTGCATACAGTCAATTTTTCACCAACAATCTACCACGTACCTTTGTTGCACTGAAAATTTAGAAAGGTACCACTATGGCAGTGGAAGCAACATTAGGAAGATGTGGTCAAACACTTTACCAAGATAAAGGGCCACATATTATGGACGAACAAACACTTTATTTATTTATAAGGATGATACATATTTCTGCGCATGTGATTTGTTCAGTACAAAACAAAAGTAAAAAGGCCAAATAAACTTCTCTTTGGATACAATTATTATGCTCGCCATAACATACAACAATAACATTGGATATATTTATATATGTTACATCAGCAACTGAATATTAATGCTTAAAACTTATTTTTCAAACTTTTGTCTTTTGTGGAAGAGACTGACAAGGACATGTTGCTTTATCCTCTCCAAATCCTGAGCAACGTCGAGCATGGTTGGTCGAGTTGAAGCAGTGTACTGAGTGCACATAAACCCCATCTCTATCATCTCCATAATAACCTCACGCAACAACACAACACACCCTTCATCTCCTGATACAGGTGCTTTGGATATGGCATGATCTATTATCGGCTCTACATTGTGAGGATAATGTGTTTTTACCCATTCATGCAAGCTTGAACCTTCATCAAAAAGAACTGCTGTTGGGTGCTTTCCTGTGATCATCTCTAGTACCAGCACACCAAAACTGTATACGTCTCCTTGGGTTGAGGCCCTTCTCCCTAATCCATATTCTGCATAATCATTCAACGAAAATGATATTAAGTATTGAGGCATTTAATGAAAATGGTGTCACTGTTGAGACAAGACACCTTTTAAATATTTTATCTTATCATTAAAACAATATATTATTATATATTAAGTTGAAATAAAATAATATTATTGAATTTTTTAATTAACTATAATATTACATATAAATTGTGTAAAATCATATTTTCACACATTATTTTTTATGTTTCCAAAAAACCTAAAATAAGCCTAATGAGCGGAGTTTATTCAATTATGGTATAATTTTTGCTCATTAACGTAGCAAACGCAGCCAAAACTTTTTATAATTGATAATTAATACTTACTATTAAAAAATTGGTATAAAAAATCATTATTAGAAATACTAATTTGGGACCGGAGAAGGAAGCCATTTAAACAGTATCTTGGGGTAAGACCACCGACGTATTTGCATCTATGCTGAGGATGGCCACCTACGGCCACCATTAAAACCATGAACAAAAAATAATTTTGTATAATATGAGATAAAAATTATGGATTAATTTTTATTTTTATGGTATGGATATAATAATATATTGGTCATCCTTCCACCACCAGGTAAATTCCTGTCATCACCCTTCAACACTCAATAATGTTAATCCAAAAAATTACTCGGAGGTACCCCAAAATTTGGGGAAACTATTTTTCGGTACCCCAACTTTTCAAAACTCATTTTGAAGTACCTTTACTTTTTGGGTTAGTAATTATTTGGTGCTTTTCCGGCCATCAACTTTATTAAGTGACCAAAATACCCTTATTCTTCTTCTTTAATGGTATTTCTTAGAAAATGGAAGAACAAGGGTATTTCGGTCACTTAACCAAATTGATGACTGAAAAAACACCTAATAATTTCTAACCCAAAAAGTAAAGGTACCCAAAATGAGTTTTGAAAAGTTAAGGTACCTGAAAAACATTTCATCCAAACGTTAGAGTACATGTGAGCAATTTTTTGATGTTATTCGCATGATAATTATACTACCACCGATCAAATCAACAGGGATTATTCAAAGTTATGAGTCTTATATCAAAGACACAATAAGTTACATACCAGGAGGGATGTAGCCGACAGAACCACACAGGAAGCCACCCGTAGAAGTCAATGAACCCGATTCAGGAGCTGGGGTGCTCTTATCATCACCTTTTACAAGCTTTGCAATTCCAAAATCAGTGACTATGGCATTCATATCATCATCAAGAAGAATATTGCTTGGCTTGAGATCACAGTGCACAACCTTAACAGGTGCATGGTGGTGCAAGTAAGCCATTCCTTGGGCGACGTCGTTGCAAATGCAAACCATCTGCACCAAATCCAGCCCCATTTGATCATGGCTTGGGTAGAGGTGCCTTTCGAGGCTCCCGTTCGACATTAATGGGAGAACAATGGCTTTGAAATCAGGTTGAATGCAGACAGTTATGATCTTTACTAGGTTCCTGTGCCTTGTGTTTTTCAGAACCTGGCATTCCTTCTTGAAGCTTCCAGAGAGTTCCTTGGGAAGACCATCACAGTCAAGGACTTTGACTGCTATTCTTGTGTTGTCTTTGAGAGTTCCCTTGTAAACTTGTCCGAATCGCCCTGCGCCAATCAGGCTGGAAGGGTTGAAGCCCCCTGTTGCTGCAATGAGCTGTTGCTGAGTTATCCTTGGATAGTACTTGAGCTGCTTTCTCTCATCTTCGTCTTCGTAATCATCCAGTTTTGTTACTCTAGCTCTTGATTTGTGCACTTTACGAATGGCAAAAGTGCACAAAGTTACAGCTATAAATGCTGGTAATATGATTGCAAATACCATAAAATGATGAACAACAGACCCTGTTTTATGGTTACATTCAGGCATGCCTTTGATGGGGCCACAAAGTCCGTAATTCCCAAGGAAGGAATTCATGTCCAGCATTGAAAACACACCTTTGTTGGGCACATAACCAACGAAGTCGTTGAAGGAAAGGTTGAGCTGGGTTAAAGTTGGAGAAGCTTGAAACGAGTCCGGTATTTCACCACCCAACTTGTTCATTGACACATCCAGGGACTCCAAATAAGGCATTTGTGCAAGGGTACCCGGAAGAGTCCCTTGTAACTGGTTTCCTGATAGGTTTAGGGACTCCAATGCAATGCAGCTGGTACCTATTTGTGGTGGGATGATCCCAGAGAGGTTGTTCGTCGACAAATCAATGGCCTTGATATTCTCCAACTTGCTAAGCTCAGTGGGTATGAGATCGCTTAACTTGTTACTCGACAAGTTTAAGTAGAATTGCAAGCCACTCAATCTCGCAAACTCTTTAGGAATTGCTCCGGAAAGGTGGTTGTTTGAGAGGTCTAGAACTCCGAGGTTGGTGCATTTTGTAAGACTTGGGGGTATGGAGCCAGAAAGTTGATTATCATTGAGTTTAAGCATCCAAAGTTGGGAAAGATTGGCTAAAGCGTCGGGTATTGATCCTGAGAGCTTGTTCTGAGATAAGTCAAGAAGACCCAAATGGGAATTGTCACCCAAAGCGGCCGGGATTTCACCTGATAGTGAATTGTTAGCTAAGATTAACCTCTCGAGTGCTTTGATTCGATGCAATCTTGATGGGATTGTTCCGTTCAAACGGTTATTAGACAAGTTCAAGAGGGAGATATTGAAAAGATTCGAAATTTGATGAGGGATTGTGCCATGAAGAAGGTTGTCATTTAGGTAGATCTTGTAGAGATGAGTTGAGAGTTTGCCAATATTTCGCGGTATCTCTCCCCCTAAATTGTTCCCATCAAGTGCAAGCTTTTGCAATCTAGAGGCATTAGCTAAGGATCCAAAGAAAGGTTGGAGGTTGGTATTACCTTCATGGCTAACAAAGTGATTGTATGCCAAGTCAACAAATGTTAGCTTAGGCATTTGAGCTAAGATTTGGGAGGGCAATTCACCAGTGAGATCATTCAACCCAAGATCAAGCCGCTCTAGTTTGGTCGCGTTTATGAGCCCTAGGGGGACATGACCCGTGAACTGGTTCAACCATAACATCAAGTCTGTGAGTCGCGTAAGCTCACATCCAACCTTCAAAGGGATTTTGATTTCTCCAACAAGGTAATTGTCAGAAATGTCAAAATACTTCAAAGTAGATGAGAGGTTACAAATAAGAGATTCAGGGAATTCACCAACTAGATGATTACTCCCTAAATGGAGGAAATTCAACTGATTAAGCCTTCCCAACTCACAAGGGATCTCCCCTTCAAGAAGATTCAACTCAAGGCTTATCTGTGTTAGAGAGGACATTGAGCCTAACTCAGATGGGATTCGACCACCGAAATAATTCTCAGATAAGTCTAGGACACTTAGGGATTTAAGATTTCCTAGCCACGGTGAAATAATTCCCCTTAGGGATCTATTTTTGAGAATAAGATGTATAACACCATTCAGATCATTGTTGCAGGTGACACCAGTCCAATTGCAAGGATGAATACTTGGGGACTTCCAAGTTGTGAAAACACCTCGCGGGTCAGAAACTATGTTTGACATGAACAAAAGCAACGATGCTCGATCATTCGATAGATCAGCATTGGATTTAGAGTGGAAACAAAGTAGGAAAATTGCAATGCAGGCAGTTACAATGTAAAGTTTGAAGACTTGGTAGGATCTCATATTGACAATAAGAGTTTAAGATGGTGAAAAATAAGGCTAGGAAGAAAATGAGAGGAATAATGTTGGGCTGAAAACAAGTGAATGCAGAATTAGAGTTTATATAAGGAGCTAAGTTATGAATTTTAGCATCATATGATCCTAACTGTTACTGATGCAACACACATTTGATTTGCTTAATTAAGTTGTAGCCAATGGGGAATCAACACTAGTGACAGTACAGTATTTTAAGATTAGTTTTAGTTGGTGGTGTTTGTGTAATAATTTGAGGATTAATTATTTAATTAATAGTGGATTAAATGCAGTTAATCAGTGTTTGGAGTAGTACCAAATCTATCAAGTGATAGTAAAGTGGGAGATCTCAGGGGATTAAGTTGGCAAAATACCACACAATTAATGGTGTGGAACAATATTATATGTAAGAAAAGCTCTTTTATCATTTCATGTTGAAGACTTTACCATCACCTCAATAGAAAACCTAATTATTGTCAGGTGATATCGTCTAAACAGCTTTGTTCTTTCCCATGTTAGCCTAGCTTTTTCGACGACAAGTGCTAGCTCAAATTATCTGAAGCCAGTAAGTAAATGCTGCTGGTTTAGATGCCCTGGTCAGTAAAATTAGTGTTTTAGATAGCAGATAACAGTTTAAGCAGCAGATAACAGTTTAAGTAGCAGATAGCGGTTTAAGTAGCGGATAACGGATGACTGTTCAAATGAGAATTGTGTTCGGTAAATTTCGCGGTTGAATTGATCCGTGAAACCCGGGGGTGCTTCGAATAGATAAATATAAGAGGCCAAGGATCCACTAACTACTTATAAGAGTTTGAGAAAACCCCAAATTAGACCTCAAAAACAAACTCTATTTTAGGGTTTGGGGTTTTTTTTTGGGATGAACAACAAATACAACAAGATTTAAAAGGGATATGGACAATTGTAAAGAATAATAACTCACCCAATTGAACTAAGATATTCAATCACTTGCACAAAGATCTTCCACAAGCAAGGAGTCTTGAAACACCCAAGAAATCTCACAAAGAGTGGAGGAAGAACACTCACTCACCAAGAAGAGAAATCACCAAGCCATTTCCACCCAAAGGATTAGCTTTCATTGATTAGGGTTTGAAAACCTACAATTACAAACTCTCCAAGTGAGAGGATTTTTGAGTCTAATTCCTAAAAGCTTCAAAACTATCTCTAATGGAGGGGAAACATGTATATAAAGAAAAGGGGGAGAAGGGGGGGAAAAGAAAACAGTGAAATAAGGCGGAATAAACGTGTGCTGGGCTGAAAAGGGGGGAGACGCTGCCAGCGTCCCCTCCAGAAAGTGGGCTTCAGGAAGTGTAGAGAGGCACTGCCAGCGTGACAGCATCCCTTAGCTAGGCGCGGGTAGCGCTTGTCAACATCAGTTAACTTCCAACGCGCATAACTTCTTCGTTTTAACTTCGATATGGGCTTATAATATATCGATGGAAAGCTCTCGGTGTGTACTATAAGCTCGCCAAATTTTATGGTTATCGGAATTGTATTGAAGGAGTTGTGATCAAAAGAGTGAAGACGTGTCTTTTCTTGGTACAAAATTTTGCCCAAAAACATGAGATTCTTCAACTTGATTCTCTTGGCCTTGCCTGGTTCCCTCAGCTTAACTTAAAGAAAAACTCTCTTGGATCCACTCCCATCATTTTCTTAAATGCTAAGGACCCTCGGGAAATATGGATCATGAATTAACAGATTAATGTCAATTGACATAAAAGCATATCAATAATTTTCAAAGATAAAATTTTCAAAGGGTATTTTTTGACTGAAAAATATGAAATACTACTCCAAACGTTAAACGTTAACTTTATTAGCGTTTCAGAAAACGCTCCTTAAAACGCTAAAAGCTCCTTAAAACGCTAGCTTACCGAACGCTAATATTGATGCAATTAGAGTTTTGACTTGGCCAAGACGCTAAACGCTACCCCAAACGTTACAACCGAACATGTCCTTAAACTGAGATAGCGTTTGGCAGAATTTGAAGAACATTTTTTCGGGAAAATTTTTTACGAGTATAATTTTCCTGAGGAAGTGTTTTTTTAGAGTGTTTGGATGTTAAAATTACAAATTCCCTTGAAAAAATGTTTGAAATATAAAACTATGCAGGTTTATAATTGTTTTGGTTCGTTATATTAGGGTATTTTTGTTACTGTTTACACTTTGAAATGTCCAAAAATGGTTGAACTTGCAAATTCTGGAAATCTATATACACAATAGAAAAAAATTTCTCAATTATCATTGTAAAATTATCGGATCGACGTAAAGTGTTTCTCATTGACAAATGACAATCAAATATGGAGAAAATTAATCAACTTGGAAATGTTGACCACTGTTCCCAGGATTTTCATGCAATGGCATGTAGTCTAAAGTGGTTTCTTGTAAGGGTATGAGTTCATTAGATAAAGTGTCATTTGCAATTATTGACGTAGCCAACAGATTTCAAACTCCTTATATTTGATAATTAAGATTGTGTTCCGTAGTAGTATTTAGGGTAGCGTTTAGTATATTGATCAAATCAAAACTCTAATTGCATAAATATTAACGTTCGGTAAGCTAGCCTTTTGAAGAGCATTTAGCATTTTGAGAAACGTTTAGCGTTTCCAAGAGCGTCTTATGAAACGTTAAAAAAGTTAACGTTTTGTGTTTGGAGTACCGTTTTCATTTTTATGTTTTTTTTTGTCAAAAAAACCTTTGAAAATTTTGTCTTTTGAAATTATCTATATTCTTTTATGTCAATTCATATTAATCTACTAACTTAATCCTAAATTTACCGAACATTATTATTCTCGTTTGAACAACCATTCACTACTCACTTCTTAAATCGTTATCCATTATATAAACCGTTATCTGATATCTGAAACACTAATGTTGTCGAACATAGTCTTAATAATATCATCACGAGAAATTGGTATTAAAAAAATAATAAGTATTATTTTTATGAAAAAACACTTAAATATGGTCTTTTTCCAAGACATGTGTCATGGCTCTTAAAAATTACTCTATGTGTTCCATATTAATTGTAATTTATTTGATTGTCACGATTGTATGTTCAAAAGTTGAATTTAGCGGAGATGAGAATGGTTAGGTGGATTCGTGGGTACACTAGGTTAGATATGATAAGAAATTATGTCTACCAATGAAATAATAGGGGTAGCGCCTATCGAGGAGAAGTTGTGCGAGATCAGACTCAGATGGTTTGGTCATGTCTATAGAAGAACTGTCGATGCACCTGTCAAGAGGTGTGAGGGGATTAGGCTATCCTTAGGGTGTCGAAGGCGTAGGAGACCAAAAAATCCATGAGGGAGGTGGTTAGAGTAGATCTTAAACACTTAGGTTTAACGGAAGACATGGCACTGGATAGGGGAGTGTGGAAGGAGTGGATCAAGGTAGTAGTGTGAGGTTCGCAATATGGGAGTGTAGTGTGTGTTCAGTTTTTCTTATGTGCTTCCTTTTTTAACATTGTGGCCACTGACGGATCTAGGCAACCGTTAACGCCAAAAAAAATAATAAGCTAATATAATCTAGAATAAAAATTATAGATTTTATGTCTATCATGCTAAATAACAGTGTAAAGGGAAGGTTTTGTTCCATCAAGTTCCTAAGCCATTCCGGTCAAGTTTGGATTCCCATGAATTGTGTTAGGCAGTGATTTTTTAGGTGTTGTCGTTGTTGTATCAGTACTTTAGTTTGGTTTTATTTTTATTTTTGTCTTATTCTGGTTGTTTATATTAAGTTTCAGCTTTCTAATTTGTTTTTTTTTGTTGTCCCATCTGATTAGTCATTTGATCCTGGAGAGGAGATGTCTAATCATAGGTTGGTCCCCCTCATCATTTGCACTATAGAGGGTGGACATTCCCATTTGCCCGAGTTTAAGAAAAAAAAATTAAATAGTAGTGTATTAGTCACCCTTAATCAAAAGACCGAGATTTGCCACTGTTTCCGGCCCATGTACATAGAGTGTTTCCTCGTCTACATGAAGCTCGTAGGTATGTACCCGCTTTTTCTTGTCACGATCCACTTGTGTCCTCTTGCCCGTTCTTTCTCTTACTGTCTAAAAATTGGGTTTTAAAACTTTTTTCAAAGGTCCACCGGAATCAGCTTCTCGACAATTAGTTCATGGAGGAAGCTGCCAACATCTAGATCCCTCAAACTACGCGCAAGTGTGTTTTTCCTGAGAGTTTGTTGTTGTTGTTGTATATTTGACTGTCAAAGTCTCCAATCTCACTCTTTGATTGATAATTTAATATTATATTAACAACTGCAATATAAATATTATACTTTTATTATAGTATTTTTCGTTACAAAATTATTTATAGTAATCTTATGTAATATTCATTTTATATATTTAAAAAATTTATGAAAAAAAAATTTAATGTATAATTTTACAATTTTTAAATATGACAATTAATATAGAACGCATAGAGTAAAATTAAAGGGTGATGATGTGTGTCTTGCCCCAAGACACTACTTAAGTGTCTTCCTTTTTATAAAACTAATACGTATTATCATTTTTAATGTCAAATTTTTGAAAAATACTATTAATTATCAATTATAAGAAACTTGGAACATGTTGGTTACGCCAACAATTAAAATTGACCCCCATAACGAATGAACCTCATCCGTTGGACATATTTTAGACGTCTTTTTATAAATTTTAAAATATATATGTGTGTATGTGATTTTATACCATTTATATATATTATTACAGTTATGAAAGTCAATCATGTAATTATTTTCAATTTAATTTACAAATATATAGGTTTTATACCGTGGCAAGATATTTATCATTTCTGAAAATTAAATAAAATAGGGTCACCGCGAGTACGTCTCCCTCCAGAACCAACGGCCTCTTCCCCGTGCTGAGGCTCTACTGCTGTAGCCATTTGAGTGAACAATGAACTCGAAGCTGCTGCCTGTCATATCATGCAACGACTTCCCGCCACTTTCCGACGTCTCTCTTTTACCTCCATATTTCTCCCTCCTCACTTGGCCTTCTCTGTTCTTCATGGAACAAAACCTTCCCTTTACCGCATGGGAAGAACAACTCTAGCCTATTCTTCTATTTCTGATTGCATACGGAACGACAGATTGGACGATGCCCGTCGTATTTTTGACAAGATCCCAACTCCAACTGTTCATTTGTGTACCAAGATGATTCTTGGTTACGCCAGAAACGATCGACTCGAGGAAGCACTCCAGATGTTCGATGAAATGCCTGTTAGAGATACAATTGCTTGGAATTCCATGATTAAAGGGTGCTTGGATTGTGGGGATTTGGGGATGGCTGGGAAGCTCTTTAATCAGATGCCTGAAAGGAATGTTGTTGCCTGGACAACTATGATTAATGGGTACATGCAGTTTGGGAGGATACACGAGGCTGAAAGGTTGTTCAGAGAAATGCCTGTAAGGGATATTGCTGCTTGGAACTCTATGATTTATGGGTATTGCAGTAATGGTGAAGTTGATGAGGCTTTAAGGGTGTTTGAACAAATGCCTAGTAGGAATGTCATATCTTGGACCTCCATGATCAGTGGACTTGATCAAAATGGGAGGAGTGAGGATGCCTTGAGACTGTTCCAGGAGATGGCTGGTTGTGGGATTGAGCCCACAGCTAGCACTTTCTCATGTCTAATATCAGCCTGTGCAAATGCTTTGGCGGCTGAGCTGGGAGCTCAGATTCATTCGCGTGTTCTGAAACTGGGGCTTGTCCTAGATGACTTTGTGGCTTCTTCTTTGATAACGTTCTATGCGAATTGCAAGCAGTTGGAGAATGCGCGGCAGGTGTTGAACGAGAAGTCTCATGACAGTGTGGCTGTATGGACTTCTCTAGTAACAGGTTATAGTTTGAACTCGAAGCATGATGGTGCATTGGAAGTTTTCGGTGAGATGATCAGAAGGGGTATATCCCCTAATGAGTCTTCTTTCACTAGTGCATTGAATTCTTGCTGTGCAGTAGTGTCGCTTGATACCGGAAAAACGATCCATGCTGAAACTGTGAAGCTGGGGTTGGAAGCTTCTGCTTTTGTAGGGAACTCACTAATCACCTTCTATTCAAAATGTGGAAGCATTCAAGATGCAATAAAGGCACTCGAAGGGATAAAACAGAAAAACCTCGTTTCCTGGAACTCGGTTCTTGTGGGTTGTGCACAATATGGGTATGCTATGTGGGCACTTGCTTTCTTTGCCCAGATGCTGCGAAATGAGGTAGAACCTGATGCAATTACCTTCACAGGATTGCTCTTTGCTGCCAACCACTCGGGAATGTTTCAGAAGGGAAGACATTTCTTCCAGTTTTTCAGCAAGTACACCTCCGTAGAAATCAACCTTCAACACTATGCCTGTATTGTCGATACGATATGTCGTTGTGGGAAGCTAGAAGAAGCTGAGGAGTTTATTAGGAATATGCCTGTGCAGGCCAATTCACTGGTGTGGCTAGAACTACTTAACGCATGTTGCTTGCACTCAAATTTTGAGCTAGCTGAAAGAGCTTCAAGATGCATCCTGGATCACGATCCAAATTGTAGCGCAGCTTACACTTTACTGTCCAATCTTTATGCTTCAGCTGGTAGATGGAGTGATGTCTCAAGAATAAGAATGGAGATGAAAATGAGGGATGTTGCAAAGCAACAAGGATTCAGTTGGATCACACCGGAAGGAGAAAAGCATGAAAATCCTATAATGATATAGGCCGTGGAGTAAACGATGTACAAAATCAGTTGTCCGCTGGGTCTAAAGTGGTCAGAAGGTACCCAATGTTACCTTAGACATTAGTTGTCGTAGCTACGTTTTCTTGGCTTAGAGCAAAGAAAAAGGCTAGGGCTCCGATTGCCATATTTTTTGATAATCAGGTTCAGACAATCAAATTGAGAAAAATGCTGTGTTCTAAACCTGGATAAAGCTGGTTGTTGTCAAAATTTGGACGAAAACTCGAAACCCTGTTCAGACAGTTTTTTGATAGCCATAAAAAAATGCTCAAGATCAAAGGGAACACCTTGCTTTCTATCAGTGACGCAAGAGCTCGGGCCTGGCAGAATCACAATTGGAAGAGTTTTAGGCTTGTAGCTATTACTTCGAATGCTTTGCGCATCTCGACCCCCTGTGTGGTTAACAATGGGTTGAGGAATATTGGGATTGAGGACACGGTTGTTCCCAACTCTCTTGAGGCTTCCGATTGTGACAGGTCTATGAATTTTGGTAATGTTGTTGATGTCTACATACCCAGTAAGATGGGACGAAATGGTAAGAGGTATGGTTTTGTTCGTTTCAAGGATCGCGATGCGGGTTCTAATGCTATACTTGATTTAAATGGATGGATGTGTAGTGGGTTTGCTTTGCGTGTTGCGTGGGCAAAATTTGGCAAGAAACAAGGATCAGCTCCTCGATCGTGATGCGGGTTCTAATACTTTTTACAATTTTCAACGATGCTTGTTACTGGCCAAATTTCAGTTGCTTATATTTGCAAATTGTAAATAGTAAATACAAAGCTTGCTTCATTCAGTTTTCACTGACCATTGTGGTATATGAGCTTTATATTATTCTTAATATAATCTCATGCTACCAGCCTGTTACTTAGCTAACCTGAACTGCTACTCCTAGAGATGTTCTTTTGAAGGATACATTTTGGTAAATATCAATTGGCAAAGTACTAAGAAAACAAGTAAAATTTTGAATCTTTTACAAAACATATAACAAATACTCATGATACACATTGCCCTAACTCTGCAACTTTTCCAAATTTAGACATTCTTTCAATACTACACCAATCATTATTTGCCAAAATTTATCCAACACAAGTTTTTCATTCAAAAGAACACACAATTTAGCTTTTTTTGACCTCAGATAATCCCTAGTAGAATTACTCTGGTGAGAACTTGGAAGCTGCAAGACTTTTCCAAGGCCTCGTATGATTTGCTTGCACTGGGTGCTTATTCTCTGCTTAGACCAGCCTTGTTCAAACTGTGGATCATCCAGAGGCTGATTGTGTTTTAACGTTTGAAGTTAATGCCCTGTTAGACTGCCATTTTGTTTTAGCAAAAGCCAAAAAGACATTCACAACAAAATGCCCAAATCCATCTCAAAAGCAACACTGGTAAACAAAATCTCCATCTTAACACAATCTTTCAATTCAGTACACCTACAGGGCCACTGTTCAAGACCACCCGGTGAAATATAAAATAACATGTCTATGGATAGCATCCCAAAGGAACAGACAACTACAGTAGACATGAACCTAAGCTCATTCGTCTTCCTGGCTCCTAAGCCTCGCAAGCTTGTTGGTCACAACAACATCAAGCTGGGCAGCTCGCTCAACAATCTCCTTCCTCTTCTTTGTCGAGACGTTGTGAGCAATCTCTGCACAGTATGTCCTGTTGTGCATCATCAGGAGCTCAAGCTCTTGAACATTGTGGACAACAAACTTCTTGAACCCATTCGGTAGATAGTGGCGGGTTTTCTTGTCAGACCCGTAACCAATGTTTGGCATCAACACACATCCTTTGAACTTTCTCCTTACCCTTGAGTCAATACCCTTTGGCCTCCTCCAGCTGGGCTGTACCAACCAAACAGCAAACGATCAGATATGAATGAAAATGACTATGATTCTCACCCGATCCCTTCTTTCAAATTAAAATGACATCAAATTTCTCTCATTCTATTATCTTCCAAGGTCAGAGCAAATTTACAAGATTACAGATATCAAACTATCCAGCTCTAAGATTCACATGCGAAAAAACGGTATGAATTGAAATACAAAACCACAGAATGTGAGCAGGGATAAAGTAACAGAAAACTCGTACAAATGAAGCAGACTGTGTCGCAAGACCTGTTCAAAGTTTTATCTATGCCCATACAACGAAATGCCCAGCCACATCAAATAGTTCTGGACATCAGATACCAGGGCAATGAAAATACATACTGGGACTTCACAAACAAACAACCAAAATATTGGGTTTGAAATCCAAGGCTTATCTTCAACAATACAAAACAACTGGAAATAGTATACACATGGATGTCTTGGAGATCAGATGGTAGTGCATGTATGAAATTCATCACCAACAGCAGAAAAGGTGGATAAGTATCCTCATATCTCCTTTAACCAACCATGCAACATAAACTTTCAGAAAAATCAACATTTTAGAAAATCATATAAAGGGTTTTTTACCAGAAAGGCACAGGGATACAAGCTACAATGACAATTTTCTTGAGCAAAGACCATTAAACATTGGTTACACAAATTCGAGAAATTACACATGGATCAGACACTGTCATTCACCATGAATGTTTGCATCAAGGGATTAGATGCTGTAAGACGGGGGCGACATCTTAATCATCACATCCATCAAAACAGATTTTTCTCAGACAAATAATTGTCAATAAAATAACACAATCAAAACAATTCATGTCATGATCAACCCAAATTTGAAAACACTACAGATGGATCGGACACTGTCATTCACCATGAATTTTTGCATCAAGGGATTAGATGCTGTAAGACGGGGGCGACATCTTTCCTCTTCATATCCATCAACGCTCAAAAAAATGCCACAATAGAATAACAAAAACAAAATTTTAAAAAAATAAAGTAACCAAGCAAAAGATTACATGGATAGGATCAGCAAATAAAGACAATCTACATCGCACATCAAAAGATGTACTGGAGACTGGGCGTCAAACATTATCATCATATCCACCATGCATCCAGAACCCAAAACTAAAATCTCATTTTCAGGATACGAAAGCATGATATTGAAAACGAATACAAAGAAACTAAAACGACAAAACTTAATGGCGTATGATGGATCAGTCACGCAAAAAAGACATTCCGCAGCTTGCACACAAAGGTACAAGTTCAGACTGGGCGTCAAGATATATCATCATATCCATCATATGAACCCTAATCAAAACTAAGAGCTTTAGACGTTACAAACTACAAATTAGGAGCAAACAATCGTATCACAGCTAGAATCATTAGAGCTCGAGCAGCTGAAGTCGGTAACATGTACAAACCCTAAAAGGTATCAAAACAGGATCAGAAAATCACGACAATCTACACTGCGCATCCGAAGATGCACTAAAGACTGGGCGTCAACGATTATCATCACATCCACCAATAACTAAACTCAAACGAATTACCAATCACCAAGTTTACGATCGGATTAACAAAAAGCAATAAGAAGAAACAAATCTTAAAGAAAGGATAAAAAGATTACCTTGACGGAGATCTTCCTATCACTTTGAGGCCTCTTGAACTTCTTCACACGCTTCTTCACTATCTTCTTCGATAACAAAGGCACCGCCATTTTTGCTCCTCCTCCTCCTACTGAATTCACAAATAACAATCGAAAAATTCAGCTCAAATATTCAAACATGAAAACCCCGATCTCAGATGAACAGAAATGAGCAGAGAGAAAAACTACCTAAACTTCGCCGCCAGGCCTCTGAGTAAAGTGGGTGGCGGAGGGTTTATAAGCTGCGATGAAAAGAAGAAGGGTTTGCTGTTTCCGGAATTAGGGTTTTCTAATGTTGGATTTTAGTTTTGGGTCACCCAATATGGGATTTGGGCCCGATGTGTTTTTGGACTCATCATACAAGTAGCCCATTTAATAGACCAAAGCCTGTCTAAAGACAAAACTCAAAAGTAACAACTTATAATTCAATTAAAGTTGGATTTCAAGTAAAAACTCTTTGGTCATATTCTTTTGTGTGGTTGGTAAGATGTGAAAATGATGTGGTATGGTGCGCTGTGGTGAAATTGTGGAAGGAGCGGTGATGTGTAGAATGATATAGTAAAATTCGTGGAAAGTGTAGTTAATGTGATTGATAAAAAGATAGAATGTGAAAAATAGAGGAGAAAAGTTAGGAAATATATTAGTAATAATTGTCGTAAATTGTAATAAGGTATGGTCAAATATTGAAAAATATTTAGTGATACGATAAATTGTGGTACCGCACCGCACTGTACCGCATAAAAGAACATGGCCTTATTGATCTGCTATAGTTTGTAAACAAAAAGAAAAAAGAATCATAAATTAATGATTCCTTGAGATCTTTTTCTTTATGGTGAAGAGGGGTTGGGTTATGTTAATTAATTCTAATAAAAACATACACGCCTTGGATTAATGTTAGACCATTGTCCATTGATAGAATGTGGTGCCTTTTCTATCCATATCCATTCTTGAAGAATAGTAGGTTCGAAATGGCAAACTATATGAGTAACGTTGTGAGTTGTGACTGCCCCTCCTAACAACATGCTAAAAAATAAAATCAAATGAATTGTACAAACTCGAAATGTCTTAAACAAAGGAATTTATCAAACTAGGAGGACATACTTTGTTTCAGTCTATAACTCTAAAAATATTATAGATAACAGGTAAGGTTGTTTAATAAAATCGACCTGAAGTACCTGATTCAATACCTCATTACTCGAATTACAGGTAACCAAACCGAAACGTTGATTTTAATTGGGTCGAGTATCTGAACCGGGATAAATTGCGTAATTGGCTCAAGTACGGGGCAGGGCTTGGTCAAAATTAGATACACAAATTACTCGAAATTTATAAGTACAAAAATTAAAATTGAGTCATAGTTGTCCCAAATGGAGCCTCTAGGAGACCAAGCCCTGGTGACCTACTCTGTGGAGGTCTTAGAGGAGCCGATTTCATATGTTTTCTATTACATATGTCTTAAAACCCCTCCCTTAAAGTTTATTTTTAAAACCATGTACTGTTGGTGCTACGTGCGGGACTGGTAGCTTCTCGCAAGCTGTTGGCGGTTGCTTGACATTGCTGCTGTTGGAGTGTTAGCTATCTAGCTGCTCAATGCTCTTTGTTGTTGCAGTACTGTTACTTATTACTCCATATTGTTAGCCTTAACATCATTTTTTTATTTTTTTGAAAACCAGTGGTTTCAATTACAGGTCAAAAGTGAAATCGTAGACTCACCAATTTAGGACTCAACTCAAATCGAATAATATATGAGTTTTTATTGCCAACTGGTAACCCGGTCTAAAAGTTTCAGTTACCAAAAAGTTTTGGATAAAGTAACCGTTCGAGGGTCTGATTATCGCGAAGTTTTGGTACCCAAACCAAAAATGCAATTGAATCGAGCACCCGACCTGTGAACACCCCTAGCAGCCGTCTTTTTTAGAGAGGCCCGTATTTTCTTTACCTCGGGTTTATGAAAGTTATATGCTTATTGATTCTCACATTCTCACAAAGATGATGAACACCCCAAGGCCCCAAGGTAATCTTGAACCATAGCGTCTCAACCTCTTAAGTCATCGACCTCCCCGAATTAAAATTGGGCTTAATCTAAATCTAATTTTGAGGCAATCTTGAACCATATCCATAAGGCCTCCAAATCCATTTTTGTTAGAAAAGAAAAGTTAATAAAGTCAGCCTTTTTGTTTTGTTCAAACGATGTTAGAATCCAATCAGTGAAGATTCCTTTTAAAGGAGAACATCCTAATTGTACCTTGTTTTTGCTCAGTATGTTGTGTTTTAGGACTCAATCTCACCGCAAACCGTCAGAAGACATCTTTTGTGTGGAATACGTGGTAGCCATGAAGATTATTTTTTAGGGTTATTATTGTTGTATTTTTACTATAAATATGGATTATTGTCAACATACTTTCACACACTTGTATTGAGAGTTTTCTCACCTCTACCAACCCCAAAGTTGTAAGAGTATTTTGATCTCAATTCATACACATGATAATTTTCTTCCACAGCAAATAATACTCTAAAATTTATTCCTAACAACCGGTATCAAAGCTAGGTTGAACTTTTAACCTAATTCGGGATGTTGTCCGCAGTTAAGTTCCATATTAAGAAGTTTGACGACATGATCAACTTCAGTATTTGGAGAGTCCATATGAAGGTTTATTCTCACTCAAAATGGATTGAAGAAGGCTTTAGATGGCAAATCTAAAAAGCCTACTATTATTAGTAATGAAGTTTGGGAGGAGCTTGATGATAGGGCTCTTACGATTATCCAATTATATTTAGCACCTCAAGTTCTTTGCAAGGTGCTGAACAAAATTGCTATTGTGAAACTATAGTTATCTTTGGAGCCTCTTTGCATAACCAAAAGTTCCACCAATAAATTCTTCTCAAATAATGTTTATATTCGTTCTCCATGGTCGAAGTTACTCCCGTTCAAAAGCATCTTGATAAAGTTGAAGACTTAACTGTTAGGGAGCTCTACCCCAATATCTAAGTCTAAAGGGCGTTCCAACAATACCTGTCGTTATTGTCGTATGTCTGGTTATTATGTATTTGAGTGTTATAGAAAAGAAGTTTGAGAAAGAAGAAATTTTAAACAAACTCAAAATAATGTTGAAGCTAATATGTTCTAAATGTAGATGATGGTGAAGTTTTTTTTTTTCCTACTTGTTCTAAAGATGATAATAAATATGATTGGGTTCCTGGTAGTGGTTGTCCTTATCATATGTGTCCTTATAAGCATTGTTTTTCAATATATGATCCTATTAGCTCTGTTGTTGTTCATATGACGAACAATGCCCAAAGTGATGTTCTTAGTATTGGTACGATTAATACCAAGGCTCGTGGTGGTGTTATCTAAATTCTCACTAGTGTTCGTCTTATTCTTTATCGGAAGTGTAATCCCATCTCTTTGGGCACCCTTGAATCTGAGAGATTCATATATTCAGGTGAAGGTGGAGCTTTGACCACATCAAATGGTCAAATTTTATTCAAAGGTTCTAAGCAAGGCAGTCCTTATGTTTTGTAGGTTTCTACAACTACAAGTTTTACAACTGATTCTACTGCCTCATCTCTTGTTGAGTTCAAGCCTGACTTGAACTTGGTTGATGCCCATCACATCTAATTAAGCCTCAAGGGTTAATCCTTCGGGGTTCTATGACAGTATTGAAGACTTTGGTCCAAAGTGGTAATTGTTGAATCATGGCTCAATCCTTTCTTGCTACAAGAAAAATGAATAAAATCAACCCCTTTTTTGGTTTGACCCATCTTGGAATCCGATTAATAAAAACTTCTTTGAGGCGGACTTCCTAATTCCAACTTGATGTTTTTGCCATGTATATTGAGTTTTAGGACTCAGACACCGCAAATGGGCAGAAGACATCCTTTGTGTGGAAGATTAAATTATTTTTTGGGTTATTTTTGAGTTGTACTTTTACTATTAATACAACAACAATAAACTCACATGAAAAACACATATTAGCGCGTGTTTGGGAGATCCAGATGTAGACAATCTTCGCCTCATGAATTGACGTTCATGAAGAGGCTAATTCTTGCGGATCTAAAAGGTGAATTTTGAAATAACCAAAATGAAACCCAGGTTAAACAAAAACGAAACCCAACTTGAAACCTTTTCAAAAAACAAATAAAAGAGTACGACACCAGTGGGCATAAAGTATAAAGATAGAACCATGTACACTCCAAGCAACTTGGGAAGAGCTAAATATGCCTGGACACGATACCTAAATAACAGACAGAAGATAACAAAACAAGACAAACTCATAATACCAAACCAACAAAGCTCACACTACCACCTTGATTCTAGCTCTCCAAACCCCCCTCCCCCCCCTCCCCCCAAAAAAAAAAAACATATTTAGTGTTATGTTCTCCTCTAAGCGTAGGTCTCCCACATCTCTTATGCCCATGGGGCATCCTAATCCCTGCACACCTTATAACAAGGACATCCTCACTTCTCCTAAGCACATGCCCACACCATCTCAATCTAGTCTCTCTCAACTTTTATATCCTCGATAGACACTACCCCTCGTGTAGCTCGTCATACAACACTCTTAATCCGATCTCCACCATGTTCAACCTTTGGTAATGAATCTTCTTGATTGCTCAATACTCTACACCATATAACATAGCTGGTCTAACCACACAACGATGCACCTTATCTTTAAGTTTAAGAGGAATTTTCCTATTAAACAAAACTCCTGAGGTTGTTCTCCATTTTGGCCAACCAACCTTAATTCAATGTGTAACATCCTCACTAATTTCTCCATTTTATGTAAAATAGGACCTAGATATCTAAACTTCTCCACCTGTGGAACAAACGCCCCCTCCAATGGTGACGTCTTGGTTGTGGTCTTTAGTCTCAAGCCCACTAATATGATAAAACATATATTTTGTCTTTAACATACTCAATCTAAAACCCTTGGACTCCAAGGTATTTCTCAAAAGTTTCACCTTGTCATTTAGTCTATCCCTCATTTCGTCAATAAGCACTATATCATCTGCGAAAAGCATACACCACAATAACTCATCCTGAATATCCTTAGTCAGCTCATCCATCACCAAAGTAAAAAAGAAACGGGCTAAGCGCAGACCCTTGGTGCACCCTTATATCAACCAAAAACTCTCGCGTATTCCCAACTACAATCTGGACACTAGTTTTAACATTGTCATACATGTCTTTAATAACCTAAATATAAGAATATTGCATCCTTTCACCTCCAAGCAATTCCACATCCCTTCCTTAGGCAACTTATCATAAGCTTTCTCGAGATCAATAAACACCATATGAAGATCATTCCTCCTCTCTCGAAACCGCTCCATAAGACAGCAAATAAAGATGAATAGTTTCTATTGTTAACCTTCCAAGCATAAAACCAAAATGTTTCTCGGACACGTGCACAACCTCACTCCACCTCCACTCAATAACTTGTTCCCAAAGCTTCATAGTGTGAATAATTTTTGGATAAGAAAAATAGAAAAATTTGGGAAAGAAGAATTTGTTCTTCTGTTTTCTCTCTCTCTCTCTTAACGTCGGATACAAGAGTATTTATATAATGACAACTATACTACCCAACTTCAACTTCTACAAGTTATTCCTAACTCAAAGTCTTATTGAGGAGTTTGACAATTATCCTGACACTAATTCTATCATAAGAATTTGAATACAATACTGAGACAAAGACTGTTCATACTCCCCCTCAAGTTGGAGCATAGGGATTGTCGATGCCCAACTTGGACTTCAAATATTGAAACTGGTCCCGACCAAGTGCCTTTGTAAGGATGTCTGTAGGTTGTTCAACAATATCCCAAGTGCTTGTCTTATGCAAATCTTGCACCTCTTCATTCATCATAGCGTGTCACCTGTCATCTTTTACAGCTTCATGGAAAAAATCTAGTTTCACCGACTTTTATAATGCTAGTGAAACCATCTCAACTAGGGATGGCAATGAGCCAAGCCGGCTCGTGAGACCTCGCGGGCCAACTCGACGGGAAGCTCGATAAGCTCGGCTCGTAATAAGCTCGAGGCGGCTCGGGCTCGAGCTCGTCACATAAACAAGCCAAGCCGAACCCAAGGAAGCTCGGCTCGTGAAGCTCGTAAGACTCGTGAAAATGGAAAATTGGACGAAATATGTTGTGTTTGATAATACAATTTCCAAAATAAATTACCTTATTCACATGAATTGAAACTTGTGCTTTTGATACATCTTTTTTTTATGTGTTATAAATCCACAATCACAAATTATTTTCATTATCGCTAAAAGATTACTTTATTTTATATCCTATAATTGTTATTTTGAATTAATTAATTTTCAATATTATATCATTATTTTACTTTGTTATAAGTGTTTTTTTACTATTCTCTATTTTAAGAGTTACTCTTTATTATCACTTTGTAGGTCAACAAAATGACTAACAATGAACAAATATGGGCTCGTTAAAGCCCGTGAGGGCTCGCGAGCCTTGGCGAGCCAAGCCGTGAGCCTAACTTTTCAGGCTCGCCAAGCTCGCGAGCCGAGCCAAGCTTGCAATGTAGCTCACGAGCCAAGCCTCGAGCATGCCAAGCTCGGGCTCGGCTCCACTCGTTGCCAACCCTAATCTCAACCAAAAGCTTAAATTGATGGTTGTAGCCTCATGAATGATTTATACTCTAATACATTCCCTCACGTGAATGCCCCTTTTGGGGTTGAAGCGTGGATGCTATAAAGGCTCCCTTCAACCTTGCGCAAATGAATATGGGGGGTGCTGAGATTCGAACCTCAGACTGACCTCTTGCTCAGGTTTGGTTTGAGTGGATATATGTCGACAAACTCTAACATAGTGTGATTCGGGAGCTTAATTCCTCTATAGTTGTTGCAACACTGGACATCTCCTTCGTTCTTGTATAAAGGCACAAGTACGCTACTCCTCCACTCATCCGGAATTCTAGCCGTCTTAAGAATGTCGTTAACACTGGGCATCTCCTTTATACCTTTACTATAAATATGAGTTATTCATTTTCAATACATTTCCACATGATTGTATTGAGAACTTCTTTACTTCTACCCATCTCTAAGTTTTGAGAGTACTTTGAGAGTTATTATTTTTTCTTCAAATTATTCTCGTTGTGGTATAAGCTATTTGGGATCTCTTGTGACCTCTCTTCAGTCCTCATATACTAGTCAATTATTGTTTCGTTCCCGTCCATGATTTTTCACTTTGGATTTCCACATAAATCTTATGTCTTTATACCTATTTTAAATACTGATCATGTCATATTCTTTCTCAATTTATACATCTTAAATTCTTGATAATTTTATTAGTACGCTCGTCTCATATATCTTTTAATATTAGAATCTAATACGCTTTCAAGAGGTTACTCATTTTATAAGTTATATAAACCTTACAATTAATATTCCAACTCCGTTAGCTTATATTGTGAGTCAATAATAGTACCGAACCTCTCACAGCCCTTCGCTAATATTTTAGGACACTCCAAAGACATAATTAAAAAGGCTTATGCTTAAATCAGTGTCGCCTTTGCCACAAAGCTGTCCGATGATTGAGGCTAAGTGAGCCTACTACATTCGTCATGCAACTTAATTAATCATATGCAATCCATAAATCAAGGGTGAATGGGAGGCAAAATAAAAGGATGCACACTAATATATACTCCCTCCATTACATATTACTACCTCCGTTTTTATTTAAATGTCACTAAGTAATTGTGTCAAAAAATTTAATTATTAATATCTTAATTTGTATAATGATTCATGAAATAAAGTTGATATCATTAGATTCGTAATAAAAAGTACTATCGAAAAAGTATAATATCATATTTTTTTTATAAAAATATTATGTGAGAAAGTGTTGATTAAAAATAACTTCAAAAAATGTGAATGAAAGATATAAAAAAACGGAGGGAGTATTTGTGATTTTGTTGACGATTACGGTCTCTAATGTCACTCTTTGTTTGATAATCTTTTTACATAATATTTTATTAAGAATTACAATATTTATTTTTAGATAATATTTTTCTTTATGAATTTGTTGATACATTTTATTTAACAAATCATTATATATATTAAGAAATTTATGATTAAAATTCTTTTAATTTAACTACACGATTTACAAATAGGATAAATAATATAGAACTGAGGTGGTACCAAACCTTCTTCCTAGGAAAAAGGGAAAAAACAAGGGAATCGGGCCTTTGGTGAAGTTAAGTTAATGGGTACAAGTTTTATAGAAACGAGAAGAGACAAAGATGAATTGAGAAACAAGACAAATTTGATCAACTTATTAATTTATGGGCACTACAAGTTGGAAGCACTAGGATGCCCTCACAATTGTCGCAATATTTATGCATTACATATGCACGTCACTGGAAAGTGCTTTTCAAGTTTTTTAATTATTGGTTTCCCATCAAAAAAACAATTTTAACTATTGCTTGCAACCATGTGGTTAAGTGAGTTTTTTTCCAAGGCTGAGAGAAATTGTCCTAACGATAAGCCAAAGTCATCTGATTCAAAAAAAAGGGATAATATTATCGGTAGCTATATTTTTATTCAAAGTGTATTGGTCATACACTCATACCCAAATTTAAATTTGTGATAAGTTGCAGTTTGAGAAGTCAGGTCTAAGTTGTTCAAATTTGAGACACAATTTGAGTTTGGATAATAATAGCAGGATTTGGACGTAAGGTCATTTTGAATTTTTTAATGTACTCCCTCCATTTTTATTTATCTATCATTTAGGAAATTATGTCAAAAATTTTGATCGTTAATATCTTAATTTGTATAATGATTCATCATAAAAAAATTGATCTCATTATATTTGTAATAAAAAATACTATTAAAAAAGTATAATATTATTTTTTTATAAAATTTTTATATTAGAAATCGTTGATTAAAGATTGACACTAAATGATGTAGCTGATGTGACCTACACTTTCGAACACTATCCTATCCACCTACATTATCCCAAATTTCTCACATTTCCACCTAACCCACTTTACAACTATCTTACGCTCTAAAAGAACATAGCTCTCATTATAGATATTTTTAATCCAATTTTTAAAGAAAATTTCACAAGAAAATTGAAACGATTGGGCCCAAGTCTATATCACATGCAATTTCAAATAACATGTTGACAAATGATTTCAAAATTTGTACATTCAATTGACAAGAGTTTTGTTATTTAATTTGTTAGCAGGTTATCCTTACCTCATCTAACCTAACTTAATATTATCTTACCTTATCATCCAAAAGAATAAGACTTATTTTTAGATAATTTATATTTAAAATTCTTTATTCAACTCACATGATTTATTTAAAAATTAATATTTACATACATCAACTACTTTTCTTACCTAACTTTCTTAACCTAACCAATCTAATCTTACATTACCTAATTTAATCACATACCCTTAAAAAAATTGTACCATATTGCCATGTCCAAATTGTTTCAACCCAAATTTTTGCCAATCTTTTTGTCCCTTCATTGTTCGGACAAGGTAACAAGTGTTCCATGGTCTCTTTTTCTATTTTTCTTAGGCGAAGTGTGTTTAACGTTGATAGTGTATCAAATGAGAGAGAGGTTACTTATTTACATCATTATATTACCTTTTTAGGTCTCATTTGTTTCTTTTTAATAATCATTTTATCTTGTGTTTATAACAGTATTTGAATAGCGTTTAGCGTTTTGAGTAAGTTAAGACTTTAATCACATAAATATTAACGTTCAATAAAATATCGTTTTGATTAGCATTTAGTTTGTGAAACGTTAATAAAGTTAACGTTTAGCGTTTCCAGTAGCGTTACATATTTTTTTGGTTAAAAAAATATCCTTTGAAAATTTTATATTTGGAAATTATTCATATCCTTTTATGTTAATTTGCATTAATTTGCTAACAAAACCGTTAAATTTATCGAGCACAATTCTCATTTGAATAATCATCCATTATCTGCTACTAAAACAATTATCTGTTGCCTACTCTCAACTATATAAACTGTTATCCATTATCTAAAATGCTAATTTAACTGAATAGAGTCTTAATTTATTGGTGCTATTAGGGAATATATTTTGTAAGCTCGATCTATATATTATTTATATGTAAATGATAGTTGATACAATCTTCTATGTCTACGTAAAATATTAGATGGTCCCGTGGGATCAAAAAATTGTGGGGATGTGACCAATATTTTGAAAAATTTGGTTTGGGGACAAATTTTTTAAAAAAATTTAATCTAGGTCTCCTTATATTTCTAATAAATAATTAGGAGGGAACAATCCGGCCAATTTTGACGGAAATCTAATGTAATTTCACAATAAGACAAAAATGACCTTGGTGAATCGTTTAATTTATCTCTCTAATCTCTACCCCTCAGCTCTCTCATCCTCTCTTCTCATCCACTTCTCCCCTCTTCCATTGCCTTCCAACCAAACATCCCCTTTCCTCTCTTACTTTGATCTTTTCACCACTCAAGTAAATCTTTTTTTTATTCTAACCAAATTTTTTAACTCATGGGAGCCATAGATGGTGGTTGCATTCTTTAGGCTTTGGCTCTTGGTCCCTATATCAATCTTGGCGAGTCTACACTTTAAAGATTGATCATATCTTCTTACTTTTCCAATTTTGTTTTATGTTATATATGCTATTGTTTAAGCTTTATCCCAAGTGAATGATTATTATTTTTGGTTGATTTTCTGCTGAGTCTTGGAGATTTATTCATGCTAAATCAATGGTTTGGAATCCATTTGAGGTATCTTTGAACATGTTTGTTCATCATACATCCACTTGGATTTTTAGGGTACTTATTAGGGGTCTAAGTTGCTCCGGCATGGATAAGAGAAGGGTATTATAGCCTCAATATCAACTTTAACCTTAATTCTTAAGTTTGACTCCAATCGGAAGAGAAATTCAACATGGGAAGCAAAAAAAGAACGGGACACAAGTCTTTTTTTTCAATCTACAAACTTTAAGGTCATTTTTTATTCAGCCCACAAACTTTAATGGTAAAAATTCTTGTCAATATAAGTTTTGTCTAAGAAATTTAGGCTCCATTCTTTTATGCGGTTGGTTGCGGTGCGATTTGACACTGTACCGCATTCTTTAATTTATACTACATTTCACCACACCACACTACAATAATTACCAATATATCTCCTCACTTTTCTCTCTCCTCATTTGTCTCGTTTACTTTTTACATTCTTTATCCTTACCTACCCCAGTTACCACAACTCTCACCACAACTTAACATACTTCACCTGTAACAACCCACCCCAAAATCACGTTTAATTATATATAAAGCACAGTAGTTACGCAAATCGCGTTCTAAATTTTTTCCGCGGTTACCGTTACTTATTTATTTATTGATTTATTTATTTATGTATTGTTATCGGTGTCGTGTCTCGTGCAGGAGATGGCCAAGATGCCGAATTATCGACTTAAAAATTTCACTTTACATGTTCATTCAATGAGTTAAAGTATTTCAGGTTATACGATTTATGTTATAAAGTTATTTAATCGTTAAGTTAATTGGTACCGGGTTTTACCGTTTACGCTATTTATTAACCTAAAGGGGGTCTAATTAATCGACCTCGTAACGTTTATATTTTATTACCCAAACTTTAATTTATTTGGGGTATATTTATTTCATTTAAAGTACAAGTAATATTGATGTTTCATTTATTTGGATTTTCTACATCCAAGTGTTATTTTATTTTAACCCAATTATTACCAATTGATTTTATTTGGTACAAAGTAATTATCATAAGTTTATTACATTACAATCATTGTATTTTAATTACAAATTCAGAATGGTTTTAAGTGTTTAGAGGGAGTATATTGATATTAGTAAAGGGGAGGGGGGTTTATTTCATTATAATTCATGCCAATTTCCCCACACCAAGCTCTTTCTCCCTCTAATCTCCCTCTTGCTATCTGTGCGAGAACCACAGCAGGCACAGTGCCAGCCGCCTGTCCACAGTGGCCGCCGCCACCCCTCTTCTTCCCTCTTGTGTTTTCTCCAATTTTTAACTCAAAGGTAACCTCTCAAAAACCCCCAATTTCAATTCTTTATACCCTAATCTGAAAATCTATGTTTATTTATGTTTTCTTTGTGATTTCTACTCTTTTTACTCTCTTTTATCTTGAAATCAAGTATATAATTGTATTGATTAAGTTAAGGTTTGATTTTGGAATACATGCATGTGATTTTTGGAAGTGTTCTTGAGGTTTCTTGAGTATATTCATGGTGGATGATGTTTATATGTTCATGCATGTGAGTCTTAAGGTCTAAGATGAGTTAATTATCAAGGTCTATATTCTGGAAGTATGATGGATTAAGGTTATATGGGATGTGGTTATGTTTTGATATGATTAAGAGTGAAAAATCAAGTTAAAAACCGGAATTTTCGGTAAATACAAGTTCTGTTTGAATTCTGGAAATTTACAGCAGGATAAAAGTGGGATTTTTGCCCAGATTTCTACTCCATTTGATAGCCTAAAGTGTTAGCAAACCGTAGGCTTTGGAATTTCGAGTTTCCGACATGTATTGCCCGAGTTACGACCAAAACCGTAACCTCACGTTTTTATATTCGATTTCTGAGTCAGTGTTTTGAGGGCTGATTTTCGGACCTTTGGAGACTTATTTAGTCTTTGTGGTAAACATGAAAGTTTTAGCTAACATTCTGAGCTTTCCGGAAATGTATCATATGCGTCCATACGATGTCGGGATTAAAAGATATGGGGTTTCCATTGAAGGGTTGCAATCTGACCTCTGCCCAGAATTCTTAAGTGCATGTCTGATTTGTTGGCCATTTTTCGTCCCTTTGGAGACTTTATTGGTTTTAGTGACAAACATAAGAGTTTTAGGCCACATTGCAAGCTTTCCGGAAAGGTATGGTTCATAGTCATCGGATTTCGAGAGTGTGAGTTACGAGCCCGGGAAGCAGGGCTGCCCGGGATAACATTCTGCCCAATTTGGTTTATGAAAATGTGTGTCTTTTGGGCCTCAAATCAACCCAATAAGGGTCCTAAGCATAAATGTGTCATGGTTATAAGTTTTCATTTTAGAGTTATTTGTGTTTAAGGCCAAAAGTACTATATTGGAGTCTTAAGTGAGTCTTAAGGATGGCTTCCCAAAAGCTAATGAGTTTGTTAAAGTATTTTGTTTCCCATCTTTCTATGGTATGATATTCAATGTCTTAAGCTAGCTAAGAGTTCTTTTAGCTTAGTAGCTTCAAGTTTAAAGTCCATTCCATCTTTATTGCTTAAATCATTGATCCAAGCTTGTCTTATCGCATCCGAATATGTTGATCGCACCCGTTTTACCGTTCAATTGCTATCATATTATCGCGGCATGTTTAACTCCTCGTGCTTATCATAGCTTTCAAGTTCTAATTACCCCATTCATCATCGATTCAAGCTTATTGTATTGGATTCAAGCCCTTTCAATTGAACCATATTCTACGTTATTATTCTCATGCTTTCCGACCCGGAAATTTCTAAGGTTATATATGTACTGCTTCTGTCCGGGCCATTTTTCGGGCTCTTCCTTCCATTTCTAGCCTTTGGGCCAGTTGACAAAGTTAAAGATCATGATTTTCCCTATTCCGAGATGTACTCTTTTACTTCGTTTCGATTTTCCTAACTCAAGTTATGCTATAAACTTTATTGTGCTACAACCTGAAATTTTATTCCTAAAGTATTTTATTTATAATTACCAAGTTTCCCGAACTCATGATTCTAATTTAGAACCTTATTCGGTTCTTCATTTTTTTTATGTATGCTTACATTGGTTGACAAAGTTTCTAAGGCCATCTCCAAGCCGAGCCGCGCCGCCAAAGTTTTAGCGTCTTAAGGTGCATGATTGTCCAACTCTTGCTTCTATTAAAAGTCAAGTACAGTTTTATTGCATAGTTATATGTTCTAATGATTTTATTGTTTTATAAGTGGTCCCGACACCTATTCTACAGTAGCTAGAGTGAAGTCTAGCATTTCTGAGCTCTATCGGAGTAATCTTGACTGGCGATGTCGATTGCCTAGCGATCACCCATCCAAACTTCGAGATCGGTTTGGCGTGCGTGCGTGAGGTGCTTGGCATCGATCTAAAGGGATACCTCGTCCTATAGTATGAAAACTTTTAAATGTTAAGCACAACATATGCATAGAAACTTTATAGCTTAAAGTATTCCATGGTTTAGCATTCTTGTGTCCCCTTCCCGTTTTCAAAATGATTTTTAAATGCCGGCACTAAAAACCGTTTTCGAACGGTTTGACGTGTTGGAGGTTTACGTACTGAGTGTTTCCCCACTCACTTTGCGAATGTATTTCAATGTTTTGTTTTAGGCGGTCCGAGCTCCCAGGATAAAGACGAGGTTAAGCGAGGAGCAAGTTATGCATGCAGGTAGTTCTCTAAAGGCGATCGAAGATCGGTATTCAAGGTTACTCAAGAGCATTAAAGGTCACTTGGTTGTGCAAGGTCTCTACGATATGTTTAATTAAAGGTTGTATAATGTATTTGTACCTTAAGTTTAGCAGTTGTGTTGTATGGAGTTAAGTACAGTTTATGGTGGATTGTTATATTGTGGTTTGTGTATGTGCCTTGTCCCGAGTGGGGACGGCGGTAATGCCTCGACCTAAGGTGTTCCGCTGCGCTAATCACAGGTTTGGGATTCTAAAGTATAGTCTTAATCTTGTGATTAAGGTTGGGGCGTTACAGTTGTGGTATCAGAGCGGAGTTATAAGAAAGATTCGAGGATATAGAAATTTCTAAGCAATTGTGATAAGCATTTGTGAAGTATGGATGCTAAGTGTGGTGACATATGTGTCCCTTATAGGCGTATGAGTCCTTTATGGGTTGAGTTGGGAATATGTGAAATTGTTGGGATGGATGTTGAGCTTGAAGCTCTAGATAGGTATATGAAATGTAAGTGTTTTCCCTTGAGTTTGAAGAATATGTAAAATTTGGGAGAGTCAATTTATAGGGAAGTCTTTTGAAATTTCTGAAATTAGAAAGTTTAGTAGCAAGTTTAAGAAAACTTAATTACAGGTTGTGTTTAACTTAAAAGTTTGGCACGAGTAAAGCATGTTATGTGTATAAGTGCCGTTGTGGACACGAAGCACGTTGAAATAGTCCTTAAAGGAGACTTTAGTCATTCAAATGAGAATTTATAAGTCCAATTCCAAGTGGAATTGATGTAAAGCTCAAGTGAGGGGCTAAAAGCCTTGCCTAAGTGTAGAGTGAAATGATTAAAGATGTTTAGATGATACAAATGTTCAGATGATCCAAGGATAGTAAGTAAGGTCACAAATCATGAGATGGAACAAGAGTTCCTTTTAAGATAAGTAAGGTTCAGGTTGGTTGAGCCTCGGACCTCGCCTTAATTCTCATTCGTTTAATTCTTTCAACAAAGTCTATCAATGTCAAAGTTATTAAAGCTTTTTATCGATGTTACATAGAACATAGGGCATAGATGGATCACAAGCGTGACCCTTTTCCCAACCTCTTCACAATGTTACGGGAGCACAAGACCAACGTCCAAGTTCATCTCAAGAGGTTGCAAACCGCCTTTGATATCCATTGTGCGGCTAATCCGCTATTTGAGTATCGCAGTGATGAGTGCCAAGTTGGTGCTTATTGCCCCCTCCCCACAAGAGTGCGTGGGACGATGTAAGACGTTACCTCATGCTGCTCCGTCAGGGAGAACCGGTCGATACGCCTGGTGCTTCAGCTACGACTACATTGAGCACAGAATCACACCGCATTGGAAATAATTTTGGGGACCTTAGAATTTGTTTTGTGTCAAAATATAGTTTGGATATGGTTGAAAAAGGGGTACCCTAAGGACAAGTGGAAGGGGCATCCTCATATTCTAGGATATTTACATTAGTATCATACGTTGAAGGGTTTTAACTAGCAAGTGCTTGTGATAGTCTGTAGGGCGGTGAACTTTATGTCATTATAGGGCCGTGGAAAATTATTTGGAATTTCCTTATTATACGAACCTGCTTGTGGATTTTATAGCTAGGTGAGGCGAAAGCCTTGTGAGAATGCAATTGACTACCAACCAAGATATATACTGAACAAGTTATAAAGTGGTGATGATAAGTTATGTGGAATGAGGTATACTCGTAGTAATGTTGGAATATGTCTCAAAGTGGAAATCACCTTGAACTACAAGGTCCTTAGTCTAACCTGGGAATAACTACGCGCCCAGGCACATACTCATTCCGCCACTAGGTTAAGAGAAGTTGCTTCTGGAGGATAGCTATTAACGAACAACCATCGCGAGGACCCAATCTTTTCTGCATGACTTTTATACTTTAAGTTCATCGTTCAAGTTTAACTTTTAATTCTTGCTCTCATTGGACATCCTCCTAATAAAGTTTACCCTCTCATTGCAATGTTAAAACCCAAGCTTCTCATTACCTATCCTTGCTTATTCTCAAGAATCTTTATCATATCCTATCGTTGTTATCAGTTCAGTGTGTTAAGACATTCAATGACCTGCCTTTAGTGGCTCATTGCCGATTCATGAATGATTCCTTCGGGACCATTATCTACCCTTGGTATTTGTCGACTTGTTATGTCTCAAAGATAAACTTCATTAGATTCACACGACCCTTCTTACTCGTTAAGATTTATCTTTTCCAGGTGATGGTCACGTTCTATCATGAAGCTGAACACTCCTTTCAAAGCTTAATTTCCACAAACGTTGTACCTTGTTTAGAATCAATAGCTTATGCTCTAATGTTCGGAAAGTTACCACAAAGCATTCATACTTCCCAAACTTTAATTGTTTTAATTCAGAATCGGAAGATCGATCCTGATAGCTTTCTCCCCCAATTCAAGCTCATTTCGAGGTACTTATAAACTTCCTTGTTCAGGAAATCATTGTAATCATCATCTTTGGCAATTATGCTATCTCTTGTTGATCTCAATTTTCTTAATCGATATACATGCGTAGTTGGGTTAAAGAATACCTCTATTCCTCCACGTCGTCTTAAAGCCTTAAGTCTACCAATGTAAACCTTTGCTTTGTTGTTGTTTTCCAAAATTCATGTTCTTACCTCTTAATTGATGGCACCTTCCTATTATCGCGTTTCCTCCATGCCTATTTGTGCCTTTCATAAGAAATAGATGCCTTGATGGAAGTTGATAAAGGGAGGGAAAGCGAAGTGGAGAAATGTTAGATTGCACGGAATTATGTGATACCTGAGGTAAGATGGGAAAGGTAGAGAAATCGTTGTTTAAGAAATGTTAGGGACCTTTGGGTCAAGGCTTCTTACGATGAGAGGTTCATGAGTTGACGAATATAGAACGCTTGAAGGAAGATTAGCTCTTCTTCCAAAGGACATAAAAGCCATATGGATATATCTGAGAAAGAAAAGGTTCTTGCCCTGTAATTTATAATGGGAAGAGAGTGCTCAGTTAATTAAGAGATAAAACCCAGTGTTTTGGACTTGCCTTGGGAAGGGATACCAAGAGAAATGAGTTCAAGGTTGTATGAATAACCAGGGTAAGGTGCTTGTCATGATGAGGACCGTAATCTTAGGATGAGATACGATATCATGGAAACATATGGAAAGAATGAACAGGTAGCATACCTATGACCGACGAATACAATGACAAAGTCTTATATGAGCATGATAAAGAAGATTATACTTTGACTACTGAAAGTTGAGAACGAACGAGGACAAATACCCCTCCCAAGAATCAATAGACTGTTCGACTAACCCCAAGGGGCAAGAGTGTCATCTGAGATTGGTTAAGGTTAAGATACCAACCACTCAGAGTTAGGCCAAGAATACTCCTAAAACTACCTTTAAAACAAAATGTGGACTCTGATTCAGAAAAATAAGATTTTGGGAAACATATAGTGATCCATGAGTTCAAGGTTGTATGAATAACCAGGGTAAGGTGCTTGTCATGATGAGGACCGTAATCTTAGGATGAGATATGATATCATGGAAACATATGGAAAGAATGAACAGGTAGCATACCTATGACCGACGAATACAATGACAAAGTCTTATATGAGCATGATAAAGAAGATTATACTTTGACTACTGAAAGTTGAGAACGAACGAGGACAAATACCCCTCCCAAGAATCAATAGACTGTTCGACTAACCCCAAGGGGCAAGAGTGTCATCTGAGATTGGTTAAGGTTAAGATACCAACCACTCAGAGTTATGCCAAGAATACTCCTAAAACTACCTTTAAAACAAAATGTGGACTCTGATTCAGAAAAATAAGATTTTGGGAAACATATAGTGATCCATGAAGAGATCTGATTGGACTCTAACAAAGTATGCGCCATGAAGAGTTTGGCAAGACCCACTGCGGTTACCAAAGTTCGAAGTTTCTTAGTTATGGCCGAATATTATGGGGGATTGTTCCGAATCTTTCTAAAATAGCTCTTCTAGAGACCAACCTCCTCAAGAAGTCAACACGGTTTGAATGGACCGGCAAGTGCAAAGAAACCTTTTAAGTGTTCAAGGAAAACCTAACAACCGCCCCAATGTTATCCCTTCCCGAGGAAGGAAAGGAGTATGTAGCATATAGCAATGCGATTCATTAGGGGTTGGGATGTGTACTAATATGGAACGACAAGGTGTCAGCCTATGCGTCGCAGCAATTAAAGTCAGCTACGAGAATTACCCAATGCATGAATTAAAGTTCGCAGTGGTGTTGCATTTGAAAAATTGGGAGTTTTACCTTTATGGGGTCTCTAATGCCATCTTTACGGATCACAGGAGTTTCAAATATATATCCTCAGGGAGAGTTGAATCTAAGGCGACGAAGGCGGTTGAACTCATTAAGGATTATGACTTGGATGCCAACGTCACTCCAAGAAGGCAATTTCGATAGCAAATGCTTCAAGCGAAAGGCTTAGCATAGGGTGTGGACTCGTCTTGTAAGTCGTCCATAAATGCGGCAGAATCGAATAGGGAGGAGCATTGTCCCTACAACGTCTATCTTGGAGAGAACCAAGATAGAACGAATAAATGCCCAGACCCAAGAGGATTACGAATAATCTAGCCACGAAAGGAATACGGATTTTTAAGCCATGCAAGCCAAACCCTAAGGTTTCAAATAAACTATGTATCGATAAGGAAGCTTAAGGCTTAAGCTTTTGAAAGGAGGCCACAATATGTTGTACCGGTATACTCAAGGTACAAAATGTATAGAGGTTTAAAGGGCACCTTTGGTGACCTAACGTGAAGGAGGTATAGCCCGGCTATGGGGATCAATGTCCATCATGTCAAAAAGGGTCGAAGCAGAATGTTAAAGAGCATCAGGTAGATCTAGACCCTTAAAAGGTCCCACGTGGGAATGGGAATCAATTTCTATGGATGCTATCATGGGATTACCCCTCACAGCTTCTAGAAGAAAGGACATTTGAGTCATTACGGATCGCCTTACCAAGTTGGCACAGTTCGCTCCTATCCGTGAAGGATGGGAAATAGATAAGTTAACGGATATCCACACACAAAAGATTGTCAGATTATATGGAATTCCGAGGGGCATGGTACCCGATGGGGATACGTGTTATCAATCGTGATTTTGGAGCGCCCTACAAGTTATCTAAGTAATTGTGGATCGCCTGACAAAGTCGGCGCATGTCATTTCTATCTATGAAGGAGGAAAGGCAAAAATCGGCAATAATTGCGTACAAGAAGTTGTAAGGTTGCATAGGATTCCAAAAAGGCATAGTATCCGAATGAGATACGCGACTTCAATCACGATTTTGGTGCTAAGACCAATGGTAGTAGCCTCTACCATCTAGAAAGCGATGGCCAGACAGACAGAGTAAACCAAATTGTAAAGATATGCTACGCGCTGCATTTTAGGTTTTCAAGGAAATCAGGAGGAATTTCTCTCGTTTATGGCGTTTCCCTATAGTAGCAGATAGTGGTCTACCATTCGAATGACCCTTCTGAAGCACCTCATGAAAGGTAATGTCGCACCCATGATGTAGGCACAGGGTGGAATAGTTAAAGTAGTCACAGATCCTAATTAATCCGGGGCCAGCGACATAAGATCGAGTCGTCCACCACATGTCAAGATCGACCAAAGTAGACAATGTAGGCGGAAACCGCTCGAACTTCAATTGGAAACCGTGTTTCCTTTAAAGTGATTCAACTCGAGGATTCGGTTTCAATATCTAGGGGAGGTTAAGCCCTTGCTATAGTAGGTCTTACTCGTTGTGGAGAGATCAATCCAATGACATATCGTTTAGATGTACCTTTTAATCGAATATAGGCGTGACGTTTCACGTTTCTCCATCTCCGAAATATAGGGCTGACCCGCGATTCAAAAGAACCCTATTGAAAAGGAAGGTCTCATCGTCGAACAACAATCGATCCAAAATTTTTGAACACGGAATCAAAAGACGTCACTCAAAGGAAAGTCCCTTAGTCAAAGCACTTTGGGCAACTCAAGACACCTCGGAAACCTCTGGGGAAACCAAGGAAGACATGACGGGAAGCCACCCACACATCTTTTAAGGAATATCAAACACAATGGAACCAACGGAAGTTTCGGGAAACTTCTTTTAAGGGGAGGATGTAACAACCCACCCCAAAATCACGTTTAATTATATATAAAGCACGATGTTCGCAAATCGCGTTCTAAATTTTTCATGATTACCGTTACTTATTTATTTATTGATTTATTTATTTATGTATTGTTATCGGTGTCGTGTCTTGTGCAGGATATGGCCAAGATGCCGAATTATCGGCTTAAAAATTTCACTTTACATGTTCATTCAATGAGTTAAAGTATTTCAGGTTATACGATTTATGTTATAAAGTTATTTAATCGTTAAGTTAATTGGTACCGGGTTTTACCGTTTACGCTATTTATTAACCTAAAGGGGGTCTAATTAATCGACCTCGTAACGTTTATATTTTATTACTCAAACTTTAATTTATTTGGGGTATATTTATTTCATTTAAAGTACAAGTAATATTGATGTTTCATTTATTTGGATTTTCTACATCCAAGTGTTATTTTATTTTAACCCAATTATTACCAATTGATTTTATTTGGTACAAAGTAATTATCATAAGTTTATTACATTACAATCATTGTATTTTAATTACAAATTCAGAATGGTTTTAAGTGTTTAGAGGGAGTATATTGATATTAGTAAAGGGAGGGTTTATTTCATTATAATTCATGCCAATTTCCACACCAAGCTCTTTCTCCTCTAATCTCCCTCTTGCTATCTGTGGCCGAGAACCACAGCAGCACAGCCATTCTTTGACTGTTTCCGGCACCGGCGAGGTGCCCACTGTCCACAGTGGCCGCCACCCTCTTCTTCCCTCTTGTGTTTTCTCCAATTTTTAACTCAAAGGTAACCTCTCAAAAACCCCCAATTTCAATTCTTTATACCCTAATCTGAAAATCTATGTTTATTTATGTTTTCTTTGTGATTTCTACTCCTTTTACTCTCTTTTATCTTGAAATCAAGTATATAATTGTATTGATTAAGTTAAGGTTTGATTTTGGAATACATGCATGTGATTTTTGGAAGTGTTCTTGAGGTTTCTTGAGTATATTCATGGTGGATGATGTTTATATGTTCATGCATGTGAGTCTTAAGGTCTAAGATGAGTTAATTATCAAGGTCTATATTCTGGAAGTATGATGGATTAAGGTTACATGGGATGTGGTTATGTTTTGATATGATTAAGAGTGAAAAATCAAGTTAAAAACCGGAATTTTCGGTAAATACAAGTTCTGTTTGAATTCTGGAAATTTACAGCAGGATAAAAGTGGGATTTTTGCCCAGATTTCTACTCCATTTGATAGCCTAAAGTGTTAGCAAACCGTAAGCTTTGGAATTTCGAGTTTCCAACATGTATAGCCCGAGTTACGACCAAAACCGTAACCTCACGATTATATATTCGATTTCTGAGTCAGTGTTTTGAGGGCTGATTTTCGGACCTTTGGAGACTTATTTAGTCTTTGTGGTAAACATGAAAGTTTTAGCTAACATTCTGAGCTTTCCGGAAATGTATCATATGCGTCCATACGATGTCGGGATTAAAAGATATGGGGTTTCCATTGAAGGGTTGCAATCTGACCTCTGCCCAGAATTCTTAAGTGCATGTCTGATTTGTTGGCCATTTTTCGTCCCTTTGGAGACTTTATTGGTTTTAGTGACAAACATAAGAGTTTTAGGCCACATTGCAAGCTTTCCGGAAAGGTATGGTTCATAGTCATCGGATTTCGAGAGTGTGAGTTACGAGCCCGGGAAGCAGGGCTGCCCGGGATAACATTCTGCCCAATTTGGTTTATGAAAATGTGTGTCTTTTGGGCCTCAAATCAACCCAATAAGGGGTCCTAAGCATAAATGTGTCATGGTTATAAGTTTTCATTTTAGAGTTATTTGTGTTTAAGGCCAAAAGTACTATATTGGAGTCTTAAGTGAGTCTTAAGGATGGCTTCCCAAAAGCTAATGAGTTTGTTAAAGTATTTTGTTTCCCATCTTTCTATGGTATGATATTCAATGTCTTAAGCTAGCTAAGAGTTCTTTTAGCTTAGTAGCTTCCAAGTTTAAAGTCCATTCCATCTTTATTGCTTAAATCATTGATCCAAGCTTGTCTTATCGCATCCGAATATGTTGATCGCACCCCGTTTTACCGTTCAATTGCTATCATATTATCGCGGCATGTTTAACTCCCTCGTGCTTATCATAGCTTTCAAGTTCTAATTACCCCATTCATCATCGATTCAAGCTTATTGTATTGGATTCAAGCCCTTTCAATTGAACCATATTCTACGTTATTATTCTCATGCTTTCCGACCCGGAAATTTCTAAGGTTATATATGTACTGCTTCTGTCCGGGCCATTTTTCGGGCTCTTCCTTCCATTTCTAGCCTTTGGGCCAGTTGACAAAGTTAAAGATCATGATTTTCCCTATTCCGAGATGTACTCTTTTACTTCGTTTCGATTTTCCTAACTCAAGTTATGCTATAAACTTTATTGTGCTACAACCTGAAATTTTATTCCTAAAGTATTTTATTTATAATTACCAAGTTTCCCGAACTCATGATTCTAATTTAGAACCTTATTCGGTTCTTCATTTTTTTTATGTATGCTTACATTGGTTGACAAAGTTTCTAAGGCCATCTCCAAGCCGAGCCGCGCCGCCAAAGTTTTAGCGTCTTAAGGTACGCAAATTGTCCAACTCTTGCTTCTATTAAAAGTCAAGTACAGTTTTATTGCATAGTTATATGTTCTAATGATTTTATTGTTTTATAAGTGGTCCCGACACCTATTCTACAGTAGCTAGAGTGAAGTCTAGCATTTTACAGGCTCCTATCGGAGTAATCTTGACCTGGCGATGTCATTGCCTAGCAGTCACCCATCCAAACTCGAGATCGGTTTGGGCGTACGTGCGTGAGGTGCTTCGGCATCGATCTAAAAGGGATACCACGTCCTATAGTATGAAAACTTTTCAATGTTAAGCACAACATATGCATAGAAACTTTATAGCTTAAAGTATTCCATGGTTTAGCATTCTTGTGTCCCCTTCCCGTTTTCAAAATGATTTTTAAATGCCGGCACTAAAAACCGTTTTCGAACGGTTTGACGTGTTGGAGGTTTACGTACTGAGTGTTTCCCCACTCACTTTGCGAATGTATTTCAATGTTTTGTTTTAGGCGGTCCGAGCTCCCAGGATAAAGACGAGGTTAAGCAGGAGCAAGTTGTCTGTACAGGGTAGTTCTCTAAAGGCGATCGAAGATCGGTATTCAAGGTTACTCAAGAGCATTAAAGGTCACTTGGTTGTGCAAGGTCTCTACGATATGTTTAATTAAAGGTTGTATAATGTATTTGTACCTTAAGTTTAGCAGTTGTGTTGTATGGAGTTAAGTACAGTTTATGGTGGATTGTTATATTGTGGTTTGTGTATGTGCCTTGTCCCGAGTGGGGACGGCGGTAATGCCTCGACCTAAGGTGTTCCGCTGCGCTAATCACAGGTTTGGGATTCTAAAGTATAGTCTTAATCTTGTGATTAAGGTTGGGGCGTTACATCACCACACTTTTTCAAATTTCACCGCACTGCACCGTATCACACCGCAGTGACCGCACCAACTGTGTAAAAGAACGAAGCCTTAATCTGCCCCCACTTTGATTCGAATGCTGGCTATGCGCATGTTCCCACTTTTCCGCAGCTACTTCACTCCCGTGCTAACTCGGATTTTCCATGATTTTGCCATGCTATAGGGAATGCTCTTAAACTCAAAGAAGAATGGAATATCCTTTTGAGAAATGCGTATGAACTAGAATTATAGTATTATTCCTTAAAATATAAATGAATAATGAATTAATTGTTCTTATAAAGCCTCATTCTTTTGTGTGTTAACGCAACTAACCGCAACGCAACCTACTGCAATCTATCGCAACATATCGTAAATTACCATTACCTTTTTACTATATCTACCGCAACTTACTGCAATCTAACACAAGTAATCGCAACACAATGCAAACGCAACGCACGAAAGAACGATGCTTAAATATGATAAGAAAAGTATACCAACAAAAAGGATTTTTAGATAGTGATCACGTCATTAATAAAAAATGAGGTTGCAAAAAACGAAAAGGAAATAGGCCGTGACACCTTATTGAATTATGACGTCATGTATTTCCCTTGTTTGATGGCGATGGAAATATTTATGAAAGGTCACCTCTATTATATAAAAAAATGTGTAATTCTTAATTAATGATTTGATACACCCTCCGTTCCATTATTTTTCTCCCCAAAATAATTGTTACTTTCTATTTTTCAATATTTAACTTAATTATTTAATTTTAATAATTGTGTTATCTTTTTAATTTTCCAATTAATAAAACTACTTTTACTCACATTCTCTCATTACTCACACCTTGATATGCCAAAAAAACTTGGAAAATAGTGAAATTTAATTACTTAGGTAGTTTTTTTTTTAAAGTTAAGCATTGGTATATGCAAAATTATGAAATATGACAATTAATTTAAAGTGGATGGAGTAATATTGTAAATATAGATTAGTTTCCAAGAAAAATTAGTTTTAAATAATCCCAATCATCTATTAGGCCCTGTTCTTTTATGTGGTGTACTGTGATATGGCGTGGTATGGTGTGGTGAAATTGTGGCGGGTATGGAATTGTGGTGGGTTATTGGTAAGTTGCGGTGGGTTTTTTGTATATATATATAAATATTGTATTGGTAATTGTGAAAAAGTAATTGGAAAAAGTGAATTGAAATATTGTATATTTTTTGGATGATTAAAAAAATATTGTATTGGTAATTGTGAAAAAGTAACTTGTGGTGGAATGATATGTTGTGGTGGGTTGTGACAAAGTGTGGTAGGCTGTGGCACCGCAAATTGCCAGCCGCAAAAAAGAACATGATCTTACTGCAACCTACCGCAACTCACCACAAATTACCATTTACCTTTTTATTTAATATATTTCCACAAAATCCATAAAATTATTTAAAATCCACAAAATTATTTCCACCGCAACTTACCGCAATCCACGCACCTCATTTATTATTTAATATATTTCCTAATAAAAATATTTCAACACCTATTTATTATTTCTACCACAACTTACCGCAATCCATCGCAACTCACCACAACTTACTATACCGAAACTTACTGCACCGTAGATCACCGCATAAAAGAACGGGGCCTAAATGTACAAAGTAAATTAAACTATGATATTTATGTAAAATAATTAATAATAATAGTATCCAAACAAAAGAAAAATATTAAATCAATTCAATATAGAAAGCAATTTAAATGCTACTCCCTCCTTTTCATATTATTTATTGCTTTGAAAATGGTGTTTAGTCAAACTTTAGGGGCTCTAACCATTAACCTATTACTTTTTCAAATTTATTATATACGATTGACAATATGCGGTGCCACAGCCCACCACACTTTGGCACAACCCACCAAAACATACCATTCCACCACAATTCACCACAACACACGACAAATTACTTGTTCAAATTTATTATATGTCTTTAATATACATTTTCAATCAATACTTTTTCAACTTACTTTTTCCAATACAATACTTTTTCAACCATTTCTTTAATCATCCAAAAACAATACAATATTTCAACTCAATTTTTCCAATTACTAATACAATATTTATATATATATATACAAAAAACTCACCACAACTTACCAATAATCCACCACAATGCCACCATACCCGCCAAAATTTCACCACACCATATTGCGTCATACCGCAGCACACCGCATAAAAGAACAGGGCCATATGCAATGATTTGTTACAAATGATTGAGCTTTTAGCTCACTTGGTATTAGCTACATCCTGGAATGAGGCCCTGCTCTTGTTGGAAAAAACAATGAGATGGAGAAAACACGGTCATATGGAAGATGGGGGATCACTTGGGTGGCTAGGAGTCGACGGTTACACCGGCTACCCTTAAGACTTATTCACTAGACCGTGAAAAGACTCAAGAGTAAAACCTAACTTCTTGTAAGCAAAGTAACAAGATTTCTCAATTCAAGATACTCTCAAAGAGTTGCTGCAATCAACACCTTAAGAATGTGTCGAATGCTCTTTAGAAGAAAGAAGAAGAGGAATGAGGGTGTGGATGAATGTGCAATTCATCCACCTTATATAGAGAACCTTCGGAGTCATAAGGAGGTCAAACTTTCCAATTACATTGGGCACAATCCAAGGGATTTGAGTTGAATGATATTAATGAGAAATCATGACTGATTTCTCAGTCAATATCATCCAAAAATCATGACCAAATGCATTTCAACACGAGGCATAAATCAAGGGATTTCAAAATCAATCCTGACTGTGATCAACACGAATCGTGTTAGATCAACACGGTCCGTGTTGCAGCCAACACGACCCGTGTTGCAGCCAACACGACCCGTGTTGGATCAACATGATCCGTGTTGATCCTGTGCACATTTTCTGTGCTCTCTGGACGCCAACACGGGTCGTGTCATACTGAGCACGATCCGTGTTGAGTCCCTTTTTCTTGTTAAGCTTGTATTCGACCTTTCCGATTGATCCTATGCTTATAACTTATTCATTATGCCTCTTAACTCTTGAAATACTCAACAGTTCTTTTATCAAGTTGGTTCTAACTCTCCTAACTTATCCTAACTTATCTTAATTTATCTTAAGTTATCCCAACCTAACACAATTCCCCAAAAAAATATCCACCCTAAAAACACAATTCACAAAAAATCATCATAACTTATCCTAACTTACCCAAACCTAATTATCCTAACTTGAACATAACACATCCAAAGAACAGTGCCTCAAGTTTCTAAGAGTAGCATATTCTACTCTCACTGTGGGAGTAGGGTGTGTTAAGTTACAATGGGCTTGCATGCTTGGCATCAACCCTAGGGATGACAACGGAGCGGATCAGGGACGGGGGCGTATATCCCCATCCCCATCTTCGGTCCAAAAACTCGTCCCCATCCCCGTTCCCATCCCCGCTTCGGGGAATGATTCTTGCCCCATCCCCATCCCCGCGGATTCCCCATTCCCAACAGGGATTTTAAAGTTATCCAAAATCTAACCAAATTTTAACCAGACCTGATTTTTAATTTGTCCAAAATACAACGTACTTAACTTGCTCAAGCAATAATACATCAAAATCAAACAATAATACATCAACAAGTGTTATTCGGAAAAAAAATACAATAATACATCATCCTCAAGTGTGATTCGGAAAAAAAAATTAGTACTTTAACATTGTTACTAATATATATATTGAATTAGAATAAAGGTTATTTGGTAATTTTAAAATTTTCGGGGACGGGGATTCGGGGATGGGGACGGGGAATTTTCCCAGGTGGGAAAAATGGGGACAGGGATGGGGAAAATTTTGTCCCCATCCCGGCCCTGTCCCCGAGCGGATTTTGAAAAATCGTCCCCATCCCCATCCCCAATGGGAGTGGGGATTTTTCCCCAGAGCGGGGCGGGGCCCCAACAGGTTCGGGGATTCCCCGCCCCATTGCCATCCCTAATCAACCCTTCCCAATGGTTTGTTGGCGCACTACTTTCTCCCTGAGACATAGGATTCAATGAGTAACCAAACTTATCATATATGTATGCATGTACGTGCGTACAAACACATGTTTGTACGTATGTATGTATGTTCGTGTGTGCACACACAATTACACACACATATATGATATATGTATATACATACACACACATGCACACACTGATTTGTTATATAAAATTACTACTATTAAACTCATAATGAATCATAATATTTTGTTATGATTGTTACTAAAATATTATATGAAAAATTATTGAACAAAGAGTGAGACTAAAAACCGTGCGAAGTAAAAAAAAACAAATCTTACGAAAGGGATGGAGTAAACCAATATCTAAATATTTTGATAGTGTTGTGTTCTTGTGGCGGTGTTCATCCACCTGTAGAACTAGCCCCCAAGTATATAAATGGGGTAGTGTGACTTTCCTTCCTGTGTATGTTTGTTTTCAGTCAGTCGATATGTGGTGTATGAATGAAATATTGGGGTCTACCCCAATTTTTAGTAATTGTGTTGTTGCCCCTTGTTGCGTGGTGATGAGAATTTGGACTTTCTGGATGTATGGTTGGATAGTGTGGGTGAATGTTTTGGATTCCCCTCTGAGTGATTGGGACAATCTAGCAAGGGTGATCCCTGAAACAAAAAATGTTTACTACCCAGTTGAAACTTTTTTCTGTCATGCTATATATATGCGAACAACTTGGATTTGTCAAAGATGGTTGAAAATTTTATTCGCAAGATTGTTTAGGCTATGTTATGTTTGCATTCAAATTGACATCTTTGAATGGAAAGTAGGGTTACAGTTTATCTTTGTTTTAGATTTGCCTACTGATTTGGGGTGGAGTGCAGGAAAGATTCAAACGTCCTGGAGAATGGATCTACACATATGCGAAGCACTCATAGCAGGAGCAACATTTGGACTTATCATTGAAAGAGTACAAGCAACAACTGAAAATTTGTTTGTTAATTTTATTTGGATATGGTTTTATGTGGAATTATGGTTATGTAAAATGTATCCAATGACATTGCAATTAAGCCAAGTAAATGGTGAGTGTGGTGATACTTATAAGTATCCCACCAAGGCCTTATTCAGACAATCCATGGAGAAGGTTCTCCATGGCAAGGCTCCGCTTTGGTGGATAGAATTGTTTCATAGTTGGATAATGTCATGGGTTTCAATACTTATTCAAACAAAGAGTGTAATGAGGATTTCCAAGAAACAGTTGACAGCTTCAAATGACCAGCCAATTATGTGCTGGGTTTTTTTATCTAATTAAATGAAAGTTATAGCGTGGAATGTGTGTAGAGTGAAGCGACAACAAATTATAGTTGAATTAAAAGCGCTTAAACGAAATCAAAAGCCGGATATTTTGTTTCTCATTGAAACAATGACAAATTCAACCAACTCGAAAATTATTATACAAAAATTAGGATATGAAAATGCGGAAATTGTCAATCCAATAAACCACTCGGGTGGCATTTGGGCTCTTTGGGACAATAATAGTAACGTCATAATAGCGACCCTCAACAAAGATAACAGATCTATACACTTATTAGTACATGATGTGGGAAAGCAACAGAATTGCATCGTTTCGGGAGTTTATGGTCCTACTCAACTTAGTGAAAAGGATGCTTTCTGGAATAACCTAATGAATTTGCACACAATTTTTGATCTTCCTTGGTGTATTATGGGAGATTTTAATGAACTAGAAACAATGGCGGAGAAAAGGGGTGGACCTTTAGTAGCAGCTTCTAGAATGGATCGACTCCCACGATTTCTAACACACATAAATGGGGAATCAGCTGTGGTAAGAGGAAATAAATTTTCCTGGAAAAAACGCATACATGGTCACTGGATTTATGAAAGACTAGATAGAGCTGTTTTTCGTCAAGACTTTTTAGACAGATATCCGGAAGCTGTCTCTTGGCACGGATCGTTTACGTTCTCAGACCATTGCGCGGTAGTCATGGAAACTAACAGAGTTCTTACTAGGCAAAAAAACATCCCTTTCCGTTACCAGCGTTTTTGGAGTCAATATGACAAAATGAAACATATTACTAAAAAGGTGTGGAGACAACCTCAAAAAGGTACCCGACTCTTTAGAGTTACCCAGAAACTAAAACTGGTTAAGAGTGGTTTGAGAGATTGGGCCAAGCAACAGTTTGGCCAGTTTAAAACTAAACTGGAAGAGAATTTGGAGAGAATAGAGTACATTGAAGAAAAGTTACTAGAGAACCCCAAAGCGTCCGGTTAAACTCTTGGCTAAACTGTAAGATCAAACAACGGGAAAAAATGTTGCTTTATCAACAGAAATATTGGGGTAAATTAGCTCGGAAAGATTGGTTGGTAAAAGGAGACAGAAACTCTTCTTATTTTCAAAGAATAGCAAAAGCAAAACAAAAACGTCAGGAAATTTCAAGAATCAAAACTGATTCCGATGAATGGTTGGAAAATGAAGAGGAAATTGGAGAAAAATTTGTGGAGGACTACAGAATCTGATTCACCTCTCAGGGAACGTCTGATTCCATCAATTCGTTCCCAGGAATTCAAAAAGTTATAACAACTATGGATAATGAGCTTCTTATAACGATTCCCTCTAAGGAGGAAATCAAACAGGCAGTTTTTGACATAGATCCTAGTAAGACCCCAGGACCAAATGGGTTTGGGGCTGGTTTTTTCCAAGACTCCTGGAAAATCATTGAAAGTGATGTTGTGCTAGCTATACAAGATTTTTTTGTCCAAGGTCGGTTACTTAAAGAAATAAACCACACCTTCATTACCCTTATTCCGAAATTAAACAACCCAACTCAGACCAGCAATTATCGCCCTATAAGCCTGTGCAATACAATTTATAAGATTATTGCTAAAGTCATGGTCAATCGGCTTAGACCGTTACTAGAAAAAATGATTTCACCGCTTCAAAGTGCTTTTATCCTTGGTAGATCAATCCATGATAATATACTAATTACGCATGAGATAATGCATAAGTTCAAGACCTCCAAAGCAAAGAAAGGTTGGTTTGCGATAAAATTGGACATGGAAAAAGCGTATGATCGAATTGAATGGCCCTTCTTGAGAGATGCTTTGACTAAGTTGGGATTCTGTCCGAAGTGGGTCAGTCTAATTGACCAATGTGTTAGCACGGTTTCATACTCGCTCTTGATAAATGGTTCACCTAAAGTTCTTATAAAACCTTCAAGAGGATTACGGCAAGGTGATCCCCTTTCACCTTACCTTTTCCTGATTTGTATGAATGTGTTTAGCTCTATTCTTGAACAGACAACTAACAAAGCTAAATCTGGTTTGGGTATTCAGTTGGCCCCACACTCGTTGAAGATTCTCGGCTTATTCTTTGCTGATGACTGCTTATTATTCTGTAAGGCTTCGCCCCATGCGACCACTAAATTAAAAGATATCACATTAAAGTTTTGTAATATGTCAGGGCAATTAATTAACTTTCACAAATCGAAGTTAATATTCTCCAAAAACACGCCGAGACAGGCTAAAGAGATGGTTCATGGGATTTTTAACATCCCTGTTGCAGAATCACTGGGTAAATATTTGGGGTGTCAGATTAAACAAGGAAGACAACTCCCAAGGGACTTTGATGATATTCTAGGGAAAGCTACGGACAGAATGACGTCTTGGAAAGCGAATACGCTCTCGAAAGCTGGTAGAATTGTGCTTATACAATCAAATCTCGAATCACTCTCGGCTCACATAATGCAATGTTTCAGACTCCCTAAAACAGCTTGCCTTGGCCTTGACCGAATTAATAGAAATTTCTTTTGGAAGAAAAACAACGAGACTAATGGGATGGCTATGGTAGCATGGGATACGATTTGTCTCCCAAAAGAATATGGTGGGATGGGTCTTAGACGAACAGAAGCTGTTAACCTAACGTTTCAATGTAAACTTGCTTGGAAAATTTTAACTGAAGACTCACTCTGGGCAAAGTTAATGAGACAAAAATACCTCAGATTAAATTACCTATTTTCGTATAACAGTAAAAATACTGATTCTCCAGTGTGGAGAAATCTGTTGAAAATTCGGGATATTCTAAAACAGGGTTTAAGATGGAGAGTAGGGGATGGTAAATCCATTAAATTTTGGATGGATAGTTGGATTAATCACAAACCGCTTCAAGATTTATGTGGGCATAACGGGGTTATGATGAGGCATTAACTGTTGACAATTTTATTACTCAAGCTAAAACTTGGGATATAGAAAAATTGAATAGAATAATACAGGACCCTGTTATTATTCAAAAAAATTTAGGTATACCAATTACAATGGCAAACATGAATGATGAAGTTTGTTGGGGCCTTACTGGTGATGGCTCGTTTTCCACGAAAACGGCAACTAGAATTATTCAAGATTGTCTTAATCGGGAGGATAAATGGGAGTTCTGTTGGATTTGGAAAATTGATATCCCACCTAAAATTGGTATTTTCCTGTGGCTCCTGCTTCACAAAGCCCTGCCGACACGAGGCAACCTGCTTCGAAGAGGAACGAATTTGAATCCCACCTGCCCCCTTTGTCTAGAGGATATTGAAAGTGATAGTCATCTGTTTTGGGAGTGCTCAACAACCAGAAGAGTGTGGAGATTAGCTAGTCAACATGGTTGGCTTGACGATCCAGTAACGAATCATGGTACAACTTCCATTACTCAGTTTTTAGAGTCTAATCGTTCTGGGGACCATAATAGAGATTTAACTAGGGGCATTTTCCTTCTATGGACGATTTGGAAAAATAGGAATGAGGCTATCTTTCGAAATAAAATCTTTCGACCACTTCAGAGTCTCATTCAAGCTAAAAGTAGGGCGGCTGAATGGAAAATCAGAAACAAAAAAGAGTTAGAGGATTATGGTAGTAGTATCAAGGCGGGGTATACCATTGTTTCTCTGGTTCGCTGGTATACCCCTCCCATGGGAGTCGTCAAACTAAATTTCGACGGCTCTCTCATAAACAACTTGACGGCAGGCGACTTCATCATCCGAGATTGGAGGGGCGCGGTTATTGGCGGGGGAACGAAGTACTATGATGAGGCTCCAATTTTGGTGGCAGAGGCAAGGGCGTTGAGAGATGGGTTAGTTGCAGCTTCGACAGCTGGTTTCCAACATATTCATATAGAAGGCGATAATATGGTGGTTATTCAGGCTCTAAGGGGTAACTATAAGATTCCGTGGCAAATCAAAGGTCTTATTCTGGATGCTCAAATTATTCTTCAGCGGTTTCAAGAAGTTAAAATTTCTCATATTTACCGCGAGGCCAACGCGGTCGCTGATTGGTTAGCTAATCAAGGTCATTCCAGAGGGGTTGGTGATGATATGACAATCCTTAATAATCCCAATCTCTGTAATTTAGTTAATCTAGATAGGGCGGGCAGATTTCTTGTAAGAAGACATCGGTAGTTTTCCGTTTACCCGCTTACCTTTGTAAAAAAAAAAAATAAAAAAATTGGGTACATAACGAGTCATGCATGAAAGATATTCACTAAAATTTACAAGACTGGTATGATTTGGAGTTCTATTCTTGACTCCACATTTGAATTGATGAAGTATATTGTGTTTCAATACCAAAAACTTATGCCAAAAAGCCAAACAATTGGTTTAAATGTTACAATCAGACTTGATCCATTTATCCAAATGCCAAACAGTTTCAAATTCAAATCATTTACTTTAAGACAGTATAGTACACACCTTATCATTTTATTAAAGAACAAGCAGCAGACTATGATATCAGTTTGAGGTAGACATTAAAAGTTCTGAAAATAGTGGACAAAAACAAAATAAGGGATATTTAGTGCAGGAACTTATAACTTGGCCAATAAAAATAGTAGATTTTTTTATTTATTTTGTTGGTACTTCAACTAAATTAAAAATATTAGACAATAGGCATTATTTTGATGGGGACATTTATAGTTATGATATTAAGATTCTCAATAATTGGTGTCATTTAATTAATTATTTGGTTTGATTTGGTATAATAAGAAAACTTGGGTGATCATAATTTCAAAATTACCAAAAATAAAGAGTTGACATGAACACCACATAGTAGATCCTGCAGGGTTCATGATAACACAAATCTTTGATGACTTAATTTATTGGGTCAACATAATGGTTGGTTGAATACTGAAAATCTTCTAAAAGATCTTGATGGTAGCATTGATGATAAATTAATAATTAGTGATAGTATAAAATTTGATTGTGTACCTTTTCCCCAATCTATAGAACATGTTCATTGTAGAGATATGATGGACCTCTGTTAGTAAAAAAAAGGATTGTGCTCACAGGAGCACAATGTATTGTGCATTAGGGAAGGCAGATCAAAAGGTATCCATCTCTACCTTCGCTCCAATTAATAATTAAAGAAGGAGGTCACCTCCAAATCCAATTAAATGGAGGTGGGCGGACCTTCAAATTCGAACTTAATCGGAGGTACCCTACTCTAACTCCGAGCCGATTACCTCCGACTTCGATTAGCTCCGATTACCTCCAACGGGTTTTTTGCTTTTTGGACCCTGTATTTTGGGGTATTTACAATCTGGACCCCCATGTTTCAAAGTTTACAATTTGGACCCTATACTTTGTTTCCGACAACAATTTGGACATAATTAGAGGGGTCCGGCCAAAAGAGGCCCTTATTGTAGTTTGACTGATTTTTCCTTCCAAAGTTGCCCCTTAATTATTTCTTAACTTCCAAATTTACCCTTCATTTATTCGGTTTTCTGGGAGTTCGGAGTTGAATAGTCACTAAGGGTTGGATATGCGTATGGACTGTGAAATTGAAGTCTTCAGTCTAGTCAATTTCAAAAGGAAATTCAAAATAAATAAATAAATGAAATAAGGGTAAATCGGTCAGTTTATGCAAGATTTTGGTCTTCACCGGAGTCAAACTTAACTTTGGGCTAAATTTTTTGAGTCCATATTGTATAGGGTCCAAATTGTAAACTTTCAAATGTAGAGGTTCAGATTGTAAATACCCTCAAAATATAGGGTCCAAAAAGCAAAAACCCTACCTCCAACTCTGATTAACTTTTATACGTTTTTCGTAAAATGATTTCATCCGACTCCGATTACTTCTATTTCCGATTACCTTCGATTAATATATCATACTTGTTAAAATAAAACTCCAATTTCTAATTTTTTATTTTTGTAAAAAAAATTATATTAACTACTATAACCGGACTTAATCGGATCAAAAATGATCACCTCCATATCTACCCTAATTATAATCAAAGTCGGATTTTATTAATCTGATTCAGAGTCAGATTTTTGTAGTCGGGCTCAGATTCATAGTTTTTTCTTTGGAGCGAATTGGATTCGAACCTAACTATCATCCCTAATGTGCGGCCATGTGTCCGTCTGCTCACTATGTCAATTTTCTTTTTTGGTTTTATGCAATATACTAGTATTTAGTTATTTAATATTGTTAAATGTTTTTATTTTTAATTATTTTACGTTGTGATTTTTTATTATTTCTAAGTAAATTCTTTTTTCCCTTTCTAATATATGAGCCCGGGATTGCGCACATTTTGTGCGCCCGAGGGGCTGCCTCCTCTAGAGCTGGCAAAATTTTGTCCGACCCGGATTACCCGGATTGTCCGACCCGGAAAAAATCGGGTCTGGACATAGATTTTTCGTCCGAATTTTTATATTGACCGAATTGACCGAATATTCGGACATAAAATTTCTCTTTTTTCTATTGTCCGAACCCGATTTTAGCTTCGTCCGAATTGTCCGACCCGGTTTGACCCGAAATAAAACCGGGTTCGGACATGAATTTCTCGTCCGAATTTTGACATTGTCCGAATTTGTTCGACCCGGATTTACCCGGACCTGGATTTTTGCCAGCTCTAGCCTCCTCTAATTATTTTTTAAAAAATTTATTTTATTTCCTTTTAAAATTCACATGAATAATTATTCATAATTTAATGGATGGATTTTGTTTTAGTATTTTTAAAGCAATTGAGTTATTGTTATTATTTTTGTATCTATCAATAATCAATAATTATCTTTTAAGCAGATGTATAAATTTATTTTTTATTTTTTATTTTCTTAAGTTTTTTCTATTCTACTTTTTAAAACACTTTTTTTTTCTTTATCATCTAACCATTATAAAATACTCACAAAAAATATAAATGATGTTCATAATTTCTAATACAAATGTTCAGAAAGATAAACACCAATGCTCTATGCTTATAAATCGGTATATGAATACCCATAAACCAGTAGATGAATGTTCATAACATCCAACACGAACGATCATAACCTCCAACACAAATGCTCATAACATGACGCTTTTACTAAGATGCTCATAAACCAGTTTATGAATGTTTATAAACCAATATATGAATGTTCATAACCACCAACATAAATGCTCATAATTTGACATTTTTACTACACCGCTCATAAACCAACATATAAATGCCCATAAATCTAAACTATAATGCTCATAAACCAGTATAAATGTTCATAAACATATTCCATGCATCATTCATAATTTGTAATGTGGATGCTTATAAATCTATACTACAACGCTCAGAAACTTTAACCACAACGATCCTAAATATATCTCATGCAATGTTCATAATTTATAACGTGGACGCTCATAAGTTATAACCACAATGGTTATAATATATCCCATTCAAGACTCATAATTCGTAACATGGATGTTCATAAATATATACTTAATTCTCATAAATCATTTTTATTGAAAATGTACCTAAAAGTACAGAAAAAATTAAATTACAAAATAATAAAAAAATATAATGAAAATGACAAAGAAAATTGAAAATAAAATGCACAAATGAAAAACATAATTAAATTGGATAGAAACTCAAACTTAAAATATATTGAAATATTAGATAAAAAAATACTCATTATATTTATTTAAAAAAATTTATAAAAAGAAAAAAAAAGCTAACGGGTGCACCGAGCACCATGGTCGTACTGCTGCTATGTTAGAATAAGAACACGGATAAAAATGCCAATATGCTTGAAGGAATAGGATTTTTTTTTTGGATGAAATAAAGGAATATGATTACTATGTGTGTTTTCTCCCTATTATATAATGACACAAATAATAATAATAATAATAATAATAATAATAATAATAATAATAATAATAGAATATAGAATCTTCATGTAATTAGACTATATATATAATGGATAGAATGAGCATGAGTTAAAAATGAGCATGTAAGCAGAACCCATCTTAGCCATCTGATCCATACGATCGAAATCTAAGGGGTTTGATTAATCCATCGTTTGTTTTTTTTGGCATAAAAAATGAATGGCACGTGACATTGGCACCTAGAGGAGGAAAAAAAAGGGAAAACATTGTTTGTTGATATTGGATTGATTCTGAGTCCCCATACGAACGCATGCTATTCTCATTATCAGGCACTCTTAATTGAAGCTCTGGGGATTCAATCGTCTTCTTGTTTGTTGAATCTAGAGAGCAAAAATCCGACGAGTTGAGGGGGCGACTGAACTCAAGTAAGGTTTTCTGGTTTTCGATTTTTTTATTCAATGGTTTTCAATTTTTTTATTTCAGGGATTATTTTCGATTGTTTGATTGAATTGACAATATGTGGTGAGAGTTTTTTTGTTTTTGATTTTCCATTTTAGGGGTTCTTTGAATGTTCCTCGATTCATTATTGATCACTTTGGGTTTTTTGTTTCTGATTTCCGATTTTAGGTGACCTTGAGAGTTTATTGAATGTTCATGGAATCGTCCGCATATGCATTCAATTTGGTTGGAGGAAAGACCTGCCTCAGTCCAAGATGATATGTACTATACCGCTATATTAATGGAATGATATAGTGTCTTTTAGGGATTTTTCTCAACAAAAAAAAAAAAAACCGATCGAATGATTTTTTGAGTTTTTTTTTTTAAGTTGATGAAATCTGGAGAGAAAAACACCAAGGTAATTATATCAATAAGTATTTTCTTTATCCTATTAAGGTTTTAAGAATAGTTGATAATCATGGAGAATGGGGATAAAACCAGTGAAATTTGTTTTTGTAATTGTTGAATGGTTATAATGTGTTTGAATTTGATGTTCATTTGATGAAAACATGATATCCATTTGGTTTGAACTTGATATCTATTTTGAATTTCATACGATGTCGATTTGGTTTCAACCTGATGTCCCTCTTGTTTGAACAAGATGAGTGTAATAACCCGAGTTTAACCCAATATAATTAAACTAATTAATGAATTAATTAATAAAATCGCGCATTTCAATTCAGTTAACCATTTGTGTTTTTATATGACTCGGGCAGAGCAACGACTGTCATACATTAGCCTAGTATGTTATGTATATAAATTAGCTATGTGACAATTTCAACTACTCAAATTACTCTCAGAATATTCGGGTTACTTACATGGTTAAATTTTATCAGATCGACCGATTCGCCGGTATTATTAATAGTAGTAATAACAATATTATTATTATCATACCTTTTCTTTTATTGTATTATTATCATACCTCATCATTCCTTAATTTATATAAATTTCAATTTGTTCCACCTTCCCATTTTATTTCGAGTCTCCTTATTATTTAATTTTATAAATTTTACCTCAAGATTTTAAATTAATATTATTGAATTTTAATGAGGAGAGAAGAGTTAGTATCGATAACATTTTGATTTTTGGCCTTAATAAATAAAACTCATGGTATCCTCCTCCATTCTTATTAACGTCAGCTAACAATTCACTCCATCTCCTCTCTTTCTCTTCTTTTCATACCCCCTCTGTTCCTCTTACTTTTGTTTCTCTGCCTCTGCTCCACCGTCAGCGACAGCAGGCCGCCACCAGAGTTCCCATCGGCAACCATTGCGGCTTAGGGCCACCTCCCATCGTCGTCTACTCTCTCTCACTTACTCCTTGTCTCTTCCTTCCTCTTCATCAAGGTAAACCCTAACTCCCTCAAATCAGATTTTTAAGTTTTAATTTCAAAGTTTGTTGTATCTCCTTGTCAATTTCAATCTATAACTTTGATTTGGTATCAAATTATCTATTAGGGTTGTTTTATATGCCATTTTGAGCATGGAGAGGTGATGAAATTTGTGAGTTTTAGGTGTATGCATGTTAGATTGAGTTGGATGAGTTTGATGGCATATACATATGATTTTCTTTGTCCAAAACCCTCACCAAGTGATGTTTTACTACTGTCATATAATTGCATGTTTTATTTTGGGGTAAACTCCTCATAAATGAAGGTCTTTTGCTGCTATCCCAAGGATATTTATTGAGTAATTGGTGTAAAAGGTGAACAAAATTAAGAAATTAGGGTATTGGAAAGAAGAATCAAGCTTGGTCTTCATTGATTTTGTGTTCAAGGTTTTTGCATGTGCTATCAGTGGGTCTGTAGGTTCTGTATTATGTGATTCAATTGTTTCATCATCTTCTATTCATTGTGCTTATGTTACCAGTACTAACTCTTTATCTGCAGGTAATACACCATTTGAGGGGGTGTTGGGTTCCATTCCTAATATTCTTTGTCAAATTTGACATTCTCCCGGTCACCCTGCGGCTGATTGTTCCATCCGCTATTGACAACACTCTACCACCTCTTCTTGCTTTTTCTTCCTTTGCACCTGTTGAACCGAGTGAGAGCTTGTGGTAACCAGACTCAGCTACGACAGCCCACGTTACCCCTAATGGAGGTATTTTCTCTTCTAAATCTCCTTACTTTGATCCTACTAAGGTACGTGTTGGTGATGGTACCCTTTTATCTATAGCTAACATTGGCAAATAAAGTCTCTAAACTCTCAAAAGTCATTAGCTTTGAATTTTGTATTGCATGTTCCTGCTCTTAAACAAAATCTGTTGTTTATTCATCGTCTGTGTCGAGATAATAATTGTCATGTTCAGTTTAACGATTCCTCCTTCTATGTCAAGGACAACACCACCACTGATGTCCTCTTACAGGGTCCCAATCATAGTGATGTCTATCCTGTGCATGTTCGTCATCTTCTCCAGCAGGTCCTTACATTATCAGTTTCAACTAATTATATTTTTGATAATTACTAGTATAGCCAATTATTAATTATTAAAAATTCATAACATAACTAATTATATTGTTAATATAAGAAGATAAATATTTATATTGTTAATTTATAACAAGTAAAATTTATAATGTTACTAATTATATTGTTCGTTCATAAAAGAATATATTGTTAATGAAATTCGTAGCCTATTATAAAGAGAAGAAATAAAAGAATCGTGTCATTTTTCACTAAATTACATCAAAATGTAACTAACTATGTTGTTAACTATATTGTCAATTGTATTAATTAACTAATTAGCATTGATCAACATTGAGAAGAACTTATTAGTATTGATCAAGACTCATAAGTTTTGATCAGTACTCATTAGTATCAATTAGCACTGATGAATACCAGTCATTACTAATCAACATTAATCAGCGATAAGTTACTTATCATAGGTTGAAAAAAGTACCCTTAATTGTACTTCAAAGAATAACATTTACGACCTCAAAAAAAAAAAAAGAATAACCTTTTATAACATTACAAATTATTTAGTTTTGGAGGTATGTTGGAAGCAACAAAGCCTACTAAGTTTCACAATTTAAATAAGAATTTTACCTAGGTAGTTAGGTTTATAGCAATTGATCATGTAAGCATGCTCTTATTGTGAGCATGTGAGCATGATCCATATCAACCATTAGATGCACATCTGATGGCTACTCTTTTTCGGGAGCTTTAACTTTAGTTTTTGGCAAGAACACGTGACTCTCCCCACAAATTTCCTTATTAATTTTTTTTTCCCTTTAGATATGCTATGCATGATTTATGGGAGGGACAAAGATCCCAAGATAACGGATGTGCAACAAAATCGATCATCACTGTTCACCACCGCCATTGTCCACTAAAGGAGGTCGACGTTGTACGGGTTGAGACGACGCTACGACTCTGGACATCCATCCTTATCCCTATTTAGTCATGGACGATGTTGAGATGAGGTAAATTATGATTTCAATTTAATCACAAATAACATCCCAATGGATTCGTCCATGATCTATGATATCAGTTGATAACGATTATCATGAAAATTATTTCAACGAACGATCAAAATTGGTTGATGATGACCTCATCATGATGAGCATGCGTGTGGAAAACAGAGCATGAGATTCAGCGCAAAAACAAGGGTTTGATGTACAGAGTATTAGTTTCGAAGTTAATGTCCATGTGTAATATCCATGCAATAAACGCTAGATGTCCATTGGTGTGTAGCATATGGTATAGTGAAAACAGAACATTCCAATTGCCCCCTGTACTTGATGGGTGTCCACCGGGGTATGGGGGCCCAGAATTCATCCAATAACATTTCTATGGTGATGGTATGTAATTGATGCACAACTCAATAACACTGGATGCGCATGGTGATTTAGTGTGATTATTATACTAAAGAGCATAATCTGATTCTAGGTCTATGTCCATTCCCCAAACACTGGATATCCATTTGTGTGATAACTATTGCCCATGATTCCACACAGACATGTTCCGCGTGCATCTCAATGCGTTCGGATCTATTTTGTGGTTGGCTTCTATTGTGGTGTTGACCTGAGAGTGTCCCAACTTGTTGTTGATTTTAACATTTCAATGTTTTGTTTTGTGGTGTGTTGTACAGCATTGCATCGAGGTACACCAAAGGGGGCGGTCAAATAGTGATGCCACCCCCGATCCCATTGAGCTAACAACATACTGAGTATGGGGAGTACGTCATGTGTGTGAAGATGAGTCGTTGGTCCCGTTGTGCTACGTCGCTCAGCCGGTCTATGGTGTACTGGCACCAATTGTAACTTTTAACCTGGTCAACATGCACGACATTCTTCACAAATATGGGTGAGCAGTGGCGTTGTTGGTTGCCATAGAAAAACGTGGGAACCAAGAACATTATGAAGTGTTTCCTAAATTTCTCACCTCCATCCTTATACCTCAGTGTGATGTCAGGCATTTCGGACAACAGTGGTGTACTTGTGTCCATCCCGATCGATGCGTGGCTCGCTAGGGTCTCCTTCTCTGCATCACCAACCTCTCGTTAGGGACTCGACAATTGGGGCGGTATATGGCACCCCGTGTGATGTTGTCGCGTATAGGGGTTAACTCTATCTGCTTGGTGATGTCTATCTCCAACATGTTAGCAAATGGGTTATACTTCTCACACAGCCAACTGGCCAGATCACCTGGGAGTCGCCTTAGTCCCAAGTCGAGAAACTCCTTGAAACCCATATCCTTTACAACGGCTTTTTGCTCATCTGTCATTTGCTCCACCAAATATCTAAATCCCTTTGGCGACATCCTTGTTGGGAAAATCATGAGTGCCTTCTTGTTATCAAGTGCAGGTCCTTGTCGTCGCGTTGGCCCACACATCTCTGTAGTTGATTTTGCAACTCTCGCCGTGGTTTTTGTTGATGATCGACCTATGGTGGTGTGTGCAACAGCCTTCCTGGGGGGGGGGGGGTGGATTAACATTCTGCTGTAATGAACCCCCTCCCCGGTCACACTTAGAAGTCCGCCTCTTCTTCTTAGCATCTTTCTTACTGATCATAGTCTTGCCCTGTGCACTGCACATAATAATTAACATTGACACCAAAAATGCAAGCACATGAGTCTTTTAAAATGACATCTAACTACCAAACAAAAACCGAATGACAGATTTCATACCAGTTGCCCTCTGCCTTGTTCTCCGGGCATTCATCATCAGCCCCTCAGTGATGATATCCCCCACGGTGTTGTCATCCCCTACGTGCATTCATCATCGGTTGATAATCTTCTAAAACGGAAGGTTGTGGGGGATGGTAACACCGTGGGGGATGTCATCACTGATGGGGCTGATGATGAATGCGCGGAGAACAAGGCAAGGGGCAACTGGTATGGAATCTGTCATTCAGTTTTTGTTTCGTAATTAGATGTCATTTGAAAAGACTCACGTGCTTGCATTTTTGGTGTCGATGTTAATTATTATGTGCAGTGCACAGGGCAAGACTATGATCAGTAAGAAGTATGCTAAGAAGAAGAGGCGGACTTCTAAGTGTGACCGGAGAGGGGGTTCATCACATCATAATGTTAATCCACAACCCCAGGAAGGCTGTTGCACACACCACCATAGGTAGATTGTCAACAAAAACTACGGCGAGAGTTGCAAAATCAACTACGGAGACGTGTGGGCCAGCGCAACAACAAGGACCTGCCATTGATAATAAGAAGGCACTCATGATTTCCCAACAAGGATGTTGCCAAAGGGATTCAGATATTTGGTGGAGTAAATGACAGATGAGCAAAAATCCGTTGTAAAGGATATGGGTTTCAAGGAGTTTCTCGACTTGGGACTAAGGCAACTCCCGAGTGATTTGGCCAGCTGGTTGTGCGAGAAGTATAACCCATTTGTTAACATGTTGGAGATAGACACCACCAAGCAGATAGAGTTAACCCCTATAGACGTGTACATCACAATGGGGGTGCCATATGGCGACCACCCAATAGTCGAGGTCCCTGACGAGAGGGTTGGTGATGCAGAGTTTAAGGAGATCCTTAGCGAGCTACATGCTGACTGGGTGGGGGGATGGACACATGTACACCATTGTTGTCCGAAATGCCTGACATCGTACTGAGGTATAAGGATGGAGGTCAGAAATTCAGGAAACACTTCATAATGTTCTTGGTTGCCACGTTTTTCCATGGCAACCAACAACGCCACCACTCACCCATCTTTGTGAAGAATGTCGTGCATGTTGACCGGGTTAAAGGTTACAATTGGTGCTAGTAGACCATAGACCGATTGAATGATGCATGCAAAAAGAAACTCGCAAATCCGACATAAGAGTTTGAAGGGCCGATCGTACTTCATGTTGGTAATATTTTTACGTGTGTGATGTATGCAAAAAAAAACTTGCAAATCCAACATGAAGTAGTAATAATTTTAAGTGTGTGATGTACATCAAAATCATTCCTACTTCATGTTGGTTGCGTATTGATGATACTCGTTTACTTTGTTTTTTCATAGCAATTGCAGATGTTTTACTTTAACAGAATTTTGTGCACATCGAGACGTGAAGTTCGGGGCTTCCCAACGATGTCAAGCTGGAACGAAAAACTGCTAAAAAAGAATAGATATCAGAGGAGACTAACATGTGAAGGCGTTCTGTAAAGGTCGTCTCGAACCTCCATTACAGCACCCACTGCTTGATGCAATGCGACGCGCAAAATTTGAGTGCCCCAGTAGTTTGCACAAACTATAGGTACAATTTTTGTTAGCTATTTTATGCATGGTTTAATGTCTAATGTGCCAAGGTTTGTTGTCCATTCTAGTATATGTCTGATGTCCATTACAAATTCTTATGTTCACTGTGGGTACCTATTGGGTGAGATAGGGGCATATTTGGCTGATTTGGGTGCCATGTTCAGGTGTTCAGGGACAGTATGACCATGTCATAAGTGACCGATGTCCAGTAGGAAATTTTTTTGTACTTGTTTTGATGTCCTATCTATGTGTTTTGATGTCCTTTGTGTATGATGTCTGATGTCCATTTCATGTATGACTATTGTCCACTACAATGTACGTGTCTAATGTATGATGTCCATTCAAGTATATGACTGATGTCCATTTGCAGTATATGTGTTTAATGCATGATGTTCATTTTAGTATATGAGTGATGTCCATTCCATTAATATTACCATTATAATTTTGGTGTCCATATTAGCAAATGTCTGATGTCCATTGTTTTTTTATGGTGACCATGATGGGTTACAAGTATGCATAAAAGCTATAGTTGATACAAGGGTCTCTTTATCCCAATATTTTGCGTTCATATCTAAGAAATACTCTGGTACAAACACCATGAATGAGGTGCAAGAGATGGTGTCTAAGGTGTGTGGTGAGATGTTGCCTTAAGGGGAGAAACCGTTGACATCCAAGACCAACAACGGTCAGGTTGTGCTAGGTGCAAATAGTACGCAACCAACTGAGGATGTTGGTGGTGATGGAGGTGGTCCATCTGTTGCCAATGGATGTCCTGATAGTATAGGTGTACCGGACGGGAATCCATTGACATCGCAGGATGATGACTGGTGGATTAGAGCATCCATGGATGCATTTTATGACATGGTTGACATAGTGTCCAACAGGCTGTTTGAGCAGGACATGTGTAACGTGGTTTGTTAGATCTCGGTATTGTCGTTCTCTCTCAGGGAGCTAGCGGCCTTGGTCAAAGGAACTAGGTCAATGGTCGGGTCGAGATTGCTAAGGTAAGGATATCGGTTTGAAAAGGTCACAACGCAACAAAGAAATCTAAGGTCGGTCAAGGAATGCAAAATGGGCTTCGAAGGCTTTTCGGGATGCAAACGGGGATAAGAAAATGGGTTTTGCAACAAGAGAGTAACAAGAAGGGGAAATCAAATGGTAACTCCGTTGGAAAATACCCACCGGGCTTCCTCTTTCAAGGATAGTCCGGATTAACTTCCCCAAAGTCCATAGACAGACCCGGGGAAGTTGACAAAACGGAATTTCCTAGTTAGTTTCTATTCGCTTTCGCGAACTAGAACACTAACTATCCCAATTCCTACCTTCCAAAAAGCATTGGATGTATTCGGGATGCTTTCGCACCCGAATACATCCCACTTGAGGGAAGGATAGGGTTGGGAAGTTGATTTCCTAACTAGTTACTCACTAATATTGCTAACCCAAACCTAATCACCCATTCACACCCTTAATTACCCCCTAACCCATAGGGTTTCTAGCCACTAATCATGATAAAAACTAAACTAATAACATCTAAACCAAACCTAAACATGATTTCTAACATCAAACAACCATAAACAAGCAAGAACAATGAAATAGCAAGCAAAGCAATTAAGAACAAGCAAAGTAATTAATAAAAGAGTTAAGGGAAGAGAATACTAATCAAAGTGTTGTAGATGAACAATAGAAAGCAATAAAAGACGATCCAACAATCTTTCAATTGATTGAATCCCCAAATCTTACACAAATCTCAAAAACCCTAGATTAATCTTTCACTAATCTCTCTCTAAACGTCACTAATACAAAGCTGAAATAATGTCTAAGTCTAACCCTAGATAAGTCGAGTCTCTCTCCCAAAAATCGCAGCAAAAGAGCTATTAAAACCCCCCAATACAGTTGGCCAAAACGCAGCGTTGAAGGCCGAAGAAACGCAGATCAACAGGGGGGTCGCGGGCGCAACCACCCCCCGTCGCGGGCGCGACGAGTGAAAACTGCCCTGGCGATTTTCTCTTCGCGGCGTCGTGGCTACGGTGTCCAAAGACCGTGGGCACGATCTTTCCCTGTCGTCCTGATCCCAGCACACGTCCACCGTGGCTACGGTGGCCATGACCGTGGCCACGGTCACTCTCGGCTTCCAGTGCACTCTGGGCGTAGCGGGTGCTACGCCATTCGTGGCAGGGGCTACGCTCCGGCTTCCCTTCCCTTTGTTCTTCCTTCTTTCCGAAGCATGTAACGCTTGATCCGAAGGTCGTAGCATGCGTTACTTCACTAATCGGCACCAAAGGTCGGGAGCGTGGTCCCGGGTCGACTCCGTCTCGGTTTCGGTCCGGCTCAGCTCGGCAAATCGCCAAGAATGCTATAAAAAGGCCCGTTTTGCTACGTTTTTGGTGAAAACTCCAAAATCTACAAAATAACCAAAAACACATTAAAAGCTATGAAATTAAACTACGAAACGAGTTAAAAGCCTAAGGATTTAGGCGGTATTTAGACACCAAATCGGGTCTAAACACCCCTCACACTTAAACTTTTGCTCGTCCCGAGCAAAACAAAACAAAACAAAAAAAGAAAACTAAACACCAACTCCTCTGTCGTGGGAGGAAACGAGTCCATTTAGTGTATGCACCAAGCCCTTTGAACCCCCCGGCAGCCCGGGTGGACGAGATGGACTCGTGAGGGTTTGTAGCGGCTGTACCCACAAAAGCCAAAGAAAAAGGAGAGAGGGAAAGTGAAAACAAAACCGAAGAAAACAAAAGAAAAATAAAGGCTTTGATTCTCAAGATCTCACAATCCAAACTAAGAAAACGTGATTAAACCTCCCAAAGTAACCGTTAGGAGCATCTCACAAACACCAAACTCAGATAAATGTCGATCTTGAAGATTTTTCAACTCCCTACACTTTGTACCAAGCGAAACCCCACATGCCAAAAGCACAAAAAGGTTTTAACGGGAACAAAAAGACTCTAAAAACTCGCGTCCGAATTTGAAAACAACGAAACAACCAAGAGAAGTGTTTCCCTCCCTCACATTTGGTCACCCTTGGCTTGGTGAGGGCCGTAGGTGATGCAAGGGGAGACCCCACTCTTTTAGGAAGCAAAAACTTTTTCTTTTCTTTCTTTTTGAGTTGGAATTACCAACGAAAATTTGCTTTTCTTTTTCTCTTTTTTTTTCTTTTTGTTTTTAAAAGTCGGTATTTGCCTTACTTTCGGGAACTGGACGGCCCATATAAGGGGTATACCCTCCCAACACGGTCTTTTCCATTCGCCTTTCCGTTGCAAAGCGATATGGGAGGAGGGTTAAGGGGTATCCATGCCGTACCACGAATACCGGGCCCGTGTAGGTTGGCTAAGTGTGGGTGGTTAATGTCTACAGCAACACGCTCCACTTATTCAGGTTATTGTATCTTAGGAAAGCTTTTTTTTCTTTTCTTTTCTTTTTGCACTTTTTTGCTTTTGCTAAACGAGAAACAAAACAAACCTGGACACAAGCTCCTAAAACCTCCTGGTTCCAAAAAAGAAAAGAGGCAGGGTCTCGCCAGACACTTAATGAAAGGAGTTTATTAAGGGTAAGTCTCGACTAGAACCCGAATTAGGGTCAAAAATGCTCCAACCGGTTACTTTTAAAGAAGTTTAAGAACGGCTTCTCAACTCCGAAAACGAGATACAGGAAACAAAACCAAACAAAGACAAAACGAAAAGAAAAATTGAAAAGGTTTTCACTCCCTTTTTTCTCCTTTTTCACACGAAAAATTTTCAAATTTTAAGCAAAAACTAAGAAAATAAAAAAACAAAACGACTAGGTGATCTAGCCTTGAAACAGAATATCTCCCCCCCCCCCACTTAAAACTCCACAATGTCCTCATTGTGGGAAGGTGTCACATGAAAAGGGTAGAGAACCTACAAAACAAACAAACAAAAAACTACTAGCAAGTAAAAATGGTGGCGACCCGAGCCCACACGGCTCCAACAGCAATATATCCCAACACAAACACTCAAAGGGGTTCGCCACCCAAAAGAAAAATCAAGCATGCAGCATGGATCAAAGTATATACACAACAAAGAGTGCGGAAAGAGGTTACCTCGAGGTCTTCAATTTATTAACGAACCAATCCGCGATCCAGGAAAAACGTCACACTTGGGTTAGGAATCAACAAGAAAAGCATAGTAAGTGTGAATGTCGCATGCATAAAAGAAAAAAGAACAGAAAACAGAAAAAAATAACAAGACACGGGAGACTAAAAAAAACTAAGGAAACGACAAACTATTCACAACATGTACATTGACACTAACTGACGTCAACCCCGATTCTCACTAGTTTGAGGCGGGAATTGAGGGTGAAACAACTCTCGTAACTGGCCGAACCAATGATGAAGCAAGGAATGTGAAATAACTCAAACCATGGGGACAACGAGCTCAACAAAACCGACTAACCAGCATACTTTCCCTCCAATCTTCCTAATAAAGCACCCCCCCCCACACTTATCTAACACTAACAGTGTAAATAAAATCAATAGAGTAAAGTGGGAGTGGGGACACTTACAAATTATTGCTCGGATCCTCCCGGGGGAGGATATGGGTGATATGGAAAGTAGGTGGGATAATAGCTGTTGATGTACTCCGGTGGTCTTTGGGGATGGTTCGTGATGGAATAGTGATAATACCCCGATCACGCCAATACCGGGTTCTGCTGAAAATACCCCTCGTGCCTCACGAAGTGTCGGATCTTGTTGGGTTTCCAACAAGTTGTTTTGACGCTGGAGTATCGTTCATTGCTCTCGAATGTCAACTCTCAATTGTTCAAATTGAGAGTTGAGATGCTCAAATGAAGCTTCCCATGGGTGACTCTGACTTCCACTAGCTTCACCGTGGCCGGCATACTCCTCTTCTTCCTCCTCATTTTCTTCTTCTTCCTCTCCTTCCTCAATGTCCTCCTCTTCTTCTCCAATGTTCTCCTCTTCTTCCTCACTACTGGACCCATCCGGACCACCAACCTTGCGGTCACTAGGAACTTGACCACAAGATCAGTTGCGTTTCTTCGTGATATCCAACCACTCCTCGGCATGGTCCGAATCTAAAAGAATCTTCGTGTTGTTGTCGTGTCCACAACAAATGAACATAACAAATGCGATATATTTATGTCCATATCTCAGTCAACAAATGATTATATCGATCGCTTGGCAAATCATAAATGGCGTACTTGTAGGGAGCAACTATACGTTTCTGATAGTATCATTCCAACGCGGTCCAAGATTGACTCGTTGACCCTATGGGCACCTGTCCAGGTAAAAACCAGCCCCCCGCCCCACACACATACACTTCTCTTTGACTTTTGTGTAGTTCTAATGTCCAATTTGATTGGGTAAAATGTATGAACAGTACGTCGTAGGTTTACTAACATGTCATTTATATAACATAGGTGAATGTGGTCAATGTTTTCACCACCATCCTCAATGACGATGAGCTGAAGCGAGGCCCGGGTACATTAAGTAGATTCTTCATACCGCAAGAAGTTGTCGTAAGTGTCCCCTAATCACTGTTGTGTCGGGTGGAACTGTTGGTGTCGACTGTACTAACACCAAAATTTTCTGCAATTTGTGCCCCTGTAGGAGAAAATATGTGATAAGAATGATTACAAGTCAACAAACGAAGAGTAGTGGTTCAATGTGTTCTTCGCAACAACATCCCGAGAGCTTGTACAATACACATGGATTGACATTAAGAAAGTCGACATGGTAATCATTCTAAGTTATGATACTTTTTCTACAATTGATGTGCACTTTCGTATTTGTTTGTTCATTTTATGAATGGTGATGTCCAAAACGAGTGTAGCTAATGTCCAATACGAGTTTAGCTAATGTCCACTTCCATCTTGGGTTGTGTGATACTAGCGTGTATGTCTGCATGTGTTTAATATTAATGTCAATGTCCTTTATTAAATTATGGCGCCGATGCACTTCAATGGCCACTTCTTTGTGCTCTGCTTGGACATGCGAAAGAAGAACAATGAATTAGTTTACATAATAGATAACAGGAAGAACAGCCGGGAGCGGACACTTTCGCGCAAACAAGCATATATGCCCGTCCCAGATGAAGTTGTATGTATTAATTTGCAATATATTTTTATTTGTAAATGGGGTATCTTACAAATCAATTAGTTGGTGTGGTACACTAACCTTACCATGCATATTGAACGCAGTCAGATTGCATATCACAGTTGCAAAATTTAACGAGATGTCCACGGTTTGAGATCATCACCGAAGTTGGCTGTGTTTACTTAAAGATGCATTGGAGGTCATCAACTAACGATGTCGATAGCGGTATCCACTACATGCATCATATGGAGACCTTATTTGTTCCTGAGAAATGGGAATGTGGGCTATAGGAGGATGATGTGAGTATTTTATCTTTAGTTGTGTACATTTACATTTGTATTCGACATTGTCCCGGGTGTGACCACCGATACTGTGTTCTGCAGGCGGAGGGATTGTGTTGGCTCTGAGAAGACACTATTGTCATGACATTGTCATGCATGAAGGCAACCAAGTGAAGGAACAAGTGATGAAGAAGGCGATGTACTGGGATAAACACGGTCGTTTCCACCCAAACGCGAGCCTATGATGACCGCAAGTAGTAGTATGGGCACACTGCTATTTTGTTCCCATATATTTTGTCCCCTAGATTTTTTTTTTAAAGATATCCCCAGGATCATGCAGACACTGATTTTGTCTTTAATGTGCCATGTATCAAACAATGACGTGTAAGTACATTTTTTTTTTGTGATGAACACACATGATGTTTGGTCATTGTTTATAATGGAGTCATTTGGGGGTTGGTCAGGTTGATGTAATATTCTTGGTACAATGGGATGTTGTCCATTATGAATCAACTTGAGATTAATGGCTCGATGTCTATTATAGCCCTTTCATGTCCATTCTATAACAGTGAAAATGTTAGATAAATGTACATCCAAACAAGTACAAAAAATTACTTTAGGGTACCCTAACTTTTGGTGAAATGTTGTTCTGGTACCCTAACTTTTGAAACCTAATTTTGGGGTACCCTAACTGTTAGAATTAGAAATAATTAGGTGAATTTCCGGCTAATGATTTGAATTCACCGGTGAGTTTTAGGCGGGAAATTGATTAAGTGTTTTTGTGGATGAAAATTCCCTTTGTTTTCGTGGACGAAAATGATTTGAATCAATCGGAGTTTTGCCGGAAATTCACCCAGTAATTTCTAATCCTAAAAGTAAGGGTACCCCAAAATTAGTTTTGAAAAAGTTAGGGTACCTAAAAATTGTTTCTTCAAAAGTTAGGGTACCTCTAAGTAATTTTTTGAAACAAGTAGGGTTTCTAGTGTCCATCACAAATTGTATTGATGACCATTCTCACTACTTGTATTGTTCACTAATTAAAAAAAATTATATAGCCCATTCAATGTCTGTTACAACGTTATGAATCAACTTGGGTCACAGCTTGATGTCCATTTCATTGAATGCTTATGACCATTTTCACTAATTATGTTGTTCATTGTTATTTTTAACAACTAATCATCGTTGCAACATTATGAACCAGCTTCGGTCATAGCTTGAGGTCCATTTCATTGAATGTTGATGACCATTTTCACTAAATGTGTTGTTCATTATTATTGTTAACAACTAATAAAAGAAATTCATATAGCCCACTATTGCAACATCATGAATCAACTTGGGTCACAGCTTGATGTCCATTTCATTGAATGTTGATGATCATTCTCACTAATTGTGTTGTCCTTTATTATTGTCAACAACTAATAAAAAAAATTCACTATATCCTTTTTGATGTCAGTTGCAACATTATGTGTAATACCCCGAGTATGTGGTTAAAGTGTGGCTTAAAAGGATTGAAATGACTACTTATATCACTAAGGTGCACCTTCCTTTATGGTAGCTCATTCGTTGGGAACTGCTTAGTTATGCGTGCTTGGCTGGGAGTAGTCAAAGGATGGGTGACCTCCTGGGAAGTTTTCCCAGGCAGCGTGTGAGCGAGGACGAAGCACGCTGGAAAGACTCGTGGTGATTTGTGGGGCCAGTCAATGATACTTGAAGCAATTATCGGTAATGTCCGCGGCCCGGGAGGGGCCGGGGCGTTACATTATGAATCAACTTGGGGTTCACAACTTGATGTCCATTATAGCCTTTTAATGTCCACTTTATATCAGAGTAAATATTAGACAATGTACACCTAACAAAATATGATTTCCAGTGTCCATTTTATGCAATGCTAAGGACCATTCACATAAATTTGTTGTCCATCCATAAAAATGAATCTACACTGTCGCCTTGGCTCAGACACACTAACGTCCATTACAGTCCTTTTGATTTCCATCCATGCCCTAGATGACCATATATACTAAATTTATTGGCACACACAATAATTGCAATGGTTCCACTGTCTAATGGTGTCCGTAGGTACAAAAATGTCACACTCCATAATTGCACAAAAATATCACACACCATAATTACACCATGATTGGACAAAAAGGGGACATCAACAAAAAATTCAATAAGATGTATCTAATGGTTCCAGTGTCCATACCAAGGAATACTGGTGAGCATTTGCACCATAGGAGTTGCACATTAGAATTTGTACCAATCAAAATAATTTGTATACACCTCGAGTAAAAAATGTCATACACCATAACCGCGCAAAAAAAAATATGATGAGACATCAATGTGCCTAAACAATCAACCAAAACGGCAGTTGCCAAAATGAAATAAGTCCGATAACAATGTATTCAAAAGAAAAGAACAAAATAAAAAATTCAGTGGTAACGTCCAGGGTAGTTCCTACTGTCATGTGTTGTTATTGTGACGTAGCACTTGCATCGTCGGGCCCGTGCTTTAAGTTCAGTCACAATCTCAACGGGGTCCTTGTCCTTTTCGCCCTCCCCTTTGTTGCAGAAACTAGGGGCAGGTGGACGGTCGCCTTTTTCGGCACATGGGCCCTAAAGTACGTTTCAAAATTTACTGACACATTATTTAATGACTCACCGATACTCATTGCCTCAAGTTTTTTTCTAATAAGGTTGTCCAAGCATTCCACAATTGCTTCCAGCTTTGCCTTGTCACGGTCAGCTAGGTCCATACATCGGTAAAACCTACTCCATGCATCAAATGTCAACTGTTTTTTTTCGTGTTAACCTGTCACACCCATCCTTTATATACTTGTCCACCTGAAAGCGTAGTTGCTTTGATCCCTTCTTTGTCCATCGACCATATTAGGTTGGATGGTACCTCGTCCAGATGCTTTAATACGAGCAAGATGTGTGCGCACGGTATCCCCTGTATGTTGAAGAATGGACAACTACAAGTTGTGTCATTTGTCATTATGTTGTGCACGACATGCCTGTCAACCCTACTGCCCCTATCCGTTATATACGTATAGTCATGTTCAGCAGTCCCCATCCCGATGATGCGACAATCATTCATGGCAGTCTGGAGTTGCTCCCGAAACAAGTACAAGTTGCAATGTGCGTACATCTGTCTGGCATGCTTTTCGATCGTCATGCGAGTCTCCAGGGTAGGGTGTGATGTCATTGATGCCTTGTCGATCTCCACCACGCGATTTCGTTGAGCATCAATTACATGCTCAAATTGCGCGCAAAACTCAACAAAACTCACTGTTTGGCACATGAGCTTGCCAAACATCGAATTCTCACTCTTTGAGCCTGACGTCGTACGTAGTACCCCACCCAATGGGTTGTCTGTGAGGAATGCATGTGCCCAATCCTTTCGAATCTTGTATATGTCAGCTAACCATTGATTATCGAACAAGTCGTATTTTTCAATAATCTCAGCCCACTTGCTCTCAAGCTGTAGGTCTGTTTTGGATGCCTACACACACAACTTCATATGATTCAGGAACTCTTTGCACACGTTCAGTTTGTGGCCAACTTTCTCAGGCAGCTTCCGCATTATGTGCCATATGCAATACCTGCACAATTGTAATGCAATTAGTATATTGATAAAAGACATGAGTGGCGCACTCCCTATGGACATCAATGTTATATATGTGCACACCCAACATAAATAATATGGTTCAGTGTGCATTCCATGGAATGTTGGTGCCCCATTAGTACTAACTAATGATGCCCTCATACAAACATGTTGATGTCCTCGTACAGACACGCTGATGTCCATTCTATCATAGATTTAATGTTAGGTGAAATAACCCTAGAGGGGGGGTGAATGGGGTTATGAAATTTTCTGCAAAATAGATTCACTAGTAAAGGACGTTAACGTCTTAATCTGTTCAGATTAAGATCCAAAACAGTTCAATAAGAAACTTCAGAATAAAGGACAATAAGTGGAAACTAAACAACCTCCTTTATTTTATCATAATAGAATACGATTGAAACAACCTAAGGTAAATGTCCTTAGGTTTACAGAGAGCCAAGCGCCTTTTAATGGACGCTTCAAAGTTTTATGGAAAAACACCCTCCAAACCTCTGTTTGATGTAAACATTGATCGATTCCTAATTCCTTCTAGGATTCGATTACACGAGACTAAAACAAAACCTAATTCCTTTAAGGATTTGTAAGAACTCAATCGAAACTCATACTCAACACTTTTTCTCTCTACTCGACGAGAGAACTTCACACAAAACACAGAACACACTTTTCTCTGCTTTGAACACCCGATTGCTTCCGTGGAATCGTTTGTACATATCCTTGATGGATTCTCCATTTTTCATTTTGAAGGATTCATAGTGCTTGACATAATTATCAAACCTTATTTTTTGAACTTGGCTCGTTCCTTCATATGTGGTCACTAGTGACCCATACCTGTTTAGTTGTATCACAACTAGTGACAAATTTAAACTCATTAGAATCAAGTCCACAGTAAAGGATATGCAAAGCTTTAACATTTTTATTCGCCTTTTCTGCTTCTCGGGCAGTATATTTGGATCTATCTTTGGGTTTCGTGATTTCTCTATCTGTGGTCATCGGGATAAAGTCTCTATTCTCAATTCTGTCCCAAAGGTCATAGTCTTGATCCATGATGAATGTCTTCATACGCTTCTTCCAGTATGCAAAGTTTGATCCTCTGAAAAATGGGTGACTGTTTAAGCAACGTCCTTGCCCTATATCACCATCTTCGATCCCAGCCATGATCTTTTCCACAGAGCTGTTAGTCTCTTCTTGAGTGGACCTGCTCTGATACCAATTGAAAGAGCCCTAGAGGGGGGGTGAATAGGGTTATGAAAATTTTTGCACAAATAATCACTAGTAAAGGACGTTAGGTTCTTAATCTAGTTAGATTAAGATTCACTTCAATATAATGCAGGAGTAAACTTTATGATAAAGGACAATAAGCATAAACTGAATAACTTCCTTTATTATATTGAACCAGAGTGAAGCAGAGCAAGCTAAGGTGAATGTCCTTAGGTTTTACACAGAACCAAGCGCCTTGTAGAGGACGCTTCTAAATTTCTGTAAAACACCCACCAAACTCAACTTTGGTGTAATCACTAATCGATCCTAAGTCCTTCTAGAAATCGATTAAAAGAGTATCAACCAAATCCTAAATCCGTTAAGGAATCGATTTCACTCAAACACAATCTCACTTAAAATCGGTTTTCTCACTCAAAAGAAAACTCAATCAAAACAGAGAACACTCTTCTTGTTTTGAACACTCGATTTCTTCCGTGGAATCGTTAAGTTTCTTCACTCTTTGAGCCTTCTATTTATTGCGAGTATGCGTTGGCTTGGTAGACGTTGAGATTGATTCTTTCTTTCTTCATTTTGCTCTTCTTTCTTAAGCTTGCATTGATTGACTTTCCTTTCTCTTTGCGATATCTTCTATGATATGCAATCCTTTCTACCTTCCATTTTCTTCACTGATTACAATCTACAAAACAAAGAATATAATCAGTTAGTCTGATTAGAAAATAGATAGGAAAAATCAGGTATTAAATATTCTGGAAGACTTCCCTGTTTCTTGGACTCTCGAATTGTCTTTTACGACAAAGCTTCTCGTCCGTCACGAATGTCCTTGAGATGTTGTGGGGTGAACGTCCATATGCTATTTTGAGTGAACGTCCTTCTGCCTGCTTTGAGATTTCTTTCCTTGCGCATCATCTTTTCTGACTATTTGAATTTTGGCTTTCATTCAAAACTGATCCAGCGCCAAGGTCCTTGTCAACGTCCTTGAGGGGTTCTAACAAGCTCCCCCTTTTTTATGAAAGGCAAAATTCATTTACAGCACTTCTCCCCCTTTTTGACTTTTATCAAAAAGTCTAGAGAGCTCCCCCTTAATATTGTAACTATCTTTAATAATCTGCAAGACTCAATGAACTTGTTAGTCCTAAGACAGGATGCTCCTTCTCAATGTGTGCCATAAAAATAACACTGCTATTTGAGTAGATCCATTTGTCAAGGTCCTTGATCCTAGGTCTGACAAGGGCCTTGAGGAGTTCTTATTGCTGATGTAAGTAATGAAAGCCGAAATTCGAATAGTCAGAAAAGATATGATGCGCAAGGAAAGAAATCTCAAAGCAGGCAGAAGGACGTTCACTCAAAATATCATAAGGACGTTCACCCCACACCATCTCAAGGACATTCATGACGGATGAGAAGTTTTGTCGTAAAAGACAATTCGAGAATCCAAGAAATAGGGAAGTCTTCCAGAATATTTAATACCTGATTTTTCCTATCTATTTTCTAATCAGACTAATTGATTATATTCTTTGTTTTGTAGATTGTAATCAGTGAAGAAAATGGAAGGAAGAAAGGATTGCATATCACGGAAGATATCGCAAAGAGAACGGAAAGTCAATCAATGCAAGCTTTGGAAAGAAGAGCAAAATGAAGAAGGAAAGAATCAATCTCAACGTCTACCAAGCCAGCGCATACTCGCAATAAATAGAAGAATCAAAGAGTGAAGAAACTTAACGATTCCACGGAAGAAATCGGGTTTTCAAAACAAGAAGAGTGTTCTCTGTTTTGATTGAGTTTTCTTTTGAGTGAGAAAACCGAGTTTGAGTGAGATTGTGTTTGAGTGTAATCGATTCCTTGACGGATTTAGGATTTGATTGATACTCTTGTAATCGATTCCTAGAAGGACTTAGGATCGATCAGTGATTATACCAAAGTTGAGTTTGGTGGGTGTTTTCCAGAAAACTAGAAGCGTCCTCTGCAAGGCGCTTGGTTCTGTGTAAAACCTAATAACATTCACCTTAGGTTGCTCTGCTTCATTCTGGTTCAGTATAATAAAGGAAGTTATTCAGTTTATGCTTATTGTCCTTTATCATAAAGTTTACTCCTGCATTATATTGAAGTGAATCTTAATCTTACTAGATTAAGAACCTAACGTCCTTTACTAGTGATTATTTCTGCAGAAATTTTCATAACTCTATTCACCCCCCTCCCTTTAGGGCTCTTTCATTAGGTATATGAATACCAAAATTATAATGGTTCTAGTGTCCATTCCAAGGAATGTTGATGACCATTTGTATTACATATGTTGCCCATAACATTATAACGTTCAGCCAAAAGTGTATATGCATCGATTTAAAAATGTCATGCACCGAATCGTACCTGTGCACAGATTCGGTGAACACTTCTGCAACCCCATCTTTGATAGCAAAATCCTGATCCATTACTATCATGTCAGGCTAGTGCCCCTCTATGGCATCTATCAATTTTTCAAACAACCACACAAAGGACGGAGTTTTCTCGTCTCTATGGAGACCTGCCCCGAATGACACCAGTTTGCGATGATGGTTGACCCCGGTAAATGTAGCAAATACCATCTTGTATTTATTTGTTTTATGCTTAATATCAAACAACAGTAAGTCGCCAAACGCTGCATAGTCAAGCCTGCTTTTCGAATCACACCAAAATGCATACTTCAATTGCTTCTCCTCATCAGTCTCACATGCATAATAAAACCGGGGTCTTTCTCCTTGTTCCTTCTCAATATATCCACAAACATCTATGCATCCAGGTCCACCAACACAGTCTTCAGAGATCGTTTGTAATTCCTCATGTCTTGTATTGTACACCCCACATTGTCATATGACCCCACTTGTTCCTTCAAGAGGTGGAAAGCCTTAGATGACCTGAAATTTGCTCTCGAAAGCTTGTTCATGAGGTCAATGTGAATCTTGCTCACTTTCCGCACGAATCACTCCAGATGTCTTTGCCAGGGCTTGTCATCTCGTGGATATGCCCGACATGAAACTTGAGAACCACAAACCCCCCTTCTCATTTGACCTCAGTGTTAGCTTCGCTTTGCACCCCTCCCTCGTTTCGGCAACCCGATGACTCTGCTTATTCTTTGGAGTGGTCGGCTGACTACTATTGTTATTGTCACGCTCCTCATCCTCTGTTGCATTTCCGGTTGAACACGTCGTAACTAATGCCTTTTTTTCAGCCTTCCACCCTTGCTTACTGCATACAAACACCTTCCACACTATCCCATTTTCCCCCTTCGTTAGTGAGTGGCTACGCACACTAAACCCCACACTTACAACATATCTTTGTCGAACATCTTCTCTTTTGGAGTGTCATCAAACGCTATCCCTACTTTTGGGACCAACGACTCATCCTCACACAGCGGGACGTACTCCCCATACTCAATATGTTGGTAGCTCAATGGGATTGGGGGTGGTATCACTATCTGACCGTCCTCTTCGATGTACCCTAATGCAACGTTGTACAACACACCACGAAACAAAACATTGAAATGTTAAAGTCAATAACAAGTTGGAACACTCTTAGGTCAACACCATGATAGAAGCCAACCACAAAACAAATCCTAATGCATTGAGATGCACATGGAACATGCACTGTGTGGCATCATGGGCAATATTTATCACATAAAATGATATCCATTGTTTGGGGAATGGACATAGTCCCAGAATTAGATTATGCTTTTTAGTATAATAATCACACTAAATCACCATGCATATCCAATGTTATTGAGTTGTGCATCAATTACATACCATTACCATATAACTGTTGTTGAATGAATTTTGACCCCCATACCACGGTGGACACCCATCAAATACATGGGGCAATTAGAATGTTTTGTTTTCACTATACCATATACTACACATCAATGGACATCCAGCGTTTATTGCATGGATATTACACATGGACATTAACTTCGAAACTAATATTATGTACATTAAACCCTTGTTTTTGCGATGCAATCTCATGCTCTGTTTTCCACATGCACTCTCATCACAACGAGGTCATCATTAGCCAGTTTTGATCGTTCGCTGAAATAATTTTCATGATAATCGTTATTAACTGATATCATATATCACGGGACGAATCCATTGGGATGTTATTCGTGAATAAATTGAAATCATAATTACCCCATATCAACATCGTCCATGGCTAAATAGGGATAAGGATGGATGTCCAGATTTGCAGCGTTGTCTCAACCCATACAATGTCGGCCTCGTCCGGTGGACAACGGCAGCTGTGAACAGCGATGATCGATTTCCCCCTCCAAGGAACTCTCTAAATTGGCCAAGATTTTGTTGCACATCCGTTATCTTGGGATCTTCCTCCCTCCCATAAATCATGCATAGCATATCTAAAGTAAAAAAAAATAATAATAAGGAAAATTGTGGTGAGAGTCATGTGTCCTTGCCAAAAAATAAAGCTAAATCCCCCAAAAAAGAGCAGCCATCAGATGTGCATCTAACGATTGATATGGATCATGCTTATATATATATATGTGTGTGTGTGTGTGTGTGTGTGTGTGTGTGTGAACTGATCTAGTAGGAAGAGAGTTTAAGCAGGAATGTGAGAAGAGCAAATCATAACCCTTGATTTTGCATCTAACGATGTGTCGTCATAGATATGACTATATGAGGGACTGCGGTCATGGATTTAAGGGATTGTGGTCACAAAATCCATGACCACACTCTCTAGTTCCTCATATCCATGATCACACACCGTCAGATGCAAAATCAAGGGATGTGATTTGCTCTACTCACCTTCCTACCTAAACTATCTTCCTACCAAATTCGTTCCCTATATATATATATATATATATATATATATATATATATATAGATATATTATAATAATAATAATAATAATAATAATCATCATCATCATCATAATAATAATTATTATCATATCATTATTATTATTATTATTATTATTATTATTGTAATTATTAGGAATACTACAAGAAAATAATATGATTTTTGCGGTGCTTTGACGATTATTGTTAGAATATAGAAAATCAAGGTACCGCAGCTATCCATGTGAGGAAAAACTAACTTCCATAATTCACTATTCGATGGAGATGGCAGTGGGGTGGGGATTCCCGGTGCCCACCAAGGTGCCGCTCCACTTTGGGGAAAAATCCATGCTCCTGGTGGGGATGGGGATGAGGCATATAATTAAATCTCCACATAGGGATGAGGACAAAAATTTATCCTGTCCCCGCCCCCATTTATCCACTCAGTAAAGTTACCCATGACATATTCCTCATCCCCTTCCTCGATTACTATCAAAATACATAAATACCCTTCATACATTAAATTTATATGCATAATTTGGGGCAATTTGTAACTTTAGTAATAAAAAACTCTAAGAATATATAAATAACTTACTCTCTCTTACCAGAATTCCTTACTCTCACTTCCTAATTGTCTTAGTCTTGGTCTTAATCTCATCTCTGTTGGAGCCCCGTTAGGTTTGGGTACTGGCTAGGGATGGAGATGGGGGAAGATTTCCCCCCTGCAATGGATAATAGGCGGGGATGAGGGTGGGGTGCCTGGGCGGAGATGGGGAAGAGAAATATACCCCCCCCCCGAACCGCCTCACCATGTTGCCATCCCTACTATTCGGGCCTTGTTCATTTATGGGGTCAGATAAAATTATGGATTTTTGGATTGTAATATATCTAATTTTGAGGTTATTATATCATAATATACCCTCCTTTAATATTGGATACTAATACCTACATATATAGCTAAGTGATTTTAATATGCTTACCTAGATTTTAGGTCATGTTATTTCCCATGATACCATATTGTACTTACCGCAATTTACCACACAATCCACAAACTATCGTATCTTACTATAACATACCATACTTTGCCACAACAACCATAATTTTCTCTCTCGTTACTATTCTTTCTACTCTCTACTTTCTAATTTTCTCTCTCATCATCTACGGCACCAATCATTCTTAAAACAAATTTACAACAACCTACCACACTGCACCACAACATACCACACTTTCCACAATTTACCATACCATACCATTTCCGCCCTTTACCCACCGTAGAAATGGACATAAATAATGGTAAGTTGGTCTCAAGGATGACTTACATGGGCTTGTATTGGTTCCTTATGGGTCTCGAAAAGTTTCCACTACAAGGCACATTATCCTAGAGACCGATTCACAACCATTAAAGTTATGGTAAATACATTAAAATCAGCTTGGTATAAAGGTCATACCTATTCACTACCATACCCAACTTCCCCCCTTTCTTTCGTCCTAACCATGGATTATCTCTCTCGTTGTTTCACAAGAGTGGCTCTCAATGCCAAATTTCGATACTATCCTAGGTGCAAGAAATTCATACTGAATCACTAGGTGTTTGCTGATGATCTCATGGTTTTTAGTGTGACCGATCCTTATTCGGTGAACCTGCTGTTGGAGGCTCTAACACACTTCCATGACAGCTCGGGCCTTGCCACAAACCCAACAAAATTTACTATCATGATTAGTGGGGCCTCACACAGTACCAAGACTGCCATTTTGCAACATACAGGATTCACTGAAGGGACTCTCCCTTTCTTTTATTTTGGACTGCCTATAACTGCTGGTAAGCTTAGTAAGATGGAGTGCAATAGACTGATCGAGAAAATGAGTGCAAAAATCCAAGTTTGTAAAACCCGTAGGAAGTTGTACACAAGGTAACACAAATTTGTAGAAACTTTCTTTAGGGAGAAAATGAGAACTATCATAAAACCCCCTATTTCTTGGACTACCGTATGCAAGCTTAAGTCAAAGGGTGGTCTTGGCTTGCGAGATCTGCGAGATCTCCAGAAACGGAACATTGCTCTCATCGGGAAGCAAGTGTTTTCCAATAAAATGGATTCATGGTATATACCTTTGCGGAGTAAAATGGTGGGATTTCTAGCCCACTACGGATACATGTTGATACCTAAAAAAGATATGTCAAGTTAAAAACATGTAATACCCCGGATATACGGTTAAGTGTGGCTTAAAGGGATTGAAATGATTACTCATATCACCAAGATGCATCTTCTTTTATGGTAGTTCATCTGTTGGGAACTCCTCAGTTAAACGTGCTTGGTTGAGAGTATTCTCAGGATGGGTGACCTCCTGGGAAGTTTTCGCAGGTAGCGTGTGAGCGATAACGAAACACACTGGAAAGACTCGTGGTGATTTGTGGGGGTCAGTCAGCGATCCCAGAAGTAGTTATCGGTAATGTCTGCAACCAGGGAGGGGTTGGGGCAATACAAAGCACCTTCAAACCCGTTATTGCTCTCCATCACAAATACACTATCAAAACAGGTTATGAGTGACTTCTTGGACTATTGGATGCATGGCCTTGGGTTAGGCTAGTATGGAACAAGCTTAGTATCCCCGACACTCCTATATAGCTTGGATAACTCTGCATGAGAAATTCCAAATAAGAGCTAGCATACATTGCTACAACCTAGACATAGATCCTCTTTGCTCTTTCTGCAAGAAGAAGGAGGAAACCATAGAGCACCTCTTATACACCTATAACTATGCTACACAAATCAGGACAGAAATCGCGACTTGGCTTCACCTCCCCTCAGGCCATTCCTTTGAACACTTGTGCATGAAAGTGCTTAACTGGGGGGGGGGGGGGGAACCACAGTGGACGTGATACCTTTCGATAGCATGTCTTTCCAGTTACATCTACAACGTTTGGACAACAAGGAACCTCATAAATTTCAAGAATTGTAGCAAAGCTCTCCAATATACTTATAGTACCATCAAGACTGTGCTACATGATAAAACACTTTTTTAGCTAACAGATCTCTCAAATACAGAAATTGTATAGATACCTCTGCAGCTAGGCTTCTGTATTCTTGATTCTTTTTCCAGTATGAAATAAAACTGTCTTTTATCCGTTCCAAAAATAATAATAATAAAGGTGAATCTATTACGATCCAATACCAAAAAGGTGGATATATTACGATCAAAAAAATCTTAAAATTATCCCATCTTTCCCATATTACTTATTTCTTACCTACCTTACATAATATATATTTAAAAATTCATATATTTAATAAGTGATGTGGCTGGTGTCACTTTTCTTACTCACGATATATTATTGAAGAGGAAAATTGGATTCCAATAATCTTTACTTTCGGCAATTGTATAGTAATAATTTTTTTTTTATATTTTTGTGGTACCCAAAAAATGAAAATTGTATTCCAATGGGACAACACCAAGTCAAGTGGAAGTGACTTGGTGGAAATTTGACGAGGATCGTCTGAAGCGTGTTTGACCGAAATTTTTTTCGTCTTGCCATAGGGATACCTTGTGGATGCCTGTCATCAAGCCCTCCCTCTCTCTCTCTCTCTCTCTCTCTCTCTCTCTCTCTCCCCCCATCCGCCACCACTTACAAATACACTAACGACGCCATTACTGCTGGTGACTCCAGCGGGCGACGACCACCATCGATGTGGTGGTGGATCTAGTTGTGATGGTGGGTGGTGGTTGTGGGTGAAGAGAAAGAAGGGGAATTCCCCTTCTTTCTCTTCACCCACAACCACCATTTACAGACACTCACAAACCCACCGCCACCGCCACACTTACAAGAGACTCCGCGCGACCGATGACTATCGGCGCAGTGGTGGTTGTGGGAGAATAAAGAGAAGGAGAGTGAAGAGAGTATGAGCAATTTTTTTGGGTGACGTGGACACCACGTGGCATGTCAACCACAAAAACACAAAGTTCGATTGTCCACGTCAATCTTCACCAAGTCATTGCCACTTGATTCGGTGGTATCCCACTAGAATAAATTTTTCATTTTTTTGAGCCACTTGAATAACTAAAAAAAGTAGAGATTGTTACTATATAATTGCCGAAAGTAGGGTTCATTAGAATCCAATTAAAATTAGAGTATATATATCTAAAATTCATATATTCAAATGATGTGATTAATATGACCTACTTTCTCATACATTATGTTACTGTTCCCACTTTATCTCACCATGCTCACACACTCTTCAATCCCACCCCATAAAAGAACAATGTCTTAATGACGTATTATTGATGCAAAATTCATGTTATTGGAATCCAATTTGTACTATTATCATCCCAATTATACCAAAGTTCATATTATTTTCATACAATTTTACATGGAGTCTCACAAACTAATTTTTCAGTTAAAAATATCTATAGTTTGAATTACCCCGTATTGCAATAGAAATTCTTATGTAGTTTGTCAAGTGATACCTAATTTTATGAATTACCATTAATTCTAATGTTAAGTGATTATAAACTCTTCAAAATAGTAATTATATCGTTCAAATGTTTCTCCTTCAAAAAAAAAATTACTTGCATTCTTTTACTGGCCCTCAATTGCATTTAGGTGTCCTGTTTTACGCTCAACACATACATATCCGGACGTGAATTACAAACCGTACTTTTTCAATTACCCAAATAAAACATTAAACACATTATTGTGAATAGTGTCACATGGATAAGATAGGAGTGACTTTTTACCAGGTCATCAAAATTACTTAAAAAAAGTCGATTTTTTTATAATTTAAAGGGTAACAGAATATATTAGTATTTGTTATTTGTTATTTTATTGCGTCATATTTTGCTCTATTAGGCAATAATAGTCCAAGCCGGACGCCAACCTCCAATTTAAATTGAGTTAATTCTCCCACTACTCTTTCTCTCTCTTCCTCCATCCCCGCTCCGCAAACTTCTTTCTCGCTCCTCTGATCAATCATTCTCTCTCTCTCATTCTCTCTCTCTCTGGATTTCCTCCAATCATCACAATCACAAACACGAACACTTGCAAAAGTTTTGATTTTCCCCAAGTGAAAGTGAAGAGAAGACGCTAATTCAACTCTTACAAGCAATCTGATCATTACCCACACACACAGCCATATAATAATTAGTACCCATCAAAATTTCTTAATACCCAAAAAAACAAACCAAAAAAATATATGATGAAACCCCAGCATTGAATTCTCTTTCTTCACGTCTCTCTTCTCTTCTTCTCTTCTTCTCCTCGTTCACCGTCGCTTGAATTGAAGGTCAGTTTGGTTCCTTCGCTGCCTATTTATTTAAGTTTCGTGCCTCATTTTCTTCACGCATTACATGTAATCCCTCTTTCTCTCTCTCTCTCTCGCTCTCTTTCTTCTTCGGTGTTTCAATTTCTTCTGCAAGCACTGAGTTCACCAGCTCCGAGTCCGTTGACTCGTTTAGGGCATGGTATGTTGTTTGAATTAGTTTGTAATCGGATGTTTTCATTTGTAATGTCAATTGCCCATTTGAATTTCTCGAATGTAGCGATTTCCCCTTTTCGTGGGTCAGTTTGTTTTTGGGTAATTAATAGATTGCCCATTTGTTTTTTGATGATCATTTCTTTTGGGGAAACAATTTCGTGTCTTGATTAAAATCGTCTTTTTTCTTTGTCTTTGGGTTTGGTTTTACTGTGCTTCGGCGTACTGTAATAACTTTTTAGACTTTACTCGTATTCTTTACCATTTGTTTTGGGTTGATTCTGATGCTTCGTGCTGTCTATGGGAGCATGAATTTTTATGGGTTTAATGGAATTTGTGGTCTCAGGGATGATCATTGGTGGTTGGATGATGAAATCATGAAATACTTTTAGCGGATGATTCATGGGTCTTGACTTTTTGATGAACATTTTGTTACTTGTTGTCTAAAATTGTGAAGGAAGAACCTAATTAACTATGGTTTTTTGCTTCATGTTGCGGTTGTTGACTTTTCCCGTTCTATGGTTCAATCCAAATTCTTTGGTATTTTGCTGAATGTGTATTGGATATGTTGTTCAACCTTTTCCGCCCCACCCTGGTGTTTGACCCTTGGCATTTTAACTTGCTTTTTGTCATTCTAGGTTGAATCCCAGAGGATGGAGAAGCTGGTTAGTTTTAGGCTAAGGAAAAACATATTTTAGCTAGGTTATCTAGGTACTTTAATTTGCTTTCACTTGGTGCTTGAGGGAAATTTAGTCCAGTTCTCTGTAATGATTAAAGATCCTCTGGCTAAAGCACCTTTTGGGTGATTGTTTAACTCTTGTTTTTTGCCCTATTGACTTCAGATTAGCCATAAATGATGATTTTATAATGTATGTTTATGTAATATATATGGCTCTAGAGCTGATACTGGATCACATGGATGGTATGACCCTTTAATCTGTTTGCTGCATTTTGTTACTTAAATTGATGATGGCGCCAGAGTGGTAACTGTTGCAAAATTTTTTGTTTTGGGTCATTTGCACCCCTTTATGCCTGATTGTGAGATGGTATGTGATACCACTGTGTATGTGCTAGTGTTAAATTGGAAATGATGGACTTCCAACCTGCTTGAACCATGATTTATTTGCCTGTATAATTATTTTCTGTCTCACGTATCATGGACGTGTTAAATTTCAATTGTTTTAGTTTGTTAGAGTTTACTGCTGTGAAACTGCCACTTGCCATGTTTGATCTATGCTTCTTCAGTCCTTCAAAGTTTAATTTGGCCAAGAATTGTGATAATGCCTTGTTGAGTTTCAAGTGTGATCACACAGTTTGCTGCAGATCTCAAAAGATTCTGTCTTTTATTGTCATTTTGGTTTCTAATCTATGTTCTTGGTTTGACAGAGAGTAATGTCATGGGTCAGAACACTGAAGATTCCATTTTAGGTGACTTTTTGGAAAATTTATGATGCTTGACTGATTTACAGATTACAACTATTTGACTCATTCAATATCTGGATTCTGTTGCCAGGTCCGCTGAAGATCCCATCGGTCAGTAAGTACAAAGCAATGGGTGCCAATCCCTGGAACTTCCAAGCTGGTTCAGCTTATCATGCCTCCAGTGATGCCAGCTTATTTTCTAGTTCATTGCCCGTTCTTCCTCACGAAAAATGTATTCCCTTTTCCTCTCAAATACGCTATACATTTCTCATATGGTTTTGCGCTCTTACCATTTTTGTTATTGATGTGCACTTGTGCAGTGGGCATGAGTAATCTTGGCGATGGTCGTCAATCAGTTGATGATGGTGCTGCGAACTTTAATAAACTGGACGCTGATGTGGAAGGAGCTGACTCAATAGATGATGTTGTAAACAGTACTGTTGGTTTTGTGCTGCCAGGTGACGAGGATGAGCTTTTTGCCGATCTAGCAAATGATTATGATTTTAGTGCGGTGCCTAATCAGATGGATGATATGGAGGAGAATGATTTCTTTGGCAATTTGGGGGGAATGGAATTGGAGAATGAGGTGCAGGATAACTTGAGTTTGGGCATGTCCAGAGTCAGCCTTTCTGATGGCATGATTGGCAACGGGATGGTTCATTACGGCCCACCAAATGGTGCAGGGACAATTGCAGGAGAGCATCCATATGGGGAGCATCCTTCTAGAACTCTGTTTGTCCGCAATATTAACAGCAATGTAGAGGACGCTGAACTAAGAAGCCTTTTTGAGGTAATTCAGACTTCAGAGTGCTAATATAGTTAGATTTATATCTCAACGTCTGCTTTGGAACACTGGAATTCCATGTTTATTGTTGCAAACGTTATTAGTTTTTCTTAGTCACAGTGGTATTCATACTTGTCGTCCTCTTTAATGTTGGTCTTCTGAGTAGCTTCTGTTTCTTGGCAGCAATATGGTGACATCCGAACTCTCTATACGGCCTGCAAACATAGAGGTTTTGTAATGATATCTTATTATGATATTCGTGATGCACGGACAGCCATGCGGGCATTGCAGAATAAGCCACTGAGGCGAAGAAAGCTTGACATTCATTTCTCAATCCCCAAGGTTTCAGACAGTTCTTTTATTCCTTTTCTTGTACAGCTTGCAGGAGTTTGTTTATTCTTGGTGTGTATATGTTGATTGAATGTTAAAGACTTAAAGTTGCTTCCTCTTCTTCGGGCTTCCAGGATAACCCTTCTGAGAAAGATATCAATCAGGGAACTCTTGTAGCTTTCAATTTGGATCCATCTGTTTCTAATGAGGAACTGCGCCAAATATTTGGGGCCTATGGAGAAGTGAAAGAGGTAACATATTCAATAACTTCCCTTTACCTGTTTCTTGAACTCAGCGATTAGGATCCTCATAGATGCTAAGTTTACTGACAAATTTACTTTCTTCCCTGGGACAGATACGGGAGACCCCACATAAGAAACACCATAAGTTCATTGAATTTTTTGATGTCAGAGCTGCAGAAGCTGCGCTTAGGGCCCTGAACAGGAGTGACATAGCTGGCAAACGGATAAAGCTGGAGCCCAGTCGTCCTGGTGGGACACGTCGAAAGTGAGTATCTGTCCTTGTCTATGTTCATCCCATGGTAGAGTGGTAGATTGTTGTACTTAGACTCAACTACAGTTTCCTGATATGGTTGCTTTTCTAAATGTTGAAATCGGCCAAATTGTGACAATTTGTATGCTCTTAGTGTAGAGTAAAGCATGGGGCATCTTCATTGTTGGGTGTTGAGATGTGTACTTGAGCTAGAATAAAGAATTTTGATTCTGGACATTATTGCGGGTTGTCCAAAATATGCCTATGCACACATCGTTATGCTTGCACACACTATATATTTTATTTATTTTTGATTTTTCCTTTCTTGGACTGCTAAATAATTACTCTAACGCCACGAGTCAATCCCTTTGGGTCTTATAATTTCTTCTTCTGCATTCATTTGATGCTATCTTTGTTTGCTTACTATGTTTATTGGAAATAATGCCTGCATTCTAATTTTGTCCATTGTTTAAACTTTAAACTTTAAATGCATATTTTGTCCACTAAAGTTGAAGGAAAGGGGATGCTCAATTGTCGTGTTTTGTAGTACTGTTATACAGTTAATCCCCTGTTATTGCTGTGAAGAAATTAGAGTTTGTTGCCTGCATACTTTGCCATGAACCCCTGGAATTCTCATATTGGGGATTGATTGCTTGCCATGGTATGTGGAGCATGCCGTGGGTTTCGACATTCAAACAAATATTTCTTCTCTCCTTTCATTGTATTTGAAGATATTTTGGTTGAAATGGTTAATTTTACTTTTTCACTTTCTTTTCTTTGTACCGATAGCTTGTATAAAGCCAAGGGGTTTTCTTTCATGGTCTCTGGTGCATATAGCCAGTTGAGAATGAGATACATTTGGTAACTTGGTTTATACATGATGAATTTAATTGAGTTGGAATTTCACTTTGTAATGTTGTTGGGTGTTTCACCCGTCGGTTTGCTGTTACAATTTATCAGTATTAACACAGTTTACTCACGTATAAAGCTTTTGATTGCACTTTGTAATGGCAGCTTGATGTTGCAACTGAATCAAGATCTTGAGCATGATGAATCCCGTTTTCGTACCCATGTTGGTTCTCCAATAACCAATTCTCCTCCTGGTACTGTTCTGGTGATACTGTATGTTTTCTTGGAATTAGGTGTACAGTGGAATTGATCTCCTGAAGGTTAAAATTGTTCCCTTGTCATTCATTGCAGGAAACTGGTTGCAGTACGGGAGTCCTGTCGACCATAATTCATTGCACACTTTCAGTAGGTCTCCTGGAATTAGAACAATGAGCCCTACAACCAGCAACCATCTACCTGGGTTGGCATCAATACTGCATTCCCAAGCAGCAAGCTCCCCGAAGCTTGCTCCGATTGGCAAGGATCATGGGAGGGGGACCCATGAACATATGTTTGCCAACACCAATCCTGAGCACCGGGCTAATTTACAGCTTCCTCATTCACTTCTAGATCTCAAGTTAGGTGGCCAGCTCTCTAGCACTGTGTCGTCATTTGGTGCATCAACATCAAATGGTTCTGCTGTTGAGAAACTGTCTGGACCTCAGTTTCTCTGGGGAAGTCCCACTACAACGTACTCGGACAACTCAAAGATGGCTTCTTGGCAAGCACAAAATGCCTCAGGTGGACACCCATTGATGTCATCTAATGGACATCGACATGGGTTCCCATTTTCTGGGCGACACAGCCCATTTGTCAGTTCTGCCGCACATCATCAACACCATGTTGGTTCTGCTCCTTCTGGTGTTCATCCTGTAGAGAGGCACTTTGGTTTCTTCCCTGAATCACCAGAGACATCTTATATTAACCCTCCTGGTTTTGGAGGCCTGAACATGGGTCCCAGTAATGGCAACTATATGATGAATGTGGGCCCTCGAGCCGCAATGCATGCTGGCATTGCCACAAACATGTCTGAGAATAATTCGCCTAGCTTCAGGATGATGTCTTCCCCAAGGCTGAGCCCTGTGTTCCTTGGAAATGGACCATATCCTGGACTGCCTGAGTCTGAGCGAGTTCGCAGTCGACGCATTGAGAGTAACACTAACCAAGTTGATACCAAGAAGCAGTTTCAGCTGGACCTGGAGAAGATAGCCAGTGGTGAAGATAACAGGACAACACTAATGATTAAAAATATCCCAAACAAGTAAGATAGTGTGGGCCGTACCCCCCTTCCCCCCAAAAAAAAGAAAAGAAAAACCTCTGTTCTTCTAGGCACATGTCCTGTGTCCTTACTGATTTCTTTCTTTGCATCAGATATACTTCAAAGATGCTGCTGGCAGCTATTGATGAGTATAACAAGGGCACCTATGACTTTCTCTATTTGCCTATAGATTTCAAGGTAACTTTAGCAGTGACTTTGAGGGGAAGTGCTTGTGCTGTTTTAATCCTTCTTTGGCTGACCTTTGCCTTCGGTTCTTGTATCTGTGCAGAACAAGTGCAATGTGGGATATGCATTTATCAACATGCTTTCTCCTTCACATATCATTCCTTTCTATGAGGTTCATTTTTAAATACTGTCTTCCATTACTTTCTCTTTATTAATCTTCTCAATTGAGGACTATGGGATGAGAATTTAGTGTTCTTTAATTCATTCTATGTTGTTTCTTAATTCATGATTCGATGTTGTCCAGGCATTTAATGGAAAGAAGTGGGAGAAGTTCAACAGCGAGAAAGTTGCATCATTGGCTTATGCTCGTATTCAAGGAAGAGCTGCACTTATCGCCCACTTTCAGAATTCTAGCCTGATGAATGAAGATAAGCGCTGCAGGCCAATCTTATTCCATTCAGAGAACACTGAAGCTGGTGAACAGGTCTGTTGGGTTTCTTCTGGCTTCTGCATTTTAACTGATACAGACTCTGTTTTACACTCTTAGTAACTATTTTGGGTAGTTATTGTTTGCAGATAATCCAGGAGCATCTGCCTAGCAGTATGAACATTCAGATACGTCAGCCTAACGGGTTTGAGTATGATGAGTTTTCAGAAAAGGACAGTCCAGAAGAGAAACCCGAGAATCTCTAGGAGTGAGAGAGTTGTTCCCTGGACCGACTTGACCATGGCTGGCTAATATTTTGCTGACTTATGCGTACATATACATTTCAAGTGTACAAATTAGGAAGAGGTGAACAAACTAAACTGATGATGAAGTCTTTTGCTTTGTGTTTTGAAGCTGGGCAAATGTTTTTGCTTGAAACCCCTGATCAGTGAAACCAGGAGAAGTGGTTTCTCTAAGGGTAAATCCGCGTAACCAGGTGGTTTGGTTATTTTCCCCCCCTTTGATTTTCTGTGTTTATGTAAAAGGATCCTGAACTTGTGAATACCATATCCCCCTCCCTCTCCCCTGGTGTTTTTTTCAGGTTTATTTTCTTCGATTTTTGGGCAATTCCTGAGTTGGAATACGATGTGTATCGCTAGGTATGGCTGTTCTTTCAGACTCGGGGTGTTATGGCTCAAAGTTGTACAACATTGGAGGGAGGGGAGGCTCATGTTTATTTTGCTTCATTTAGGAGCTGTGTACAGTGGGAAAGAACATTTGTATGCATGGTCTGTGAAACTAATAGTATAAATTATGATGCTTATTCGTCATCTTTGCTGTAATTTTCTTGAGGTTGCTCCATCTTTGTGTGAAATCAATACTGTTCATGATGAAAAGTAAGGAGATAGAGCCGCATTAAACACATTCTAAGATATAATTTGGTTTTTCACCTTAAAGTTTTAGTATAAAAGGCTGGGTTAAGATTATGAGATTTGAAAAAGATTACGAAGTTCTTGATCGTATTTTTATCTATTGGTAACATGTATTATTATCCATAGCTGATATATGTAGTTGTAGATGGTTATCCATTGTTAATATATGTAATTATCCATCAACCTTGTTCTTTTTTGGGAGTTTCTACCATAGTTGAAAAATATTTTTAACTATGGTAGTTGAAATTGATAACAACCGTTGGATCTAAAGATAAAGATCTTATGATGTTATCGCCGGTTAATCCATTCAAAGATCCATTTCTCTATCTTTGCGGTCGATACCCCACGACTTCTCACTACCAAAAAAAAAAAGGACATCGCACGACTCAATCAACGTCTTCTTCATTTGTCTTTTCTGTCTTCCATGGATTTTCAATTATCTCAAGTTCCCAACATCTGTAGAAATCCACCTTCTTTTATGTCTATTATGTTTCTATTATAGTGCATTTTTAGGTTCACTTTTCTGCATTGGTTCTTTTAATTTCAAGTTATTAAGTTCCATTGAAACTTGAAATCTACCTTCAATTATGTCAGACTTTCAATGAATCAACAATTGCGACTAATATCATTTCATTTTGTTTATTAAAGGTGAAACTTGAGATAATCGTGGGTAAGAATGCCAAGTGAAAAGAATTTGGCTAGTGCTGTTCAATCACATCATTTGTTGATCTCATGTGTTTGAAGGTTTGAATTTGAACCTCTAGTAACAAATTTTAGCAAGAAACTAGAAATGGTTTTTGTCAGACTTGGAGTCTAAAATGAAAATTCCTCTATTCCATTAACAACAGCACTAGCGCCATTGGAGACTAATATCAATGTGATCAATATCAAGAAATTACTGTTCCCTGCTGCTACTTGGAAGGCCGCCCAATTTTCCTTGCTTTCTGATGCGAAACAAAGGAAATAGAAAACTGGTAGAGAGAGATGATAATAATATAGATAAGAGACAATATTAGAAACAAAACATGGACACGAGGAGAAAAGAAAAAGAAAATGACTGGTAAAACAAGTTACAGGTTACCAATTTCAATGGTTGAGATCTATTTCATTTTAATCAACGGATTATATTTATCAACTACCATAGTTGAAAAAAAATTCAACTATGGTAGAATATTTTCATCTTTTGTATGGTTGGCTAGTGGTGGTTATGGTTAAATTTGTTAAATGTAGATAATGTGATTAGATATAGTTGGTGGCAAGAATGATAGGTTGGTATGTGGGTAAAAAAGAGAAAGAAAATTGGATTTTAATAATTCCTACTTTCAGCTTTTGTATGTTGATAATTCCTAATTTATTTTTTGTATTATGATGATTCAAAAAAAATTGTATTCTAGTAGGACATAATCGAGTATATACCCTATATATCATAGATTTTGAGTTGCATTAGATTCAAAACTTAGCATAACATTTCCCTGTGATTTTTAGTGAATTTACAACGTTTGTCCCAAATATTTTCAATTTTTTTCCGATTTTTTTCACTTTTATTCCTTTAAAAATATCATAATAATTGCTCAGTTTTTCAAAAAAAAAATCTTTTAATAACTAAACTTCATTATCTTTTTGGGAGCAAGAATGAAAAATAGTACAAATAATATGGGGTAGAAATGCAAAATCTTTAAAAAAAAAAAAAGTGCAGGTAGATTTTGTATCATTATAATACAATTTTTGTTTCTTTAGATCACCAGAATACAAAAATAAGGTAGAGATTGTTGACATACAAAACTTAAAGTAGAGATTATTAGAATCCAATTTTCAAAAAAAAAAAAAAAGAAGAGTGAGATAAGAAAGTAGTGTGAGTATTTTAATATTTTTTAGTAAGGTAGGGGAGTACGAAAAAGTGAGGTAAGAGAATGATGCGGTTATTTTAATATTTTTTTTAATAAGGTACGAGAGTAAAAAAATTGAGGTAAGAGTGTTGTGTGGTTATCGCGGTTAGATATGGTTATTTGTTAACCAACCACACAAAAGAACATGAATATAATTAAGAATCTCATAGTCTTTTCTAGAACTTCATAGCTCAAAATCTTTCATACTAAACTCTACTTTACCCAACTTTTACGTATAATAATACAAAGAACACAAGTGAAAGTAGGTAAACAAAAACAAATTTATTTGTAGTGCATAAAATACCACCCTTAAATATGATTCGTCGCCCCCCTTGATCGTTTTGCCCTTGCTCATATTCTTTCAGAATTCTCTCCTCTCTCATTCTCTCATCACTCCCTATCTCTCATCTCTCTTATTCTCTCAAGTTTCTCTAACTAAATTAATTACGGTAATTGAAATCATGTTAGAGACACAATGTAGGGGGGTAGATCATCGGATGAAGAAGATATTAGTTTGTATAATTTGATTTCCAAAATTAGAACCAAAAACCCCAAAAAATCTGGTCTAAGCCACTGTCGCACGCTAATCGCGGTCGAGTCGCCACAGGGCCGCACACGCCATGGCTCAGCCGCAATCAGCCGATCAGTGTGCGGTTCTGCCATGGTTGCCCGCGATCCGCATGCGGCTCCGCGATGGCTGGATCGCATGCTGGTCGCGGCCTTGCCATGACATAGTTGTATGTCGGGTGTAGTCATGGGCTGTTGGCTAAACTTTTTGTTTATTTTTATTTTTTTAATTAATATTGTTATTGTTATTAATTAGCTAAGTGATTAATATTATGAAGATTATATTATTTATTAACACTTAATTAAATTATTAATGTTGTTATTGTTATTATTATTAATTAGATTAGTGTTTAATATTATTATATTATTATATTATTTTTTAATGTTTGATTATATTATTAATTATATTACTGATTAATTTTAATGTTCTTGTCATTATTATTATTATTAATGATGTTATTATAATTATTATTGTTGTTGTTGTTGATGATGGTAATAATTGTTGTTATTTATTGTTACTATTATTATTAATAATATTATTATTTTAAAATTTTATTATTAATGTTGTATTGCTATTGTTATTATTCGTATTATATATATTGTATTCTATTAATATTTGTTAATGTTTTTATTGTTAGAAAGTATTATTATTATTATTATTATTAAATTTATTATTATTAATATTGCTATGGTATTATTAGTACTGTTCGAATAATTTGAATTTGTTTTTGCAGTTTCCGTTAGATGAATTTGGCAGGGACGATGTTGATTACTCATCGTAGTTTGCTACCAACGATCGCTTGATGCAGTTCATGTATGGGCGGGCGAAATAGTTCGGGGAATTGGATTTCGATTTGTACGAGCTACCTGTAAGAGAAAAGATGAAGACAATCCGCTAAAGGTTAATTGAAATGTTGGAGGAACGGTATGGACCGGGGGAGATTGGATGTTTTGGATGTAGCTACTCGTCGAGATACGTTGATCAAGTCTTGCCAATGCAAATTTGTCATTGTAGTGTAGACTTGGACGGGAGAATCATAGCGCGTCCATGTGTGTGGGGGAGAAAGGGGGAAGCACAACCATCAGTTCGTCGTCTCCGATGAGGGGCACCGACATGGACACCCTTTGACATTAGATATTAAAGACCATGTCCGGGAAATGACAAACATCGAGTCTACTCCTGCCACGATACACAAATCACTTAAGCAGAATTTCTCGGATTATAATGCCAACGTCAGGCAGATTTACAACGAGTGGTAAAAAATATGGAGTGATGACATGGACTGCAGGACACGCGTCCAACACTATTTTCATTTGGCGAAATAGCACGAGTACCTGTCATTTATCAACTATGACGAAGAGGGCAGTCAACGGTAGCTGTTTTTGTGCCACTCATACTCGTTGAAGTTACTTCGTACGTACCCGCATGTTATTCTCATTGACAGTACATACAAGAAGAACAAGGTGAAGTGGCCTTTGTATGAGGTAGATGGAGTAACTCTGACAAACAACAACTTCCTTACCGCGTATGCATGTTTATGAGGGACGAGAAAATGAATTCATATGAATGGTTATTGGGAAGATTGCAGAACTTGTTGGGTCTCAGGGTGAGTCCAGGTGTGTTCGTGAAAGATCGAGAGGAAGGGTTGTTAGGTGTGAGTGGGCGAGTTTTTTCGGTTGTTCCTCACCTATTATGTGTTAGGCATATTGGGAATGATGTGGAGAATAAATTAAGCGCCCTTACTGGAGGGAGGAAGACTAGGTACGGGCTCCACTTCAAACACCATCACTGGAACAACATCGTCTATGCTAAGACAGTTGATGAGTTCAATTTGAACTGGTTGGCACTCCGACATTCATGGATTGGTAGAAATTGTCGCAATGTGGAATATTTGAATGCTACTTGGATGAAGTACAAGAAGAAATTTGTTTGTGCTTTCATCGACGAAGTCCCCCACCTGGGGAACACCGTGACTTCTAGAGTCAAGATCCAGCATTCTAGAGTCAAGATCCAGCATTCGTCGCTCAAATATTATATTGGTAGCAGTAGAGGCACCTTCGATCGGGTGTACTTGAGGGTTCTCAACATCTCGAGAACCAACAGACTGAGATTAGGAGGGTGCTCGAGCAGTCGAGAAGTATGTACAAACTATTGAGGAACTCACGACTGTTCACACATCTCCACAAGTATGTATCTCATCGCGCGATGGGCCTCATCAACAAGGAGTATGATCGTATGGTGGCCACCATGGGCATAGGTACAGAATCCAAGTGTGATCACGGGATTTGGAAAACCCACAACCTTCCTTGTGCTTGTCCTCTATACAACATACTTGAGAGGGAAGACGAATCGTATGCGATCACCATTGACAGAATCTGGCGGCAACTCGAAGTCATTGGGGATAAGTAAAGCTTTGGCTCCCTAAAGATTAAAGAAATGGATCAAACAAAAAGGGGGGGGGGGAACTTCCGCAACGGGCTATGCCACCCAAACCAACTGAGGGAAGTCGCATCCGTCCCATCGTAAGCACCTACAATGTCATGATCACATTGTGTAGACACTGGAATTTGTACCGGCATAATCCCCACTCATCAAAATCAGCAAGCCATATGGGCCAAATGATAAATAGGTCATTGGGCCCAAAAAGGTCAACAGCTTGAGTCCAAGAAGTCAACAGGCCGCCTACATTCGCTTAAAACCCCCCTGGGTTTTAATTCTCAAAGAACAAGCCCACACAGAAGCAGGCCCAGACGTGCGCCCCGACCCAGAGAACTCAAAACCCGCCTAGGTATTGAATAAAAGAGCGCACGTCGTCGTTTAGCTCCACGTCACTGATCCGCGTGATGGCTAATTCAAAACCCGCCTAGGTTTTAATCTGTCTGGCGCCAAAATCTGCATGCATGCAATTCAATCCCTTGATCTTTGCCCACGTGTTTGACCTTGCCCTTGACCTCCCAAAACCCGCCTAGGTTTTGATCCTTAGAGGGCATGATTCATGGGATATGTTCCCCTTGGTTTCCCTCCAAATCTTCACTCCCTCACCTATAAATACCTCATCCATTTCACCTTCATTTCATCAACTTTCACTATCAACCACTCTCATTTTCTACTACCATCACTATATTCAAATGCTCTCAAAATTCCATTATCTACACCCTCTCTAATCTTCCCATAATCATTCTCATCTTTGTCAACCATCATTCTCCACCACCCTTATTCTACTAAACCCCCATCAAACAATTATTTCATTTTCATACTCCCATCCTCTCAAAATATCATCATCCATATCCATTTCTAATCTCCTCATAATCACCTTCATCACAACCATATAACCTTCCGTGCACCATTTTTCCTAGCCACTCACATTATTTCATCAAAGTTTCAAGTCAAGAGGGGACAACTCAAGGGATCAAAGTCATCATCACTACATCTTAAGCAAGGATCGATTTCTTTATTTACATTATTGTAATTAATCATGTAATTCTTTCTTTAATTCCGTGCCTGTACATTCTGTAAAATGAAAACCGCATTGTTTTATATTGCATGTTTCGAATAATAATTCCGCGAAATTAATCAAACTTCTCCCCGCTCATTTCCTTTTCAATATTGATTTTAGTAGAGTCTGTTTTTATAAACAGGCGGTATAACTCTCGAATTCGTAACCTTACTCCCGAATCTAGAAATCGGGTTCGTAGACCGGAGTCTTTCTTTTCTTATTTTACGGTTTGTCGATTTTCTTAAATCGGATGACGACTCTTTTACATTTTATAAATTCGTTTAATTGTTTAAAATATTTGTTTATGCATAAAATAATTTAAGAAAATAATTTAATTCATGTCCAATATTTATCCAAGGAGGGTCCCGAGAGAAATGGGCCAGAAAATGATAAAACCTAGGCGGGTTTTATCATTTTCAACCCAATTTCTTTGGTAGGAGACCGATGGACACGGAATCCGCTAAAACCTAGGCGGGTTTTAGCAGATTCCAGTGGCCCGCTTGTTTTCTCTTGGGTTTGGATTTATTAAGTGGGCCGGGATTAAATTATTATTAAATTAATTTGTGTAATTACGGATAATTTAAATAATAGAAAACGGGTTTATAAATAAATAAAGTTTCATCACCCCGAAAATGAATTTCGAAAATTAAAATATCCTTATTTAAGGATTAAGCAACCTTAGTCGGCTCCCGATCACATAAGTAGCGCATCCGAAAACATTTCCCCGAACGAGAATTTTTCCAGGTCCTACACATTGGTTTACCCTTTTTTTCTTTGGTAGTTTAATGGGCGGTCACTCGGATAAAGTTGAAGACCCGTCATTCCATGACCTAACAGAATTTGAGTCGCTCGTGCAAAAAGTGCGGGATAACAATCCAGTCGTGATACGACACTTAACCAAAGTCATCCATGAGGAGTTGTGTTGAGGCCCTTGAGGGGGGTGAAGTTCACAATTAACATCTACACACTAGGTAAGGACGTTAGAGCAAACTTCCTTGGTTTCAAGCCAAGGATCAAAACACAGTGTAACTGAAATACCTCATTAGATTTATAACAATCAAAGAACAAGTTACACTTACAAAACAAAACAAGAAGTAATGTTCAAGGCGATTCGATAGGATCACTGACCAAGACTGAATGTCCTTGAGTCAGCTACAGATAATGATCGTCGTAGGAAAAACCCTAGCGGCGATTTGGAACACGATGGATTATATTGAAGCACAAACTCACACAGCCTTAGTCCGTCAGGGCTCTGCAACACACCATTTCTCCACCACATGTGGACACAACGAATGCTCACCAAGGTCCTTGGCTATACCTTCACCAGAGGTCCTTTACTGGCTACCTTCACCACCGAACTATTGGTTACACACTCGGAGAAATCCCACCGGATTTCTTACTCCGCGATTACTTCCGCGGAATCGTCTAAGTTCTCAGTTCTTCAATCGTCCTTTTTATAGAGGGCTTTGGATGCTTGAACTTGAGTCATTCCAACGGTAACTTACCTTCATTGTTGATTCTTCCCTTTTGTGTTGATGCTTCCTCAATCATCAATCATCAACGGATTCTTTCCTTTTGGGTTTGTATTTGATTGCACAATCCTCTTGATTTGTTTTCCTTATGATTTATATCTACAAATAAATCACACAATCAAAATATGTCCGAATATATATTATATAATCAGAATATATAATCAGAATATATAATATAAGGCAACTTCCCTTTTTCGGATTTTGGCTTTCATCAAAACTTAAGGTCCTTCGCAGATGCGCGGTGAAGGACCTTGACCCTGTCTTCAACAAGTTGTACCCCGAGAGTGCTGACGTACCTGATCCTGAAACCAGACCCCCTCTTCCCCCATACATTTGTTAGTTAAAACGCGTATAATAAAGCGTATAAAACACGTATCGATGAATTGACCGTTTAAAAAGCGCGAATCTGTCTTTTATGGAGGCCGCCGAATAATAAGGGTGTTTTTTTGACCTCGCCGAATTATAACGTTTAAAACGCGTTTAATACACGATCTATTCGTTTTAGAAGGGGGAAGTAAGGATTATTGACACAAAATCGATATAATAATAAGAATTTGTTAGTGTTCCCGAATAAAAACTACCATATAAAACAGGAATTTATCATGTATCACTGTTTAATAAAAGTCAACGTTTATATCGACGAATAATTGACCGTATTTTTACACATTGTTATCGAATAAAACACGTACCGTATTTTGTGCATTTATTTCCCACACCGTATTTTACTAACATGGCCCCATACAATGGCAAGCTCAGGACCTAGAAATCCACTCGACATAACCCTAGCGCGTTTGAGTACGACCGGAGAAGAAGTAGGGGAGCTGGAAAACTACAAACTCAGCGGAAAAAGGGATCGAGCTTTGAGCTCTTCATCCATCGGGATGGATCCAAAATATATGCTTTTCCTTATCTATCGTAATTGATCCAAATCTAATATTTAATTTATACTAACGTTTTGAAAATTTAATTTGTGTGCAGGGGTTCCCCGAATGTGTACATATCCATTTCCAAACATTGACGATGTGCCAGATTTCATTATACCTTATATTGTTGGTTGGACGAATGTCCTAGGTGATGGCAACTGGGGGTTCCGAGTCATCGCCGAGGCAAGTTTTGGGGTTGAGAATCAATGGACGGTGGTTAGAACTTCCTTAGTGAAAGAAATTATTGTGCATCAGGATTGATATATGCATACGTATTGGGGATCTACAAAATTTATGTTTGTAACGACCCACCCTAAACCCGTTTTAATTAAGACACTAAGTTCGATGATTAGCCGAATTACGCTAATTAAAAATTTCCTTATTTATGACACGTTTACTGTTATACTGGTTATTACGTTTTTCTTTATAGGTATGTTTATGCGTGGCAGGTCTCGAGCAAGACGATGGTTCGTGGGTTAATTTTATGTATTATTATCTTATGAATATTATGTTGAGGTTATGAGTATTTTACAATAAGTTATTTGATTTATTTTATGTTCTAAAATTTTTACGTCTAAAACCGAGGAAGGTTATATTAATTTTAATTCCGTTCTTTTACGATTTATGCTACCCGAACCTCCTAAGTACATTTTATGGCCCCAAATTATTTAATTAGTATGTTTTATCAAGTTAGTTTATATGATTTTAATTTTTGGTATTCTACTCAATTTTATTCCCAAGGAAATTTTATTGAGTTATATACTAAGTAATATTATCAAGTTTTATGTTGTTAATTTATTTGGGAGGATTACTAATTATTCTTACCTAGCTAATTTATTTACTAATAGTTTAATTATGTTTTAATTGGAGGGTAATTTAGTTAGGGAAGGGGGTATTTTATAAAAGGGGTAAAAGGCTTTATTCTAGTTCAATTGCAAAATCTGATTTCTATCACTTTCTCTCTCTACCTTCCCTCTCCCTCCTTGCTGTCTGCCTGCTGCCCGTGCACAGCCCTTCTGCCGCCCCTGCCTGGTGGTTTCCGGCGGGTCTGCCGGCGCCGGCGGCCCCAACTCCGGCCACCACTCGCTCCTCCCTTCTCTTGTTCAATTTCTCACCTCAAATTCAAGTAGTATAATCTCAAACCCTAACCTAATTCTCTTGTTTCTAATCTGATTTTCTACTTCAAATTCATAGTTTCTTGATGTTTTTCATCTTCTTTATGTTTATTAAGCATGAATTTAAGTTGTGGTTAAGTTAGGGTTTAAGTTTTAAGTGTATGCATGTATATTTCTAAGTGTTTGTGAGGTTTTATGGTTGAATTCATGGTGGATGATGAATTAATGGTGATGCATGTGGATTTCTTATGAGTTTCTAAGTGTTTAAGGGCTGAGTTTATGTTGTGAGATTATAAATTAAGAGTTATCATGCTTAATTTGGGTGAATTAGAGAGATTGTTGTGCAAGAGTTCAAGAACATGTTTATTATGTAAAGTTTATGTTTAATCCATAGATGCATGTGATTTTTAAGGCCTTTGATGAAGAGTTTTTCATGGTTTATATTCTGGAAATATGGTGGTTTAAGGTTTGTTGAAGTTTGATTAAGTTCTATTATGATTAAGAGTGGGAAAATCCAATTAAAAGATGAGTTTTAAGTGTTTTAGCTACTGTTTTCAATTCTGGAAATTTACAGAATTATAAAAGTGAGATTTTTGCCCAAATTTCTACTCCATTTGATAGCTCAAAGTGCTAGCAAACCATAGGCTTTGGAATTTCGAATTTCCGACATGTATAGCCCGAGTTACGACCAAAACCGTGAAGGTACAATTTTATATACGAATTCTGAGTCAGTGTTTTGAGGGCTGTTTTTCGTCCCTTTGGAGACCTCTTCAGTTTTTATGGTGAACATGAAAGTTTTAGGTCACGTTGCAAGCTTTCCGGAAAGGTATGATTCGTAGTCATCCGATGTCGGGAGTATGAGTTACGAGCCCGGGAAGCAGGGCTGTCCGGAACAAGTTTCTGCCCAGAATTTTTATTGCCTTTTTAGCCTAAAATTTGTAAATTGGGTCTTTTATGGAGTTCTTATGAATTTGTAACCTTTGTGGTGTTGTCAAGATAGTTGGGATGAGTTTTCTAAGCTAATTTAAGTTGGGTTGATGTTGAGGATTATCTCCTAAAGGATCATAGGTAATTTAGCAATTCACGGGCCAATTCGGTGAAGTTTTAAGATCCAAGTAAGTATTGTTGATGAATAAGGGTTATACTTGAGTCCCTCTATGTCTAAGTAACCATAAGCTCGTCCTTTCTTCATATCTAATTTACCGTTCATCGATTCGAAAATCGTTTCTAAAAAAAAATCCATAAACATGATATTGTCCTTAATTCCGTCGTTACGACGTTCTTCATGTTTTCACTAATCGAATGGTTTCTTTTATTGAACCTTCAAGTGCTCCATTTCTATGCTCCTTTAAGCCAATGGTTGAAATGCCCCATAAGCCATGAACCTTCTCTATTGTTATTCAATTTTCACCATGAGTTCCACTCTAAGTTTTTAAGCCGTTTTATAATTTATTCATGCACTGCTTCTGTCCGGGCCATTTTTCGAGCCCTTCCTTTCATTTCTAGCATTTGGGCCAGCTGAAAAAGTTGTCGGTCGTGATTTGCCCTATTCCGGAAAGTACTCGTTTGCAAAAATCCGAGTTTTCTAGCCCAAGTTATCGCCGAAACAGCGAATTGCTAAAATCTGAAATTTTATTTCTTTTCTTACCTTTTATGAGACAAGTTTAAGTATTTTATGCTATTTTGTATGATTACACGAACCTCACCGATTTCTCTACGCTCTTATTACAAACGCTTTATAGCCGCCAAGTCGCCCACGCCATCTCAAGCTCGAGACTCGTCGCTAAAGCTTTCGTCTATCCAAGGTACGCGAATTGTCCAACTTTTCACTCCTTTATGTTTACGATTTATGCTTATGATTTATGATTTATGTTTACGATTTATGCTTATGATTTACGATTTATGTTTACGATTTATGCTTATGATTTATGATTTATGTTTACGATTTATGCTTATGATTTATGATTTATGTTTACGATTTATGCTTATGAGTTATGATTTATGATTACGATTTATGTTTTATGTTCACGATTTATGCAAATGTTTACGATTTATGCTTTATGTCAACGGCTTATGCAAATGTTTACGATTTATGCTTTACGTCTACGGTTTATGCAAAGGTTTACGGTTTATGTTTTATGTTCACGATTTATGTTAAAGGTTTATGATTTATGTTAAAGGTTTACGGTTTATGTTGAAAGTTTATGGTTTATGTTAAAGGTTTATGGTTTATGTTAAAGGTTTACGGTTTATGTTAAAGGTTTACGGTTTATGTTAAAGGTTTACGGCTTATGCTAAAGGTTTATGGTTTATGACAAATGTTTACGGTTTATGACCAATGCTTACGGTTTATGATAAATGCTTACGGTTTATGATAGATGTTTATGGTTTATGCTAATTTATGCTTTTATGATTATTCATGGTTTTAAGTGGTCCCATTTTATGGATTCTATGTTCTATGTTCTAGCTAGTTACGAGAAGTGCTAGCCTTTTATGTTTTAGATGCTCCTGATCAGAGTGTCCTAGACTGTCCGATCGTCTATCAATGATCACCCATCCAAACTCCAGATCGGTTTGGGCGTGCGCGCGCGAGATGCTTTGCATCGATCTAAAGGGGACCCAACAAAACTCTTAAGTTTATGTATTTACTTCTAAGTTCATGTTCTTTCTTTATGAATTCAAGTTACTTTTACTTATGTATAAGTTTATGTTCACGTCATTTCAAGTTGATGTTTTATTACCCCTTCCCCGTTTTCAAAATGAATTTAAATGCCGGCACTAAAACCGTTTTCGAACGGTTTGACGTGTTGGAGGTTTACGTACTGAGTGTTTCCCCCACTCACTTTTCGCAATGTTTTTAATGTTTTGTTTTAGGAGGTCCGAGTACCCGAAGTAAAGGCAAAGGCAAGCAGGGGTAATCGCGTGTTGCAAGCAAGGTAGTCATGGTTAAAGTATCCTGATCGACTTGGGAGTCGCATGTTTTGAAGTAACCATGTTTATGGAAGAAGTCGTTTTAGTTTTAAGCTATGTTTAAGTTTATATGCTTTATCCAAGGGTTGTATAAGTTTTATATGTGAAGGTTTTTAAGTTAGTAGGTTATTCTGTGGTTTTGGAAGTTTCTTTGGTGTTGTTGCCTCGTCTCTTTTGGGAGACGGCGGTAATGCCTCGACCTAAGGTGTTCCGCTGCGCTAATCACAGGTTTGGGATTCTAAGTATAGTCTTAATCTTGTGATTAAGGTTGGGGCGTTACAGTTGTGGTATCAGAGCGGAGTTATAAGAAGTATTTGGGAAGATTAGAAGTTTATAGGAAGTATGATTTGAGTATGATAATTTTGGGATTTCTATGTGTGGTTTATGCGTCCTTTTATGGACTGATATTAGAGATATGTGCATTGGTTGGTTTGGATGATGAGCTTGAAGCTCCAAGTGGATGTATATATATGGTGCATATGTTTTCTTGCAGGTATGAAGATATGTAAAAATTTGGGATAGTCCAAATTATAGGGGAAGTGCTGCCGAAATTTTCTCGGAAATCGGGGAGTTTAGTGGCAATTCAAGCAAATTAAAAGTGCAAGTTAAGGGCAACATAAGAGATTGGACCTAGGAAAGTATGTCATGAGCATGAGTGTAGTGTAGATGTGAAGCATGTTGAGTTAGTCTTAAAAGAGACTTTATCAATTCAAATAAGGATTCATAAAATCCAATTCCAAGTGGAATTGGTGCGAAGCTCAAAATAGGGGCAAGGTACCTTATCAAAATGTTTGGTGAAAGGGTTGAAAGGTACTATATGACACAAAGGTTTAACGTGGTCCTAGGATAGCTCATGAGAAGGGACAAGAGTTCCCTTTTATAATGAATAAGGTTCAAGATAGTTGAGACTCGGACCTTGCCTAGTTTCTCTTATTATGTTAACGAGCTTTTCTAAGGTTTTTTCGTTCGCGATTAACACAACCGCAAGTTTCGGGGACGAAACTTCTTTTTAGGGGGGGAGGATGTAACGACCCACCCTAAACCCGTTTTAATTAAGACACTAAGTTCGATGATTAGCCGAATTACGCTAATTAAAAATTTCCTTATTTATGACACGTTTACTGTTATACTGGTTATTACGTTTTTCTTTATAGGTATGTTTATGCGTGGCAGGTCTCGAGCAAGACGATGGTTCGTGGGTTAATTTTATGTATTATTATCTTATGAATATTATGTTGAGGTTATGAGTATTTTACAATAAGTTATTTGATTTATTTTATGTTCTAAAATTTTTACGTCTAAAACCGAGGAAGGTTATATTAATTTTAATTCCGTTCTTTTACGATTTATGCTACCCGAACCTCCTAAGTACATTTTATGGCCCCAAATTATTTAATTAGTATGTTTTATCAAGTTAGTTTATATGATTTTAATTTTTGGTATTCTACTCAATTTTATTCCCAAGGAAATTTTATTGAGTTATATACTAAGTAATATTATCAAGTTTTATGTTGTTAATTTATTTGGGAGGATTACTAATTATTCTTACCTAGCTAATTTATTTACTAATAGTTTAATTATGTTTTAATTGGAGGGTAATTTAGTTAGGGAAGGGGGTATTTTATAAAAGGGGTAAAAGGCTTTATTCTAGTTCAATTGCAAAATCTGATTTCTATCACTTTCTCTCTCTACCTTCCTCTCCTCCTTCTGTTTGCTCGCTGCAGTGCACAGCCCTTCGCCCCTGCCTGGTGGTTTCCGGCTGGTCTGCGGCGCCAACTCTCCGCCACCACTCGCTCCTCCCTTCTCTTGTTCAATTTCTCACCTCAAATTCAAGTAGTATAATCTCAAACCCTAACCTAATTCTCTTGTTTCTAATCTGATTTTCTACTTCAAATTCATGGTTTCTTGATGTTTTTCATCTTCTTTATGTTTATTAAGCATGAATTTAAGTTGTGGTTAAGTTAGGGTTTAAGTTTTAAGTGTATGCATGTATATTTCTAAGTGTTTGTGAGGTTTTATGGTTGAATTCATGGTGGATGATGAATTAATGGTGATGCATGTGGATTTCTTATGAGTTTCTAAGTGTTTAAGGGCTGAGTTTATGTTGTGAGATTATAAATTAAGAGTTATCATGCTTAATTTGGGTGAATTAGAGAGATTGTTGTGCAAGAGTTCAAGAACATGTTTATTATGTAAAGTTTATGTTTAATCCATAGATGCATGTGATTTTTAAGGCCTTTGATGAAGAGTTTTTCATGGTTTATATTCTGGAAATATGGTGGTTTAAGGTTTGTTGAAGTTTGATTAAGTTCTATTATGATTAAGAGTGGGAAAATCCAATTAAAAGATGAGTTTTAAGTGTTTTAGCTACTGTTTTCAATTCTGGAAATTTACAGAATTATAAAAGTGAGATTTTTGCCCAAATTTCTAAAACTCATTTCTCGTGATTTTTATTTCTGTTTGACAGGATGAATCAATATCTCTCCCGGGACCAATATTAAAGAGCCAACTGACGCGGAAATGGAGTAGAAATCTGGGAAGGCCAGACGACCTTGCCTTCTTTCTAGCCCATTTCCCCAGGCTATGGACTTAGTGGACCACTGGCCTGACCCATACACAGGTCGTCTGCCCTTTGGGTCAGTCCAGTGGCCCCAGTTCTTCTTTTTGGCTATAGTGGGGTAAGGGTCGATATGATTTAGCGTGTCTAAATTGAAATGATTGTCCTTAAGTGAATTTATAAGTTTAGGGTACTTAAAGAATCGAAAGAGTTTTATTAAAAGCAAATGCATCCTTATTTAAGGATTAAATAACCTTAGTCAGTTCTCAATCACTCTTAAGTAGCGCAATGAGAAATACTCAAAGACTATGCTCCTTTTCCCGGGGTCCTACAAGGTCATACCCAAAATTACTGAGATCATGTAATCCACACTCCTCAAAAGTTGAGTAATATTCCTCTGAGACTGTTTGGGTCTTTAGGGATCCCCCCCCCCCTTTTTTTGTAGCTGTACAAGATCTCATTGATGTCGCTACCAATGATGAAGGAAAATCACCATGAGTTGCCCACTCCCTAATCCTTCACAAGTTTTGAGCATTCTAGAAAATAATATATGAATAGTACAATTATTCTCAAAATTTTTGAAGATGCATTTATATTTTTAAAATATATCCGTCATTATTTTGTCAAAATCTTTTTACAATAAAAACCTTTTATACAAGTAACATATAATACTTTATTAATTTCTAAGATGATTAAATTTAATGAAAATTTTATTTTAGTTGTGATATATTGTGAGGATAAATTTAATGAAGAAGAGTACATTATGAGAATAAATTGCTGTAAAGTTATTAAATTTGTCGTAATATATTGTTAGAATACAAACACATTTTTTGAATAATGAAGAATATTTACCTATAACTTTTAAAATAGTTATTTTTATATGCATTATCTTTAAAAAAAACCTTTACTTGTTAAAAGCAAGCAATCATTTATCATGTTGAATTTTAAATGCAAGAATAACTTTCTATTAGATATAAACGAAATAAGTTGTCAAAGTACTGACATTAGGGCTGGCAACAAGCCGAGTCAAGCCCGAGCTTGGGAGGCTCGAAGCTCAGCTCGCTGCTTGGGTCATATGCTCGAGCTCGGCTCGTGGCTCGCCAAGCCTTAGATGGTGAGGCTCGTGCTCGGCTCGTTGGGACTTTGCTCGGCTCGTTGGGCTTGTACTTTTTTTCTTTTTTTTGCAAAGGAAATAAAGATTACAAGATTAAAATAAATGAAACTAGATTGTCAATTTGATGGTACCCAACCCACTTTACTAATGTTTTTTACAAGCCTTACAATATAATTATATCATGTCACTAACACCTACTAATCTACTTTGTACTGAGCCTACTAGGCTCGCCGAGCTTGGCGAGCCGAGCTTGTCAAGGATCGGCTTGGCTCGCCTTCCACACGAGCCCGAGCCCGAGCAGGCTCGAGCTCCTTCTGAGCCGAGCTTTACGAGCTTCCCGCCGATTTGGCTCACGAGCCCTCACGAGCCGGCTCGTCTCATTGCCAGCCCTAACTGACATAAAACTAGTATAACTAATTATATAAAAAATTGGGCAAACTCAATATATGAGTGACCTGTGGATTTTGGCACATAGGACGCCTTGTAAGATCAAAGAAATAGTAATTATTAAGATATATTTTAAATATTGTCGTAAAGGATGGAATAAAATAGCTTAATGATGATTAAACTTGGTTGTTTTGTGACGTGATACTTTTTTTTGGGTGATATGTTAAATGGAAGTGTGTTCAAATAGAATTTAAAAGCCACATAGACACGCTAAGCCTCTACGTCGTGAAACAATAAAGTTCAATTGATGTTAACATGGTGGTAGGGTGCTGACGAATATCATCCCCAAATATTTGACATGTATGAGTCATTTTAAACTTTATAATATTGCTAGTAAATAATCCTCAAAATTAGGGATTTTAAAACATATTTATTTTATTTATGTATTTCTTAGTGACATACATAGTTATGCATTCATCTTATACTTTATCTTTTTCTGTCAACAAATAACAATGCACAAAACACAAATGTCTAGTATCTATTATGACATGTATAATTTTCATAGAAACTTAACAAATTAAATTGGTCGATTGATTGTCTAATTTAGTTATGAATAAACTATTTCCAGTCCAATCCTCAATTTGAGAAATTGGAAATTCAGATTTCAGTTTGATCTGAGTTTGACTTAATGAACTCTTAACCCCTTAACTTCAACTATATAATAACTATTAAACAATTTTAAAATCTTGGGTTAGTTTGCCTCTCAATTTCTTAATTTTAGGCATATCATATTTACCTCTCATATTTCATTTGAATTTTGTGTGAATGTAGAGCTAATTAAAAAGTTCCTATTATTAGTTACCTAACCAAAGAAAAATAGTTGGTTCTTGTAATACTAGAATATCTAGTTTGAAACAAATCTACGTTTCGATTATAATTACACAGGCTTTTAGGCTCCGATCTTTTATGAGGTAGGTTGCAGTGCGGTACCACTGTTCGGTGTAGAAATTCGGGATTTGAGTAAGGTTGTCGTATCACAGGATGGTGTGTCAGGAATTAGGAAATTGATTTGGTTGGGTTTGAATATTTCAAAATAGTAAATTTGCATAAACTACTAGATTAAACTAACTACAAATTTAAAGACAGAATTTAACCGGAAAAATTGCAAATGTCAGATTTCAACTAAAACTAATTGCAACAAATAATTTAAGCAAACAATTAAGCACTAACTGAATTAAAACTAAATTTGCGAAGAACGAAATCTTACCTACCTCTGTACTTCTGGCGATTGAAACACGCGACTCTTCCGAACAAACAAAAAAGATGTGATTTGGATTACTAACACTGCCCTAATCCTCATGTCATGAGAATTCGAGGAACTTTAATCCTCCTCTTCACTAAAGGTTAGATTTTTGGGTTGAAACTAATATTGACAAGATTGAAATAGCGAGAACTGAAAATAACTACGAATGAAAGCGAGAAGGAAATGAGAAATTGAAAAGTAAAATTAACTTGAATTAAACTTTAAGGAGAGTAATTAAATGGAAGAAAACTAGAGAGAAAACTAAGAAAAACATAAACTAAACCCTAATTAATTGTCATTGTGTTACGAGGAGTACATACACAAGAATAAGAAATTTTAACGTGACATATAACTTAACAAGTCGGCCGCGTGATTTAATTACATGCGGGTCGCGCCAAAGCAGGCGCTGACCGCATCTCCGTGTTATCGCCGACATGCTCTCTCTAGTCCAGGCGCTGGCTGCGCCTCATGAGACACAGTTTGCGTCTCTTCTCTGCGCAATTGGTGTGTCTTCGACGCAAGTTGGGGTCTCAGAGGCGCAGCTGGCGCCTCATCGTTTCTAACTCTGCTTGTTGTCCGGGTTTTGTTTTGTTTGTGACTCATTTTTTTATTATTCTCTTATCAATCTAAAAAAGTACAAAATTTATAATGATTAACAATACAATTAGGGGGTAAACACAAGCAAAATACTTTATTAAGGGCATCAGCTTGGGCCGCTCGGCTTGAAATGAGACCGAACAACCACACCGCACCGTACTCTTAATTTCTATCGCACTTCACCACAATCATTAGCAATATATCTCTTCACTTTTCTCCGCTCTTTTTCACATTCTCTCTTCTCATCTACCTCACCTATCATAACTCTCACTACAACTCATCACACTTTTTCAAATTCCCCGTATCGTATCATTACCACACTGTACCAACCGTATAAAAGTAGAGAGCTAATATATTTACAATGTCAAATAAAGAAAAATAAAAGCTTTAAACATAAAGACAAGACCCAAAGATACATCCCTTAATTATAATTGTCAGCAAAAAAAGATCTAGATTGAGTAAACAGAAAATCCATTATGATATCCATTGCAATAAATAAATAAGAAAAGCCTTATTTCATAAAGTCAATGGCCATGGTTTGTTTTCAACATTGTTGACATATGCAACAATGAGCCAAGTATGGAGAGCAAGTGCAGCAGACGCGCAACAGAAAGGCGCGTGAAGTAGGCTAGCTGGGTTGTGGCTGTGAAAGCCGCTTTTTTTCTCCTCTCTTTCCGCGAACCAGCACGTGTCAACGGAGAGCGCTGACCCATAAGAACGCCCCACGTGGCGGGTTTCTACTGGCCAGACGCCCCTCCCTACAAGATCGCATCCTGGCTGTCCATCCTCCCTCTCTCTCCTCAACAAAGTCAAGGCATCACCTGACTGTTCCAACTTTGGAAGTTAACCGAAACTCTTTTTAGAGAGAGAAAGAGGAGAGAGAAGGAGAGGGGTTCTTCCGGAGGTAAAATTAATCTTCTCTCAATCGTGTTTATCAAGGTTTAATTTTGCTTATTAATTGATTAATTCGGAGCTGCTGCTTGTGTTTCGTCATCTCAATTATCTAGTCTGGATGTTTTTTAATTGGTTCTTTTGTCTTAATTCTTGTTTAGTTCTTGATTCAGCTGCTTGTAGTTGTAGCAATTTTGTGCTTTTATGTAGGGTTTTTGTTTATTAGTTGTTCAATTTTACTGTTTTAAGTCTAATTCTACTTTTGTGTGATTGTTTGATGTGTTAATTGTTCATTGAATCTCATGTTGTTATGTATTAATTGTCGTTAAATTCCATCAATTAGTTTTCTTGCTCCAATTCTTTATAATTTGGGGATTTTGTAGTTTGGGTTTGGAGTCCCCCCTTTCTCTCTCATCATTTTGGGTGAAGTTGAATTCGTTGGTTATTTTCTGGTTGATCCTTTCTCCTGTTGGTGTAATAAGCTCCACTTCTGATGGAATAAAGAAAACTCTGATGTGTTAGTTAGATTAGGCACAAGAAGTTGGGTTTGATTTTGCAACTTTTTTTTTTTTTGTGGTTCTGTCTCTCTCTTTCTATCTTTTTCCCTAATTTTTGGTTGAATTTAGCTTTCAACTTATTTTGAATGTCAGCCTTATTCTCTGCCTGCCCACCAAAACGTTTAGTTCTTGTTTTCCGTTCTATTTCTGGGCTTACAGTATCAAGGATTTATCTTGCTGTTTTTCCTCATATAGTTCTTGATTTTGCTACTCGTATAATTTGATGTTAGTCAAAGTCTGGTGAGTTATCTTGCTGTTTTTCGTCATACAGTTCTGGATTTAGTTACTGTTAGGTAGAAATCCAATCTTTGGTGAAACACTGTACTTAGATAAAGCTGATCGTCTAGGGGAGTGGGATGTTCTGCATATGTTGATGCCTTATGACAAGGATGTGGTCTGAGTTCTCATAAGTTACTTTAGATTTGGTTGTCATGATGTCTTTGTTAGAAGACATTGATTTTGCTACAGGGAGGAGGTAAAATGAGTTCAGGAGGTAGGAATGTGATGATAGAAACTCTTAAAGATCGAGGATTTACATATAAATTTGTATATTAGGAATCTATGCTTATTTAAGGCCTCATATATGTTACTGGATTTTTTTTTGATATACTGCCTTAATAATGAGTAGCAAGGTTTTATTTTATTTTATTTTTTTTGAGTGTTGCTAGTTAGATGTAAGATGTGCTCACTTCTCAACCTGCATATGTGGTGTATTTTGTTGGAATTTTATTGAATAACGCTAATACATTTGGGCAAGATTCATTTCGTTACTTTATTGCCTGGTTAATACTTGAAGTCGCTTACAGTTCGCTAGTTGTCTTTCTACAGTTGCTGCTGCTGATTACATTTTTCAAGGAGGTGCTGCCTCCCCACTGATGCTTCCTACGAAATATTGTGGTCAAAATTACAAGTGTAAATCAAATGCCATCATTAAGGATGAAGAACAAGTCAAGCATGTGTTGTTTGAGAGAGAAAAGTTGTCTGCGTGTTTGTCATAAATCTAGTACTATAGCAAAAAAGTCACCCTCTCATGTCAACATATCTCAGTTGACAGTTGAAGCCGATACTTTTTGCGAGAGCTGCCAGGATGGTAAGCATCATCAGTATCTTGTGCGCATGCAATGTTGTTGTACTTGATAAGCCTTGCACTTATTCTAACAGTTATATTGCAAGAGCAACACAATAACAACAAAGATTGTATTATGTTCCTATGATGTGGACTCGTATGAAGATAGTAATACTGAAGACACTTTCCCCTAAAAGAATATCATTTTTCCAACATGGTTCTTATTTTAGGGTGTCTGGGTGTGGGTGCGTGTTTCCTAATCAATTTGACAATTCCTATCTGGGCTGCTATTGTGATATTTGATTAATTGCATCCAGAATGTAACTGTGTATGTTGCCATCTATTAACTTATGAATCTCCTAACTTCCAAGCTTGAAATTGTTTAGTTAATCAAAGTCGGATGGTGCTAACGGTAGTTGCTAGAAGGGAAACCTGAGATAATGATTTGCTAACAGGTTCCTGTTCTTAACAGGAATTAAGGAACAGAAAATGTAATAACACTTAATAGAATAATTCAACCTCATTCATGTGCATGGAAGGAATGTCTAATTGCAATTGCCATAGGGATTAATTAAATAGAAACACAAGTAAACAAGATGTGGCGACAAGCACCCTGTGTGGAATCAAGGTTGAGAAGATTTAAGTGTAGGTGATATTATTTCTAAAAGTGTGGTCGGTATATATGAAAGATCTATGGCCAGGTTTCTAAAAGGCGGGGGGGGGGGGGTATACCTCAGGCTGTATTATTTTCATAATGAGTTCAGATATACTGAAACTTAAAAATACTACTTTGTAATAAATAAGTAGATAAAAACAATGCTAAATGAAATTATGAATGTGTTGGACAATTTTCGGGAATGAGATATGACTTTGACCACAGAATGTTAAAGTGTTCTATGGAAGTATTATTTGTTATCCATTGTCTACTCAGAAACTAAATCAAGAGACTTAAAATAAAACAGCTGAAAGCCTAGCCATGGAAACTCTTTTTGTTTATCACATTCCATGATCCGGGAATGTAATTCCTTCTTTGCAATTTGGTGTCCGTGAAGAACTTTGTACAGGCCAATTCTTGCCCATTGACCTTTCCTAATTTGTCCAGGATCATCCTCTTCCTTTGTTAATATCCGTTAGATTGATGCCCTAACTTCTCCTAAGTGTGTCCTTGGTGAGGGCCACCGCAAGCTTCTCAGAGTAACTTTGTTCTTAAGTTTGTCTGTTCTAATAATGTCGCACACTCACACACCCAACTATTCGTTATCTTCTCTGTAACTATTGTTTCTTGCAGCTGCACTTGCTTAACTGGCTGATACTTCCCATGATACAATAGGCCAATCTATCAACCACATAATGATAATTAGATCAAAATATTTCAGCATGAGATCAAAAGGGAACAATGAGAAAAGAATGCCAAAAATTCTGATCTTATTTCTTTCCTGCTGCTTAGCTTGTATTTCGGACTTTTGATGCTCGTGTGTTTGTTTTTTGCACAGTATCAGCAAGCAGTGACATGAATATTAATAGTGGAACCACTTTCTCTGAAGTTTTGCTCAGTGGCGAAGGCATCCAATGCAAGCAGCTACACTCATCTTCAGACGATTCTGCAGTGACCGAAGGAATGGTAACGTCAAACTGTCTGTCTCTTTCTCCCTTAAGATCCTTGACTTAAGTTACATTTGCTTCACATTTTTTGTGGAGATTCTCCGCATATTTCTTCCAGAGAGCTGCTTCGTCATAGATCTACACTTTCTTTGTGCACTTCTTCTAAGCTTATTAGGGGCGTTTTGGATCAAAGCGGAATGTGCAGTTTTCACAGGATGTCAGATCCAAAATCTATTTAAAAGCTTCAAGAATGCTTTTAGTTTCTTTGGTCGTATGCTTGTATCCAGTGAGGTTTTAGGTTCCAACTGTTAGAGCTAAGCTAGGAACTAATGTAGGTGATTTGTTAATTATGGGGTCTTTCGAATTACCATAGGTAATGCATTAATAGTTGTTGATTGCTATCACATGTCTTGTGAATGAGTGTGCTGTTGTAGCCTTTTATGGTCTCTAGGTGATGCTTCAAGGAAACCAAAGCATCGCTTTGGAGTATTTGCTTGAGATTGCTGCATATCTCTGCCATCTCCGCGAAAAACCTTCTCCCAATCTCCCATCTCTGTAGATATGACAGTTTTCTAGTTCCTCCTTCCTCATGGATATGTAGGATTTTTAATCCCAAACACTGCTTCTCCCAATCTCCCATCTCTGTGATTTGAAACCTGAGGATATTTGCTTGAGATTGCTGCATATCTCTGCCATCTCTGCGGAAACCTCGTTTTGGCATAAACCTCATGCAGAACTTCTCTAGATATGACAGTTTTCTAGTTCCTCCTTCCTCATGGAGATCTAGGATTTTTAATCCCAAGCACTGCCTCTTCCACTCTCCCATCTGTGTGATTTGAGACCTCAGGATCAAACTTGATTTCCATGGAACAAATGACCCTACTACAATATCCAAAATTTACCATGGAAATGAAAATAACTCACTAAGGGGATTTGTAAGTAGAATGAGGTGTTGTCATTGCTTGAAATGATATGTGTATGGTTTGTTTATCAAGAGAAACACAAATGCTTCTATAAAAGATGTAGTCTTTAGTCATGAAGAAAGAATTTAGTTAACAATTCGAACAACTTTTCTCAATGAATCTCGATCCTCTTTGGCTATAACCATTTCAATCTGGAATCCTTTCTAAGAAGCATTTTAGGATGCAGAACTTGTTGTACAACTGGAAATGGTAACGGTAGAGTATAGGTATGACTGAGTATCTCGGTATTCTATATCATCTATTTGCTACCTTGCTCTGTGTCATATCGAAAACATTGAAATCTAGGTGAGTCTGCCCTAGATTATGTCAAAAGTACATTTCCTTGCAGGAAATTGTGAGATTCTTGTTTTGGTATGGATAATTTATCGGTTTCGGCGTGGATGTTCTTAAGTTGATTGAAACCATGGTGTGTTGGAGCTAATTCAATAGCTTTATTTCTCAAGTGGTTCTGTTTGAATGCAAACTGCAGTTTCGGCTGCGTGTTCGATTTTGGGCACATTACCGAAAAGTCACTAAAATGCGACAATTGTGTTCTGTGTTGCACTTGTTGCTGCCTCACGAGACAAAACTGTGATTGCCAAACTCCAAAACCTATCCAATGTGGCTGTTTTTCTGTAGATAGGCCACATTTTGAATCCATACTTTGAATTATGGACGCCTTTTCGTGAGCTAAATACACAATTTGTTTCCTTTGAAATGATATGTTGATATCCAAAGTTTACTGTGGTAAAGCCTGGTTTCTTGCTTAAAATGAGGTGGATATCAGGCTCCAATATGTGTATGGCTTAAAAAAAGAATTATTTAAGAAATGCTCTGCATTGATAAACACAAGCTTTTGTTAAGGTATTTAGGAGCCTGATATCCTCCAAATTTCTAAGTAAGAAACAAGGCATTTCAACTGTTCCAATATCCAGCCTTCATTTGCTATTTGGTCTTGTGTTGCATATGACTTCTGAAAGAGCAGTCATTGAAGATTATGCTAATAATGAAGTGTTTGGACTAGTATGCCTAGTAGGATACTTTGTATCATGATGATGTCTGCACCGTTTCGTTGTGGTGTTTAGCTGTATTAGCTTCACTCGGTATATTACTCTGAAGTCTGAAGTAGGCTGCAAAACAGTTGAACCATGAGCCAGCTCGGCTCGTTTACACCCCTAATGTAGTAATAGCTACTAAGAGCATGGGAAACAGGATGTATGGAGCTCGGACTTACTAAAGCTTTCTCCTTTTGTCTTTACGCCTCCCAAAACAAGATCCAGCCCTTATTGTCTTTCCTAATAGCCTAACCCTAAGAATTTATCGTAAAGTGTTTGTCTTCTTGGCATATAGTTTCATTTATACTTATGTTACATGCAAAAACTAACGTTATTTCTTACGCAGGAGATGCACTCAGTTTCATGCTCCACAGACCTAGAGACAATTTTCTCACCCACTCTGCAAGAAAATGATGTTCAGAAAGCACCGGAATTGTGTGATAATGCAGGTAAAATGATGTCAAATGTATCTCTACACAAAACTCTCAATTTTGGTAACTCAGTTCTCTGCCCAAGATGATTTACAACAATGTTTTCTGGTATGAGTTTTGCATACCAAAGCCACTCCTTGCTGAATTGATAACATCATTGCTAATTGTTTATAGTTTTGCTTCTTCAATTTTCCCCTGTTGTGATGACCCTTCTGCTGTTTTCCCACCCCCTCCTCCCCTTCCCTTTTCATGATTAATTATTATGGGTCCATTATTATACACGTTCTCAACAAGTAACTAAATGGCTTACTAAGTTATGAAAGAGCCAAGAGGGGTGTGGGGGGCATCTGTGGAGATGAAATCACTATTATTTGACATAACTACATTGGAAAGATTTTCAAGTTGACTGAGCCACATCTTAACCGTCTGTTAGTTTCTGTGCAAATCTCATAAATAACTGGAAAATACCATGAGTTTTAACATAGTTGTTGAAGAATTTGGGTTCGGACAGATGCTAATCTTATTTAATGCTATGTTACTCGGACTCGGGTACATGTGTCCATATCGGACACGGATACGGGTGTCGGACTCGGCTATTTTGAAGAAATTTTATACATTTTCATTGTAATTTGAAGTGTCGAGTGTCATACCCTTGTCCAGGTATCAAGGGTCCGACACGGGTCCGACAGGGAAAATGAAGAGTCGGAGTAACATAGATTTAATGTACAGTTTGCTGATGTCTGGGTGCTGAGATTTGTTTTCATTGAAAATGATCTGGTCATTGCTGGTTGCTTTCAGATAGTTTGGACTGATAATATTAGTTATTGGAAGTATCAAAAGAGAGGTTATGCGTGTATGCAGCTGCCTATATGGAGGTTCCTTTCCCCTCCTGATAGCTGCATATGAGTAAATTTGGTGTCTGGAACCTAAACTCCTTGGTGACCTCTCACCATGATCTCAAACCACTAGGCAACAGCCTAAATTAAGGACAAATCAGCTCAACTAAATTGCAGACTGTACTCCATTATCTTGGTTCACTACCAATGCAATCCAGCATTGTAGTAACTGTTGGTAAAATGAAGATAAGCCAAAAAAAAAAAAAAATTCTAAAACAAGAGGGTGCATGCAGGCTATAGTATCTGTTAGAGGTAGTTTGCTATCTTCTACTCATTGAAAAAAAAAAAAAGATAGTTTGGTTTCTTCTTTTCTTGTCGGTAGGGATGCTTTTCTCTTTGCCTGCGGTTCAAGTTCTTTATATGTGTTTTGCCTGTGCACAGCATGGTGACAGTATTAGTTTGATACATAATACTTCTGTAACATTGTGTATCGTTTACAGTGGCTGCCTTGGGATGGTGTTTTCTTGCACCATGCACCCCCTCTAGCTATCTCTTTGTTTAGATGCCTTGCTATCTCTGGTCGAATATCTTCTATATCTGGTCATTTAAGATATTACCACTGTTTCTTTGACTCAGGAGTCAATGTTGATCAAGATCCTTTCCATTTGGGCACAGCAGATGATAGTGACGGTAATAGTGGAAGCTCATCTGACCACCACACTTGCAATATATCAGATTTCTACGTTTCGGACATGGTTCTGACAGGTTTACCATTTGGTGGGGGTTCTGTATGTGATGACATTGCTGAAACTCTTATGTTTCCTGAATATGATGCTGCAGAGTCCAACATCTTCTTTGATGTTACGGAGCGAAACATCACTTTGCCATTCCTTGATGATTCTGTGGAATCAAATGAAACTCTTGATGGTCGAGTATCCAATGAAGCAAGGATGGATTGCGATAATTCTAGCTTTATGTTTGCTATCCACCAGGTTCGCCCTGGTGATCAGCCAACAGATCTCAGGCCATATGTCGAGTCAGATGACCCACAATATTTTGATCCACACTCCTTTATTAGAAACTTGCCTGACCTATCGGATGTTGTGCCTGATGATCGGCCGACCATTTTGTCAAAGGAGTTACGGGAAAGGAAGCCTGTTACTTTGGTACTTGATTTAGATGGTGAGGAATTCTTATCTGTTTTTGGAATAAGTATTTTTGTCTACTTTTTTTTTTTCCCTGCTTTGTGCCATTTGGTAAGAGAACTTACATGCATAACATCAACAGAATATTAAACTTAGACCTTTGGCTGAGTTCTAAGATTTTATTCAGCTCAGAGGAAAATATGCTGTTTAGAGCTGTAGTCAGCAGAATATACTGATTAAAAGGAAACAACATTGACTTAGAATGAGGGACATGATGGAAAAGTGCGAAAGAAATTTGGATCATACAAATTTTGCCTCAACGGGGTATAGATTACTGAAGTTATTACTACGATTACTAAGATGAACTCCCTTTGAGCACTCATTCGAGTTACTCTAAGGTGTGTATTGTGAAATTGAGCAAAAAGCACTGCTCAATTATTTAACATTAACTTTGAATTTGAGCAATATTGCAAGTACTTTGTAGAAGAAACAAGCCAAATCCATATTTCAAATAGCATTTGTAGATCTCCAATTAAGACAATAAATATTGGCAGATTAAAACGACAATACAGAGTGCAATCTGTTAGAGATGCTCCGAAAATACTGTCATTTAGTACTTCTGAACTTTTTGAGAGATATGGAGCATGTACTGTTGGGATTGGAAACATTGACTCATGAGACTGTTCTGAAGAACAAAGTACCTGTTGGGGAAACACATTTCTCTTTGTGCCTTTTAGGCAAGCCATAATTGTTGAACTTATTTTGAATTTCCCAAATAAAGTAATTTGACCATTTAGATGTATTGATTCTGTGACCATTTAGAATAGAGGGTGCTGCATTAAAACTTATGGGTTTCTGTCAAAACACCATTATAGGGACTAGGTGCTACTGAACAACTATTATTGGCCAATTATCTGCCTAGATTCTCTTTTGTTCCTAGTTATGTTTGAGATGCTTATAGCTGACATGGATTCATTTGCTGCAGAAACCCTTGTCCATAGTACATTGGAACACTGTGAAGATGCAGATTTTACGTTCACAGTTTTCTTCAACATGAAAGAGCATACTGTGTATGTGAAAGAAAGGCCTCACCTTCGGATCTTTTTGCAAAAAGTTGCAGAGATGTTTGAAGTTGTTGTCTTTACTGCCAGTCAGAGCATTTATGCGGAACAACTTTTAGACATATTGGATCCTGATGGGAAGCTTATTTCTGGTCGTGCATATCGGGAATCATGCATTTTTTCCGATGGAAGTTACACAAAAGACTTGACAGTATTGGGTCTTGATCTTGCCAAGGTTGCAATAATAGATAACTCGCCTCAGGTATTTGACCATCTATCTTGTTGTCTAACGATTATTGGAAGAATGGGAAAAAAGGGGAGAGGTGTCCAAAACTAAGCTTGAAATCTTATTCTGCTGATATTCTTTTAAATTTGCTCGGTATTTTATTGTTGAAATTCAGAGGAAATTTACTGAGGCTTTCTTGATAAGAATTCAACCCAGTAGAGCCATAGTGCTGGGTAGCCTTCTCTACTATATGGACTATGAAGTACTGGTAGTTGAATCAAGTAAAAAGATAACAAAGTGTTATGAATGGTGCTTTTGGGTTTCCTGAATTTCATCTTGTTGTCTTCTTGAAGTTTCAGCTCTCTTAGTTTTCCAGATGATAGTATTTCTCTCAATGCAAGAGGAGGGGAGAAAAGTGGTTTGAGTTAAGATTGCCAACATATCTAATTGTCTATAGAATGGTCATTTTGACACTATTTCTGCCATGCTGTCAGGTTTTCAGGCTACAAGTCAATAACGGGATTCCAATAAAAAGCTGGTTTGATGATCCATCTGATAATGAGCTAGTCTCGTTGATTCCCTTTCTAGAAACCTTGGCTGAAGCTGATGATGTGCGCCCACTTATTGCTAAGAGATTCGGTAACAAGGAATAAAACCCCTTGTTCTCTCTTTTTATCTAGAGTTCCTGCTGATTAACTCATCGTCATCCCATTTTTGCCAAAGCAAGCTGCCAGTTATATGGTCCATTCCTGTTTATCTTATTTGCCATAATTTCCAATAATTAGTTTTTCTGCTTGAGGTAGGCCTGTCTTCTTTATTTTCTCCTCCTGGCTAACAACCGCTGTGAGTGTTATATATATTTGCCAAGGTAGTTCCAGGAACAGCTTCGATGATTTTCTTGTACAGATGAAGATGCTATTATTTTGCATGAATTTGTATATGATTTGTCTTAGTTCAACATTCGAGAGCCTGTAGAAATAAATGCTAGATGTGTTCGTAGAATATTTCTTCAATGTGATTGAATTTCAGGAATAAATTTGCGTGAGTTTCATTTGGAAATGAGTGAACCATTGTAGGAAGTCTATAATCTGTCCTTTTAGTTCCAGCACCTAACCAATTCAATTGCTGAGCAATTTTAAAATCCAGAGTTTCCCTTGGGGAACCTATATCATGCTTGGACGGTTCCTGCTTGAACAAAACTTCCCACTGTGCTGGAGATAAAATAGGGGGAAAAAATAATTAAGGTAAAATTGCAGAAACGGTGAAAGAGAAGCATTATGTGAAAACAAGAAAGGGAAGAATATAGTAGGAACAGAGGGAGTAACAGAAGGGGGTCGCTCTGCAAAGGTGAAAAGGGCTTATCTGTTGTAACAGATTCCCCACCCATCCCCCCCCCCCCCCCAAAAAAAAAAAAAGAGAAAAAAAAGAAAAGAAAAGAGGTCGGGGAAAAAAGGGGGAAAAAGAGAAGGGGAGAAAAGAAAAATGGAAAGGACAAAAGTTAGTAGAAAGAAAAGGAGTAACTAGGGAGAAATCTTTGCTAATTTTGTTCTTGCAAAAGTTGTGTTGCTACTGTCCCCTCTTTCTGCTCCAACCACCCCCACCCCTTGGCGATTAACAGCTTCTTCTGGCTCTCATTCTAGATAATATACCTCTCTGCATGTTGGGGAACTGGTAAGGCTGCATATGCCTGTCTGCGATATCTCTCATATTGTGTTTCTGCAGGAGCCCACATTGTTTTTAAAAGAAAATGATTTGTTAATTGATGAACATATGAATGACCTCAAATATTGTAAGAATTTAGCTGCATTCACATGTTCAAACTTGCAAGCAGCAGGTCATGAGTTAGCTTTTCTACAAATCTGACCTGAGAAGATAACAGATTTTGTTAGAGGATCTTCAAACTTCCTTTTGTGTGTGTGTGTGTGTGTGTGTGGCTCGTGTGCTTGGCTTGGGATGAGAAAAATGATAAGAACTCTAGGTGCTTAATATCTTGGTCTCAGTCTCTGGAGAAACTTATTGTAACAATTATTTCTGCTGCTGTGCACCTTGTAATTCTTGACCTGATGTAGCATTCTATATGAACTTTTTTTTATTAACCAACTACTTTTCAAAATATGAATGTTAAAGTTGCTTGCTGACTGTATTAGTTGGATAAGGGATGAGGGTGCTGCTGAAATGGGGATGTGTTGCCAATTTTGAATTTTTTGGTCATATGTCTGCCTGGTGGACTGTATACTGTTGATTGTCATTGTTAAATGGATGTCACTGGTTGCAAGAAAATGCCCCCATACATCTGCCTCCTTTAAGCAACTTTCTGCTTTCAGCTAAGAAAAATATTGCAAGAAAAATGCAAAATGCCTCAGCTTTTGAACAAAGCACGAGGAACAGTTGTTGAGATAGCCATGTGCCCATGTGGATACCAAGGTCTTTAGGGTTGTGGGTAGTTTTTAGGCAAGGGATCCTTGGCTCGTTCTTACCAACAGCCCATGGCACTATGGCTTATTTTGTTTTCGATGGAAGCCAGGGTGACACATATCCCTCTAATCATACAGTGATGACTGCTTCTCACTTCTTGGAAAGCCCGAGTTTCAGGAAAGTATTGTGTCTAAACCTGATTGGTGTTTAACATGCAAAAATGATTGCCGTATTTCCTTATGGTCCAGGAGTTTGATTATTTGCCTGTTTTCAGTCATATGTACATTTTGATAAGTGCAAATGTCCAATGACTGTTGTTTTGATGGTATAACAATAATCGATAGATTTGACATTTTAACTGGTCTTGGTTCTTTTTTTTTTTCTTTTTTGTGAGGTATGGTGAGAATCATAGTTCTTCAGTTGCAGAAACCAATTGATCCCTCTGTAAGTCAGAATGTATACATAAAAACACTTAAATTGTTTCTAGTTTACCATCTTGCATACCTTTGCAGGTTGTGTAACAATCATTATGGATTTGCTGCTTTTTTGGAAAGTTTAATAGGTACGCCTAATATGCCTGTCATTCCCGCAGACTTTTGAAGACAGTTATGACTGTTGGAATTTTGTTTTTCTGTTCATAGTTTCCTTCTTAGATGTAAGATTAGTGAACTCAGTCGTAGTACAGACAGAGGATCTGATATGCTATTACTTCACTTGCCCTTTTTGACCCCTCAGTACATTCGTTTTGTTTTCAACTGATTGCCATGTAACTCTTTGGTTGTAATTTGTAAAATAAAGCTTTGAGGTGAATCTTTTGTTTTTGTTTTTATTTTTTCCTCGAAATGGTGATTGGTTATATCAATGTTTTTTTAACGGTGAAGTGGCATTCTGCTAAATAATCTATGGAGGGAGGAGACAGGGTTTTCATCTCAGCTTTTGATGCGTGCATCGATTGTCAGCCTTACGTAGATATCATGTATGTAGACAGTTTTGCCTTGAGCTTTAGTTGGGAAAATTTATGGCCTTAATTGTTGGTGTTCAATTGTGATTGTTAGCTACCACAGTTACAAAACCATGGATGACCTGTCCTGTTGTAGGGATTTTTCTTATTTGTTTTAAAAGGAGTGTATGTAGTGTATGATCATATTACAGAGCTATTTTTCGCTTGCAGACACAAGGCGAAATCAACACAACGCCTTCCCCCTCAGGCCCTCACCCCTTGTTTTTCATGCTCATTGTGAAACGTTGAAAATGTATGTCATTTTCGAGTGAACCGTGTACTGATTATTGCTACTCACCATTGGGTGGTTTAATGTTAATTGACCCATTTTAAAACAGGTGCTGTAGCTTTGAATTTCAGTAGAAGAGGCATGCCGTATTATCATATAATTTGAAGCCGGTGTTGATATTACTGTACCGACTAATTTTTTGATGAGATTCTTGGACTCTAATATACATACTATAACACTACAATTTTCTTATATGATAATGTAGTGTGCTTTGTGGTGTAGGGTTTAAAGAGAATTGTAGGCTAAAATATGTTGTATAATTGTCCAAAAAATACTCGTGTGGTTTGTACACAACAGTACAACACCCACTCCTAAAGTACAGTATTATCATACAAGAAAGTTAGATCGTGTAGTATTATTTAATACTCCTAACGTATATATACCAGTATCCAAAGATGTTTTATCTTTTAAAGAAAATGACATTGCTACTAATAAGTTTCTTGCCCAAAATGTGGTTTGTCTATCTTAGATTGGCATCAAGCTTGGTGCCGCAAGTTGATTTGTACAAATGGTCTTTTCTTTCTTTTTTTTTTTAAGCAAAAGAAAACTTTTACAAGAAACTAAATAAGTCAAGGATGTTGTCTTTTTCTAGTTCTAATGGCAAGTAAGTGTATGTGCATTCTTTATACAAAGGGCTTTAGAACCAAACTTGAATTTAGCATGAAATCAAATGTCTACTTGATATAATTATAGATATTTAAACTTAGGGCATAAATTTGTTTCAAATTTGTGGGCGTAAATGAAGGCATACAAAGCCTAAAAATGTAAGTTGCGTTGGAACAAAATATTGTTATTAACTAGCAAATACCCATGCGTTGCTACACGACTAATTAAAAAATATCGAGTATTGCTTAACGTAATTTAAATCATACATCACGATGATATAAGATAAAGTCTACAAGTAAAAGTGTAATAAGTCATAGTGCAACAAAAATTAGTGGAAAGAAATTTGTCTATACTATGCAGATGCTCAATTTATTTATGAAGGAACTTACAGCATGTTACAGGTGAAAAGTAACTATAGCAATTAAGGAAGCAAATATTAAAATATTAACGACAATGCATTCTCATAATTAGTGTTGGGTATGTCATTGAAAACTTCTTTATAGACAATATTTTTGGTGACATTATAAGAGGTATTACCCCCATTGTAAAGTAAGAACTTCAATCTAGATGATGATGTTACTTGAGAGAAGACAACATATAATTCTCCGTGAGAGAAGACATGTTTCGAAAGATATATCCCCACATGTCACAAAGTTTGACCTTGACTTTTGTTAATTGTCTTTGCGAAAGCCAATTTAATAGAGAATTGACGCCTTCTGAACGCGAATGGTGTGTCAGTGGAAGATGGAGTCAAGTCAAGACGGGGAATGAGAACCTTTTGCCCAATATTGCTACCTGAAATTATCGTAGCTTCCAAAACCTTACTCCCAAGTCGTTCAATAATCAAGCGTGTACCATTGCATAGCCTTAAATATGGATCAAATTTCCTTAACAACACAACGGGTGTACCAAGTTTCAATTGGATTTCATGGTTTGGCAAGCTTGAGATACTTAACCCATGCAATATCTTTGGTGGGTGAATGTCATCAATGTCAGGATGTTCATTGTTCTCCCGAAATATATCTGAACTAAAATACATGCAAGATTTCCCAGGAAGCATGGCCAACATTTGCAAGTTCAACTAGTCAATATCGTCATTAGTAGGAGCAAGTATGCAACATTCTTCCATGTAAGAGACATCATTATATTTTAGTGGATAAATCAAGGTAAATTTTTTATATCAAGTTGCTTAAACCTTCATTATCATTGGTTTAAGTAAACTTCGCGGGAATTTGTATCCAATTGGGTTCACCCCCTTCTTCCAATAATATACCTTCTAAGGTCCCATTACCTATACTCAAGATCCAGACAGCAAAATGCTGCAACTTGTCATATTCAGTAGAGTGTAAGCTTGGATCTATAAATCGTATATGCGAAAGTAAAGTGCGGAAAGAGAGGGATAATTATTAAATGCATAAATGTACATAAGGCCAAAAGCAGGATCTTGACAATGATGGTGCAACTATACATGTTCTTCTGCCTTTTGTAGTAATGGGAAGTACTTGCCTAAAATCACCCCCAAACACAATTAACTTTCCACTAAATGCGCAGTGTTGATTATCACATACATCCCTGAATGTGTGATCCACTGTCTCAAAAACATGACGATGAGTCATTGGAGTCTCATCCCAAATGACCAAAGTTGTTTGGCGGATCAACTCAGCCAACTCCGAATTCTTGGAAAACAAATAAAGTGACGTATCTGTAACATTGGTAGGGATCTTGAACATTGAGTGCGTAGTTTTCCCCAAGGGTAACAACAATGCAACAATTCCAATAGACACCATTGATAAAATAATCTTGCCTGGAGAACGGAGCGCAGCAATAATAACTTTCCAAACATATGTTTTACTTGTGCCACCACACCCACATACCAAAAAAAAGCATTCCTCTTTGTTAGAAGCATCTTTATGATGGCCTTAAAGACATTGACTTGCTGGAAATTTAATGTAGGAAGCATCAAATTCAACTGATAAGCTTCTTTGGGAATGTCATAGTCAAGTTGCTCCACAATTAATTGATTACTTACGTCTTGTGCACTATCAACACAAGGTAATGGCATTGGAGGGAAATCTTTTAGTGAACGCCTATTTATGTTTAGAATGATCTCTAATTCATGTAACCCAAAATTTTTCCTCATTTCAGTACTCAAATGGAAATCAACATTCTGATATTGACGTTGCAATCTTCGTTCCAAGCATTGGTCAAGTCTTCCCAATGGCCTTCCCATAAAATGTTAAATTGAGCAACTTCATTATACATAAGGATGGAGCAAAACATACTTCGTAGTTGGAGTGCAGTAGCCCATGTTGTTGCTTCTGCAAGAACTGCATCCCATTCACTATTATCGTCAAGCAATCCATGTGCCAAGCAAGCCTCACAAAATGTAGGGTACAGTTTGCCCCCGATAGTTTTGAGGTCCTCAAAACACATTGACCCACGAACAATAGTGAGAATCATTCTCAAGTAATAGCTCTCTCCCGAGTTAGGATTATATCTGCAAAGGGAAGTCTTTCAACACCAACACGTTGTTTACTTTTAGTCTATACTTGGTTAGTTTTATTCCCAACATAGTAAGTCAGGAATTCAACTTAAGTGTAATTGTTTGCTTGAGGGTCAACAATATTAGCTTGAAACCGTGCCAGAGGCATGTTAATTCGATCTTGATTATGATCAAGGACATCATCCAATGGAGCATCATCGTTGAAAACAATTTGGTGTTCCCATGATAAATGATACTGAAGCATTTGTGGCGATGGATAATGATGAGTTATTTCAAATTCAAATATTTTTCAAGCTGCTTCTATAGGTGAACATATGTACCATCTAGGTATTGTTTAATTTTGTCTACTTCAATTTGTTGAGGCGCGACTCCTTGTTGGTTAGACGTACCTTTTTCCTCTTGTACAAACGCTGCTTGATCAGGACCTTTATGCATATACTTGTGTAAGTTTTTTATAACTTTCTTTTGCACACAACGCTCAACGTTAATGTGCGTATCATACTTCACACACAAACTTGATTGTAAGGAACAACTCAACGATTATCAATACGTTTACGGCCTATATAGAATCCCCTCCCATCATCTCTACATCGATACTTAATAACTCATTCTCCTCAACAGGGGTCTCATCAGTAAAGGGCTTTGGGTAGTAGTGCTTCGTGCAAAATGATCCATCCATACAAGGAGAATACTCAATGTCCGAGCCACATGGACCCTGTATCATGTGCCTCTTAACGCTCTCATATGCAATGGGGTTATCATGTTCATTAGGAAGCTCAGCACAAACAAAAGAGTCAATTTCTTCTTAGCAAGTGGGTTTATCCTCAGCTGTAAGGGTGAGGAAGATATGAGCATATGGTAGACCACACTTTTGAAATTCAATAACATATATATATCTATAATATGAAACAAAATGAGAAAAAATGAAGTTATAGAAAGGTAAAGAACATAAGAATATCATATCTTTAAGTAATCGCTTTTTACAGATATTAATTTAAAAATTGCTTAAAAACTGAAACGTACCTGCAACAACAGGGCCAAATATATTTTTCTCTTTGAACTCACATGAGCTCTTGAAGTCTTAGTCGAAAAACACATGTGACAATATCTGATCTATCACTGGCACATTGTCCATGTTGGTTTTCGAGTGCTTCCTTGATTTCAAGCCAATCTAGATTGCATGTAAATGTGATGATGAAATCCGAGTACCCAACATACCCACATATTGTCATTGCTTTAAGAAAATGATTCATGTAATGTAGGCCCCTAGTAAAAGATGAACGTAAAATACACTGCCATCCAATAGCACTGGCATATGATTCTCCAGCAATGATGGCATCTTGCAAACCAACGCCCAACTCAATGCGCAAGTTGGCTTGGTGGGTTCATATGTATGATGAGTGTGATTTATATACATGTGATCGTGGATGATTTGGAGTTCATTTGGGTGATTTTAGATTTGATTGTATTATTTTTCTACTCGAATTCTCCATTTTATGTTTGGTTGGAGTTTGGTGTAGTTTTGTAGGAAATTGCAGTAGAATTAACGAAATCAAGCTCAAATCAAGTGTGGAGTCCAAGTGGATCACAAACAAAAGAAGAAATCAACTCTAAAGGCCCAAACTTAGGCCCAATACATCAAAGAAGCCTGCCAGGGCGCAACACGGGTGTTTAATCAAGCAACACGACCCATTTCAAGGTCCATAAGGCTCAAAATCCTGTTCCTGTGGGCAACACGACCCGTGGCCAGGCAACACGGACCGTGTTGGGGCCACCACGGATTGTGTTGACTTGGCACGGACCGTGTTGACCCTAGTTTATGACAAAATGTCGTTTTGGATGCTCTTAATTGCTATATAATGGCGAATTCGGTTGTTTTGTTGATCATTCAAGCCTACCATTACCATCCTTCTCAGCCATATTCATCACCACCATTCCCCATATTCGATCCACATTCGTGATAGTGCAAGATTGAGAGATATTGTGGGTTTTGAAGATTGATTCTCAAGTTTTCAATAGAAGTGGAGGAGCAAAAGTCCTTGCGGATCATCAATCAAGTAAGGATCGATTTCCATCTCAATTTATTCCTCTTTCTTTTAGTTTTTCATGCTTTCTAGTATAGATTTTTATGTGTTTTGTAGTTTGAACATGAGTAGTGAGTAGTTTTATTAGTTTAGGGGATAAACCCATTCAGTTGCTTTCATGAATTGAGTTTTGTTAGATTGAACAAGTATTAATATAGTTTGAATGCATTTTATTTAACCTTTGGTTATGTATGTCATTGTTTTTGATTGGTCATCAAGAATATGGAATTAGATTATTGAGTGAAGTACCGAACGGAGAAATTCAATAATCGAAACCCCTAGGATTAAACCGATTATGAAATGAACTAGATATGCCAAAAACTCGCTACGAAAGACATTTTGTGATTATCGACCCTAAAATGACCAAATTAGTGATATCTTTTTCTGATTGATTTTGAAAAAAACCCTTGGAGGGGGTTTATTGAGGTGGTTGGCTAAAATTAAGTCAAGGTTACAAAACTTAACACATAAGTCAGTCAAGGTCCTTGGCATAACCAAGGAAAAGGTATGAAAACGAAATGTAAATGACGAAAATAAAAGGAAGATAATACATGGGAATTTAGCCGATGTTCACCCTTCCAAATTGGGCTACGTCACCGGACCTAAGCTTCTCTTCACTTAGGCTTTTGAACCACTTCACTTCTTGTTCACTTAAGAAGTACAACTAGGTCCTCAATCTCGGCTCCCTTGAGTACCTCCAAGGCAAGCTTACAAAGAACTCAATCAAGAAGGCACGTCCTTCTTGCTCTACAACTCAATCAAGGCAACACCCTTGATCTACAACTCACTAAGCATTAACAATACTTAGCTACCCAAGTGAGTTTCCGAACTCACTTAATTACATGTCCCATTATAAGATTTACAAGGACCTTATGATACAAGAGACTAAAAGATGTGAAATTACAATGCGTCTCTCTTGTGGAGTTGAGTGTTTCCCTCACTTTTCTTCTCTATCTTCGTCCTCTTTTTATACCCAAAGGGTGAGGTGAATGTGAATGTTGGACTTGTAAGGCTTTGAAAGGAGCCTTCAATTGGCAAGATATCATTAGAAATCTTCACAAAATCGGTTCCTCATTGATTTCTTGCTGGAAGAGAAAAGAGCCACGTGATACTTGTTGGAATTACATCAATCAATCCTTCCTTAAATGGTTTGATACCTTCCAAGAGAGATATGCTAGTAATTAGTAAACATATTATTGGATTTAGATATTGATTTTGATATCATGGAAGGAGGTAACAAATCTGTCAAAATAATCAGGAAAGTATCACTCTAAGATATCCAGATTATATGTCCACGCCCAAACCGATAAACTATTCATATTAAAATGGCATTCCTTCCATAAGAGCAAGAGGAGTTTGATCCCTCATCCGCTTTGCCAATACTGCGCCAAAAGCCCTGGTTGTACAAGTGTAGCCCGAGAGGGGAGGACGATTGGGACGTGGGCATAAAGGTCTTTATGACACAATCAACAATTCGCCTTAGGGTGACTGAACTACCTTAAGCCCCGAAGTAAATTCTCCTTTCTTCCCTCTCCTTTCAGTCGAGTGGCGACTAGATTCTACCGCTAGCGCTTGGACTTGAAAGAAATCACCCAGAGTTTCCAGACACATCGCACTTCTGCTCGGGTCGAATCCTTTGGAAATTAAATTTATAAGAAACCTTATTCTTTCGATTTCTTTTTTTATTGAATTAGTAGAAGCAAAAGAAAGAAGAAGTAAAAGCATTAGATAGAGGAGTGGAAAGAAAGGTCTCCCATTCTATAAGAAATCGAAGAACTTCTTGAGAATCCTACAAGATCCAGTCGTTCTTTTTGACTTTCATCTAAAACCGTTTCAGTCGCCAAGGTCCTTGAGCCTATGTCTGTCAAGGTCCTTGAGTCTGGGTTTGTTGAGGTCCTCGAGGAGTTTTAACAGATTTATCCTGTTATTTGTGTGAATAGTTGCTACTGATTTTTATAAAGATTAGAAGTAGTTTTAGAATAATCTAAATCAAAACCCGGTCGATTTAGCGATTACATAGGAGGCTAGTTCGGTGTGTAGTTTAGCAAAGCCCCTGTGGGAACGACCTTGATACCTACTAGACGTAGACCCGTGCACTTGTGACGTATCAAGTTTTTGGCGCCATCCGGGGACTTTGTCACTAACCGCCACTGAATGAATATCTCTAGATCGACTAGATCATTTTCTTTTTATTTTTCATGTTTGATCTTCCTTGGTTTTTGTTGTTTTTGTCTCTTGCGAGGTTTCCCATCGGTGTATGCAAAAGGTATCATTGTTCGTGTTTGATCCAGAGATCGAGAGAACCTTTTGTTCAAGGCGGAAGAAGCAAAGAATAGAGGAAGAAAGAAGGAGACAAGAAGAAGCCAAGGAGAAATCTAAGACGATCGGAGAACGACATACTTTTGGGCAATACTTGACACCACAAACCGCCATCAACGCATTGGCAGTGAATGCCAACGACTTCGAATTGAAGAGCTCCCTCATCAACTTGGTGAAGGCGTCACCATTTCATGGTCTTCCCAATGAATACCCCAACAGGCATCTCCACATTTTTCGCCAAGCCTGTGATACATTCAAGGTGAATGGGGCCACCGAGGATGCCATCAAGCTCTACTTATTCTCCTTCTCGCTAGAGGGGAAGACGTGGGAATGGATGGATTCCTGTAACATCCCGAAATTTTTAGAGTATACTAATTAATATAAATAATAGTCCTAATAATTATAGTGAATAAAATAGTTGTCTAATTAGTGATAGTTGTGACACGATTATGATGCAAAAATAGTAGGGATAACATAATAAAAATAACCATAGTAAACCGTTATTGCATGTCTAATAGTAATATTAATAATAAAGTTGATGGTCGAGGATGATAATAGGATGATGACATCCTGCGTAAGAATCATAGATAATAATATATCCTAATGATAGTAAAAGCATTATCATACATACCACTCTCCTGCATAAATTATGACAACTCAGACTATGTGTATTAGCATACTTGGGAGCAAAAGTATGGATGAGAGAGAAAAAGAAATAAAGGAAAAATGGGAAAAAAAGAGGTTGAAGGATGCATATGCATCCTTGGGGAAAAAAGGATGCCAACTCAGCAAATAGGAAGGCCCAGACGTGGGGGGGGGGGGGGGAGGTGCACTGCACCTTATTTTGTTGTGTCTGGCGCGTGCATTCAAGTGCTGAGGGACACGTTTAAGCTTTTTTGCGCGGGGCCCGCCTGCTGTTAAAGTTTTTATTTTTTTTTCTTTTTTTCCTTTTCACTCCGTTTCCTTTGCTGGCTTTGCATTTGATTTATGGTTTTTTATTTTATTTCATAATTCAAATTTTTGTAATTGTAATTTTTTTGTCTAAAAATATTTAACAAATATAATTTGTTTCAAAATAATTTTGAGTTTGTAATATTTTTCAAAATCTTGTTTCCATACTAAATTAAATTTTTTGTTTCCATTGTAAATTTAATTTTCAAAATTTTGTAATTGTAATATTTTTTTAAAAAATTATATAATTTAAAAATAATAATTTTGAGTTTGTTTATAAAAAAAAATAAATAAATTATTGTAAAAAAATTTCAAATTCCTAATTACATCTTAATATTTTATTTATAAAAAACAATTCAATTAAATCAATTACTTAAAATAATTATACTCTACAAGTGGGTCCCATAATACAATAAAATATTACTCTCTACCCCACTCATTCTTCACCTCATCCTCCAATTTCAAGGATACCATTACCAATAGCATACTCCAAAACCCTTTAAAATAATACTATTTCCACTATTCATATACCCCTCATCCCTCAAATCCAAGTATGCCAATACACATAGCCTCATGAATCATGACCGAAATCATGGTCAATTATTGCCATGATTATGCCGGCCAATATTGACTATTTTGCTATTTAAATATTCCTCCTAAACCACGTCACCTAAAGAAACTAAATCATGATCGATTATTTGCCATGATTATGCCGCCCAATTTTGACTGTTTTGCTATTATAAATATTCCCTCTTTTTTTGAACCACAATGCATACAAGTATAACCATCTAAATCAATTATACTTTCTCACTCTCCTTAGCTATCCATTTCAACATATCTCTTCCCACCCATTGAATATAGCAAGGCAACCTTAACAATCCTTGACCGGTTGGTCTCAGTACGTTTAATAAACTCAGAGTTAAGAACTTGCGAAATATATAATCATTCCAGGTACAGTAAATGTCAACCCCTTCTCATAAAATTATATTGTTTTACTAACTTATTACTGTTTATTGGATGTCCACAGTATCGTTACTATTATTGTTATTGCACCGGTGATCACCTGGTTATTGTTTGCGCGCCTATCGTTACTAATTGCATGCCTATTGTTTATTGCGCGCCTATCGATTATTGCACGCCTATTGTTATTTACTTGCGCGCCTATCGTTATTGGTATCGTTATTGTTGGACTATCCATAGACACTACTGTTCCCTCTCCCTCATTTCGAACTAAAATGAATTTCTAAATTGTTTTACATGGTTGAGTTTACTATATTGGGATTCCGTTCTCATCTTTAAAATTGTTTTATGTTTTCAGGTTGATCGTTGCGATTATTTGGGGGTTAGCCATATGGGACGCTCGCCTAGAGTCTTATATATGGTGTTATAAAATAAATAGAATAGTATCGTACGAGACATAATTTCCTACGTTTTGTAAGAGAATTTTAGTTTTCTCCTTTGTTTGTCGAACAATTTAGTGGATTGATTGTAAATAAAAATTAAGTGGTTGTACAATTTCTGATACTGTACTGGCCTTGCATGTCCCTAAGACATGCGGCATAACGTCCCACTAAAATTAATTAAATTAATTATTCGGCCTAAAAATCTGGGGGCGTTATAGTTGGTATCAGAGCCAGGTTTAAAGGGAATATGGTAAAAAAAAATAATCATTAGGTTAAATAACTAAATAAGTAAACCATGAAATAAATAAATAAATAAATAAATAACAAGAAGTAGGCTAAAAACTTGCTCAATCGTGGGAGAAGGGATTATGCGTTTTATATGTGCATCTGTTTGCTTGTTTGTTGTGCCAAAAAAAAAAAGTGGATAATTTTGGGATTATGACCCTTAAGGGCTCCTTGCTTGCTGGCTTATATAGACATAACGGTGAGATGAGATACAATTGTTTTTCTTTTGACGGCAAATGTGATTGTGGAAGCAAGTGGCAGGAATTTAAGGAGTAAATAAAAAGACCCAACGTTAATGGATTTTGTCTCTAATACTGTTTGATTTGCCTAACCTCTTAACGAATTAATAATAATAAGTGCTTTTATTTAAGTAATATCTCAACCTAAGTATTTCTTAGTATTATTGCGGTAAATTGTTTCAGGATGTCTAGCACTGAACCTTTTAACATTGACACCCCATTGAATGTTAGCAAATCGGACACCAAGTTATCTGACAAGTTTCAAGAGGATGATATGGCTAACCTCGACCCAAGGACCGTGGTATATGGTGGAAAGGTTACTTTCCGCCCCAAGTCGACCTTTAGTGAAAGAGGAAGATCCGTACTCCAAGATATTTCAAAGAATCGCCGCTCATAAGCCTCCAACATATAATGGCACAGCTGATCTGGTCATACTCGAAGATTGGATCAAGGCCATCGACAAGTTGTTTCTCGCTGTCAAGTGTCCTGTTGAACAACAAGCTGGAATTGCCAGCTATTACCTAACAGGGCAAGCTGACTTATGGTGGGACACTAAAAAACACAAGTTGAATGAGGAGGGATTTTCATGGGAAAAGCTAAAGGAGCTTCTAAGGGAAAAATTCTATCCTGATTTCCTGAGGAAGGAGAAGGAACGTGAATTCATTAATATGGAGCAAGGCAAGATGTCAGTGGTAGAATATGCAGCCAAATTTATGGAGTTAGTCAGATTCGCAACAGACCTGATCCCTAATGATAAGAAGCGCATGGAATGGTTCGAGGAGGGGCTTAACCCAAAACTACGCACACAAGTGAGTGTCTTCCTCGCAGAATCGTTCTAGGAGTTGTACAACCGGGCGACTCGAATATAGAGTGTGAATCGAATGCTAGAAGAAAAGGCGAGACGAAATGCTCGATTCGGAGACTCACAACCAAACTGGAGACCAGGGAAGGCAGACGCCTGACCTATACAACCCCACAACAGGGAGAAGAGGCCACTCCCTGGGGAATACACCAACAGGCCACTGAAGAAGCCAGAACGAAAGACAAGGCCTGTCTACAATGGGCCACCTTGCATCTATTGTGGACTCAAGAACCACCCAGTGGAAAGGTGCCGAAAGAAGTTGGGGTTGTGCCTATGGTGTGGAAGCGTTGAGCACACTATTGCCAACTGCCCCCGAGAGAAACAAAAATCAAGGAAGGATGAGGCTACCGGAGTGCGACAAGGAGATACTACCACGATCAACACCATTGGGAAGGTCTACGCCATGACCCGTCAGGAAACGAATACTTCGGGTACGGTGGCCACTGGAACCCTTCACCTTAACTCTATCCCTATCTTTGTTCTTTATGATACCGGAGCTTCCCATTCTTTTGTATCTAATAAAATTGTTGCTAAACTCAATCTGAGCTCAAGTGAGCAACCCTTAGCCCTAACTGTAAGCCTCCCCCATGGAGAGATAGTTTCATGCCCTAACTTATACAAAGATTGTCCTATAACCATCGAAGAAGAAGTACTCCTAGGGGACCTAGTCGGATTTGAATTAACTGACTTTGATGTGATATTGGGGATAGATTGGTTGGCTAGGCATAAAGCTCACATTAACTGTGAAAAGGGCAAGGTTACCCTTAGGAGTCAAACTGGTGGGAAGCTAACCTTTTACGGTGAAGAGGCTCAAATCGAGGTCCCAATAGTATCTATGATGAAGGTGCGTAGGATGTTATGGAAGGGATGTCAGGGCTTTCTATGAGAGGTGATCGATACCTCCAAGTCGACCCCTACATTATTAGACATCCCGGTAGTTAGGGAGTTTCTTGAAGTCTTTCCATAGGACCTACCCGGATTACCACAAGAACGAGAAGTACAGTTTGAGATTGATTTAGTACCGGGTGCCACCCCCATCATCAAGGCCCCATATCGCATGGCTCCCGCAGAATTGAAGGAATTAAAGACACAACTTGAGGAACTCCTGCAAAAGGGTTTCATCAGGCCAAGTGTGTCCCCTTGGGGAGCCCCAATGCTCTTTGTTAAGAAGAAGGATGGAAGCATGAGACTATGCATCGATTATCGAGAGCTTAACAAGATAACCATCAAGAACAAGTATCCCCTTTCTCGGATTGATGACTTGTTCGATCAACTCCAAGGAGCTAGCATACTCTCCAAGATTGATTTGAGGACGGGTTACCACCAACTTCGAATTAAGCCTGAGGATATTCCTAAGACAGCTTTCCGAACCCGATATGGGCATTTTGAGTTTGTGGATGCCTTTTGGGCTAACCAATGCTCCTGCCAAATTTATGGATCTAATGCATCGTGTCCTAAAACCCTACCTTGACCAATTTGTCATAGTCTTCATTGACGACATCCTCATATACTCTAAGACAGAAAAGGAGCACGCAGAGCACTTGAGAATGGTGCTAGAGCTGTTAAAGGAGCATCAACTGTCTGGGAAGTTTAAAAGTGCGAGTTTTGGCTTAAAGAGGTGGGGTTTCTTGGGCACATCATCACCAAGGAAGGTGTAATGGTGGACCCACAAAAAGTACAAGAAATTGTAAGTTGGCCACCACCAGCCAATGTTTCAGAGGTACAAAGCTTCTTAGGGCTAGCGGGATACTATAGGCGGTTTGTTGAAAACTTCTCCCGTATTGTCGGGCCTCTTACAAATTTAATGAAGAAGTCCAACAAATTTGAGCTTGAGTGTGAAGTTGCATTCTCAGAGTTAAAGAAGCGCTTGACTACAGCGCCAATTTTAACCTTACCTCGTCATGGCGAGGGTTTCACCATTTATAGTGATGCTTCGAAGAAAGGGTTAGGGTTTGTACTCATGCAAAATGACAAGGTTATTGCTTATGCTTCTAGGCAACTGAAGCCTTACGAAGCAAATTACCCTACCCATGACCTTGAGTTAGCTGCGGTCGTCTTTGCCCTTAAGATATGGAGACACTATTTGTTTGGTGTTCCCTGCAAAGTCTACACGGACCGTACCTATTTACTCAACGAGACTTGAACACAAGGCAAAGTCGATGGTCAGAGCTCATCAAAGGTTATGATCTAGATATCCAATACCAACCAGGTAAAGCCAACGTGGTGGCGAATGCCCTGAGCCGTAAATCTTCCCACAACTTTAACGCACTTCTTACTCTACCCCTACCAATACAAAGAGACTTACAAAGCCTAGGGGTGAAGTTAAGCCATGAAGGACCCAATGGGAGACTTGCAGCAATGGAAGTAAGACTTACCTTCATAGATGAAATCGTTCAAGCGCAAGACGCAGACCTTATGCTGAAGAAGATCAAGGATAAAGTGAACCAAGGGGGTGCTACGAGTTTTGTAATTCACGAGGATGGGTCGCTTGCGTGTCCCTAACCATAGAGACCTTAAAGACAAGATCATGTCAAAAGCTCACCAAAACCCTTATTCTGTCCACCCTGGAGGTAATAAGATGTATAAAGATATCTGACAAAGGTTTTGGTGGAGCAACATGAAAAAGGAAATAGTAGAATTTGTGTCAAAATGCTTGACTTGCCAACAAGTAAAGTTTGACCACCGTGGGCCTGCGGGGGAGATGAGGTCCCTCGAAATTCCTGTGTGGAAGTGGGACTCTATATCCATGGATTTTGTCATGGGTTTGCCTAAGACCCAAAGTTGAAAAGATGCTATTTGGGTGATTGTGGACCGCCTCACCAAATCAACCTACTTTCTTGCCATTAACGAAAAATGAAAGGTCAAAAAATTGGCAAGAATATATATAGGAGAGGCGGTTAGACTACATGGGGTCCCAAGCGATATTGTATCTGTTAGGGACTCTAGATTCTTGTCCTGAGTTTGGACGACTCTCCAAAAAGCTTTGGGTACGAAGTTAAACCTTAGTACCTCTTACCACCCCGAGACAGACGGACAAACAGAGCGAACCAACCAAACCTTGGAGGATATGTTACGAGCATGCGTACTGGACTTCCAAGGTTCATGGGAAGAACAATTGCCATTAATCGAATTCTCCTATAACAATAGCCACCATGAAAGCATAAAGATGGCCCCTTTTGAAGCCCTGTACGGACGAAGATATAGGTCCCCACTATGTTGGAGTGACATAGACGAAACCCTAATATTGGGTCCAGAATTGATCCAAGATACAGTTGACAAGATTAGAAAAATCCAGGGCAATATGAGGGCAGCCCAAGACCGACAACGGAGCTATGCCCAGAAAAGGCGTAGACCCTTGGAGTTTAAGGTTGGAGTAAGGTGTTCTTGAAGGTATCTCCCTCTAAAGGGACCATGAGGTTCGGGAAAGTAGGAAAGTTGAGCCCCCGATATGTGGGACCCTATGAGATTCTCGAGAGGGTAGGGCCAGCGGCCTATCGGCTCGCATTACCACCGGAACTTTCGAAGGTCCATAACATTTTCCATGTGTCGCAATTGAGATAATATGTTCTCGATAAGAACCACCAATTACGACATGAACAGATTGAGTTAGCAGAGGACTTGACATACGAAGAGTGGCCTATTCGCATCTTAGATCGTCAAGAGAAGCAACTCAAGAACAAGGTGATACCTTTAGTGAAGGTGTTATGGGCCAATCACACCACCGAAGAAGCGACATGGGAGACCGAGTCTCAACATGAGGGCCAAACACCAACACTTATTCATCTAAGGTACATTCTTTAATTTTTAAGTTTCGAGGACGAAACTTTCTTTAAGGGGGATGGACTGTAACATCCCGAAATTTTCAGAGTATACTAATTAATTTAAATAATAGTCCTAATAATTATAGTAAATAAAATAGTTGTCTAATTAGTGATAGTTGTGACACGATTATGATGCAAAAATAGTAGGGATAGCATAATAAAAATAACCATAGTAAACTGTTATTGCATGTCTAATTGTAATATTAATAATAAAGATGATGGTGGAGGATGATAATAGGATGATGACATCATGCGTAAGAATCATAGATACTAATATATCCTAATGATAGTAAAAGCATTATCATACATACCATTCTCGTGCATAAATTATGACAACTCATGAATCACGACCGAAATCATGGTCAATTATTGCCATGATTATGCCGGCCAATATTGACTATTTTGCTATTTAAATATTCCTCCTAAACCACGTCACCTAAAGAAATTAAATCATGATCGATTATTTGCCATGATTATGCCGGCCAATATTGACTGTTTTGCTATTATAAATATTCCCTCTTTTTTTGAACCATAATGCATACAAGTATAGCCATCCAAATCAATTATACTTTCTCACTCTCCTTAGCTATCCATTTCAACATATCTCTTCCCACCCATTGAATATAGCAAGGCAACCTTAACAATCCTTGACCGGTTGGTCTCAGTACTTTTAATAAACTCAGAGTTAAGAACTTGCGAAATATATAACCATTCCAGGTATAGTAAATGTCAACCCCTTCTCATAAAATTATATTGTTTTACTAACTTATTACTGTTTATTGGATGTCCACAGTATCGTTACTATTATCGTTATTGCACGGTGATCACCTGGTTATTGTTTGCGCGCCTATTGTTTATTGCGCGCCTATCGTTTATTGCACGCCTATCGTTATTTACTTGCGCGCCTATCGTTATTGGTATCACTATTGTTGGACTATCCATAGACACTACTGTTCCCTCTCCCTCATTCGAACTAAAATGAATTTCTAAATTGTATTACATGGTTGAGTTTACTGTATTGGGATTCCGTTCTCATCTTTAAAATTGTTTTATGTTTTCAGGTTGATCGTTGCGATTATTTGGGGGTTAGCCATATGGGACGCTCGCATAGGGTCTTATATATGGTGCTATAAAATAAATAGAATAGTATTGTACGAGACATAATTTCCTACGTTTTGTAAGAGAATTTTAGTTTTCTCCTTTGTTTGTCGAACAATTTAGTGGGTTGATTATTAATAAAAATTAAGTGGTTGTACAATTTCTGACACCGTACTGGCCTTGCATGTCCCTAAGACATGCGGCATAACGCCCCAGTAAAATTAATTAAATTAATTATTCGGCCTAAAAATCTCGGGGCGTTACAATTCCCTACCGGCGACCGACACCATCACCACCTTCAATCAACTTGCTAGTGCATTATTGGCGAAATACTTTCCGCGTAGCAAGTTGACGAGTTTGAGGAACCAGATTTCCACGTTCATTCAAGAGCTGGGAGAGAGCTTCTATGGTGCATGGAAGAGGTTCACCATGGGAGAGGTTCAAGGACCTCTTGAGGTATTGCCCCCAACACGGATTCGAGCCTTGGGTGCCGATTCAAGTGTCCTGCAACGGGGGGGATGACAATCAGAGTTTTTCTCATGCTCAAGCTCGGGATTATCTATCCTACTTCACTCTTGGTTTTTCTTTCAACCTCTCTTTTCTTTCTTTTTCTTACTTCGCTCTTTTCTTTCTTTTTCTTTCTTTCTTTTTCTTCTCTTTTTTTTTTTTTACTTTTCTCTTTCTTACCATTCTTTTGCTCAACTCTTTTTTTTTCTTTTTCTTGCTTCGCTCTTTTCTTTCTTTTTCAAAACCTACGCTCTTTTCTTTCCACTCAATCCGTTTTGTGTCTTTGTGTCTTTTAGAGCGTTTGTGTCGGGTTTTGCGGGATTTAAGCACCGGCCTTCGCAAAGGGTTACCCTCCCTGCTGGGTTTCTCCATACGTGAGTCATTGCACTTAAGGGGCATAGGGTGCCGATCCACCCAAACCAACCCATGACGGTAGGCCCGACAATAATTATTTAATGCATTAATTAAGAGCTTAAGCAATTGAACAACTAAAATCGTCTAACTTAGGTAAGAAGACACAGTCAAAGCGTGTAAGATTTGAGGATTCTGCTTTCCCATTCCATGTAGAGGTCTAATAGAGATAAGTCATGGCAAAAATCCTTCCTAAGGCCCATCATTTTTCATACTGGCCGCTTCTAACTGATTGAATCAGCTGATTAGACAACTATCTACACAACTGTGAACGGAAACATCTTCAAAAAGAAAAACAACTTTTGGGTTTTTCACAACATTTCTCCCCTTTTTGTTTTCTTTTCACACACAAAATTTTTTTTTTAAGATTTTGGACACAAACTACAAAAGACAAAAATAAAAGACTCAAAACTAGGTAATCTACCCATGAACAATGAAAGAAATCACCCCCCACTCCAACACAAGACATCACAATGTCTCCATCATGAGAAGGGTGTCACAAATAAGGTAGAAAACTTAAAAACACACAAACACATAACAAATAAAAATGGTGGCGACCCGAGCCCACACGGCTCCAACAACAAAATATTCCCAACAATCACACTCAAGGGGTTCGCCACCCAAAAAGAAAATCAAGCATGCATCATGGGTCATTGATATATTCACATAAAGAGAGTGGAAAGAGGTTACCTCGAAGTCTTCAATTTAAGCACAACCAATCCACGATCCAAAGAACATCTCACAATAGATTAGGAATAAACAAGAAAATCATACTATGTGTGAATGGTTCACATGCAAGATCAAAAAGGAAAACCAAACTATACAAGGCACTAAGGACTAAAGAATTAAGAAACTAAAATATTTACAAAACGACTCTTTTTTTTTCTTAGACTTGAAAACTGGAATGCAAACTACCCTCCCACTCCAACACAAAGAGGTTGCCGTGTCCTCAAAATGGAAGAAGAAGTAGATAAGCAAGCACCCCAAAATAAAAGAAAAAGACACACACAAAAAGAAAATAAAAGAAGAAAAGAAAACCGACTCACTAATTGTACAAGAAAGGTGAGGAAGGATATTACCTAAAAGGCTTCTTATCGATAAACTCACTCCTTCTCACCTTACGATATCGGGCACCAAGTCAGAACCAGTCAACGCCCAGAGTAACAAATCATGCATCCTCTCATGCATCTCAGAATGGTGTAGGTAAGAGCACACTCGCAATGGCATATAAACAAACATTAGTGCCCTTAACAATTTATCAAATGCCTTAGAAAAGTCATAGAAATGATGAAATGCATGAATATACAAGACTTTCCTAGGCATAGGCATAGTGAAAGAAGACATGACAAAAGGCTCCTCCCATTGACTCGTAAATGGAGATTGGGTATACAAATCAACGGGAGGGTGCAATACAACACTTTCATGGACATGCTCATACGAAGACTTAGATGCAAACAACGACTCATAAAGCATATCACCATCAAAAATATCATTGTCACAAACCAAGTTCAAACACTTAGGATCAATCCCCATAGACTCAAGCTCATCATCACAAGAATGCACATCAATGGAGTCACATACAAGGGTAGCTAATGCCTCACTAATGCAATGATCCTCAATGAAAGTGAATAAATCAGTATCAAGCACACATTCAATCACAACAGATTCAATTTCACTCTCAACAAGATCATGCTCAATCACATCACAAGCATCATGGCATTCACTAAACTCAATCTTATCTTCACATAAAGGCATGGACAATGGTGTGGACAATGGTTCATCATCTAGCATGTTTTCATCAATTTCTACATCATCACACACATAATCATCTTGTTCCTCATGCTCACAAGGTGGGGCTAGAGCTAAGAAATTGCTAAGTAGTCCAAGGCATGGTCAGTTATAATAGTCATCATCCTCATCATACACAACAGAATTAACATACATTTCAGGACTCAAAGACGATGAATGACCTTTTTCAACATTCGAATCAACCAATTGTGCAAGATAAGTTTCTACCCTAGGTTTAAGCACGTGCTTAAATTCATGCATGCATTTATTCACCCTATCTTGTAAACCAACTATTTCAGCACCAATTTTATCTAGTCTACAAGATTCGGAAGCATGAGACGGAGATTCACAATGCACACACAAATGACGAAACTCAACATCATCACATGGAGAAAGATCATAACATTTCTCATAGTGCAATTGAGCATGAAGAGCACACAGATTGCCAAAACAAGAACCCAATGAATAAAAAGTCTCCCCAAATTGACGAGTATCCGTGTACAACCAATCAAATAATTCCCAAGCCCGATACTCATTTTCAACATTGAAATCAAAGTAATTCAGAAGAGAACGGGTCTCGAAATTCAATCCCTCATTAGTAACAACTAACACTTCCCAATTAGAATAAATATAACCATGAGGGGCCCAATAAGCAAGATAATCATTTAATCTATCACGATAATCACAAAATAATTCTTGCTCATTTTGAGGGAAGCTAAAACATGCCATCTTTTTTTCTATTTTTTTCGTTTTTTTTCGATATTCAAGTTTTTGTGCTACATTTTTCTAGCATAATTAAGAAAGCACTTAAACTACTTACACACAAACCAATCACCTAATCTACCAAATAATGCCATCCTCAGCAACGGCGCCATTGTTCGGTTGTAATTTTTGTGGTTTTAAGTTAAGGTTGTCGGTCTCAGGGATGGGTGTTAGGCTTGATTAAGGTAATTGGTTTGTATAAAGGGGTTTTTCTCAATGCGGAAAGCAATAAATTATGTAAATAAAGCAATAAACTAACCTAGACATGATAATAATTAAGAAAGCAATAAAAGATGAAAGCAATTAAAAACATGAAATTAAGAAAGCAATAAAACTACAACTAATTAATGAAATTAGGAACAAGAGATTATACATTTGATGATCTAAACTTCAATTGAATCATTCACCTTAAACTTTCTCCCGAACAAATAAGAAAGCGTGAATTGGATTACTAAGAATCCCCAAATCCCCACTTGAGAGTGGAATTTGTGACCCTTAGCCCTCCTCCTCACTAAAAGTTGGATTGGATGTTTTGTGGCTAATCTAATAAAGATTAATGGAACCCTAAACAGAGATCAAGACCAAACTAACAACACCTAAAACAACAATCTGAACTAACAGAGACACTAATTCTATCCCTAATAATCTAACCTAATTTACTAGCAACCAACACTTAACTTGAACCAAAATAAAAGAATCATAATAAACCTAAGCCTAATCAACCCACCCTAACTAAGCCTAATACTGCTACTGGACCGACACAAATGAAGAGAGAAAGAAGAAAAGAAAGGGAATCAAATCCCAACTCCTGCTATCCATTGACCGAACAGAGGAAGAAGGAAACAGAAGCAAAAACAGGGGCATGAAATCGAGTAGAATAACTCACAAAATCGAACCAAAAGCAACCAAAATCTCATAATATCAAGAATAGAACCACATCAACATTACCAATTCAACATTACATCAAAAACTGAACAAATCATCAGCAAAACCAAAATCCCAGAATCGATTGAAAAGGAAAGCAAAAAGAGATTCAAAACAGAGTTCAAAGCTTGAAATAAAACATGAATAAACCTAAAATCTAATAAATTAAACCCTAACCCTAAATTAGAGGCCGAAACCTCCTTGTAAAGCTGTTTTAATCGGCTTCTCTTCTTCCCCTTTTATAGTCGAACTCGGGACCTCTCCTTCAAATCTCAGCCATCAATTCTTCATAAACCTGGACGAAGCAAATGAATTTGGTGGTTAGATGGTGTATGCGTCGATGCTTCGTACTTCTTCTGTTAGATATCAACCGAATCTGCAAAAACGAGACAAAGAGTGAGTGACTGAAAAATTCGCGAGAAAATGAGAAAGTGAAGAGAAGAAGAGATGGAGATGAGATAAGAGAGAAGGAGATGGAGGATAGATTGAGATGGTGAGGTGTGTGGTTGTGGGAGCTTCGGTGGTTGTGCAGAAAAGAAAAGAGGAACAAAGAGGGAATAAGGGAGAAAAGGAGACGAAGGAGGAAGAAAGAGGAAAGGGGGAAGTGAAATGGGAAAAATAAAATTAGGGTTTTGGGGGAGTTTTAATCGGCTGAAAGGGAGAGTAGGGATGGCAACGGGGCGGATCGGGGATGGGGGAGTATACCCCCGTCCCCATCCCCGCTCCCAAAACTCATCCCCATCCCCGTCCCCATCTCCGCTTCGAGGAATGATTCTTGCCCCATCCCCATCCCCGCGGATTCCCCATCCCCAACAGGGATCCGACGGGGATTTTTTAAAACTATCGTAAATTTAGCTAAATTTTAATCGGATCCGGTTTTTAATCGAACCCGGTTTTTAACATGTTCAAAATACAACGTATTTAACTTGCTCAAGTAATAATACATCAAAATCAAACAATAATACATCAACAAGTGAGAATAAATTGGAAAATTACTACTTTGTCCTTCCCATTAATATATAGGGAAATTGGAATCTAATAAACCAACCTTTGAGGGTCCTTTGAAATAACGAACCAACCTTGAAAACTAATTTACAACGAACCAACCTTGTCATGTTATTTTTTCTAGTGAACTGCCACCGAGTTTGACTCGTCGAAAAGCTGACTTGACAGTGGCGGATGATGACTTGGATTATTTTAGAGCCAAAAAAAAGAAAAACAGGTTAAAGCATGTGCTATTTTATTTCTTTTGTCAAATCATTATTACCCTTTATTTTTTGCACTGTCCCCTGATTCACTTTCTTATTCCTTCATTTCCCTTTTCTCTCTCTTCCTCTCCCTCTCCCTCTGTCTCTTTCATCCCTCACCTCTTTCTCATATACTCAGGCCTCTGATTCCTTTTCTTCTCAGACAAACCCCACATCCCCAACTCACCAGTTAACACATACCTCCTAACCCTCGATTTCATCTCTTCCTTATCTCTTTCTCACGATTTCTTGGTCTCTCACTCACTCCTTTCTCTTTCTTCATGATATGTCGGTCGCAAATCAAAGAGAAAGTACAGATGCATCAGAGAAGTTGAACGAGTACCGCCACTATTGCATACCCAACACCGAATTGACCTCAGATTGTCAAAACCATCTCCATCGTTGAAGCTTTGAAGATTGGATAGTTGGGATTCGTGGCTGAGGAGTAGATCGAGTATAAAAGAGAATAGGAAGACCGATTTTGGGGGCCATGGTTGGTTTTGAGAAGGGACATCCAAGCCTCCATCCAATTTCTAGGGTTAGTTTTTAGTAGTTTAGGATTAGGGTTTTTATTCTTGTTTTAATCCATGTTTGGATGAGATTTTTTAGGATTAGATTTTAGGATTTTAATTTCTGAATTTCGGTTGCTTTAATTTTGTAGTTAGGTCAAAATTTCCAGATTTCGTTTCTAAGCTTAATGTTCATCCGTTTTGGGTTTTTATGATAGTCACTTGGGCAAATTCGAGTTAAAGAAATTGCTTGGAATAAGTTGTGCAACTGTATGCTAGTATCACATTTGCTGAGGTAATTCTCAGTGTAGATGTTTTGGTATGACATTGAATTCAACTAGATGTGGGGGATGTGCTACTCAATGTCAATGATGATTCTTGTTTGAAATTGTTTCCTTTTAATTTCTTGCTGAAAATCTCTTTTGGGTGCTTCTGTATTTGGTGGTTTAGTTCATTTTGTGCTTGAAATGCTTAATTTGTGATGGAGGCAATATGACGAGGTGTGGGTTGCATTGGGTGCTTCTGTATTTGGTGGTTTAGTTCATTTTGTTCACCTCTCCCTCAAAATTCTATCTCTATTTTTGGATTATTTAATGATCGAATTTTGATTCCTCTACAATGGAGGTGAGGTGGAGGTTGTGGCGGTGGAGATGACGGCAGTGGAGGTGGTAGTGGCAGGGTGATGGTGGTTGAGAGAGAGGGTGAGAGATTAGGGGGGGAAGGGGATGGGTCGGGGCTGGGGGGATGAGAGAGATAGAGAGAGAGAGAGAGAGAGAGAGAGAGAGAGAGAGGGAGAGAGAGGGGGGTTGGGGTGGAAAAATAAAGGAGAATAGTGACGCCTGTGATGGAAGCTGAAGTTAATAGAGAAGGAGAGAGGAGAGTGAGGTGTACAGTGTAAAAATAAAGGAGAATAGTGACTTGGCTGAAGAAAAAACTAAGCACATGCTTTAGCCTTTTTTTTTTTTTTTGCTTTAAAATAATCCAAGTCATCATCCGCCACCGCCAAGTCAGTTTTTCGACGAGTCAGACTCGGTGGCGGTTCGCTAAAAAAATAACATGACAAGGTTGGTTCGTTGTAAATTAGTTTTCAAGGTTGGTTCGTTATTTCAAAGGACCCTCAAAGGTTGGTTTATTAGATTCCAATTTCCCTAATATATATATTAAATTAGAATAAAGGTTATTTGGTCATTTTAGCATTTTCGGAGATGGGGATTCGGGGATGGGGACGGGGAATTCACCCCGGCGGGGAAAATGGGGACGGGGATGGGGAAAATTTTGTCCCCATCCCCGCCCCGTCCCCGAGCGGATTTTGGAAAATCGTCCCCGTCCCCATCCCCATCACCAATGGGGGCGGGGATTTTTCCCCAGAGCGGGGCGGGGCCCCGACGGGTTCGGCGATTCCCCGCCCCATTGACATCCCTAAAGGAGAGGGGGAATTGGGTGGGCCTGCCTGGGTAGGCGGGTTCTTTGGGTTGAGAGGAGAGTCATTTGGTTTTGAAGGTGGGCCGAATAGTAGGGGGAAAATGGGATTAGGAAATTTGGGCTGAATTGGGAAAGGATTAGAATTATTTATTTATTTCTAATATTTACAACTTTAATTCATATTAATAATATTAATAACAAAAATAATAAAATGCTATAAAATCTAATAAAAGAGTAAAAACATAATAAAACTACTAAAATAATTATTAAAGACTAGCAAAAATACCCTATAAAAGAGAAGAAATCGGCTCGGAATGAGACCGAACAGGTAATGCCCCCAACACGGATTCGAGCCTTGGGTGCCGATTCAAGTGTCCTACAACGGGGTGGATGACAATTTGAGAGCCAACATCTTAGCGGTAGCGGGAGGAAACATTATGAGCAAGACCGTGGACGAGGATCATGAACTCATCAAGCAGATGTCGTTGAATAGCTACCAATGGTCAAAGCCTCGTTCCGCACGAACATGAGGTGAGTATGAGGTAGATGTTATCACCCTTTATCCGCCAAATTAGATGCTATTACTGAGAAAGTGGAGAAATTGAATGTGAATGCTACCCCTCCCCCTCAAATTCAATGTGCATCTTGTTATTCATTTGAGCATGAAACCTTGTTTTGTCCTAGTGGTGAGGCTAAAGGAGACTTGATCCAACAAGCCAACTATGTTGGTAATCCTAACTAAAGGCCTCCCTTTGACCTATTCTCCAATCTTTATCACCCTAGTTTGAGATTTCACCCTAACTTCTCTTACCAGAATAATAATCAACAAGGACAACCCCGAGGAAAAGAGCCCCTGCCCCCGGTTTCCAAAGACCTCCCTAAGGCCAATCCCAATCCCAAAAGCCTACCCTAGAGGCCATGGTAAGATGAGGTTATCAAAACCTTGGCTACTAGAGTCGACTTTTTGACCTCTCAAAACCAAATGTTTGAGACTCAATTAGCCAACCAAGCTAGCACCTCTACCCCTCCTTCGGGATCACTTCCTTGAAAGCCCCACCCTAATCTTAAAGCTCAATGCAATACCATCATTTTGAGGAGTGAGATACAATATGAGGGACCAAGCATGCCAAATGTTAAGCATTGGAGGGGGGTTGAGGATGAGAGTGAAAATCCTAGTGAAAAGGTGGATGAGATTGAGAGAGTGAAAGACCATGAGAGTAAGCCTTCTAAGGAGGAAACTGAAGCCCGACCTTCATCACCACCTCGTGTTTACACACCACCACTTCCCTTTCCTCAAAAGTTTGCTAAGGCTGAGGTAGATGTTAAATTCAGCAAGTTCTTAAATATTTAAAGCAATTGAATGTGAATGTGCCGTTTCTTGATGCTTTATCTCAAATGCCTTTGTATGCAAAATTTTTAAAAGATATCCTTTCTAAAAAGAGGAAAATTGATGAGATTGAGGAAGTTGCTTTGACTGAAGAGTGTAGTTTCGTGGTTCTTAACAATCTTACTCCTAAGCCAAAGGACCGAGAAGCTTTAATATTCCATGTGGCCTAGGTAGCTTGACTGTTGACTGAGCTTTTGTGTGATGTGGGTTCGAGTGTAAGCTTAACAAGCTTAATATGAGATAGCCACCCATCTGCTGCTGGATTGTCCAATGACGGCAGAGGTATAGGAAAAAAGCTCCCTGTGGATAAACACAATAGAGAGACAACTGAGGGAGTTTGGAGAATGGAGTCATGAGGTATTTGCAAAGGTTGATGATGAGGTAAGAGGACTGCTCATACACACGATGTGGCAAATCTGGCACTTGCGGAATAAGTGGGTTTTTGATAGGAGAAGATGGCCAATTAAGCTCACAATAAGGAAGATAGGAGATGGGTGGAATGAAATTCGAGGAAGAAGTCACAAAGAGGAAAACAAGCAGGCGAGAACAGGAGAAGGGGAAAAGTGGATGGCACTAATGGAGGATTTCATTAAGGTGAATGTGGACGCAACTCTGAATGTCCTGAAACAGAGAGGAATGGGGGCATTGTTGAGAAATAGTGAAGGCAGGTGTGTGGCAATAGCCTGCACAAGAGTAAAGGTTGATTGGGAAGTGGAAGTAACTAAGGCGGTTGCAGCACGCTTCGAAATGCAGATTGCAGGCTCTTTGGGGATCCAGAAGGTCATGATAGAGATGGACTCCAAGACAGTGATTCGATACCTGAGAAAGAAGAAGATAAAGAAGGGATACACATGGGTTTTTGTGAAAGACTGTTTGAAAATGGGGGAAAATTTCGATGTTGTTTCTTTTTCTTTTGTTCGAAGACAGCAAAATAAAGTAGCATATGAAATTGCTAAGATTTGAATAGGTTGGTGTGGGTGGATGGAGGGAGGCTCAAAACCTGTCTTAAACACGGTCCGGGCCGAACTCCCCAATTGTTGAATGAGAAGGTGTTTGTTGTTTTTCAAAAAAAAAAAAAAGTAGATATGAGTGAACAATTATGTTATTGAGAGTGAATAATCACCATATTTGGAGCATCTGCTCCATGAGCATGTAATAAATTGCAATGAAATACACAGGACTAGCAAAATATCAACATATATTAAATATATATGGAGTTTGTGCTCAAGGTTATATACATTGAACAGTTACACAATTGGGAGTGAACAATCTAATATATGTAAATAGGGAAATTGGATTCTAATAATACGAACTTTTGGCCATATAAGACTTAATAATACGAACTTTCGATTTGGTTCTGAATAATATGAACTTTGACCCCCTGTTGCCCCCAGTAACACGCCACCGAGTTACCATTTTCTTGACTCGTCAGGGAAATGAGCTGGCGGTAGCTGCACGTTTTCTTTGATGTTTGACCATGCCACGTCACCCATTGACTTAAAAAATTGCCACGTCAGCACCCTCTCTCTCTTTTCTCTCCTCTCTCTCTCTCTCTCTCTCTCTCTCTCTCTCTTTCATCTCCATTTCCGCTTACTCATTTCCTCCTTTCAGATTTGTTCCTCTAAAATTATGACATTTTCAGCCGTAGATCAAGCTTCGATGTCTTAATTCTTCAATAAGGGTTTTTGGATTCAGTGTGAGCACAAAATCATGCGGGTTTCCTCGGCGGATCAGTCGGCCATGGCTACCGGGTCGGGTTTCCGCGATGCTGAATCGTTGTTTCGTGCGAAACCCGTTTCTAATATCCGATCAATCGAGTCGAACACCAGGAAGTAGATCGAGGACAAGAAGGAGGAGCTTCGCCAGTTGATTGGGAATCGATATAGGGATTTGATTGATTTTGCGGATTCAATCCTATCGATGAAGGCTTCATGTGAGTCGATTTCTGCTAACATTGGTTCAATTTCTGAACGATTGTTTCTCTGTCTTCTGGTGGCACGAATTTTACTCAATCTTTGAATGCGAAGAACCCTAACCTTAATCGGATCAAGGTGTATGGCATTGCGAGTAGGGTTAAGTATTTGGTTGATACGCCTGAGACTATTTGGGGGTGTTTGGATGAATTCATGTTCTTAGAGTCTGCAGCTAGGTATGTTAGGGCGAAATTGGTTTATCAGAGTTTGAATTCAGTGGGGGATGATGGGGGAATGATATTATCAAAGAATTTTCCTCTGTTAAAGCATCAATGGCAGATTGTGGAGAGTTTTCACTGTCAGATTTCGCAGAGGAGTAGGGAGAGATTGTTAGTGGTGGATAAGATTTTTTTTTTGGGATGAATCTTGTGCTTTGATTCGTCATTCTGGGTTTGGTATGGAGAGAAGAGGAGGAGAAGCCATGACCATGGTCGTGGCTGTCTGGTGGATCGAAGAAGAGGATGGGAAGAGACAGAGAGAGAGAGAGAGTAGAGAAAAGGAGAGAGGGTGCTGACGTGGCGACTTTTTTAAGTCAATGGGTGATGTGGCATGGTCAAACATCAAAGAAAACGTGCTGCCACCGCTAGCTCATTTCCCTGACGAGTCAAGAAAAGGGTAATTCGGTGGTGTGTTACTGGGGTCAACAGGGGGTCAAAGTTCATATTATTCAGAACCAAATCGAAAGTTCGTATTATTAAGTCTTATATAGCCAAATGTTCGTATTATTAGAATCCAATTTCCCATGTAAATATGTAACAATGTAAGTGAATGATGACACTATTTAAAACACGTATTCATGAAGTATGTAATAAATTGCATCAAAAATACAAAGTTGGAAATAATGTTGGCAACAATTAAGGTCCGACCAAATTCGGGCCGGTCAAATTCGATCAATGTCAAAACTCGGAAGAGAAATTAATATCCGAATTTGAATTATTTTCGGGTATTACTAGGTGAGACAATTTGGACAAAACTAAGTTTAAGTCATAATCAGGTTCAAACACTAGAATAAAAAAAATATTTGTCCAATATTTGGTCAATTCATTCCATAAAAAAAAAATCAAATTCTTCTGAATCCAACAAGTTCGGGTATTCGGTTTGGACAAAAGTTTGCTAAGTGCTAGTTGGAAAGGATGAAGCACATTAATGCCCTCCCTACAATGACATGTTTAACGTTCCTTGCGATCGTGATTCGTGACAAAATACAATTAACAATTGTTTTCTTTTCACAAAATAAATGGAATGGAAAACTGCCTGAAAACTTGGAAAAGAAAGGTGCCTTCAAATTCTTCATTTTGACGGTAGAGTTTAGACCTTCTAGATCCAATTTCAGTGAGGAAAACACCCCCCCAATAAACAATTGCATCTGTGCAACCCTCTTTTGCTCCTCCTTACGTTTTTCTTCTTCTTCTTCTTCTTCTTCTTCTTCTTCCCGATCTCAGCTTTTGTTGTCTCTGCCATTTTCTCTCTTCGGGAGATCAGCACTGATCACGGCTTTAACTCTGACGACGAGTTTCAGAATTCTGGTTGACATTCGGTTCGTTTTCATGCGGTAAAATGATCTTTGTTATTCTTCATTCATTAATTCCAGTAGAATCGAATTTTGTAGTTTTGTTTACTTGTTTGCATGAATTAGGTCAACAATGTGGGTGTTTACTAGAGAAACTTTTTTCCCCCTTTTGGTATTGGCATTTGTAATTGAATTGCCAGTTTAATAGGAGAATGTCTTGCGATTTTGGTTGATTGCATGATTTTGATGGACAAAGAGGGTGTTTAATTTGTGGTTAAGTACTTAATTGAATTGTTGTTATGCAGGGTGTGGGAGGGTGGCATAAATTGCATTTGAGCTGAGCATATTATATTAATCTCTATGTTGGGGGCAACTGTGAATGCGTATAGTCCCCATCTCCGGAAATCTGGCAGTCGAACTGTTGTGGGTGAACTTGGTAGGCTTTCCTGTTTTCTTTTTTGGTTATGTAGTTTCTAAGCTTCTCCTTCCATATCGCGGTTGCATATGATATTAAGAAATGGGTTTGGAAGTAGCTGTGATATGAACAAGATGGATGCCAATTTAAATGTTTGGAGTGAAGTTGAAGGAAATCTACCAGCTTTCATATTTTAAAGGCGAAAGGAGACTAGTTGCATGCTTGCATCTGTCGCAAACGGTGCTAACAAGCATAACATATCCGCATTGTTCATGTTTTTATTGTACTGCTGAGGTAGTTAAAGCCTAAATGCCACTGCTTGGCATCCTCCATTGACATATGCATATGGGTTTCATCTGTTGAAGTATTTATTTAGGTGGTGGCTAGATTGAAGTTAGTGACTTTAGGAAACCTACAGATAGACATGCATCATGATGGCCTAAATAGAAAGCAAGGCCATTCAAGTGGAAGTGAGGGAGTATCCCTTCTTTCCCTCTTGTCTTAACCTTTAAAAGGAGAATAGAAAGAAAAAAACAAAACACTCAGATTGATTAAGACGTGTCTAATGCTGCACTTGATGTGTTTGCTTAGGTGAAAGCATTGACGAGGCTCTTCCACTTTCACATGGGAATAATGAGATGAAAGCTGCAACTCTCCCGCTAACTAGCACATTTGTGATGCCGTCGCCTACTTTCTTGTGGAGATTTAAGGTGATTTCCATTTTGTGGATAATATATCATCTCCCTTGGTTCATATTTTTCCTTTTGGAACATCCAAATAGAGTGATACATCCTCTTTTGTTAGTCTCTTGTTCTTCACTTCCATCCATCTGTATGCTCACATGTTGTGTAAAATATTGTATATTAGTTATCCTCTTTCCCTGAGGGTTTATCGAAGGGAAAGCTTTGATATTTAAAGTTTTGGGCTCTATTTTTTGAGAATTTTGTGTAGTTGTTGTCATGCTGTGATGTGTGGTGCAAATTTGTCTTTTGGATTTTGTAGATAATATCTGCGGGAAAGCTTGAGGATGTGTCCCCCCCTACCTTTTTCATATTTGAATATATTTTTGAGTTTACTTATTTACGAGAAAAGTTGCCACCTTCCATTTACATTGTTTCTTTTATACTCTTCTGTCTGCTATGTATTCTTCTGCAGTATATATTCTCCTGCAGTATAACTCTGTCTTCAAGGTGTGTCAAAAGACTTCAGTAGTATTTTCCTTATGATGGTGTATCTGGCAATTTATTTCTTGCCACAGCAAAAAAACAGATTGCCTTTACACCTGTTCCACTGTTTTCCTACAATTGCCCTTTTGCATATACAAGCTAAGCTTAACATCCCATGACTTAGGTATGTTAATATGCTACCTTATGCATGTTTTTTCCCATTCAATTGTGGAGAAACCACAGTAAAAAATGAGAGATTGTGGTCCTCACTATGATTCTTGCGTAGCATGCATCTTAGGTCACTGAGTGGGGTCCTATCTGATCTATAATCTTTCCTTGGTATAAAGCCTCTGACATAAACAATAAAGTCCCAAATCGGGATTCTAGCATAGCACACATCTTAAAATGAATCTTTGCCTTGTGCCATGGGACATTATAAAGTCCTGCGTTGGATGAGGAAAGGAGGGGGAGGGGGGTGTTCTGGGTTAACAAACGTGGGGGCTGCTCACCCTATTAAGACGTCTTTTTGGGAGAGGGTAATGGCCTCGTGACTAGTGCTACATGAGATGAGGGCATCACAAGATTGGGTGGGGGGAATGTCAAAGAAAGTCCCACATTGGTTGAGGAAAAGGACGGTCTTGGTTTTATAAATGTGGGCGTTGCAGATCCTGTTAAGGCCTCCTTTTCAGGGCAGGGAAATGGCCCTGTGACACTAGTCACAGATAGTGAGGCTCATATGATTGTGCCCTGCTGCCATTTTGACCCTCTGAGTTTGCTTAGATGAGGTTGTTTAGTTTTATAGACATTGCCTTGTTTCTCCACTACCCCCTGTATTTTCTTCCTACTATTGAAGAGTTTCTGCGTGACCCAAGACGTTTACCCTAGCTGTTTTGCATCCTCAAACCTCCCTTTTGGAGATAGTATGCATGGACCTGTTTAACCCATAAGTGATATTTCATGTTGTGCACAGCCAAACCAGCGTGTCATAGCAGCCTGATTGCTCAGCTTTTCCCATGATATGGGGGCTCATATACAAACTTGACTCTTTCCACTCCAAAGATTACCTATGCTTTTCATCAATGATTTTGAGTATGACACTATGGCCTTTGGGAAGGTAAACAACTGCCTCAAAAAATTTGCTTAGAAATAATCACTGATTGTAGAGGTTTTAGTCTACCAAAGAACAATTTAGTCGGACAGCTCATACTTGCGTGATGCGTGATTATATCAAGTAAAGGGGTCCCTTGTGAAATGTGTAGCTTCTTAGTTGATAAAAGAACACCACAATATCTCAGTGGTTGCAAAACGTTTCTTACTTGGAATGTATTCAGGGTGAGCTGCCGAGTCTCAAGATTCATACTTCCAAGAAAAGGTAGACTATTTTCTTGGTCACTGACAGTACCAACTATCGACCTATTTTCCACCAACAGTACACTACCGATTTGATATGGTTTTGACTCATGAAAAGATGATGTTGCTCCATAATACGTGACGTGGAAGGTTAAGCTTGTATAGACAATGTTGACGTGGACACTAATTTGGCTTCCACATCACACATTATGGGGCCATGTCATCTTTCTGATAAGTTAAAACCATAACAACTCAGTGATGTACTGTTAGTGGAAAATAGGTCGATAGTTGGTACTGTCAATGACCAAGAAAATAGTCTGTATTATTAATATCTAATACCTCCAAAGTTGATATTATTGACGTCCAAAAATCCAAAGCTATAACTTAACTTTAGCATTTCCTGCTGTATGCTTTATGGCATTCTTAAGTTCAGTTAGGAATTTGTTTCCTTTGTGTTTTGTTCTTTGTCTGTTATGGTATGTAATTTTTATTTGCTGTGAATGTTTGTTCCTTAGTGTTACTCTCTTTCATTCTGTCTCTCCTTTGATTTATTTACTTATCTTTATAGGTTTGCAAAACATTCTATTTCAAAATTGAAAAATTACATTTTTTTTTGGTGTGGGTCTCTTGGTGTCTGCCTCTATTTTACTCCGAGAGTAAGGATAGCTATAGTTGGATGATTTCTTCTGACCTTGATCAATACTCATTTATTTTATTCGTTTATATAATTTAAATTTGTAGTTCATGGGGGGAAGGGCGGAAGGTTGCCCACATCTATAGAGCCCCTAGACCGCGCTAAAACATGTTTCCCCTGGGAGTTTGTTGTTGGTGGTGGTGGTACTGAATTTATGATGTTCATTTCAAATATTCTTCTGCTCTGTCCATATTATCTATGCTTCTGCTTTCCTCTTCATATCTGCAACATCCTGATTATTTTGGGTTGTTAGGTGCTGTTGTTTCTCATATGGGTCGTCTGCTGTTGCAAGGTCAGTTTCTTCCTAAGTGCGTTCATTCTCATATTTTTGCCTTTATATGTTCGGATTCTTATTTTATTTATTTATTTCTTTCTTTCTTTCTTTCTTTCTTTCTTTCTTTCTTTCTTTCTTTCTATTTTTCTTTATCTTTGTCTTGTTTTCTTAGGGAGGGGGTGGAGGTTCATGTTATAACCATGTATCTGCTGTGGTGTTGACATTTAATTCCTATTGACAGATTGGATGGGATTCAGTTATGAGAATGAACGCAGATCTGAGAGACTTGTTTTTATATGAGGCATTTTTGTACTATAATCCCCTTCTCCTAGTGGTTAGTATACCCAACATTGTATTCTTTGGATGGTGTTTTCATGGATAAATCTCTTAATGGATTTTAACCTGTCATCTGTGGACTGACATTGTCACATCCTTACATTGCAGACTTTGATGGTTTGGCTTTGGGGAATAAATTTATGGGTCTTTTCTCGGTCTAATGTCAACTATGCGAAAATATTTGACCTTGATCAGAATCACTTGACCCATTGGGAAATATGGAAGGTAAAAAATCATTCCATTTCTTCCTATTTAAAACCAGATCATCTCTCTCTCTCTCTCTCTCTCTCTCTCTTCCCTTTCTTTGTTTTCATGATATTCCGTTGTTAGAGGAAGATTCTGTTGTTTGTTACCATTTTTTTTGTCTTATTCTGGTACCTCATGTTATGTAACTTACAGTTAATGCTTACATAGAGGAGGCATTCTGGTTTTAGAGACTTCATTGTGCTATGCTTTGAGCTGGCTCTTTATTTCAAATATAAGTAGAGGAATAAGAATTGGTTAGGTTTTCTGAAGTTCAGTAAGGAACATAATGAAGGTAACACTAATGATTATGGTAATAACTATGGAGGCATAGGGTTGACCTCTTGTGGATTTTGTACAGCAAGCCATTTCTGTCATTGCATGGAGGAGTCAATTTTGGAATTCGACTTCAAAATTATAATCTAAGAGGTTCTAATCATGTTAGTAAGTTGATGCCAAAATAAATAAATATGTTAGTAACTTAATGAATAAATGAAATTTATTTATTCACTGTCTAAATAAATAAATATGTTAGTAACTTAATGAATAAATATGTTTGCCTGCAGTTTCCTGTCTCTGTTCTGCAGGCTGCCTGTGTGTTGTGATGTTGTATTAAGGTCATTATTCATGAGCTTAAAATATTTATGTATAATAAAAAATTAAATTAAATTAAACGAAAAATATTCTGTTAAAGTGAACTACTTTATACAGCATTTATCCTGATGACTGTTCTTGCAAGATGTATATTCTGTTGATTTATGCTTGTTTACATTTCTTTATCGGGATATATTTGGTCCTGTTGTTGCAGGGTAGCTATTCACAATTTTATTTTATTTGTTTATTTATTTATTTTTTGGTTGCAGTTTGCTACGTGGATGACCATCATAGTACCAACCAGCATGACAGCATATATTTATCTATATTCTGATGGAGAAGTATCATTGGCAGCATCACAACCTGTGTAATAGATGTCTCTTTTATTATTATTTTTTGTTAATCTTTTACTGCAGTAGATTCCAGTATTCCTTTAAATGGTTAATATCTTCAACATTCATATCTAATCATATGCTTGCAACCTTTATTTTATTTTTTATTTATTATTAACCATTTGCTGTGTATTCCTTTATTACTTGAAAAGTTCTTTATGTCTAATGCTCATACCTGGCCAGGATTTTATTACTTTTTCCGATGTCATCTTTTACTGACCTTCTCTTAAGTATCAGCTCACACAAGTGGTATTCTGTTGGTAAACTAAAGTTTGGTCAAGCCATGGGCGTAAATTCATTGGCCTATTGAGTTACAGAACACCGCTCTACTTTTCTATTCCACTGAATGTACCTTTTATTTTATTTTATGGACGAGGATTTCTCCCATTTCTAATCATTCAAGAAGCTAAGAATTTCCTCTAGGGATGGGTTGACAGAAAATCCACAAGATCTTAGATGTGCTGAAATTAAGTTGTTTCACTCCTTTAAGTTATGAATGATAGATTAAAATTACCCTGATGTTTATAAACAACTAGGCTTTTGATTCCATGGAAACCCACATAAAAAATTGTAGAAAATTCCATTGATGGATTAACATTTTGTAAAGAATTGAGATTAGAGTTATCTAGTTTTCAAAATAGTATTTTGCTGAAAATTTGTTTTGTTAACCTGGCTTTTGAGGATATAGAACCAGCTATCGCATTGTGCTCTTTTGGGGGCCTCATAAACAAAACTTTCTGCATTCCTTCTTGAGAGTGTAGACTGCTTCTCATTCATCTAGGAATGCAGATAGCAACACAGGCCGAAGAGTGAAGCATTGCCTCTGAGTGACAAGAACCATCTTTTAAACCTACAGTCGGTGTCCTTATCTCTTAAATATGGCCACCAATGTCCTCATGTGTCAATTTTGTATGTGTTTTGCAACTGAGACATCTATTGTGTGATTAATGGATTCATTATGAGGGATGTCGGTTGAAGATGTGGAAGCTGAGCTTATCACCAACTATGGGCCTGTATATTACTGTTTTTTTGGAACATTTTCCTCTTTTGTTAATCCACCGTCATGATTTCATTAAATTAAATGCCGAATACAACTACTACGAAGATCTGTAATTACTGTTTTTAGGCTTCCTTCTGAGAAAAATTATTATCCAAATCACTAATATACTTTGAAAGCATGGCAATCTTGTCATGAGCTTGATGAACTGCTTCTTTTTGATAATGAAGGTCCTGACAGTATTTAATAGCTCAAATAGAACATCCATTGTCTTGTATCATGCCAGTGTATCATGACAGTACAAGGAAAGCTATTACAAATGAGATAGTTTGAATGAAAAGCCATCTATAACCGACTTAAACATAGTAGATGAAGAATCGGGCCTTCCGAATGTTCAGTGGTAGCCTAGCTCTCATCAAACACAAAGAGGGTAGGGATATGTGCCCTCCACCCACCCTGCAGCATGGAATCTTATGTGTGCACAATGGCATTAAGTGTTAGAATCATCATATGTTCTTTGCATTCAATTGTATGGCATCTTGACTACTTTTTTCATCAATTTACTGATGTTTGTTTTCATGTCCTTGCAGGTTATTTTGTATATTGCTGCAATTATGCTTCTGATATTCCCTTTTGATATTTTCTACTTATCATCGCGATATTACTTGTTAAAAACACTTTGGAGGATAGTTCTTCCCCTTCAGGCAAGTAAGCTATTCTAAAGTGCATGGAATTGAACTAATTGATGTTGACATGTTGTGTCCCTATTTATTGTCCACCTAACTACCTAAGAGATCTTGGGTTGCAGGGCATCTTTGATTGTTGCCCAAATAAATAAATAAATAAATAAATAAAAAGAGTACTAGTGTGTGTTAGTTGATTCTCCATTGAAAATTGATTTGTTTTTAGAATGTGCTTTTATTGTGGTCAACAGTTTAGGAATTAATGAAAAAAATTCTATGGATGGGAGTACTAAAAGAACATGTGTTGGTAGCCTTTCATATTTAAATGATTGCACACACTTGTAATGGACGATGAACATACTTATTTTCAATTCAGAAGCCCCAGCAAACCAAACCAAACCACACCCACCCACAACACAAGCTCAACAACAAAATTGATTGTTGTCTGCACAAAACATGTAACTGTGGGCTGGAGGGGGAGGTTGAATTTTGCAGAGAGGAGAGTTTATAGTTTATGCCTTTGAACAAGAGGGGTTTGCACTTGGCCCCTGTCTCATAGATCTACTAAGAGCTGGGTTTCACTGGTTTAGGGTGAGAAATAAGAGGATTAAACTCAGCCATTATATAAAAATGAGTGCTTTATATTAAAGTGAACAGTCCCAAATCTTGAAGCCCAAATCATGCTATACCATAATCACCCATTAAAGGTGCCACCTTACCCCTCTAGCAATGAGTGATGAGTTATGGCTGGTGAATGTTTGCAACATTGTAGAGAAACAATGGCGATAAAGTCTGGGTGCATGTGAAAAGGGTCTATTAAAAAGCCTTCATTTTGTTTGTCCTATCCATCATGAATTACAGCAATCTAACAATATTATTGGAGAAGGGCTGCTGAATTCGGCATATCTGGATTGGTGCTTTGGATAATTGCATTTTGGGACACAAACTAACTTGAATTATGACTAAGTTTTACTGTTGGCACTTAGCAGCTGCACTGACACATGACTATGCTAGAGTAATCCAAAAATCAACAACTATGTCCTGATTTTCTAGGAGTTTTGGTTCCTTTATCATCTTTGTTCTTCCACTGGAAGGATCTTGCTAGGTCAGACATAGATCTGTTTCTGTGATGTACAATATGGGTGAGTGCTAGAATCCACATGAAATAATCAATACATATTACATGCACCTAGAGCTTGTGCTCCGAGTAGGTATGAATGAACAATTATGTTATTGAGAGTGAACAATAGCCAACAGGTAGGTATGAGTGAACAATTATGCTATTGAGAGTGAACAATGAGTAGGTATGAGTGAACGATTATGCTATTAAAAGTGAACAATGACCATATTTGGAGCACATGCTCCAGGAGCATGTAATAAATTGCATGAAACAATGGGGCTTTAGGTCACCCTTGAAGAGTCACGGCTGCACCGTTTGGTGTTTTCTGGTTATGTAACCATGAGAGTTGTTTATGTGCACCACACCTCCATGTGGATAGTTGTCTGGTATTCTTGACAGTAGTTGTTTGCCAACATGTAAAGGAATATGACTGGTAAGCCTTGCTGCCGAACTTGAGCATTTCTTGCCAGTAGATGCTATCTGCTATTTCTTAGTTCTATCTGTGTATTTGCATACATATTAAGACCATGTATTTATTATTTTACTCTCGGTTCATTTCGATGCAGGCAATAACATTTTCTGACTTCTTCTTGGCTGATATTTTGACATCCATGTCCAAGGTACTTTTTTCACTTTTTTTTCCCCTAATCAAATTTTCAGTGGCTATGTGATTTCTATTGTCAGGATCTTTTAAATTCCTATTTGTTGAAATAATGCCTTGAATCAATGATGCCTGTCTTAATTTTGATTTTATGGCATGCTCATTTATAGTTTACTCTTCTTTCTCTAGCAACATTCAATCAGTTGTGGTAACTTGGATAAGTATCTGGGCATTTGACATTCTTGTGCTGATGATTTTACTTATTTCTATCAGAATGCATAATTATGGCATCGTCTCACAAATTTAATATTCCTATGAAAATAACTTAAGACATTTTTGAGGATCAGCAGCTGTACTGGTCATTGCTCATTGGTTTGGTTGTATGTGATTTCTAGTGTAAATTACTTTCATATATGTTATATTTGTGTTGTAGTTTCTTATGATATGTTAATTTCACATAGGTATTCTCAGATTTGGAGCGTTCAGTATGCCGCATGGTCCATAGACAGGTCTCTCTCTCTCTCTCTCTCTCTCTCTCTCTCTCTCTCTCTCTCTCTCTAGATGTTGTAACAGGAGAATGCAAAACCAAATGGAAAGCCCCCAGCAGTTCAAGTGTCATAGGTCTTTTGCTTGTTAAAAATTTGCTCTAGTGACCCCTTATCATCAGCTCACGTCAGTGGTGGATCCAGGATTCAAAGCCAGTGGAGTAAAAATAATTTATACAAAAAAAAACAATTTATCGACACTGAAAAACTTAGAGGCCTTGTTCTTTAGAATGGTAAGCTAGGTTTATCTTATCCTTTCCTTACCCGAATCCCTAAAAAACACTCAAACCAGTGTCATTTTATTTCATTTTCCTTACCTCTCCATTCGAAACCAATTGACTTTATTGAACTTAATCTTACCACTCTAAATAACAAGGCTTTAAATATTAGTTTCCTTGCCACTTTCTTAAAAAAATATATCCGTTTAAATTTGGAGGACGACGAAAACGGTGGATGGGTGAGTGTATTCGTGTATCTTGTTTTGCTTAAAATGTTTAGACTGTTTTTTTTTCAATTTTTTGGTCTTCTGAGATAATAGGGATTTTGCTGGTGATGGTGATTTTTTTTTTTAGATCCAAAGTAACGGCAAAGATTCTATGAACCAAAATCGTAATAATATAAAGTTCAACAATGAAGACAAATTTTGAAAAAAAAAATTGAAAAGCAAAAATAAAACCTGCATATATGAAGATTTGAACTCACCATTTGCTAATAATATACATACCCCTTATACCACTAAACTAACTACCAATGACCTATGCACTAATACGGTTAACTATAGTATTCTTTTTAAAACCTGATTGTTTTTAAACAAAAATGCAACAACTACAGCTATGAGGATTCGAACTCACGCCTTGGGACAGCTATAAGCATGCGCGGATCGCTTGAGTAACCATCAATTATTGTTCTTCAGAGCAATTAATATATAGTTACACATTTATTTTTTCGCTCAAAACAGATTTTTTCCCCCAAAATTTCAGTGGAGTCAGTTGACTCCACTGAGTATATACTAGATCCGCCCCTGGCTCACATCTCATGATTTGATGTTCTGAACTTTTTTTTTTTCTTTTTCTTTTGGGTTCTTGAGAACTAATCGCTTAACTTTACAAAGTACTGAAGGCTTGGATTACCAAGTTATTTGGATAAAGTTATACACAAAAGGTGGACCTTCTAGTCATAAAACCAAAATAGAGAAATTAATGTTGTACCAAGACATGCAAAAGAAAGAATCTGTCTTGAGAAATCTACTAGATAAACGGATTTAAGATGATCCTAGGCTGTCTGGGCATAGATCCTCAGAAATGTCACTCAAGTATATAATTCCGATACATGCAAATGTACAATTGCCACGATGTGTCCAGAAGTCCGAAACTGATATTTTTCAATGGGTCTTCTGTTGAACTCTACGTATAAAAGCTTTTAGTTTTTCTTGTTCATTTTGATTCATGTTGAATGATCCTCTCATATGGTGATAGTGACTGGGGACGTAATCCTTATTCATGCAGGTTGCCACCATTGCTTGGTTTGAAGCTGATTCTGTATGTGGTAGTCACTCTGTCATGATTCCACTGGTTCTTGTTCTGCCTTACTTTTTTCGTCTCTTCCAATGCCTTCGGCAATATAAGGATACTGGAGAGAAGTCCAGCTTGTTGAATGGTGAGATGAACATACTTATTTTGAATTCAGAAGCTTCCCCCCCCCCCCCCCCCAACAAAAAAAAAAGAAAAGAAAAAGAAAAAAAAACCTACAAAATTAACAGTTCCCTGCAGCTTGCTACCTCTGTGCAATCTTATGTAAGCATAAGTTCTCCTGTTTTTAAAATCTGAGTCATCGTACAGGCTGATCTCTCTTGTGTTCATATTTCTTGTACCCCTGGCTGTAGTTATGCTATCATTGGTTTATCTTTCATGGCTGCTGAAAGCAGACGATCAGGCTTTTAGTGCCGTACTCTCTTTCACTGGGAATTGCTTTTTGAACCTTGGAGTTCAAAATCCACTGATTCGTATGATTCCCAGTGTGTTACTTACCTAATGTGTTAATTCAAACTTTTTAAAGTTTACCGTTTGACTATTGCTATCTGAGCAGCTGTATGATGATTACATTGTCTGATCACTTTAGTAAGTCGTATGTGCGACATCTGACCATATTTCCTTTATGATTATTATTGCAGCTTTGAAGTATTCAACTGCGGTTCCTGTCATTTTCCTTTCAGCGCTAAAATATCACGTGTTCCCTGACAAGTGGACAAGCACATATCGACCATTGTGGCTGATGTCGAGTGTTTTGAACTCCATGTATTCATTTTACTGGGATGTTACTCGAGATTGGGACTTGAGGTACATGCTAGCTAACAATCGTCCTCTTGTTCTCTGGGGTCACCTTGGAAGTTGTAACCCAATTTGGTCACTTATGATCTCCACTTGATATCTGAAAATCTTGATTGGGTTTGGCATCCTACTAATATGATGATTACTACCTTCAAAAAATATGAAGCTATGCTCCTTTTTGATACATTGGATAGCACATTCTCATATTATCGTCTTTTCTTGGTGCAGTTGTTTCACTAGGGTCTTCAAATTTGGGAAGCCTGATATATGTTCATATCTTTTCCACGGGCGAAAATGGGTAGCTTTTTCTCTCTTTTAGTTTGCAAAGTAGATTAATGTACCTTAAACATTCCTGCTCAGCTAGACAATCATGATCTGACAATCGAAACTTTAGGTGTACTGCTGGGTGATTGGGAGCAATCTAATCCTACGATGTACATGGACATACAAGCTTTCTGCCCATCTCCGGCATAACTACTTGACTGTGTTCACCATAACTGCCCTGGAAATTTTCCGGCGTTTCCAATGGATTTTCTTTCGGGTGGAAAATGAATGGAACAAGATGAGTTCCAAATCGTACGTTCAGATGTCAGAGGATGAGAACTCAAGTGACGAAGCTAAACTACTGATTTCTGGGAACCACGATGTATAACTGCACATCAGCAGTCATGTTTTGCAGTTGGAGCCAATAGCTGTATATCCATCCCACATTTTGCATACAGGCATATATTCATTCTTTAAAGATAATTTTGAGCATATGACCGAGCCCCCCCCCCCCCCCCCCACTTTCTTAAAATTCGTCTTTGGGGGGCCTTTATGCTTTATTGTAACAAAGGGATGACTACTTTGTATTATTGTTGCACCATAAATTTGATATGCAACAAATGTTATAGTACAATACACAGATGAAATTTCTCTTTAGTTTCTTCTCTTGTACAATTCATATTTCATACAACAATACACTACCAGCCTTCTTACCCTTCTCATTGATTGTGGGCTCCACCTGCTACTATGCTGTCTATGTAGGGCATATCTCAAGTTGAGGCTTTGATTTTTGCAAAGATAAACTATCCACAATATTTTTGTTTTCATCCCCATCTAACTGTATCCAACTTTTCTACAACTTATTACTCGCTATTACAACCGTTTTGCTCGAAATTTTGTAACATGATAGAATTGATTAAAAAAAAACCTCAAATATAAATTTTTAGCTCAAAATATTTTTATTTGGTAACATTTATTTCGATATATATCATATTAGAAGTTTTTGCCCTAAAACTAACTGAAACTTTTAAAATTCAAACTCAACTATTTGAATCGAAACTTTATGATTTGATAGTATGAACTAAAAAAAGCTCAAATATAAATTTTGAGCTCCAAATATTTTCATTTGTAACATATATCGCCACTTTTATCGACATTTTTTTTGCGGTTAAATATGACTGAAACTTAAGAGCAAAATTCAATTTTCTCAGTTTTTCACGAAACTTTACGATAGAATAGAAATGATTAAAAAAGCTCAAATATGAACTTTGAGCTCCAAATATTTTCATTTGTAACATATATTGCCACTTTGGTCGACATTTTTTTGCGGTTAAATATGACTGAAACTTAAAAGCAAAATTCAATTTTATCGGTTTGTCACGAAACTTTATAACACGATAGAAATGATTAAGAAAAGCTCAAATATGAATTTTGAGCTCCAAATATTTTCATTTGTAACATATATCGCTACTTATATCGACATAAATGATCATTTTTTGAAAAATAATTTATCTCCTACCAAACAAGGGAAAATTTGGCATGGAAAACCATTTCTCATGAAAAACAATTTCCTCAGAAATCATTTTCCTCTCAACCAAACACACCCTTTACATAAACTATCAAAACACACCCAAACCTATTTAACTTTACCCAATTTCTATATATCCACCAAAAGAATAGTGCTTAAGTTGATGCTTCAATGTCAAGAAATAGTTTTTATACTCTAGAAGCTACTCTCTATCAAAGTAGTTTATATACTCTAGAACATACTCTCAAAAAAAAATTAAAAAAAACATGTGCTACAAAATATTTATTTTGAATCTAGATGGATTCCAGAAAGTTTGGCAAGGCAAATCAAATTTTCTCCATTTCTATGGATGAATCGCTTCCTAATTTTGGGAATTGGAGGCTCAAAATTTTTAGTAATTTGACCATTTTACTGGTGTTGTTGATGCTTTCAGTCCTCTTTTAGTTGGTAGAAGTGGAAAGAAATATTGGTTTGTGGGGTTTGCTTTCAAGGGTGAGGAGCTAAAGCTATATTGAAGTCATGAATGTAACTGCAGTAAACGATATGAAACTGGTTGTTTTGTGGGCTAAGTTTAACATGAGAGTCTTTCAAGAAAAATTTTAATAAACAAAAGCTTTGGAAATAGGTCCAATGGACAATATTTATAGTGCTCACATGCGATGCTCATTTAAAGTCAATGTTCATATATATATATATATATATATATATATATATATATATATGTGTGTGTGTGTGTGTGGGCGCGCGCGCGCGCGCGCACGCGTGTGTATGCATATCAAATATATATATAAATACAAATGTGTGTGTGTGCACACATCACATCCTATACAAAAAATTCCAACATTTAATGATTTATTGGTAAGTCTACAGAAAATGAAGTTGTTACATAAAGCATTTCCACTAACAATAGTAGTCCCAACAACATGGACAAAAGAGATTGAATATTTGAATACAAATTCATTTTTACGCTTAATTTTGTTACGGGTCTTATGTCATTGCAAGGTATGGGACTTGTCCCACATCGGTAGAATGAGATATCGGTGTGGGGTTTGTAGATCAAATGGACTCTCTATCCCAACAAACTAGTCTTTTGGGATGAGTTCTCCTGTTTGATCTGTAACAAATTTAAATAAAGGTAGTCAAGGGCACTTGAAAGTTCCTCTCTTGGTTTTCCAATGACCGTAGCATGGACATTCCTCTCTATGTCCGAAAGTGCCTGAAGGCACACAGTGACAAATGCGACAACACTTGTTACAAAACAGCAAACATGCCGTCTTGTGGTGTGTTTTTGAACAACGACGCTTACATGCTCTCGGACAATCTGCAAACGTAAATTATACGTATACAACCAATCCAAAAAGATAAACAATCAACTAGCTATTTATTTTATTTTTGAGTTATTGAAATTAATTAACCAAATGGGTTAAGTACTGAATTGAATTAAGGCCATGTTCTTTTATGCGGTGTTTCGCGGAATGGTGTGGTGAGGTGTGGTGGAATTGTGGCGGGTATGGTGGAATTGTGGTGGGTTATTGGTATGTGAGGTAGGTGAGGAGAGAAGATGTAAAAAGTAGATGAGAAAAGTGAGGAGAGAGAAAAGTAATGATTTGCGGTAAAATGTGGCGGGTTGTGGCAAATCATGCGGTAGTAGATCTGCATTACAAGCCAACCATGAAAAGAACAGGGCCTTAGTTAACTAGAACGTATACATACCTGATATTTTCAATGACCCTTCTGAGGTAGCCTGTTAAAGGTTTAACATGTTGCATGAGAGAGAACCATGCATTGTAAATTTAAATGCATGTGTTAGACTGTAGAATATGGCTCAAATTCAAAATTAATTGACAATTGAATACAGCAATTTATTCAATCAATCAACAAATGGACTTACACAACTAAACTCGATCACATGGTGTGTGTATAAGAAAGAATCAGACTCGAAGAGTATTTTTCTTTAAGGGTGCATTTAGTTGGTTCAAAACTCTAGGAAAATAATCCATTTTTTCGAATTGACTTATTTTTTTACAATGGGTCCGTCATTTCTTTAAGGTTCCATCATTTTTTACAGTGGGCCCGTCATTTCTTACATTTTTTTAGAGAAAATTTTCTTTAAAGGGGCTAAGGAAAATTTTCGTCATGAAAAACTTCATGTTGAAAATTTTCCCGGGAAACATAAACATTTCTCTGGAATTCCTACTAAACACTCCATAAGGAATAATTATTTTACCTCGTAATAGAAAAGTTAGAATTATATTCTTTGTTTGTTTTCCAATCTTAGTTGGACTTTCTTTTAATTAGTTTTTGTGTTCAACTAATTAATGATCAAAATGGTTTCATAGCCAAGTCATTCACAATTAGTAAAGTCTTTTTATTTATTAAATTAGTTTATAAATTTATCATATAATTCATATATAAAGAGTGGAATGATGGACTTACAAATGAAACTCGTCCGAGTAATGAAACAATGATAAGTAGTAGAGCAACATATGTGACTGAAGCTGAAGGAGTAGCCATCTTTTGCGATGAATAACACCTTTTTTCCACTTTTGATTAAGTCAAGAATGATATGGCATACTCTAAAATATAAAGAAGGAAAAAGGAGAGACTTAAGGCAGATATATACACCTAGTAATAATTAATTCAATATCCACAATTATCTTCTTTGATATCTTCCTTCCATTTACCTAGGGCTGGCAATGAGCCAAGCCGGCTCGTGAGTCCTCGCGAGCCAGCTCGGCGGGAAGCTCGATAAGCTTGGCTCGCAATAAGTTCGAGGCGGCTCGGGCTCGGGCTCGTTACATAAACAAGCCAAGCCGATCCCAAGGTAGCTCGGCTTGTGAAGCTCGTAAGGCTCGTGAAAATGGAAAATTGGACGAAATATGTTGTGTTTTATATTCCAAAATAAAATTACCTTACTCATATGAATTGAAACTTGTGCTTTCGATACATTTTTTTATGTGTCATAAATCCACAATCATAAATTATTTTCATTATCGCTAAAAGATTACTTTATTTTATATTCTATAATTGTTATTTTGAATTAATTAATTTTCAATTTTTATCATTATTTGACTTTGTTATAAGTGCTTTTTTTTTACTATTCTTTATTTTAAGAGTTACTCTTTATTATTACTTTATAGGTCAACAAAATGAATAATAATGAACAAGTATTGGCTCGTTAAAGCTCGTGAGGACTCGCGAACCTTGACGAGCCAAGCCGCGAGCCTAACTTTTCAGGCTCGCCAAGCTCGTGAGCCGAGCCCAAGTTTGCAATGTAGCTCACGAGCCAAGCCTCGAGCATGCCAAGTTCGTGCTCGGCTCGGCTCATTGTCAGCCCTACATTTACCCATTATTCATTGTCCAAAAGCAACCACAAATCTAAATGACCCTTAAAAGAGATATCTAATAGATACACTACAAGGTGAAAATCCCACAATAAATTGAAAAAACTAAAAAGTTTATGTTCCCCCGAAATCACCATAATTTAAATTCAAAGTTGAGCCCTATTTTTATGTGGTAAGTTTGTGGATTGGTAGGATGGGTGTAATAAGTGAATAAAATTGGATAAAAGTGGATAAGATAAACTGATAAAGTGGAGATATATGGAATTAGGTGTGAGCAAAAATTTTGGGACTCCTGGTCCCATCTCGGTCCCGGTCAAGTCTCAATCCCAAAATCTTGGTCCCTGTCCCGATCTTTTATATATATATATATATATATATATATATATATATATATATATATATATATATATATCCAACTTTAGAGATATACTAGCGATTCCAGTTTTTGCTGTGTCCTCTGAGAGTGCATTTAGTATGAGTGGTCCTGTTGTTAGTTCCCATTGCTCAAGGTTGCATGGAAAAATCGTGGAGGCTTTGATGTGCTTACAAAATTGGATGATCAGAGGAATTAAAGGTAATATTTATTTATTTCACTTCTATTCAATTTAAAAATAAGTTTTCATGAAAGGTAATAAGGTGTAACTTGCAAATTTATATGTAAGTCTCTTCCTTGGAGAATGCTTATGCTATGGCGTCCGTGTTCGATGATTGTGACTTCGAGGGTGGAACAAGTGAAGTTATTGATCCGATAATCCTTCTTGTTCTACAGTTTGTATGCTAATTTCGTTACAAGTACATACTTGATTATATCATGAAATCCTAATTAAGTTTGTTATATTTTATGTAGAAATTGGAGTATGATCTTGGAATGGAATGGTGGAGCATTGAAAGGATTCCGAAGTGAAAAATGTTTTTATGCTTAGTTTTTATTTATTCATCTCGCATTGGTGGACTTTGAAATGGTCTAAGAAAATTTTTAGTTTACTTGTTGTATGTTTAAGGCCAAACTTTTGAGGTTTTACCTAAAATTTATGTGATTGTGTTTGGAACCATTTGAAACACAACATGTCCTCTTCACCCTCTTTAGACGGGTTGGATGTGAAACAAAATTATGAGTACAACGGGTTCTTGCTGCTGCAAATAGCAGTTTCTTGCTACTACAAATAACAGTTTCTTGTTGTCACGCGTACAACCTCTAATAGCCTCGAAACAACAACCTCTAACTACCCGGCCTGAGGCAGCAACTTCTTACTGCCCTGATTGAAGCAGTAGGTTCATGCTACCTAAACAACAACTTCTTGTTGCCCCATACATCCTCTGAAATAGGAGTTAAAATACCTAAATATGACCTGTTAATTTGTGAATATGGGTATAAAATGGGTGGTACAATTTAATATTTATTTATACCTGAATAGTTCCTGTTGTACCCACATACCCTGTGGGTATGGGTAAGATACTAATATTTAGTACCCGCTAAATATTGGTAAGGGTAACGATTTTGAAAATGGGTATGGGTAAGGGTACGACTGTAACACTCCGGCCCCTCCTAGGCTGCGGACATTACCGGTAATAGCTTTATGGATCGCTGATTAGCCCAACAAATCACCACGAGTGTTTCTAGCGTGCTTTGCCTCGCTCACATGTTACCTTGGAAAACTTCCCAGAAGGTCACCCATCTTGAGACTACTCCCAACCAAGTATGCTTAACTGAGGAGTTCCCAACGAATGAGCTACCATAAAAGAAGGTGCACCTTGGTGATATAAGTAGTCATTTCAATCATCTTAAGCCACACTTAATCACATATATGGGGTGTTACAATCACCCCCACTTTAGCGCACAACATCCTCGTTGTGCTATAATCCACTCCAGAATCTTTTCCCCGCTAGGTAAATGCCCGTGGATCTCCCGTCCATTGGAGCAGCTCACGGTCGCGGGTCAGCTCTGATACCATCTGTAACGCCCTGACCCCTCATAGGCCGCGTACATTACCGGTAATTGTTTCAATGATCGCTGACTGGCCCTACAAATCACTACAAGTTTTTCCAGCGTGCTTCGTCCTCGCTCACATGCTGCTTGGGAAAACTTCCCAGGAAATCACTCATCCTGATACTACTCCCAGCCAAGCACGCTTAACTGAAGAGTTCCCAACGGATGAGCTACCATAAAAAAAAAGGTACACCTTGGTGATATAAGTAGTCATTTCAATCCTCTTAACCCACACTTAATCACATATCCGGATTGTCGTTACAACGACTCTACTCGTCCTGAACCCGACCCATCACCATCCCTAAATATATTACATTGGAAATTAAAAAAAGACAGTAAAAAGTATAAAGGGAAAGGACGAAAAGTATAGTTGTAAAACCCCGAAAAATCCAACGATGTTGACCGTGACGTCGTTAATAGAATAGGTTTGACTTCGTTATTTACTGTTGTTCGTAATGTGTTTATTTATGCTAACGCTTGAGCTCGTAGGACCGTTGAGGGGCTAACAAGGGTAGAATAGTAATTTCCGTAGGTTAATTTTATTACGTGAATATTATTTGTTATGTGATTATATGATTATTAAAATTAATATTATTATTACTATTATTAGAATTATTAGGTTTTTAGAAAAAAATCAGTTTTTATTTGTTAATTGGGTTGGGTTAGGATTAGTTTTGGGCCTAAATTGGGTATTAGTATATAAACCCCTAAACCCTCCTCTCAAACCCTAAACCTAATACTAATCTCTCTCTAAACCAAACCCTAGCTCCAATCTCTCTCTCCCTCCCTGCTCTCTCTCGCCCCTTGGCCAGCGCGCCACTTGCCAAGAACCACCGCAATGAAGCACCGCCGCAACCGACCCTCTCTCTCCCTCTGTTTCACTTTCTCCTTCCCCCTCCCTCTGCTCGACCGACGCAAACCAGCCGCCACCACCGGACGACGACCACCGTCACCATCGCCAGCGCCGCCTCCCGACCACCGCAGGCAACCACTCACGCATCGCCGGTAACCACCGCGCCTCCTCTCTTCTTCCCTCTTTTTTTCTCTTTTCTCTCGCTGCTTAATCGTCCGCCGTCACCGCCGGCCACCGCGACCTTCGGTGTCGCCGTCGCGGCCTGACCACCAGGCGACCCTCGCGCCGCCGCCCTGACGCCGCCGGAGTCTCCCCAGTCGAAGGACGACGTTCGACCACCGCCCTCGACTCACGCCGAAAAACCGACGCCCACCACCCTCCTCGACGAGCCACGGTCGACGCCGCCACTGCGATCGCCGACGACGCTCGACCAACTCCCGCCACCGCCGCCAATGACCGAACCGCCAAGAAACCCTACGTAAACCCTACCCTAACCCTAACCCTAACTGATTCTATATTCTTGTTTTTCTTTTCTTTTTCCTTTTTCTTTTCTTGTTTTTTTAATTGTAATTATTATTGTTATTAATATTCTGTATTTTTTAATTATTGTATTATTAGTGTTGTAATTAGGTAATTAATTGTAATTATTTTTCTTATTGTAATTATGTGTAAATTCCTAATTGTTATGTGTAATTTGTTTAACATGTTATTTGTAATTTTATGATGTAAATTGTAATTAGTTTTTTAGGTTGTAATAGTTAATTGTTAAGGTTAAATTATTTTATTTTTCTTAAATTTATAAATCATGTTAGGTTAGATCACAATGTTATTGTATGCACGAATTTGATAACTAAATTACCTAGGTTAATTTCTTGATTTCAATTAGTACTAAACTTTCTTGTTCTTGTTCGTTAAATTAAATCGCTAGGTTGCTTAATTAGTAACCTACCATTAGTTAAATTCTTGATTCTTGTTAAGTTATAAAAGAATTAGTTATTCGTTTCTTGATTAGTTAATTACTTGTAACTCGTTGTTTTCCTAAAGTTCTTTTAAATCTTTTATTAAAGAAAATTTCCGTGTTAACCGCTTTTGTTATTTTCTTGAAAATCTTGGTTTATGGTTACAAACCTATAACTAATTTTGTGTGGTTAAATTCTTGAGATCTTGTTAAGTGTTTTATGTTTTAAGAAAGTTATTTTCTTTTGTGACTTAAAGGTTTTAATTAAAGTTTTGTTAAGGTGTTTCTTGTTTTTAAATTAAGTTTAGCCCTACAAGTTTCAATTGTTGGACCTAAGATAAGTTGGACCTTACGATAAGACCCTAAGTATTTTTTGAGTCCCAATTAGAATTCCAAGACCTTTTGGTAAAGACTTGAACCGGATAAGTAATTAGACTGATAACTGCTACGGACAGTTTTATTAGTGTCTAAAGTATGGATTGCCACGACTAGCATAGATGTCTTTTGACCAAGCCCTTTTTACTGGAAGTTCCTTTAGGTGTTAAGAACCATAGGAATTTGACGGATCGAACATTTGACTTGTATTACCCGAGTTATAGCCGTTTTACAAAAACCTGTCAGTTCTGGACCAATTAGGAAGATGTGAGTTTTAGAGTACTTCGGGACTGAGTTGGGCCTAGTCATCAACATGAAAGTTTTAGTAGACATTCTGAGGTTTCCGAAAAGTCCAGAATCAGACCCGTAGGATGTCGGAAAGTCGTTTTATGAACCGTTTTGTGTAAGCGTTATATTCTGTCCCTGCTTGCCTTTATACATGTAAATTGTTGATTAAATTTCTATGCATGCTTTGTTCTATGTTTCCTAAGTGTAGTATTTTAATTGATAGGAACCTAAGTGTTCCTAGGGGATGGGTTAGATAGTTGGTAGTTAATACTAACCTCGCTAGAACGCGTTTTGATTAGATAATTACTTTCATTCTAGGCCCGAGTTAGTGCGAGACGTTAGTGAGCTCAAGTGTGCCCTTCGTTACTACTATCTTGTGAAGTATCCAGGTAATTGTCTATGCTCTAATCCCCATCGGGATGCTCTTTAAATGTGTTTTGATGTTTTATAATTTATTTTGAGAATTGCATCCCGAAAGGGGACTTTTGTGGAAATACGACCATCTGTTTTAATAATCTCTTTGATTCGATTGTGATCTTGGTTTATTTGAGTTGACAAATTGGATGGTCTTTTATTCGAAGTTTTGTTAATGATTTTGATAACTTGGGATGGTTTGACTTGAGAGTCGTGAGTTGAGTTTGAATATTGTGTAAATAATTCAAGTGGAAACGTTAAGCGGGTTTCGGGGGATAACCTGTTGTGCAGGCGTAACAACCTGCAGGGTTATGGACCAGGAGATCGGGGCTTCCTTCCCTGATATAGAATAGTATTTTAATGCCTTTGGTGGGCGAATGTTATTATGCCTTTGGTGGGCGAATGTTTCGATATGCCTTTGGTGGGCGAATGTTATTATGCCTTTGGTGGGCGAATGTTTCGATATGCCTTTGGTGGGCGAATGTTATAATGCCTTTGGTGGGCGATTGTTTGATGCCTTTGGTGGGCAAATGTTACTTTAAGGGATTTGGTATCCCGCCCGCAAATTAAAATATGGATTGGATGGGTTGAGGAAACAGTATGGGATTAAAGATTTCTAAAACGTTTGATTTGATCCCTCTCCCCAAAATGAATTGAAATGAACTTAAACTGTTTTAAACGTTAGGGGTAGACATTATTGAGATTTCCTCATTTTCAAATGTTTTGATTTCAGTGAAGATCTAAATGCCGGGACGGAATTAGAAGTGAGGACGAGTTTAGAAGTCCTTGAACCTTTTAATTTGTTTTCGTTATGAATTCTTAAAGTTTGTTGAGTTGTTAGTAGTTGCCGTTAGCAGACAGTTGTGTTTTCCTTTCTCGCCTTGTATTCCTTCGGGGATACGGCAGTAACGCCCAAACTAAATTTGAAGTCTTCCGCTAATTTTTGTCTGTTAACGTTAGTTTGACTTTGACTTTTCTATAATTGAATTTCCAGGGCGTTACAGAATGGTATCAGAGCTCTGGGTTACGACCTGGTAGCTCCTAAGTGTCCCTTAGGTTTAGTTAGACCTTAGGATGCTATGTTCGGAGTGATGAGTGTAGGATGGGGAAATAGGGTTTTATGCTTTCCCTGATATTACATGATTTCGTCATTAATATTTAATGTTACTAATATGTTCTAACCCTGTTGGACGGCATACCGCAGCGTTTGCTATGAGCACGAGGCTCTAGCTTCTCTTGAAGACCTAAATCCCGAGGAGGTTGTGAAATATAGCCCCGAGGAGGGCCTAGAACCAGAAGAAGACCTCTGATGAGAATTCGGAGGCCGAAAGAAGACGTGACATACGAAGAGTAGTCGCTGGAGATTTTGGGTTGCAGAGGAGGTAGCCTCAATGAAAGACCAATCCTTAAGATGAGGTTCTAGTTGAGTTCAAGGTGGAAGCAGACTCCGAGAAGAACTTTGGGAATGAGCTTGACGATCCTGATTGGACCCCAATCGTGGTCCGCATGAACTCTTTTTCGTATGAAAATACTCTAAGTAGAGTTAGTAAAAGAGTAGGAGGAGTAGTCCCCAGTAGTAATGTTTACGTGTAAATAGTTTTTGATTGTTAAAATTTATAACTGTGAGGCTTGTTGCTTTTGTTAGCCCTAGTTAGGAGAGAATTAAACTTTATGTTATGCTTGGGTGCAAGGGATATGAAATAATGAACTTCTTCTCTTGAGTATTGGCAAGTTATCAAGTGAAATGTGGAGTTAATATCAAAGATGGGACCCTTGAATTTGTCGCAAGTACCAAAGTGATGAAATATGATGCTATTACATGCGATTAGAGTTAAAGTTATGTTTATGGTTCGGTTACTTGTCGAGTTCTTTTATGTTTTAGTCTAATAAGAGTAGTTAACTTTAGAATTTGTATCTGCGTTGTGAGAGTAAGAACCTTAAGTAGTCTAAATCGACCCCTTGGAACCAGGATGTCGGACATGAATGGGTCTCACGCCAACAACGGAACCGGAGCGCCCGCCACCGTGGCGAATCGCGCCTCAAATCAGAATCGAATCAGCGCCAACGCCTGGCTCATTTGATACCAGGGTCGAGTACAGCAACACCGGGGAACGACCTTGGTAGCATGCTAATGATTGAGATGCTCGGCAAGCACGAGGACCTACTGAGGAAAGTGGTGGATCGACAAGGAGGAGGGAGGGAAGATGACCCCTCCGCTCTTCTCCAAAGGTTCAACAGCTTCAACCCGCCCACTTATACAGGGGTAGCTGACCCCAAAGTCTTTGAAGATTGGGTTAGAGAGATTGAAAAGATTTTCGACACCACGCGCTGTCCTGAGGAGTTAAGGGTGGATTTTGCCGCTTACCACCTGAAGGAAGAGGCAGATGTATGGTGGGCCAGTGTGAAGGAAATGAGGACTGAACCGGGTTTCGACTGGAACCGCTTTAAGACCGTGTTGAAGGATCGATTTTACCCAATTTCCCTCCAGAAGGCAAAAGAAAAAGAATTTATGAATCTGCGTCAAGGGGAAACTAGCGTGCTTGCCTACTCTGCAAAGTTCACTGAACTATCTCGTTTTGCATCTGCTTTGGTAGCCATCGACTAAGGATGGACTGCTTCGACGGATCGAATCGCAAGATTCAGGATCGCATGTCATCACGGGAGTTCACGTCTTACCAGAATATGCTGAACGTTGCCCTCACTGTAGAAAGGGTGATGCATGACATGGAACGACAGTTAGGCTTACAAGGGCAAAAGAGGAAAGAACCACCCCGCTTAAACCCACCTCAACATTTTCAGGTGAAGAGGTTCCGCCCTAACAACTGGAAGGGAAACCAGTCTTCAGAGCGTAGACCCTCGAATATTCCAATATGCCATTTTTTTGGTCGAACTGGTCATTACTCCCAAGATTGTAGATCAAAGGCCGCAAGGGGAGGATGTTTTAATTGTGGAAGCTTCGAACATCAGGTCCGCCACTGTCCTGAACAACCCTCGGGGGACTACAATAGTGGAAATAACGAAAATTGGAGAGCCTCGCAACCAACATATCAGAATAGGGGAGGCTACAATGGAAACCAAAGGCCACAACAACAAAACCGGAGTGGTCCTAGTGGGAATCAGAACAACCAAGGGAGGCCAGCAAACCCGCCTCGTCAGCGGCAACAACCGTCGCGCAACGCAGGAGGACGAGTATATGTGATGAGGAAGGATGAGGCTGAGAACGAAGCGGACGTCGTGACAGGTACCTTCTCTCCCTACCACGCCTCGGTTATATTTGATCCTGGTGCTAGCCAATCTTTTGTTGGAGGGACTACAGTAGAGAGGGCTAAGATGAGACCCTCAGAAAATAGTAAGCCCATGACGATAGCCCTATCTACCGGAGATACCATTAGCCGTGGAGGATAAAGGATCGAGGCATCCGCACCTTTTCCGACACATAATGTGCGCTAAGTTTCGGGGACGAAACTTCTTTTAAGAAGGTAATGATGTAAAACCTCGAGTTTTAGGAGAAATGGAACCGTTAGTTTCCTTAGGACCGTTAGGGTTAAGTTTAAGTTTCGAGACGAAACTTCTTTTAAGAAGGTAATGATGTAAAACCCGAAAAATCCAACGATGTTGACCGTGGCGTCGTTAATAGAATAGGTTTGACTTCGTTATTTCTTGTTGTTCGTAATGTGTTTATTTATGCTAACGCTGAGCTCGTAGGACCGTTGAGGGCTATGAGGGTAGAATAGTAATTTCAGAGGTTAATTTTATTACGTGAATATTATTTGTTATGTGATTATATGATTATTAAAATTAATATTATTATTACTATTATTAGAATTATTAGGTTTTTAGAAAAATCGGTTTATATTTGTTAATTGGGTTGGGTTAGGATTAGTTTTGGGCCTAAATTGGGTATTAGTATATAAACCCCTAAACCCTCCTCTCAAACCCTAAACCTAATACTAATCTCTCTCTAAACCAAACCCTAGCTCCAATCTCTCTCTCCCTCCCTGCTCTCTCTCGCCCCTGCCCAGCCGCGCCACCAGCGCCGCCGCCGGCAACCACCGCAGCCGGGAAGCACCGCCGCAACCGACCCTCTCTCTCCCTCTGTTTCACTTTCTCCTTCCCCCTCCCTCTGCTCGACCGACGCAAACCAGCCGCCACCACCGGACGACGACCACCGTCACCATCGCCAGCGCCGCCTCCCGACCACCGCAGGCAACCACTCACGCATCGCCGGTAACCACCGCGCCTCCTCTCTTCTTTCCCTCTTTTTTTTCTCTCTTTTCTCTCCTTGCGCTAACTGCTCGTCCCGCCGCCGTCACCGCCGGCCACCGCGACCTTCGGTGTCGCCGTCGCGGCCTGACCACCAGGCGACCCTCGCGCCGCCGCCCTGACGTCGCCGGAGTCTCCCCAGTCGAAGGACGACGTTCGACCACCGCCCTCGACCTGCTGCTCGGAAAAACCGACGTCCACCACCCTCCTCTGACGAGCCACGGTCGACGCCTGCCACCTGCGACCGCCGACGCACGCTCCCCGACCAACTCCCGCCGCCACCGCCACGAATGAACCGCCAAGAAACCCTACGTAAACCCTACCCTAACCCTAACCCTAACTGATTCTATATTCTTGTTTTTCTTTTCTTTTTCCTTTTTCTTTTCTTGTTTTATTAATATTAATCTGTTTATTTAATTGTAATTATTATTGTTATTAATATTCTGTATTTTTTAATTATTGTATTATTAGTGTTGTAATTAGGGTAATTAATTGTAATTATTTTTCTTATTGTAATTATGTGTAAATTCCTAATTGTTATATGTAATTTGTTTAACATGTTATTTGTAATTTTATGATGTAAATTGTAATTAGTTTTTTTAGGTTGTAATAGTTAATTGTTAAGGTTAAATTATTTTATTGTTCTTAAATTTATAAATCATGTTAGGTTAGATCACAATGTTATTGTATGCACGAATTCGATAACTAAATTACCTAGGTTAATTTCTTGATTTCAATTAGTACTAAACTTTCTTGTTCTTGTTCGTTAAATTAAATCGCTAGGTTGCTTAATTAGTAACCTACCATTAGTTGAATTCTTGATTCTTGTTAAGTTATAAAAGAATTAGTTATTCGTTTCTTGATTAGTTAATTACTTGTAACTCGTTGTTTTCCTAAAGTTCTTTTAAATCTTTTATTAAAGAAAATTTCCGTGTTAACCGCTTTTGTTATTTTCTTGAAAATCTTGGTTTATGGTTACAAACCTATAACTAATTTTGTGTGGTTAAATTCTTGAGATCTTGTTAAGTGTTTTATGTTTTAAGAAAGTTATTTTCTTTTGTGACTTAAAGGTTTTAATTAAAGTTTTGTTAAGGTGTTTCTTGTTTTTAAATTAAGTTTAGCCCTACAAGTTTCAATTGTTGGACCTAAGATAAGTTGGACCTTACGTATAAGACCCTAAGTATTTTTTTGAGTCCCAATTAGAATTCCAAGACCTTTTGGTAAAGACTTGAACCGGATAAGTAATTAGATCGATAACTGCTACGGGACAGTTTTATTAGTGTCTAAAGTATGGATTGCCACGACTAGCATAGATGTCTTTTGACCAAGCCCTTTTTACTGGAAGTTCCTTTAGGTGTTAAGAACCATAGGAATTTGACGGATCGAACATTTGACTTGTATTACCCGAGTTATAGCCGTTTTACAAAAACCTGTCAGTTCTGGACCAATTAGGAAGATGTGAGTTTTTAGAGTCCTTCGGGACTGAGTTGGGCCTAGTCATCAACATGAAAGTTTTAGTAGACATTCTGAGGTTTCCGAAAAGTCCAGAATCAGACCCGTAGGATGTCGGAAAGTCGTTTTATGAACCGTTTTGTGTAAGCGTTATATTCTGTCCCTGCTTGCCTTTATACATGTAAATTGTTGATTAAATTTCTATGCATGCTTTGTTCTATGTTTCCTAAGTGTAGTATTTTAATTGATAGGAACCTAAGTGTTCCTAGGGGATGGGTTAGATAGTTGGTAGTTAATACTAACCTCGCTAACGCGCTTTGATTAGATAATTACTTTCATTCTAGGCCGAGTTAGTGCGAGGCGTTAGTGAGCTCAAGTGTGCCCTCGTTACTACTATCTTGTGAAGTATCCAGGTAATTGTCTATGCTCTAATCCCCATCGGGATGCTCTTTAAATGTGTTTTGATGTTTTATAATTTATTTTGAGAATTGCATCCCGAAGGGGACTTTTGTGGAAATACGACCATCTGTTTTAATAATCTCTTTGATTCGATTGTGATCTTGGTTTATTTGAGTTGACAAATTGGATGGTCTTTTATTCGAAGTTTTGTTAATGATTTTGATAACTTGGGATGGTTTGACTTGAGAGTCGTGAGTTGAGTTTGAATATTGTGTAAATAATTCAAGTGGAAACGTTAAGCGGGTTTCGGGGGATAACCTGTTGTGCAGGCGTAACAACCTGCAGGGTTATGGACCAGGAGATCGGGGCTTCCTTCCGATATAGAATAGTATTTTAATGCCTTTGGTGGGAATGTTATTATGCCTTTGGTGGCGAATGTTTCGATATGCCTTTGGTGGCGAATGTTATTATGCCTTTGGTGGGCGAATGTTTGATATGCCTTTGGTGGGCGAATGTTATAATGCCTTTGGTGGCGATTGTTTGATGCCTTTGGTGGGCAAATGTTACTTTAAGGGATTTGGTATCCCGCCCGCAAATTAAAATATGGATTGGATGGGTTGAGGAAACAGTATGGGATTAAAGATTTCTAAAACGTTTGATTTGATCCCTCTCCCCAAAATGAATTGAAATGAACTTAAACTGTTTTAAACGTTAGGGGTAGACATTATTGAGATTTCCCCCTCATTTTCTGAAATGTTTTGATTTCAGATGAAGATCTAAATGCTGGGGACGGGAATTAGAAGTGAGGACGACGAGTTTAGAAGTCCTTGAACCTTTTAATTTGTTTTCGTTATGAATTCTTAAAGTTTGTTGAGTTGTTAGTAGTTGTCGTTAGCAGACAGTTGTGTTTTCCTTTCTCGCCTTGTATTCCTTCGGGGATACGGCAGTAACGCCCAAACTAAATTTGAAGTCTTCCGCTAATTTTTGTCTGTTAACGTTAGTTTGACTTTGACTTTTCTATAATTGAATTTCCGGGGCGTTACAATAGTTTACAAGTTATTTCAAAGTGAGAGAGTAATAGTGCTTTTGTCCAAAGTTTATGATACAATGTAGGGAAATTTCATATGTTAGACAATAGCTTTTACCAAATCCAATTTGTCACCACTTTGTAAATTATTTCAAGTCACCATCTTATAGTCGAAAAAAAAAGTTCATCCCGTGAATTTTGTGTTATTTTCATTGCCGTTAGGGTATTATATTCGAATCCTTGTCATTGTCACTTATGAACATAGTCTTGAAAGTCATCAATTGTGCCAAGCTTGGCCTACTATTATTGAAGTAAAGCAATTTGTTCAAATTGGCTTAAATCATCCATTATCAACCCTCTCTCCCATCGTCGACGCGCATTCACCAAACCACCTCTCGCCCATCGGTCTCCCGACGTATCGACCCCAACAACTATGAATCTCCTCGATTGTCTCTCTCTCCTATGCCCAAAACCACAACATTTTATCCATTTCCCAATGCCATCTCTCCATCTCTTTCCTAGAACCATCGCTCAACATAATAGGTTTAGACTAATCAACTCCCCAACTACTGTCGTCCCGTCCTCGAACCACTGTCTATGCTTCAACACCACCAAACCTAGCCACCCTCCATGCAAAAAACTCCCTTTTAATGGATTACCCAGTGCCAAAATCTGAAAGTAGGTTATTCATATTCTGGTCCGGAGCGAAAACTCGAATGCAAACCAAACCGAAATGGTAGCCAGTCCAGTCCTCAGTCCTCAAAATTACAATTTTTAGGCTTTGCTCTAAGTTGGTCTAAGACCGGAATAATCGGAACCCAAACCAAAAACCGAGTCTTTTAGAATTTAATAATTTTTTCAAGTACATAATATAAAAAAAAAAATTGAAAAAATTAATCCATATTTTGATGGTACTGGAAAAAAAAATAATATGAACTTACAACTTTGTATGGTGAGCTGAACTTTGACCCCTATTAGAGTCCACCACCAAGTTGTACTTGCCGGAAAGTGATCTGGCGATGGAGATGTTACACGTGGATTTTATCCAGCTCAAAAAAAGTAATGGCTTCAATTTATTTTGCTTTGTCAGCTTTGTTAAGTGGAAATTAAATGCTTAAAAAAAAATAAGAAACATGTTGATGTTGGTGCTTTAATGGTAAGTTAAAATTCCAAATTTTCCTTGTTTAAATTCCATTTAAGGCCCCTTTTTTATGCGGTGAATTTGCGGTGTAGTAAGTTGTAGTGTGTTGTGGTGGATTGCGGTAAGTTGCGGTGGAAATAATTTTGTGGATTTTGTAGCAATATATTAAATAAAAAGATAAATGGTGAGTTGCGGTAGGTTGCGGTAAATTGCGGTGCAATAACTTACAGTACCGCATAAAAAAATGGGCCCTTAAATAAGTTGATTAAGTATGATCACGCTTTCTTTTTTGGGCTGGAAAACAAAATCCACATGTAGACTGCCACATTATTTTTCTGATGAGTGAGGGCGAAGCTACCCGTGAAAGTTAAGGGGGCTAGCCAAGGTCTTATATACAATAAAATATGTAAATATATAAAAAAAATTAAGTGAAAATAATAGAAGAAGTTTAAAATACCTAGACAATGAAAGAAACCAAAAAAAAAAAACTAAGCAATAAGAGGTGTTGAACCTAAGACCTCTAAGAATATTTTTACCAATATTACCGTTATAATAGGTTCAAATTTATGACAACTTTAGTACAATACATATAAAATTAGTAGGGCCAGGGTGGTGATGGCCCCTTTTGGTCCTAACAATCTTCGCCCTTACTATTTGGTGGCATACTCTAAAAATAATAGTGGACAAAGTTCCACTCACTTAAAAAAAAAGTTACAAATTAGGACTAATTTCTTCTAATAGCCTTAAAGTATGGATTATTCTTTTCAAATTTTCCTTTAAAAATGGCAAAAAGAAATTGAATGTTTATCTAATTTGTATTTCATATATTAGTATGTTATGTCCGAAACTAGCATTAGCAATTGTAGACTACAGATTTTGTCCCAGTTTTATTTAATATATTGTAAGATTTTAATAATTTTAGTTTATATTAAGACTCGAGTCAGTTACTTATGCGATAGCACACATCTCATCCATCTCCACCAAAAAAAAAACAAGAGCATTCACTATTTTATCCCTTTCTAAGCATTCCACAAAAGAATCTTTCATTTATAAGTTAAAATCACCCTTCCCATATACATATCCTCACTCTTTCGAGTGTCATTTTTTCCCAAAGATCTCATATGAACCTCTCCCTGGTTGAGATTAAAGTACACTCCATAAGCTTTCCAATACCTTTTAAATTGGGTCAAATGGAGTTCAAATGAGGGAGATATAGTTGTTTTAAGATTAATAATCCAATCCAATGGGTGTAACCCGCCGCTTATGTCCAGGCCCTAACCGGCCAACAACCAGAACTTCCAGAAAATTTTTCTTAACATAACCGGCCGGTTACGCTAAGTGGATTCAGATTTCGTGAAAGCAATCAACCATTTATATTCAGAAGACTTAAACTGTTACCGACAGGCTATGGTCTGGGTTTTCAGAATGTTTCTTTTCAACTGTCCGTTCTTAACATGATTATCTTGATTAATTTTATTCTTGTTCTTTCTAATTATTTACAGTTAATTACTTATGCAAATTTGATGATGTACAACAACAACATCAAAATCTCAGGGGAAACATGTTACAGTGTGGTATGAAGGATTCAAAAGAAGATAGTCTTCCCCTTATGAAATAGAATTTGATGATTTGATTTGCAAAATTAAATAGATCGTAAAAATGACGAAAAACTGACGTTTAGATAAAAATTTAAGTTTACGCAAACACTTTCGACTCGTCCAATATGATGTGGACACCTCAATTTCTCGCTCGATGGATGAAGCATGAAATCGATGCCTACAAGATAATATCTTGTTTCTAAAAAAAAGTAACATAATATCTTATGTTATCATGAGTAATTGTTTTCCATACAATATTGAATATAATTATCATTTATCATATTGTATAATATTGTCCCAACATAAAATAATAACACAAAATACATAAATTGTATATAAAATCCGCAGCCTATCTAAAGAAAGAAAATAGAAGAATTGTGCCACTTTTTTCAAAATCACATCATAATTGAACTAATTATATTGCTAATTATTATCGATAATTGTAATCAACACTTATCAACACTCATCAATACATATCAGTACTGATCAATGCTCATCAATATTGATTAACAGTGATCAACAATAAGTTACTTATTATAAATTGAAAAGAACAAACCCCAAGTTTATAAAAAGCTTGGTACATTACTTAATATGCCTTTTAATTTTTGTAGTAAATTTACTAAATTAGTCCAAACTAGTTTGGGTTGATCTAGTCCGATGCCCAAGTGGGTCGGTCTGGGTTTAGATGGATTGTTTCTAGTCTGGTCTCCAGTCTAAGTTTTTTAGATTTTTATTTTTAGTCCAGTTTAGGTTGGTTCGATCTAATCCAGGTTTGACCCAATGAACATCCTTATTGGATAGAACCCGACTTTATACCCTTTTTCCGTCCAGCGCCTTCTATCGTTGTCTCCATCAAAGTCTAACAAGCAAAGCTAGGGTTTCACTTGCGATCCCAACTCTCCCAAGTCTCTACCTACGTGCAACTTTGCCATTAGCCATTGTTATGATGCCATACGACCTTGAGCATCACCGCTAGTTACCGCTGATGATTCGTACCTAAAATCAAACACTATATTTCGACCGAACACGTTAAGGAGGAGAGAGACTCCTTATGACTAAGGAGTGATGACTTTTACAATCGATGTGAGGAGTGAAAATGGTAATGCACGAGTGAGCAATGAAATAGATATAAGGATGTGAGAGACTTGTGAAGCCACAAATACAACACCCTAATGACAATAGTAAGACCAAGTCCATTGGATGGATTTTACTTCTTCAAAAATAATATGACTATTTAAAATAATTTATAAAGTGATTGAAAAATTGAATTTGACAAAAAAAATGGATACCATCCGAAAATTTATTTTTAATATGACTATTTAAAATAATTTATAAAGATAGAGGATGAAAAAGGCCAACTACTGGCTAATGTGGAAAGATTTATACAAATGATATTCCGCCGTGGCGTTCCAATCCCTTTTAATTTAACGGCATTCTTCCAGGATTATTAAAATTAAATAATCCAATTTAATATAATATTAGATTGAATAAACTTTCGCCGATTTCAATTCGTTGGAAAGGTGACTTCAAGTGACGATCAAGTTGTTTTTTTCACACTTCACCTTTTAAATAATTTACGTAAGCAATCACATTGGTTAAGTCACTTTTTCGACGAGTTGAAATCGATAAAAGTTCATTTCATTTAACTGAATGTAAAGTATAGTTCGTCGAACATAAATATCAAATATCAGTTCGTTGTATCCAATTTACTGTAAAGATTGGATTATTTAATCCCAAAAGCCCCACCTCTCTATAACAATTTTGCTTGTATCTAGGGATAGCAATGGATCTTGGACCCGTCCCAGACCCGCTTGGACCCTGGTCCAAAAATTTTGGTCCCGTTGGATCCGGGGCGGGTCTGGGCCTACTAAAAATTTGGCGGGTCCGAATCTGGGTCTAGGCACGGACCCATGGACCCGTCAATATATATATATATATATATATATATATATATATATATATATATATATATATATATATATATATATACATATTAAATGAAAATCATAGTGTATTTGTATTCTTAGAGTTGTATAGTGCGATGATCATGAATTTCGTGTTTTTTTTTTGTGCATTTTAAGTTGTATAATTGCATTCTTAGATGGATGATTTTTGTAACGTTTTTATTGTATTGAAAATATGTGTATTTCAATAGAATAGTTATTCTTATACAATTTCCCACGCATAAAATTAAGCCGAGAAATTGATAAATCTAGTAAAAAAATTACATAAGAGTTTTGGTCCCAATAAGGATCCGCTATGGACCCGCGGACCCGGCGAATCTGGGTCCGGGTCCAAGTTTTTGGGACCCATTAGGTCTCGGAGCGGGTCTGAGTCCAAAAGAATTTGACGGGTTCGAGTCCAGCTGGACCCTGTCCAAACCCTACCCATTGTTATCCCTACTTGTATCCGATCTCAACAAATAAAAAAATAAAAAACTTTGCTTGTATCCATAGACTCCTATTACCCTTTCAAGTTTCAATAATGACTCCTCACTTCCTCCTTTATACATTATCAATTGTTTATATATATATATATATATTTGTATTTGCATTGTATGCATTCCATTATTCTGTTTTTATCTAATTTTATAATTAATTTTTTATTTTTTATTATTTTATATTTCTAATGATATATTAATTACTATTTTTCTTACATTCACTATTATTGAATAAATTTTAAATATTAATTTTAATTAACATGTTCAATTGATTTTGTCACATCTCATTATTTTTCATAATATTGATTTTTCCCACCACATCCAAAGATAAAAATAAAGGTCTTAGTATTGATTTTTCTTTTCTCCACTCTTTAATGATATACTTTTCTGGTCAATAAAATTTTTACATATTTTATTTGAGTTATAATATTATACTTTAAAGAGATTATTTTTATATAATAGATTATTGTAATATATATCAATAAAAAGATAATTTTTTAAAATTTAATTGAATTAAAAATAAAGAGTAGGTTTTTTTTACGGGATAAAACTATTCTATTATATTCATTCGGAGCATCCGATATTTATAAATGAATAATCATAATAATTAAAGTAAATAATAATAATAAATAAAAATGAACAATATAATATTTATAGATGAATAATTATAGAATTTAGAGCACTAGCTCAACTCCACCTAATAAACTCTATACCAATACCAATAAAGTGGTCCCACAGCTAAATTGGGTGTTTTTTTTCAAAAAAAAAAAAAGGAACTACTAAATTGGACCATCGAAAGTGGATCCAAAATTCTCGCTTTCTTGGTTTCCTCTCATTTTTTTCAACTGAAAACGAACTGCAACAGCACCGACCGACTGCCGCATCTGATCACAAACAAAACAAGTGGGATGGATAAACAAAGCTTCCCAAATTGCCCTTCTGCCCACATGTGCGGACCAAATTTTGTGGAAGAAAAACAAAAAAAAAAACCTACGTTATCCAACAAAGCACGTGTATGTAGGGGCATGACCGTAATAACGTTCATATACTTTTGATAATTTGATGTTTTCAATTTTGATATTTCAAACATTTTGTCAAAGAAATTCCCCCCCTTCAACGCGTTTATAAAAGGAACACTTTCACCACAAGGAAACTCCACTTCAATTTCAAGCAACATTTTACATTTCTCCTTCATCTCTCGATTCCATAATTATCATCGATCAACCTACTCAAATCGATTCATTTTCTCGTTGATTCTTCATAGATTCTTTTATTTCTGTATATATCCTTTGATTTAGGTTGCAGATTTTCTCTGTTGAATCATATTTTCAACTTCAGCAGAGTTGTATATAGTTATTAATTACTGATCTAGGATTATTATCTGCTGTAATCGGAAGATCAGTGGGATTTGATTACCTGGAAATGAGTTCTGGTAGCTCAATTGGAATCTCTACAGTGAGGCCATGCTGTAGAATTCTGATTAGTCGCAGAGGTTCAACCATTTTCAGTTTATCTCGTTTGAATATTGAAAGTTTGTCGAATCGTAGGTGTAGATATGATTTTTCTACACGGAAGATAGTAGGTAATAGATGTAGAAATGATCCAGATCGGAGGAGTTTTTGTGGCTCCGATTGCAGTGAAAAGTCATTGATTAGCACAAATGTAAGGAATCAGTCGACATCAACATCATCTTCAACCAGTGAAGCTCGTGTCAATGAGAGGAGCTTCGAGAGGTTTTATCTTCAAGGAGGGTTGAATCTGAATGTGAATGTGAAGCCATTGGTGATTGAGAGAATAGAGGATGATAAAGAATTAGTTGTAGAACAAATAGAAAATAGGATTGATGTAAATACAAACAGCATACAAGAATTGGGAAATGTTGAAGCTTCTACTATTAAAAGGAAGCTATCTGGGATTGAGGAGGAAGCATGGAAGCTTCTTAGGAATGCAATTGTGGATTTTTGTGGAAAGCCTGTTGGGACAGTGGCTGCTAATGATGCTGCTGATAAACAGCCGCTCAACTATGATCAAGTTTTTGTAAGGGATTTTGTTCCATCAGCAATTGCCTTCTTGCTTAATGGAGAAGGTGATATTGTCAAGAACTTTCTGCTTCAGACATTGCTAATGCAGGTAAATTTATGCTGCTATTTGGACCTTATAGGCTGTTTAATTTGCTGGATCTTTTGTTGTTGTTGTTGTTGTCAGTGTGGTTTGGTTTCATAATCATGCATGGATGCCTTGTAGAGATGATTGTTTCTTTCTCACATTTGTATTGACACCATGAATGTCTTTGGATGATTAATTATATAGTTTTAATAGATCTCAACTCCTTATTCTTCTGGGTAAGAATGGACAAAGCAGTCACTGCAGACATAAAAACAGATTTCCTTCACAAACTTTTGAGCATTGTGATTCTCATTGACATAGTTTGGTATGGTTGTAATTCATGGGATGATGGGAAGATTGTCACATAGTTGAGAAAGATTTTCAACTATCACAGTTACTTTATCCCATTATCTCCACTCTCAGGTCTCCTCCACCCCCTTGGATTATAGTATATAGATTCCACCAGCCTTATTGGGTCTCTCTCTGTTGACTCTACAATTACCATGGAAATAGGTTCAGGGCTGAATAGAAGCTTTTATTTCCTTTCATTTAGGAGGCTAAATCCAAATAAGGCTTTAGCAAATGATTTCTCTGTCAGGGGTACTAAGGGGTCAAGAATGAGATAAAAATAATTGAACAGACTGCTCGGTTCTTTCAATGGGTAAGGTAAAGTTGGGTAAAGGTTGGGTAAGTATGGGTATATATTGGCAAGCTTTGGTAGTTTTTGGTGGAAAAGCATAATGTTAGGTAGTTATTAATGTTATGAATGGTTAAAAATTAGTCTGCTTTAATTCGCATTTACTCCATTATTTCAATATGTCATGATAAATAGTATTAGTCCTTGTCTGGCTGCTGCACATCTAGCAAATTTGTTAAAACCAACAGACTTGCTATGGTTTTGACTTTTGACAGTCTGCTTTCTGGTGGGATTACTGTGAAACATCAACTCTTACTCTTCATATATGTTCAGGCAACAAATAGTTGCAGCTTGTCAAAGTCACAGCCAAATCTCTTTTTTTTAAATTTTTTTATTAATGCATTATCTCAGATGTGGCGATAATCATATTCATGATACAAAATCTTCTGGTGCTTCCATACTTTGATGAGAACTCAATTCTCTTTTAAATTTGTTCAACCTTTATCATATTACTCATTTTGGTTATTCATGGAATATTTATCCTTTTGGAGTATATACTCTTTTTTACAACTTAATTTTATTCTTCACAGTTACGGAAAAAAAAAATTGTATGTAAGCTCTTAACCTGTTTTGATCCTATTATTTGAGTCCCAACGGAGTGAGTTCTGTATCTTTCTGGCCTGGTGACATATTTGATTGTGGGTTTTGGAATGCTGCTATCATGTTGTTAATGATTCATGTTTACCGCGTCATAAAATGTGATTCTTTTAGTAAGAACTTAATGTAGTTATCTAAATTCCTTTTATCTGATCTGCAGAGCTGGGAGAAAACTGTTGATTGTTATAGTCCTGGGCAAGGGTTGATGCCAGCTAGCTTTAAAGTTAGAAGTGTGCCTCTTGATGGAAAGGAAGGATCTTTTGTGGACGTTCTAGATCCTGATTTTGGTGAATCAGCCATTGGGCGAGTGGCCCCTGTAGATTCTGGTAACATATGTAGCTGATCTGTATCTGTTCAGATTTCAATGCTCTTAGAAAAATACTTAGGTTTGTGCTATTTGCAGGCTTATGGTGGATCATCTTGTTAAGAGCTTATGGAAAAATAACTGGTGATTACTCGTTCCAAGAAAGGGTGGATGTTCAAACAGCGATGCGATTGATCCTCAACTTGTGCCTAACCAAAGGATTTGGCATGTTTCCCACACTTTTAGTTACCGATGGTTCCTGCATGATTGATAGGCGCATGGGCATACATGGCCATCCTCTGGAAATTCAAGTAAGTTATTGTGATTGGTTCTTTAATCTGCCTCTTTGTGGGATCTTACCTTCAGTTGCTTCATCCTGTTCTTGTCATTACCAGTGCACTAACTGCATCATCTGTTCATCGACGCAGTGGCATTACTGCATTAACCTAACTGTAACTCCATCTTGATGTCATGTTTAGTTATCAATTACTGAATGTTGAATCATGCAGGGCTTGTTGATCTCTAAATTCATTAAATTTGTATTCACCGACTCTTCAAATGGAACTTGTGGTTACAAATAAACGTCTGCTCTTAGTATCCGTATGTCACTTTGAACATGAGTATGCACTTGTCGCCTTTTATTGTAGACAATAGTTTAGTTGATTACTTCTTTGAGTAAACTATTATTCTAATGTCTTCAACTGCATGGGCTCCATAAGTAGTTATGGACTCAGAATGCAATTTCGTAAGTTAGCTTTGAGAATGTAGTGGATAAACAACTTGGAGCTTTTTGGCTTATGATTGTGTTGGTTTCTACCTTGTCCCCCAGGCATTATTCTACTCAGCTTTACGGGGTGCCCGTGAGATGCTGATTGTCAATGAGGGTAACAAAAATTTACTGGCAGCTATCAATAATAGGCTCAGTGCACTGTCCTTTCACATAAGGGAGTACTATTGGCTCGATATGAAGAAACTGAACGAAATATGTCGTTATAAAACAGAAGAGTATTCCACTGATGCCGTCAACAAATTTAACATCTACCCACAACAAATCCCTTCATGGTTGATGGATTGGATTCCAGAGCAAGGTGGTTATTTGATTGGTAATCTGCAGCCTGCTCACATGGATTTCAGATTTTTTACCCTGGGTAACCTCTGGTCCATTGTTTCTTCCTTGGGAAACCCCAACCAAAACGAGAGCATACTTAATCTGATTGATGCAAAATGGGATGACCTAATAGCCGAGATGCCTCTTAAGATATGTTACCCTGCTTTGGATTCTGAGGAATGGCGCATTATAACTGGCAGTGACCCAAAGAACACGTATGTCTAGCTTCTGTTACATGTATAACAGTTTCCATTTCTGTAACTTCGACACTGAATTTCTTATTTGCACGCAGGCCATGGTCGTATCATAATGGGGGATCCTGGCCAACACTCTTGTGGCAGGTATTATATATATTAACACATTCTAACGTTGCCTTTATGACACTGATTTTAGAGGTTGGGTTGATTTATTTTTGCGTATCATGTTCTGCTGCAGTTTACACTGGCCTGCATAAAAATGGGGCGGACAGAGCTAGCCGAAAAGGCAGTTACATTAGCCGAGAAGAGGCTTTCAGTGGATCAATGGCCGGAGTACTATGATACTAATAAAGCCCGGTTTGTGGGGAAGCAGGCAAGGTTATTTCAAACTTGGACTGTGGCTGGATACCTGACATCAAAGATGCTTCTAGACAACCCAGAGGCAGCATCTGCTCTGACATGGGATGAAGACTATGAGCTTCTTGAGATATGTGTTTGTGCACTCAACAAAGGTGGTAGAAGGAAATGCTCCCATGGTGTCTCCAAGTCTCAGCCAACTGTGTAGTTTGTACCTTGTGGAATTTCTGAAGCTCTTCAAGTTGAGGGTGCAACTTTCTCATCCCATCTTGAAACAATGTCAACACTATAACTTGTGTGACCCACAAATTTGTGACCATGTAATAATAATAATTCTTAATGACACTAAGGTTGTTTTCTTTGGCTTGGTTTGGCTGAATTTATAGTAACTTGATTTACTCAGTTTGAACTTGTTTTTACAAAATTATTTTGAACTTTCTGTGAGAGTTTTTTTATATAATTTATTAACTAAACTTAATTTGATAAAATTTGAAGAGAATAAGGCATAAAACCAAGTTATTAACCTTCTACCAAACAACTCAAGTGATGGTTTGATTTATAGATTTCTATAGCATTCGAGCCAGTTCAAGTCTAAATATAACTTAGCATTTTTAGTTTCCATAATAAACAAGTTAGTATTTATAAAAGTATGTCGGGGTGTTCAAACGGTTCACTGATACCGTAGAATTATGGGGGTTTTTTTGGTCTGTTTACTTCATACATGTTGCTTTTACGTGGATTTTAATTTTTTTTTATTTCTTAATTATTCCTAGGAGGTGTTTGGTACATGAGCTGTTTGAGGGGGGGGGGGGGGGAGTGTTTTGAGCCAATTAATTGTTTTGACCAAGTCAAAATAGCAAATTGAATGTTTCATAAACAACTTTTTGAATTAGCTATTTGCCCTCAAAAAGTACTTTTAGATTGGCTTTTTGGATTATCTTTTATCTACTTGACATTAAAATTACATTATTGTCATCATATTTCACTAAAATTACCTCATACATTATATAATCATGATTTTAATAATAATTTCTCAATACTTTCAATAACCTTCTATAAAAATTATAACAAGTGAAATTAAAATTTTTCTACTTATTAGATAAGAGTCATGTTTTGATAGTTGTTATATCTACCCAAAGATTTACTAACGATAAGTAACGTTAAGAGTTCTCCATTGCAATCACTTTATTTTAAATAAAATAAATTAAATGTTAGTTTATCAAATATAATGGTATGATAGTATGAACGGTGAGTCGTTCTTGGTTGAAGTAGAATTCATTGAAAAGAAAAATCTTGGCTTGTAAAAAACATTTTGTTGTCTGATACTCAATCTGCAATCTCCAGTAAGTGAAATTGGACCCGTCGAACTTCTCGATCTCATACTTATCTTACGACATTGTTTGAATGTCAGTTCTCTTTCAGGAACATATAAGCTCTGATACCAGTTGATAGGATCGAAGAACACTCAAATAAACCACAAATAATGAAAGATAATAGCGGAAAAAAAATCGAGATTTGACACCAGAGATTTAACGTGGAAAAAACTCAATGAAAAGAAAAAAAACCACAAAATCGATGCACTAGTAAAATGAAGATTACATTTACAGGAGTTGTGTTTCCCTCTATCTCACTTGATATCAAGAGGAGAAATTGATACATAATATATACCTGACGGCTCAATAGGGAACTAGCTAGGTTAATAACAATAACCTAAGATATAACAAGGAACAGATTGCCGCAAAACGATGGGTCTCAATGACACGAGCAGAGCTCAAGAAAGGTGCGGGCTAAATGACCCTGGCACGGGTGGCACCACAGAGGCACAGGTGGCGTCTTCACAAACGATGCCTCTGAGCAAGACGTGAGTAGCGTTCAAGAAGCGCGGGGCATGGCTTGTTGTGTGAGACAAAACATGAGTGGTGCTGAGAACTAAAGCAGGTAGCGCCTAAAGGCGCGAGTCACGTCTACCTCTCTTCCTTCTATGTTTGAGGCGCGCTTGGCGCCTTATCCAGCGCGGGTACCGCCTCGCCTTCTCCTCGTCTCCTCATTTAGTCTCTACACACAATATATTTATCTTGTCTTGTGTGCAAGTTGGAAAATTCTCACCATTGGTAGTGGCTTAAGAATTGTGATTTCGAAGTGGATCAAAAACCTTTTGCTCATTTGCAATAGTTCGGATAATTTTTTTTTAAAAAAAGCCAAATACCTTATAGTTTTGCCTGGGTAAATTAAAGTATAAAGGGTTGGGTCTCGTCGAGAACATTGGTTGAATTCGTACGTTTCGTTTTTCTTAGCCATATCAGGAGTTGTGGACTACTCCTTCCACTACATATTAATTAATAATTTGATTAAAATTTAACAGTTAATTATTCACAAATCAAAATTAATTACATTATAAAATTACCTTCATAGTAATTTTTAGTAAAGTATTTTATAATGATAGTAATTTTATATTATAATTTATTATAATTTATAAATAATTAATAATTTAAATTTAGTCAAAATGTCAGAAATATATTCAATAACTAATCGCCACCCCAAACCCTTGTCCCCAAAACCCCAATTTTCGCCTTGCTCGCCCTTTTTCCGGTGCCGTAATTTCGTCCGCCGGCGGTTTTGCAACTCCATTGCCGGTTTCCGGTGAGGTGATTTCCAGTTTTTATTGCTGTTTCTCTTTCCTTTGCTTTTATGGCTGCTTCAGCACCGCTATCACAATTGGTAGTGGCCTAACTTTGTACATTGTCCTTGTGCCAATTGCAGCAGCCCTTGACTCCCATCCCAATCAATCCTGCTTCATTTTTCGACTTCTCCCTTTGTCAGATCCCTCAAGGTAGAAACCTAAACCCTATTTTGTCTATTTCTTACATTTTCTTACGATTTCTGTTTCAATTATTGTACAAGTCCAGACTTGGTAGTTCAATTGTTATTCCGAATTCATGTTTCAATTTCATGTTCTTCGGTTTTGCTGTTAATCTGGACCCTTTTATAGAACCATACCTTTTGGCTCTCCGACTCCAAACAGCAAGTATGCAAGTGTGATTTTCTGATGTAAAAATGTTATTGTGGACATTTCTGACTCCCGACAGCAAGTATGCACACTTATTATCTTCATCAAAATCACATATCATTCAGTTGGGTTTTCTTGTGTTCTTTTGTGAGAACCCTCTTTGAGGTAGGTGGACGCCATTGTTTAGCAATTTTGTATCCACTGCTGCTTGTTGAGTGGTTGATGTATGTAAATTGTAAATATTCTGAATTTGATGCAGGATTTCAAGCAAGGAAGATCAGGCACGAGAGGAGACCGTATTCCCAACTTTCTTGACAACCCCATTTTCAAAAATTAGAAAAGAGGGATTGGGTTTCGAAAGATGATTCCTGGCTTTTGAGTCAAACCCTGTTCCGAGACTGACGGGGTTGGTCTGGTTTATTATTTTTGGTCGACCATGGCTGGTTTAGCTTTTCTTGTGAAGGAGTCCGATTTTGTTAAGATTCTGTCTGCAGTTGTATTCAAGGGCAATTGGAACCTACTCTTAAGGCCCCAAATTGCATCTGGTTTGAGTTCCGCGATAGTTGAGAAAGTATTATCTAAGCTTTCATTTAACTGTTCTGAATATTGGGCATTTTATGAGTGGGTTGAAAAAGTTCCTGGTTATAATCATTCCCTTGAATCAACCTGGTTCATGCTTCATATGCTCACAAAAGAAAAGAACTTCAAAGTTGCACAGGACCTGGTGAGCAAGATTGCCCAGAAGAATTATCTCTCATCGCCGAGTGTTTTAAATGCACTTATCCATTCCCACAATAACCCAGGCTTGAATTCACATGTTTTGAGTTGGTTGGTGATCTTTTATGCCGATTCTAAAATGATCCAGGAAGCAACTCAAGTGTTTGAATACATGACAATCAACAAACTTAAGCCTCATTTACCTGCTTGTACGGTGTTTTTGAATTCATCGGTGAAGGCTGGTCTCACTGCTACCATGTGGAAGGTTTACAAGAAAATGCTGAAGCTTGGGGTTGTTCCTAATATTCATGTATATAATGTGTTGATTCATGGTTGTTGCAAATCAGGTGATGCAGAGAAAGCAGAAGAATTACTGAGTGAGATGGAAACGAAGTACATATTTCCTGATATCTTCACTTACAACACACTGATTTCTTTGTATATGAAGAAGAACAAGCATTATGAAGCTTTGTCGATTCAGGACAGGATGGAGAAAGCAGGTGTGGCTCCTGACATAGTGACTTATAATAGCCTAATTTATGGATTTTGCAAGGAAGGTAGGATGAGGGAGGCCTTGAAGCTTTTTGGTGAAATCAAAGGTGCTAGTCCTAACCTTGTGACATATACCACGTTGATTGATGGCTACTGTAGGGCAAATGACCTAAAGCCAGCATTGAGATTGCGCCGAGAAATGGAGGCTAAAGGTCTTTATCCAGGGGTCGCTACTTATAATTCGATCCTTCGCAAGCTTTGTGAAGAAGGTAGGATTCGAGATGCAAACAAGCTGTTAAATGAGATGAGTGAGAAGAAGGTTGAACCTGACAACATCACTTGCAATACATTGATTAATGCTTATTGTAAGATTAATGACATGCAGTCTGCCTTAAGGGTTAAAGACAAGATGTTGGAGGCTGGGTTGAAGCTTGACCAGTTTACTTATAAGGCACTGATACATGGTTTCTGCAAGGCCAAGGATATAGACAGTGCAAAGAAGCTTCTTTTTGAAATGCTTCATGCAGGATTTTCTCCTAGTTCTTCTACCTATTCATGGTTTGTTGATGGATACTGCCTCCAGAACAATGAGGAAGCAATAGTAAGACTACCGGATGAGATTGCTGACAAGGGACTTAGTGCTGATCTGTCAGTGTATCGTGCTCTGGTTAGAAGTCTCTGCCGAAAGAATAGGCTTGAATGTGCTAGAAAAACTTTTAACCGTATGAGAGAGAAGGGTTTCATGGGAGATAGTTTAGTATACACTAGCTTAGCATTTGCTTATTTTAAAGCAGGACCAGTAAGAGTAGCTTCAGATTTGATGGATGAGATGTACAAGAGGAGGCTAAGTGTAACTCTTCAAATATACAAGTGCTTGAGTGCTTCATACTCGGATGAGAGCAACATATTAAGGCTTTTTTGGGATCACATGGAACAGGGAAATCTTATCTCAAAGAACGTTTCTAAGCAAATTAAAGAGCTAAATTCAGCCATCATAAAGAGATGACAAACGCACATTATTTTTCTGTTTGAAGCTTAAGCTTTACAGAGGTGGGTTTCAACATTTTACTTACTCACCAAATGAGATACAGTTGCTGTTGAGGCTTGATCTTTTTCTCATTATCACACTTTTGCAGATATAATTGCTCTCTCTGTCATTAAACACCCTCTCTATCTTACCATTTCCTCTTTCCTTTCTACCCTCTAGGTCTAAGATTCCTCACACCCTCAATTGCCTGATGTCATCATCAAAACCAGCAATCAGAGTGCCAACAGTGGGAAAGTAAAGAAACTGGGAATCTCCTCAAAGGCTCTCTTGCTGGTTTATGCATACAGAATGTGATGGATACCAGTGGTGTTGCTAACCAGATAGCAGCATGGAGGCATGCAGAGGAGACATAACACAGAGATCAGTCAGGGTAAGTTGTTCAAATCTCTTGGATCACTAGTGTTCTCTTGTACCGTTTCTCTCTTTCATTTATCTGTAGCCTTTGCATCTTTATGTGCTATTTGTTTCTTTGTGTTTTTTTGGTTTGTTTTGTTGGATGTTTGCTGGTTATCGATTTATGCATCACCTGACATTAATACTAGGAATATGCCAGCTGACGACTGGTTTGATTGTGGGTTGTTGTCTGCCTTGCTGTCACTCCCCATGTCGCCTCTTCCATATCCAGCTAGATGACCTGCTACCGCTCATTTATTAGATAATGCCACTCAAGGGCCCTTGCATCAACACTGTAATCTTTCTGCATTTTTGCTGTTAGGTTTTTCAGAGGTGGTACTAATTTTGGCCACAAGCTAAGCATTTTTTTTCTCCCCTATTCTAAAGGACCCTAAACCTTTTCACCCCCTATAAATCTTTTGTTTGTCTTTGAGCGCTGATGGAAATTGATGAACACTTATTTTGGGTGGTATTGACTATGCGCGTGTGGTCGCTTTCACACAGAGGGACGTGTTAGTTGTTAGAGTTTTTCAACTGTATCTGTGTATGGTGAACTAAGGGGCATGAAAATCTAAGTATCAAGTTCTAAGATGAGATAAAGGGGCCATGGAAGTCATTAGATGATTTTCTGAGCCCAAAAGGCCCAATTAAGGGCAACACAAACTCAGAGCCAAATGGTCGTTTTTCTATTTTTTTGTGCCTGCTCGTGTTTTCAAGTCATCACGCACATGTTTCTTATCCAAATATTGTTGTTTGGGGTATTCCAACTACTTTATCTATGATAACGAGACATTATTCAAACCAAAGGGGTGTCTTGAATCCTATCCACCCTATCCAAGACGTGCTTTCCTAGCACTATAGATAGGGGTGTCATATGCCTCATTCATGTCAATTTCATTCTTTCCTGAGCACCCTCTCTTAAGTTGTGTCTATTGCATTGTTTAGATCAAGTTCATAAAATACAACGTATATAATGGAATTTTAAGCAATATAACCTTAGGACATCTCTAATGACAGGGTTCCAAATCAACTAGTATCTATTAGTAATCATGAAAATGATGAATCTAGAAGAAGCAAGAGAGTTAGAAAAGAGAAGTCACTTGGTGATGATTTCTTACTCGATAGAATGGACTAGGTCCTAGGGACAAGTTTTGTAACCAAATCCCTTATGTCTATAGCATTACGAGTGATCCTAGTACCATTAATGAGGTCATGGAATCATAAGATGTCACCTTTTGGAAGGAGACTACACAAGAAGAGATGGATTCTGTAATAGAAAACAATACTTGGATCCTAGTGGATCCTCAATCGGGTAGCAAAGCCATCACCTCTTAGTGGATCTTCATAAGGAAAAGGAAAGTAGATGGTACCATGGAGAGGTATAATGCCCGACTTGTTAGGGGCTTCACATAACGACATGGTATAGGCTACATTGAAACTTATGCACCTGTGACATGAATAACGACTATAAGAGCTCTAATAGTGATCACTATAGCTTGTAATTCACTAAATGGATGTTAAGACTGCTTTTCTAAATGGTGAATTAGAGAAAGAGGTGTGTTTGCGTCAACCCGAAAGCTTTGTAGCCAAGGGACAAGAAAAGAAAGTGTGCAAACTAGTTAGATCTCTGTATAGTTTAAAACAAGCTCCTAAGCAATGACATCAAAATTTGATGAAATAGTTCATTCTTTCGGTTTTGCAATTAATGAGTCTGATAAGTGTGTGTACTACAAGTTTTAGAATGGAAATGGAGTCATTATCTGCATATATGTGGATGACATGTTGATCCTTGGGATTGACATGGATCAAGTTGAGACAACCAAGGGTTTTCTCTCATCTAAGTTTGCTATGAAAGACATGGGTGACATAGATGTGATATTTGGGCATTAAGATCATTATAAATAATGATGGTATAGCCTATCACAATCCTAGTATATTGAAAAGATGTTGAATAAGTCCAAATGTAAGGATCTTCCTCCTGTTTAGCACCTTTTGATGCTAGCTTTTGTTTCGTTGAGAATGAAGGTAGAGTTGTGTCACAAGAAGAATATGTGAAGGTCCTTGGTAGCTTGATGTATGCCATGCTAAGTACAAGGCCGGATATTGCTTTTGCAATAGGTAAGTTGAGTAGGTAGTAGTACACTTGTAATCCTAGTAAGTACCATTGGTATGCTATTCGAGGGTATTGAGATACCTTAAGAAAACCCTACATTATGCCTTACACTATTTAGGAGAACCCTTGGTTTTAGAAGGGTACTTGAAGGCTAGTTGGGCTAGTGATAAGGAAGACTATTCCTTAACCATGGGTTGGATTTTTATGGTTGATGGTGGCATTGTATCTTGGGCTTCCAAAAAACAAAGTTGCATTGCAGATTCCACTATGGCATCTGAGTTAATGGCATTGGCCGCAACTTGTAAGGAAGCGGAGTGGCTCCGGAATTTAACGTTGGAGTTGCCCTTATGACCTAAGCCTATGGTACCAATCTCCATACATTGTGATAACAAGTCTACCTAGCTAAATGTATAGTCATGTCTACAATGACAAGTCAAGGCACATTGGACTTAGACATGTATACACACAATCAACTCATTAAGGATGGGGTGGTGACCATTGGCTATGTGCCTGCAAGTGAGAATCTCGCCGATTCCTTAATTAAGGCATTAAACAAGGATTTGGTGATTAAATCATCAAAGGGGATGGATATAAGCCCAGCCTTGACAAATACTAGTGACAATGCCTCTCCTTGATACTTGATTTAATGTCAAGCTCTAGGATGGTGACTTTATTACATAGTGGTTGAGATAGCACAAATTTGTAAAACCGTCCCAAAGGTAAGTATTGTGCTCAAGTTTTGTAATGACAAGAGGTTAAGTGTTTACTCTTAATAGACTGATTAAGAATGGGTGCTTGATTACAGGAGCTAGTGGGTTTGGCTTTGGTTTGTTCACGATAAGTTTAAGGTTACTTATTCGATTGGTTATGTCAGTGCAATGTATCCAAGTGATCAAAACGGATGTGAAGTTCAATTCTTAGTCAACTATTACATTCATACATTTATAATATATTCGCTACATTCAAGTTCAATTTGCAAGAAACTATCTATGATACATAATTGATGCTTACTCTCTTGTGTGTTTAAGCTGTGTGTTTTCATATTGTTTTGATGGCGGGGGTGTTTTGGAATATAAATCAATAATTCCATACATTCGAAATGGTGGAGGATGGATAGAGTTTTTCAAGTGTGTGTGTGTATATTGAACCAAGGGGCATGAAAATCTAAATATCTAAGATGAGATAAAGGGGCCATGGAAGTCATTAAATGACTTTCCGGGCACAAAAGGCCCAATTAAGGGCAACACGGACCGTTCAAGTTGTGGCACGGTCTGTGTGGGTAACAAAGAACCAAAATTTGTGAAGTTTGTCTGACACGGGTTGTGTCATGTTGGACACGGACCGTGTCGGGTAACAGAACGGAAATCTGGATTCCATATGCATGACACGGATCATGTCTTTGGTAACATGGTCAGTGTTGGCCAGACACGGTCAAGGCCAAACGACCGTTTTTCTAGTTTTTTCATGCCTGCTCATGTTTTCAAGTCATCATACACATGTTTCTTATCTATATATTGTTGATTAGGGGCCATGTCTAGGCCAAACTATTGTCTTTCCAGTTTTTTCATGCTTGCTCATGTTCTCTAGTCATCACACACATGTTTCTTATCCAGATATTGTTGGCTGGGATATGTCTCAACTGCTTTATCTGTGACAACGAGACATTGTCCGATCCAAAGGGGTGTCTTGAATCCTATATATCCACGCTATCCAAGCGGTGCTTTCCTAGCACTGTGAATAGGGATGCCATATGCCTCACTCATGTCAATTTCATTCCTCCCTCAAGGTTGTGTTTGCAATACTCCTTAAGTTTGGAAAGAGAGTTTGATAATTACGCTCCCTTTGAGGCCAGAGTTTTATCCTGCGACTATATACAGTTGATATATAAGTCAAAGGAGAGTAGGTACACCTACGACTCTCTTGATATTTAAGTAATTCCCATCCTACACCGTTCTTTTTCCTCAACAATAGTCTGTTGCCACTAGAACATTGCAATCAACATTTCATGTTTACAAAGCGTTCCGAGCCTCCAAGTCTTGTCATTGAGCATGCTACTATTGCGGACAAACCCTGTATACAAAAGCAACTGAAAAAGGGAGGTTGTTCTCAACATTTCATAGGTAACCGATGATAAGAATCCTGTTAGAGGTAACTGTGCAACTGCTCTGATTCTGAGTGTACTGTTTTGCTGTGTTATTGTTTTATGCTGGTGTTAATCCTGTGAACATCACTGTTGCCTTTTTTTTTCTTTTTTTTTTGGGTGTTGGGGGGGGGGGGGGGGATTGTATCATGTTTCTTAAGCCAAGGGTGCAATTTATAGCTTCAATATTATATGCCAGTGCCATCTTGCATTTTGACTTGTGAATGCTAAAGTAAATAGCTTGGATGTTTTGTCTGCCAGAAATGTCAACCTGTTTTTAGTGGTTTTAAGGTTATCTTGTACAATTCATTCTTTTCAGAAATTTGTAATTTTGTTATCAATCAGCAACAGTATATTTGGTGATCTGTATTTCATCAGATTTGAGCTCCTTTGTGGGCATGTGTGAGACTCTCTCTGTCACAATTCTGATTTCAGGACTAACATAATCTGAAATTTCACTGTGGCTGTAGCGGACAGGTTTTTCACTGGCCTGAGCTTACTGTAGTATTTAATGCTTATCAATTACTACGCGTCTTTTTTGTTTGTGCTGATGACCTCCATAGGAATCTGTCTTCCCAATTTTAACCCCCCCCCCTCTCAAAAAAAAAAAATAAAACTTTTCTCCAACTTTAATTGTATTGTTCAATTTTAGACAAGCATAGGCTCTCCTGTTCTCAAAATTTGAGCCATTGTACAGGTTGATCTCTCTTGTGCATATTTCTTATAGCCTTGGCGATATTTATCCTATCATTGGGTTATCTTTTTATTCTTTCATGGCAGCTGAAAGCAGATGACCAGCCTTTAGTGTCGTACTCTCTTTTCCTGGGAAACGCTTTTTGGACACTTGGGTTTCGAAAACCCTGACTGGTATAATTCCCAGTGTATTACTTACCTAATGTGTCAGTGCAAAGTTTTTGTAAGTTTGGCATTTGACTATTTCCTGTCTGAGCTGCTGTATGATTATTATTTTGTCCGATCAGTTTAAGTCATATGTGTGACATCTACCAATATTTCCTTTATGATCCTTGCAGCCTTGAAGTATTCAACTGCAGTGCCTGTCATTTTTCTTTTGCGATGTTACCCGAGATGGGGATTTGAGGTACATGATAACTAACAATCACCTTGTCTTTCAAGTGCACATTGAGATGCGACTTGTCATTTAGCTTTGGAACCCACTTTGGATATTTTCTCCACTTGATTTCTGAAATCTTGATTGGGTCTGGGATGCTACTCATATTATGATGATTGCTGCCTTAAACAGAAAAAAAAAAAGAAAAGAAAGAAGAAACCACAGTCCTTTTCCATGCATCAAACATCGAATTCTCATAGTATTGTCTTTTCTTGCTGCAGTTGCTTTATTATGGTCTTCAAATTTGGGAAGCCTAAATGCCTAATATATGTCCATATCGTTTCCACAGGCGAGCAGGGGCAAGTGGGTAACTCAGCTCTTTCTCTTTTAGTTTCCAGTGTTGTTTAAGGTTTGTCTTGGGGATTAAACATTCCTGCTGGACTGGACAATCAACTGATCTGACTGTTACACAATGGAAATTTTACGTGCACTGCTGGGTGATTGGGAGCAATCTAATCCTGCGATGTACATGGAGATACAAGCTTCCTGCCCCTCTCCGGCATACCTGCTCTGGAAATTTTCCGGAGTTTCCAGTGGATTTTCTTTCCGGCATAAAATAAGTGGAACAAGGTCAGTGGCAAATTATCTGTTTAGATGTCAGGGGATGAAAACCGAAACGAAAAGACTAAACTATCGATTTCGTAGCATATAATTGAACATCAGCACAATGAACATCAGCAGAAACATTTTGTAGTTGGAGTGAAATGCTGTAAATCCCAACTTTTGCATGCAGGCATACATTCATTCACTTAAAAGACAATTTTGAGCATATGAGAGAGCCCCTGGTTTTCTTAGTTGTCTTTGGGGGCTTTGTGCTTAATTGTAACAAAAAGCAAAAAATGAATAAAGGGGCCTCATATTTTGGTGTAATAATTTTAAGGACCCTATTTTATCATAAATAATTTTTGGGTGACATTATTTTTCTGTAAATATTTAGGGGTGACATTCCGGCCAATTTCCGGCCAAAAATGACACGAAATAATGGGTTTTTATATTTAGACGTGTTTATTACGTTATCAGATTTACTTGTATATGTTAGAGTTAAGTATAGACTTCAATTTAAAACATTCATAAACATAAAATCCACCGTTTTGAGCCATTTTTGGCCGGAAATTGGTCGAAATATCACCCCTAAATATTTACATAAAAAATAATGTCACCCAACAATTATTTATCATAAAATAGGGTCCTTAAAATTATTACACCAAAATATGAGGCCCCTTTAGTCGTTTTTTGAAACAAAAAGGGATGACTACTTTGTTATGTTGTTGCAGCAAATGTTATACGATAGACTAATTGAATTTCTGTTTGTTCCTTCCCTTTGTTGTATAATTCATACATCACCACACTTGTCCCCTTTGATGTTGAATTATGTTCTATTTTGCCTCCTAATTCCAAGGACATAGTCCTCGAGGCTCCAAAAGTGAAAAAACATTGGAAGAGAAATCTCAATATAATATGCAATTCTGGGATGCAACTTGCAGGGTTGTTTCATCAACGAGCTCGGGTTGTAATAAAGGGAAGGAAAAACGCTCTAAAAGACAAGAGTCCAATAGTGAAGATGATTTAGAGATCAATGGTGACGCTTTGGAAGTTCCTGTGGAAATATGCTTGGATAAATTGGACGACAAGGTACGCAGAGCGGCAAAGGTTGGATGTAAATTGAGTGTTATTCATGATGAAGAAATTGTTGCGAAGAAATTTAGAGACGATTTTCTGGAAGAAAAGAAGGCAAAAGGGAAGATTTAAAATTGTTTTTATGTTTCGTGAGCTGATCGCTTTTGTCTGTTTATGTTGTGTATCCTGAGCTGTTTATATTGTCTTGTTTTGGCATTGGTTGTTTGCGAACTCTGGCTCGTTTTCGAGCTATAAATAATCGAGAAAAAAATAATGCTCTTCTTCAGTAGCCACAACTTTTGTTAAGGAAATTTAAGTTTCTCTGTTATATTAATAATTGAAAAAGAGTTTTCTTGCAAGACACGGGTTAGAAATTACAAAATTACAATTTTTTTTAATATAAGTTTGGTGTCGTGATGTATATTAAATTTAGCATATTTTAACTTGGATTTTAATAAATATGAAAATTACAAATAAAAGTACAATCTTATATAATTGTATATAGTATTATGTTTATTTTTCAAATATTGTACAATAATTTAGTTTTCATACTAATATAAGATGTATTAAAACATGTGGAATGTTGAGACCCCTAGCATTTTCATTTTACAAAAGTTACAATTATATCAAAAGATTATGTAAAACTAAGACCTCCTAGCTAAAAGAGTTTTTATCGTCAAATAACAGCACATTTTTCATGCCTAAAAAAGCTTTACAACACAAGGGTAAAATAGTAAATATCAATGTAAACACAAGCAAAAATAGTAGCTTAGCTTTCGTTTAATGTTAAGCTCCTTAATTGTTGTATTTGAGGATAAATGAGTAAATCTTTGTGTGAACATAAGCTATACGAAAAAGATAAGCTGCACAAATTTTTTTTTCCCCCACTTGGCTTTTATTGTATATAGAAACGTGTTATTGACTCATCTCAGGTGTTTGACACCCAAAAGTTTAACTAGATATATGAACTTTGAGGTTGTTGACATTTACATTCTTCTCAAAGTTGGTAGGGTTCGAAGAAGTTAGAGTTTATTGGCTCATCTCAGGAGTTTGACACTCAAAAATTTAACTAGATATAGGAACTTTGATGTTGTTGTTGACATTTACATTTTTCCCAAAGTTGGCAGGGTTCGAAGAAGTTAGGGTTTGTGAATGTTTGTTGTCAAGGGCGCAAGTTGAAGCTATTTAAGACATGAATTGGAAAATTTACAAAGAGCCTTTTGACACAGTTGTTGTAAGAAAAAGGTTTGGAAATAGGTTTTCAAAAATCATGTTTATGTTATCCCCTCAACCGATGGAGTTTTGGAGCCCATGATATGGGTGATGAGCCTTTTTTCTTACTGTATTTGTAAGGGTGAGATAAAGAATGATAACATTAATAAGGTGTCCCTTTTGGCATGTAGCTCAGTTGGTAAGAAGGTTGAATTTCAGGGGTAATGTCTCAGGTTTAATTTTGGATCCTAACACCTTCGTCCTGCCACTGAGTTAACCTGATTTACCTCCCTCATGTTGTCCATGCGAACAGTGTGGATATTATTGTCAATGGCATTATTGGAAAGATGACTAATGATTGTGATGTTTATGGATATTAGTGTTCGTATCCTTGTTAATGGTGGTTTTCACAATGCTTGGATACTAACCAAATTATCACTATGCAATTGGTCGTGTGATGCTCACCAAAAGTTTATTTGTAAGCTATTATAGATAGACAATACGTCTTATAGAGGGTTTCATTCGTACTTTTGTGAGGCGACTAGCGCAATGTTTAACTTAGGTGTTAATTGCCCAAATGGATATCCACTAAAGTCAATAGGATTCCACATGCAATAGTGTACTCTCTCTGTTTTTAAATAATTGATTTTTATGTTTTTTAAGGTTTATCTTTTCAAATATTTTTTATATAATATTTTATTTAAAAAATTTAATTTTATGCTTTTTAAAAATATTTTTTAGTACTAATCTAACTTTATCAATTTTGTACGATGAATCATTATATATATTTAAAAATTAACGGTCAAAGTCAACAACACAATTAAAAAAACAGAGGGAAACGCATAACATTTTGAGGTCATCAATTGGAGGTTTGCACGCAGAAGTTTGATCAAACACAGCAAAAATAGTGACAAGGTAAGTAAGTGGAAATTGGAATATATGCAAGGTTGAAAAAGTCAGGTTTAGTTAAGTTTTGTACTAAGCAACTTGTATTAATTAGCCTTTGCCTTTGCCAAAAATTTGCTCGGGGGTGTCATACATTCTTAACAATTGACTTTTGGGGACCACATTTTTTTAATGCACTCAAAGGGGGCCAAGTTGTCAAACAAATGGCTCTCAGGTGCCTTTCCGGCCATTTTTCATCGGAATCCGGCGACAGTTGAGTTAAGTGAGAATTTTTTTGAAATTGCTTTGTGAAATTCCGATACTATCCTCTGTTGCCTCCAAATCCTTTCTTTTTTAACTGAACTCTCTTCTTCTCCCTCTCAATTTCCATCTTAGCTTCTTCTTCTGTCTTCTTTGTCTTTCTTCTTCTTCTTCTTCGCTTCTTCTTTGGTCTTCTTCGGCTTTTTTCTTCATCTTCTGGGTTCTCCTCGTGTCGATCGTTCATCATTGCGACGTTTGAAGGCAATTTAGCTGCAATGGCGAGGATAGTCGTAGGTAAGCTCCTTCATCTTCCTTCTTCCTTTGTTCTTCCTCCTTGTTCTTCTCTCGTATGGGTGTGGATTCTAGAAAATTAGGGTTTTGTTTAAACAAAATTGCAATCTTTCTCCTTTTGGGTTGTCGGATTTGAGAAAAGTGTACAATTAGGTGTTGTAAAGTTTTGATTTTTGAAAAAATGTCCTGTACACTGGTTAATTACGGTTTGTTTGTATATAGTTTGTTATTTAACTAAATTATTATGTTATATTGCCAAAATTGGAACTTGATTTTCGTGGATGGTTTGTTTGTAGAGGACACAAGGAGAATGGAGGGATTCAACAAAAGGTTCAATTGGGTGAATGACAAGTTTGTTTGCAGACTTTGTGGTGCCAATGGTGTGCTAAAGATGTCAAGGAGCGAGCAGAACCCTGGTCGTATCTATGGAAAATGCCCCAGCATTGGTTGTGGAAAATTCCTGGGGTGGCTCGATGAATGTGAGGATTCTCCAAGTGTGAAGGACAAGGACATGAAGGCTGGGCCTAGTGTTGAACCTACAATGCCTGGAGATGATAGTGCTGAGTTGCTTGAGCTGAAGGGCAAGGTGGCTGATGCAATGATGATGGTGTACATGTGCAAGAAAGAAGTGACTAAGTTGATTATGTGCAACAACAACGCAACTGAAGAGCTAGAAACTTTGAGGACGCAGGTAGCTGCCTTAGTGATTGAGACAGGGGAGACGAGGAAGGATGTTGGTGAGCTGATGGAGAAGATGTCTGTGCTGGTGGAGAAGGCTACTGAATTGAAGAAGGTTTGGGACACGGTGCTTTGGACAATGATGATGTGTGGGATGGGAATTGGGACATTGGTTGCTATTGTAATGTTCTTGGTTGTGATTATAATCTCTACGTTCAAGTGATGATGGTTTGTACTTTGCTTGCTTTGTTTTAGTGTTTAGGGTGTAGTAGATGGATGGATGGTTGATGTACTGTAGTGGTTTGATATATTTTGGTGGAAGGTAGCATTTGGTAAGAGGAGGAAGTAAATTTTTGTACCTCTGCCTTGTATTTTGGTTGGATGGTTGATGAAGTAGTGTACACAACTACTATGTATTTTGGAATCAATGGTTTGAATGAATGAAATGAAGTGGTGAAGTCAAATTTGTCCATTTTTTTATGTACAAAAACTATTTGGAAAATGAAAACTGAAATGGAAATGGTGATGTCCAATTGAATGTATAAGATTGCAAAATTATGCATCACTTTGCACCAATTGTTGAAAGCAAAGTGAATGCCAAGTCTGACATCAAATTCAAATGGAAATTGTTAAGGTTGACAGCAAGTGAATGCAATTGTTCATACCCTTAACAACATCCATACATCCATACATATTTGAACAAGCAATTGATTACAAAATACAAGGATATATCCCTCAATGGCAGCAAGTGAATGTAATTGTTTATGATCTCAAACCTGGATGCAATTGATTACAAGTATATATAGTCATACTGCAAATTGTAAAATTATCAAATTCATACCCTTAACTGCATCCATACATGCATACATATTTGAATAGCATTATTATGCATCCTTATAGCCATAAAAATGTCTGAAAAACATCCATATGGCCATACAAAATTGAAACCAAAATACATAAAAGGTGAAACATCCACTAATGTTCAAACCCTGCACATTGAGATGTTTAGGCCCTGAACACTGAGATGTTCCAACCCTGAACACTGACAACCAAGTCTGACATACACCAAAATAGACACAAAATAACAAAATACTAACTTGATACTAATAAAACCTAGACACCAACATTGCCCCATATCAGCTTGATGGACCACTGGTGGTTCTTGTCTTCATGCAGATATTCCCTTTCTCTTGTTGCATTTCCTTGATTCAGTAGGAGCCCTATGACCTTCCCCATCAGTTGAAGTTGTCACCCTTCTGTTCTTTCTTTGATTGTTTGCTCCATTTGCATTGGATCCCCTGCTTCTCTTAGCCCCTGAAGCTACATTCTCCTTGACAGTTGGTAATAGTCTCCCATTCTCATCCCTAGCTTGACCACAAGTTTTGTAGTTGTGTCCTGTCCCATCACATGTGGAGCATCTCTTGGTGCCATACTTCTTCCCAATGTCTTTAGCATTTTCAAGAACATCTCTGGCCTCTCTTCTTTTGTGCTTTTCAGGCCTGCCTTTCTTCTTCAACTCAAATGGTGGATCAAGGAGCTTATGTTCAGACTCAGGCCACATGGTGTGATCAGATATGAGACGGATGAATGTGTCATACAACTTTGTATATTTCTTGACTATGAACCAAGGTGCAATGAAGTCCTCAACATTTAAGTTTTCATAGTGTATACACCTTGTTGCATGCTTTTATGGAATGCCAGTTATCTACCATTTGCAGCAGGTGCAAGTGTGTTCGTTGAGGTCAACATTGTGGTTCACACTCCCCTCCCATATGTCAAACAAACCCCTCCCAGCACTAGTGAGTACACCACAACCTCTGGAGTCAACAATTGTCTTCCTGACCTTCTTGTCCACAAATGGTGTTATCCTACTTTCCCACCTACATCGCAATTTGTATCTCTTATCAAAACGATGGCCAATTACTTTCCTAATTTCTTCCAACATAGTAAGTAATGGCCTACCTCTATGTGTTGATGATGGCATGATTGAATGACTCCACGAAGTTGTTAGTGTTGTCATCACTCTTGAGGTTGGGGTCATATTTGAATCTGACCCAACTCTCAACAGGCTCTACATCCCTCAGCCAATTGTATGCAGCTGCACTTTTCTCCTTGATCTCCTCCATTGTTCTCTTGAAAACATGCTCTGAGTATGCATTTGCAGCTATATAGAAGTGGAAGTGGAACCAAGCACCTGAGCAAGCATAGTTAGTTCTCTTAATGTATACAATTAAACTGATTAATCCCAAGTCAACTAAATAAATTTTTTACTTGGAAACTTGTTTCCAAAGTTTTTGTATAAGTGTAGGACACAAACCCTTCGCCTTGACTGAGGAAAGAACTTGGCTAAAGCATTCTTGATTGACTGAGGTAAAAAAAAAATAAATATTGTAATAAATAACCAAACATGTCACAACACAAGTGTAAACATCCTAAACAATAGATCGAAGTGAACAAAGTGTCAGCATTATAACCTGGTGTCTGTTTGCCATGAATGTGTACTTGTGTGTTTCTTGGTGTGACTCTAATGCAACAGCCAGTCCATTAACAAAGAATGACAACTCTTCATCATCTTTCTGTAGGGAATACTCCATAGGCCAGTGGGTATTGTCCATTATTGCCATCTAATCCAATGGCAAATTGCAATCATCAAAACACCTTTGTAAGGTCCCTTCAAGAAACAAGCATCCAATCCAATCAATCCCCTACAATTCTCCTTGAAATTTTTGATTGTAGATCCAATGCATATCATTATCCTCTTGAAAGTGGGATTCAGAGTGAGACCTCTATCAGTGAACTTAATGAAACACTTAGACCCTGGGTTTGCCTTGGTGAATTCATCACAGTATTGAGGTAGTTTCCTATACCCCTCGTCATGATTACCAAACAACTCCCCCTTCATCAACCTAACAACTCTATAGCAAGTGTAATCAGGCACAGCAACCCCAAATCTTTGAAAAATTAGTGCATGAACTCCCTTGGCATTCATGTTTGGGTTTGCCATGAAGTCCTTCTTCAACTGCTTAGCAACCCAATGTTTACCAACTTGATGATGGACTGTTTTTTCATAGCATACATGCCCCCCTTTCACATACTTAACCCTCCAAGTGACATTGTCTTGCATCACAGTTGCGTGAATTCTGAAACTACACTTCTCATTTGCACATGTGTGAGTAAACCTTTTCTTGTTGTTCTTCACCTTCTTCAAAACTATACCTCTCTGAATTGTGTAAGTCTTCATAACATCTAAGAATTTCTCCTTGGAAGTGAACAAATCCCCAGCATTTATGTCCACTTTACCATCTCTACTTTCAGTCTAAACTGTACATTGACTGTACAATTTGGCCATCTTGCCTGTAACAGTCATCTTGTGTTGATCAAGTTCATCCTCATCAACCACCACCCCCAGCTGTTGTCTTCTCTCAACCTCTAATTCTCCATCACCTTCCACATATGATTCCTCCACATCTTCATCAACCATATCATCATTGTCATTGTCACTCTCATTGTCCTCTTCATCTTTTGGTGGAAAGAAATCATCATCATCACTGTCATCATCATCCTCTGGCTGGCCTACCTCATCAAATCCACCTATGACATTTTCATCATCCTCAAAGAAGACATCAATTTCAGGTATGTGTGGCCTTCCAATATCTTGCACTTCCTTTATATCTAGACCACCAAACTGTTTTGATATGTTTTCAAGCATATCAGGATCAATCTCCATTGATTTCTTACCTTTTACAGTCTTCTTTTTGCAAGGAGTTGATTGGGGTGAAGGTATGTCTGTCTCAGCTTCCTGTGTAGGTGATCCAACTGAAACAGATCTTGTCACTTGCCTCCTTGGGGTTCCAGCTTCTGAGGATGGGGTTGGTGTGGTTGATCGAGCCGGTGGAGAAACATCTCTAGCTTCTGAGATTGGAATTGATGGGGTCACTGCCCTGCCAGAAATTCCCTTTCTTGATCTAGCTGGGGAGCTAACAATGGAGTGTGCAGTTTTGGTAGAAGGAGGACCACATTTATTGACTTCCCCCAAGTTATTGTTGCTGTTGCTTCCATCATTAATGCTCACAGTTGGGCCAGTGGATGCAGCTGACACTTGAGGCCCACCTACTGCTTCTCCAGGCCCAACAACATCTTCTCCAGGCCCACCTACATCTTCTCCAAGCCCACATTCAGATGCCATATACCCATATTGTGTTGACCCACCTCCTTTTGCTTGGGCTGCCTTTGCTTCTATGTGTAAACTCCTTCTGGCAGATAGCTTGGGTGGCCTACTACCAAACCTCTTGCCTTTGCTTGCAAATTACATATGAGCTGAAGATGGTGGCTTGTTGTTCACATTCTGGCTACCAATTTGGCTATGCTGAGTATCAACAGGGGTTTGTATCAATTCATCTGCCCGTGCATTTGCTTGATTCAGGGACATTTCCACCACTATTTTATCAGGTGTTGTAACTTCAATGCTTTCCACAGTTTGCTGCAGCTTTCCCTTACTAGCCAACTCAACCAATTCCACAGAAAATGTCTTCACTTGCTCCAACTTTGACCAAGCTCCGACAAACTTATTCCAGTCGGTGTCACTTATCAGAGGTAACTTCTTGTTCTCAATCCCAGGTAGGTACCAATTTATCCCAACAAACTTAGGAAACTTCTCCATATCTTGTATAAACCTCTGCTTAATGTCAACGAAAAGTTCCTTCTGATTGTATGTGTCTAAGTCCTTTTCAGGGATGTAAAGTCTTTTATTGTGGAATCTAACAATAAATGACTTCATTGAATCACCCTACACATCAGATTAAGAACCAAAAAATAAATAAACAACAACTGATTACCAAACATTAATCACTATAAAAATCAAATCTTTCGAAATTTCAGACAAATACCACAAGCACTTATCAAAGTTTTTTTTTTTTTGTTTGTCTAATTTACATTCAAACTTGCATTAACAACAAAGGTTTACATGAACTCTAAACCCTAAACAAATTTCGAACCCTAAACCAAATTTAAACCCTAACTTCACTGTAATTACACAAAATTTCACTTACCATTGTTCAGCTCTGTTTCGACGATGAACTCAATGCCAGGTGATCAGCAGCAGCTTTCCGACCTCCAAGCAGTCATCGTCGAACTCCAATCACCACCCCAACCACCTCCTTCTCTTGATGAAGATTTTCAGAATGGTTCGATTGAATAGTGTTTGGTTCACAGAAGTGGTAGTTGGCATGCATTGAAGAAGGTAATGGAGAGACCTTCGTTTTTTTCTTGAGCGGGCAAAAATAAGGGCAACATGGTCTTTTCACAACCATCCCCAAGGACTTTTTAGTCTTTTCATGGATTCCGGTGAAAAATGGCCGGAAAGGCACTTGGGAGCCATTTGTTTGAGGACTTGGTCCCCTTTGAGTGCATTAAAAAACGTGGTCCCTCAGTGGTAAGTTGTTAAGAATGTATGACACCTCCCGGCAAATTTTTGTTGCCTTTTATATATTTTTTAGTATTGGTTAATGGAGAAGAAGAAGAAGAAGAAGAAGAAGAAGAAGAAGAAGAGAGAGAGAGAGAGAGAGAGAGAGAGAGAGAGAGAGAGAGAGAGGTTGATGTGGACAAAATAAAGCTGACTGGGACATCCCTCCGCCGCCACATCATCCTGCCGACGAGTTAAGTTCAACTTAATTCGGCAGCGTACTGTTCAGAACAACATGGGGTTAAAGTTCGTATTATTTATCACTAAATCAAAAGTTCATATTATTTAATCTTATATGGCCAAAAGTTTGTATTATTAAAATCCAATTTCCTTTTTTTTAGATATGTAAATACAATATGGTACCATAGGATTCTGATTAGGCGTAATTTAAAATACCTAAGATTTTTTGCTTATGTAAAAAAGACCTAAGATTTTTGGATGGTATGATTTAATAATTATGATAGGAGTAAGTAGTTGGTGGAGGATTGTTATAGGATGGTTTAGGCCCCATTCTTTTATGCGGTAACTTGCGGTGTATCGCACCATATTGCACTACTCAATATTCTATCACACTTCACCACACCCCACCACACTTTACCATAATCATTACTAAAATATTTTCTTACTGTTCTCTTTTCTCACTTTTCTCCTCTATTTTTTTCATTTTTTTTCCTCACCTACCCCACCTACCACAATTTTTACCACAACCACACTTTTTCAAATTTCACCGCACCGCATCATTATCACACCGCACCATACAAAAGAACGGAGCTTAATGGGAATTGAGTATTGACCCACCTTTTCTTTTGTTTCCCTTGCTCTTCCAGCCCTAAGTCTAGTGGGGAATTATTTATCATTTTTTTAAAAAATAACGAAACGGGAGTTCCTGGATGTTTAGAATTAGAGTGGCAGACTATAGTAAGTTATTACTGTAGTTGGTTGTCTTTACTTCACTTTGGAATAATTTTGTTTTGCATTCTTTTTTTTTTTATGTTCTTCTATGTCGTGAGATTGTTTGCGGTTTCATGCCACACCATAAATTGTCATTTTTCACCGCAATTCACCATAATTTTTCATTTTTCTTTTAATAAAAGTGAAAAATTTTCAAATAAAAAAGGATTTTTGGATGTTAATATACTGAACTTTTGAGGTATTGGACAATAACGTACTGACATTTGACATTGGACAATAATGCATTGAACTTTAAGGGGTGTTGGACAATATTGCACCCGGAACGATTTCGGCGGTGATTGACTTGGTGACGATCTTACGTGGCAGGCCGAGAAGATAAATTAGCACAATAATATCTAAATTTATGATATGTCACCTAATCAACATGAACAAAGATGACTTTTACACCTACACCAACAATTTCTCAGCGAAAACACGTTGAAGCAAATGTGATTTTATGTTTTTTCTTTTACTCTTTTCAAAGTTGATTCTCTTTGCTTATATGTGGATTAGTTAACATGTCATAAATTTAAATATTTTTGGGTCAATTCATCTCCTCCACCTGCTAATTAAGTAAGATTGTCACCAAGTCGGCCACTACCAAAATCGCTCTGGGTGCATTATTGTTTAACACCCCCCAAAGTACAGTGTACTATTGTCCAAGCTCAATATTACTGTCCAATACACCAAAAGTTCAGTATATTAGCATCCAAAAATCCAATAAAAAAATCAGAACTTTCACTTTATTTCCATCTACCATTATTTTCAAATTAAAATATACCAACCCACATTCCATTATTTTCACAACAACTTTTCACATTCCACCACACCGCAACCAACCGCACCGTGAAAAAGAATGAGGAGTCCGGATCATTTGAATTTGTTAGGGTTTTTAATAAGAGCGACGTAATCAGCGGAAGCGAAAATAATGAGATGACTAATTGATATCGAGATAAATAAATACAAGATCAAAAGGGGACAATAATTTAACGTGGAAACCCAAATCGGGAAAAAACCACGGGCGGCACAAGCACAAACGAATCCACTATTGATAGAGAGTACAACGAACGATCTCCTCCCGAGATCCAACAAAGAGAGTATTACAAAGATCTCAAACACCGAAAGAGATCCACCTGAATCTCTCAACAAAACCCCTCTCACCATTGAATATCAGAATACACCTCCTCCCATAGGAGGTGCCCCCAAACTTGGTCACACCAAACAAGGCGAACAAGACCCACTATTTATAGGGAAAACTCCCTATAAACCTAGCTTGACTCCCACTCCAATTAGATTTAGAATATAATACAATTAGGAAACCTAACATAATCAGGAAACCTTAATAATATCCTAATACAATTAGGAAACAATAATTGTGGGATCAAGAGACTGGGTGATTTTATGACACTTTCCTAACAATCTCTACCTTGGACTAAAATCAACAAAAGATCCAAAATTTCTTCATCGCCAACGAACCTCTGAAACGTAGAACTTCGATGGGTAGCCAAACCGCTGAACGGTCACAAACTGGATCCAACAGAAATCTTCAGATCCAAAATTTCTGTTGGATCCAATTTATGACCGTTCAGCGGTTTGGCTACCCATCGCATAACTTTACTTTAATTTTCCTAACAGAATTGATGTTCTATTTTAGGGGTATACAAATTAGATTTAGGATCTCTTCTTTACAATGGTAGATTAGGTTTATCTTATCATTTACATAACTTTACTTTAATTTTCCCAAATTTATAAAAACCACTCAAATCAATGTCATTTCTTTACATTTCCTTTTCTTACTAACATTACTTTACCTAACTTAAACAAGCCACTCTAAACAACAAGGCCTAAGTAACTCAAGGAAGTGATATATGAACCTAAAATCAAAGGCTTGATTTATGACCCTATTTAGACCCTGTTCTTTATAGTGGTATGATTAAGTTAGATAAAATAAGGTTAGTAAGGAAAGGAAAGGTAAAGTAAGGAAAACAAAATTAAATAACATTGATTTAAGTATTCTTTAAGGATTCAGATAACGTAAGCAAATGTAAGGTAAGGGAAGGATATGACAAGCCTAATTACCATTCTAAAGAACATGGTCTTATCTCCACAATAGTAAACATGCAAGTTATCTGAAATCATTTCATGACTTTCAAGATGGAAGGTCACCAAAATATCAAATGAACTACTCGCTTATTGGTGAGTAATCTTGTTTTGTACGATTTCATGATAGTTAACTCAAATCGTTGTCTTAGATAATTTTTCCTTTTTTGTTAATATTTTCAACTCCAATATGTCTTTTCAAATTACTTTTAGTGGGTCATATAAAATTAGTGATAAGAAATAAAGTTGCATATGTCCAAATCTTCTTAGACCCTAAAAATTAGAGCTCATACTCAAAGTAATTCTTATGGGACTACATTATGTTTACATAACTAGTTTACTGCATTTGATAGCACAATAACAACATCATTATCTATTTTGAATGTGGTCTTTATATATTATACAAAATTACAAATATGATTAAAGAATATTATGAAACTTTATGTGGACATGGCAAAAGAAAATGATTGTACATAATTCTAATTTTACAACTAACTCCAGCTAATATATGCACAAAACTTCCCTAAAAAGTCACTTTTTAGTAATAAGTTGATTTAAAAATTAAAATGTATCTTTACGATTGGAAAGCAAAAAGTTTATATATTTGAACGACTTTGTTTTTGTCATTTTTAACAAATCATATACACTGGCAGATTTTCTAACTCATGCCAATTTTGTAGTCACTATTCATGGCCGATTGTTGCTCCATTGCAAAACATTTTATGAGGTTGCACTAACGAAATGTTGGAAACGTGAAAAACAACTTAGAACATAAGGAAAAAGAAACTAAAATCCATACCTATAAGAAATTTCAGTAAGAATGTCTTACCATAAATTTATCCTAAAACATATAACTTTGGGGTGACTATTTATCAATAGAGAGGTGACTAATAATTTATTTTAACTGACTCAAACAAAAGTCAACTCATAATAAATTATTAGTCATATTTGTGTTAAAATTAAAATCATTCTATCATCACTTATTAGTCATAGTAAAATATTAAAAATATCACCCTAAAAGAGTTTGTCTCACGATAAACTTATATGAGACGGTATTACGCTAGAATTTGCGAAAAATTTTTATTCATAGCGGCTAAAAGTGGGAACAAAGTTTTCGCAAAACTACTCTCTCTCCGTGTCCCACCATAGTTGTAACTAAAGTTAAAATTTTGAAAATTAATAAAATGAATTAGTTATATATTTGAAAAGTTTGGAAAACATCAATATTCACTCCTTTTCCATTCTATTTGTTAGGGGTGTTCACTAGGGATGATAATGAGTTGGGTTTGGGTCGGATCTAGCTGGCCTCGGATCTGACAAACTTTGTTGGACATAGACCCGATGGGTCTCTGTAACTTAGACCTAGACCCAAACCCATTGGGTCTACGAGTCCATGGGTCCGTCCTTAATGGGCTAACACTCTTATATATTTTTTTACTGGATTTATGATCAATTTTTGGGTTAATTTGATATTTGTACAACTGTATGATAACAACTATTATGTTTAAATATACATGTTTTTAACACAATAAATCCATCTAATTCAAAGTGCGAGACTACGAACGAAATCCAACATTAAAACATTACACAAGCCATCAAGATATCGACATAAAAACATTACAAAAGTCTCTAAGAATATAATTATACAACTTAATTAAATTGCAAAAAACAAACACAACGTCCATGATTATTCAATCACAATTCACAATAGCTCGTCTTAATTTTCTTAAAAAAAAACCATTTATTTATGTTTAAATTTTGACAGGCTGAGGGTTGGGTCTGTGTCCATACCTAAGCTTGGACACGCCAAAATTTTTTGGATCCACAACATACCCAAGCCCAATGGATTCGAACGTTTTGGACCCATAACTGCATTAATGGGTCAAGTCCAACCAAATCTGGGTATGTCTAGATCCACTATCATCCCTAGTGTTTACAAATCGGTTCAGTGCGGTTTCGGTTTTTCGAAGTGGTGTACTAGATAAAACAATTTGCTAAAAATGTAAACTTGAATCGTAACTAGATAACCTGGTGCACCGAATTTAACTCTTCGTTTCATCGTTAACCAAAACCACATTTTTTTCCAATAATAAAAGAATAATTTTGCACCATGTCTTTATATTTATAATCCTTTTTTTTTTTGGACCACCAGAATACAAAGTGAAAGTACGGTCCACCATTGTCCAATTGGTGAAAGTAGGGATTATTAGAATCCAATTTCCCTATATATATATATATATATATATATATATATATATATATATATATAGGGAAATTGGATTCTAATAATCCCTACTATCACAAATTGTATGGCAATAATCCCTACTATCATTTTGGATTCTGGTGGTCCAAAAAAAAAAATTGTATTGTAATGGTACCAAATCCATCACCACATTCTTTTTATTTTTTCCATGCCTACCCCATATTGTTTTTGTTTTTTTGGTTCCTACCCCTAGATAGGTAACGAAGTGTAGTTACTAAAACATTTTTTAAATTATTTTTTTGAGATTCCGAGCAATTATTATGATTTTTTAAAAGGAATAAAATTGAAAAAATCATAAAAAATTGAAAAAAATTGAAAAAATTTGGGAGAAATGCTGTAAATTCATTAAAAATCGTGGTAAAGTGTTATACAAAGTTTTGAATCAAATGCAACACAAAATCTATGATATTTAGCGTATACACTCGATTTTGTCCCACTACAATACAATTTATTTTTTTTTTTGGACCACCAGAATCCAAAATGATAGTAGGGATTATTGCCATACAATTTGTGATAGTAGGGATTATTAGAATTCAATATCCCTATATATATATATATATATATATATATATATATATATATATATAGGGAAGTGATCATATGAGCATTGTGTTTATGTGAGCATGTGAGCATTAGGAAAGTGGATCCTTAGATCTCAAATCTATGGATGAGAAAAAAAGTGGAGTTTAACTTTTGTTTTTTACTCTTTTAACAAAGCCCTTACGTGAGGCTGGGAACAAAGAAAAGAAAAAAGGAAAAGCAGTTCCCCTTCCCAAAAAACCCCACATGCTCAACAATTCCCAAACACAAATTGAAGTTTCAGCTCCAAAGCATCTCCCCTCTTCCTCCACACTCGACGACGAATGCGATGAACTTGTCCCAGGCCCAAAGTTCGTGCACCCAATTCCATTAGTGAGTCTCTTCCTCTACTATGTTCACGATGTTGTCCATTCCCGGTCAAGCAAAGGCCTTAAGTTCGTTCACCCAAAATTGTCCCGGGTCGCTGCGTTCGCTTTAGCAAGGCGTCGATGTTGATTTGGTGGTGGCTAAAATTCCATTTTCTTGTGTTTTTAGATTCAACGCATGGTATATATATATTGTCCTTGTCAAGTAATTTTGGAATCCAACTTGTATGCTCTTTTTTGAACTTCTTGGTTAGGGTTTCATTGAAATTTTTTTGTTAGGATATGATTGAAAGATGCTATATTATTGATATGGAATGAAAGTCCGACTACAATGGTGAATAATGGAGGCCATGCCGATGGATCGAAGGAGAAGTGAGTGTTCTTGGTTCATTCTTATTGATTTTGGAGTGAATCGTTCCTTTCTTGTATGAACTGAAAATAATGGTTGATGTCCCCTGCTCGTATGCTTGATGTCCACAATGATAATGTTTGAGGTCCCCTGTTGTTATACTTGTTGTCCACGGTGATAATGTTTGATGTCCCCAGCTGATTATACTTGATGTCCTTACTGATAATGTTTGATGTCCCCTGCTGTTATAGTTGTTGTCCATCATGATAAGTCTTAATGTCCCATTCTACTGTACTTTATGTCATCATTTATCTGGGTTGAAAAATTTGGGGGTTATATGAGTGTTGTCACTGGGATACTTGTTAATGTCCACTGATGTATCTGGTGATGTGCACAGTATTAGGTATGTATTTTAAACATACGAACTCGTGATGTAGCTGAGGTTTCAAAAGGTTGGGTTCTGGGGGTGGTTTTCCCATTAAGAAAGCGATGTGTTATATGGGTGTTGTCCACAAGGACATTAGTTGATGTCTACTGATGAAAGTTGGGGTGTCCACAGTATTGATGATGTGATTTGACTATACGAATTTGTTATGTAGCTGACATTTCAAAATGTTAGGGATTGAGGGTGGTTTTCCTAGTATGAAACTGGGATGTTATAAGATTGTTGTCCACGGGCATTGTTTTTATGTATACTGAATTAAATTGGAGTGGTATATGAGCGTTGTCCACATTGAGATTAATTGATGTCTACTAATGAAACTGGTGATGTCCACAGAAGTAATGTACACTGTGTATGTTTGACATGTGATTTTTAAAACAAGTATGAGGGGTGCTTTATGACAATAATAGTCTTTGTATGTATTCTTCTTTTTTGTTGGTTGTTGACCAAGGATCAGCATAGCACCGCTTGTTTTGGAGTTCCTCGGGATGTGATCGCATCAATAGTTAAGGATTTGTCGTCCGCAAGCAATGAAGTGGAAGATGGTTCAAGTCCATTCCACTCACATGTTATGGGAATGTCATCTGAGGTGGCCTCTACTCAAATCGAGGGTGCAGATTCAGTTGAAGATGAATCCTCGTTCCACAATAGGATGAGCAACAACTTGTGTTTCATTGTAGGAAAAACGTTTGGAAGTGTAGAGGAAGCTGAATTCTGTAGTAGATTGTGTATTCCAATGGTTTAAGATATTTTTAATGTTTGTCATGTCAATGTCATGAATAATACTCGGCGTGTTGTTTAGTTTTTCCCTGTATTTTTCTTCTTCCCTTCTATCAGAATATAGTATGTGTTTGTTATGCAAAAAATATTTGTTGGATGTATTTGTAGAAAATTGTTGATGTGTTTGTGTCTTCTATTCAATTGTACTTGACGTGTACATTGGTAATGGCTGATGTCTGCAATGATTATGTGGATGTCCACTACTGTTATGTTGAATTTCCACATCCATGTTGTTTTGATGTCCATAACTCATCAAACAATATAATGCAATATATTAACAATGAAAATATTAGAACAAAGGCATTTAATGAAGCATAAGGAATTGTTTAAGCGTTGAACATATTATTATGTGTCAAGAAAAAAAAAGCGAGTAAGGCTACTGCATAACGACGTGTATGGAAGGCCATGAGTCACTATGGAAGGTTACTGAGTGTAATGTGTGTCCATAATGATAATGCATGATGTCCACACATCCTATTGTATTGGTTGTCCATATTGATAATACTTAATGTCTCTTGTTGTTATACTTGATGACTATATTGATAATACGTTATGTTCATTGCTGTTATTCTTGATGTTCCCTACTATTGTGCTTGAGTGTATTGTATGTCAATAATGTTAATATTGAATGATTCCTTGCTGCCATAATTGATGTCCATATTAATATTTCTTGATGTCCACTACTGTTATTCTTGATGTCCCATGTTGTTGTCCTTGCATGTATTGTGTGCCAATAATGTTATTCTTGATGTCCCTTGTTGTAATACTTAATATCCCCTACTATTGTACTTGATGTCCATGTTGGTAATGTTTGATGTCCACTACTGTTGTTCTTGGATGTCTAGTTCGTATGATGTTACAATGAATTGTAATGGTCTATAAACCTAATATCCTTGTAATTTATACTTGAAGTTCGATGTCCACTTCATGTAATTTCAAGGCCAAGTATTAATGTGCATGAGTGTATTGTAAGTCAATAATATTAATACTTGATGTCCTCTATTGTTATACTTGATGTCCATGTTGATAGAACTTGATGTCCACCATTGTTATTTTTTAATGCCCACAACCTAAAATGATGGATGCCCTCACTCTTGACAAGTGAATAAAAATATATCAAGTGCGCGCACATGAGATTAGTGCCCACATGCCAATTAAACGAATAAAAATATATCAAGTACACGCCAATTAAATCCCCCACATGATTGGGTATCATGCATACGAAGAAACATGTTGTCCACAGTCCATATGCGCATTGTCCTTTAAGTAATACTTGATGTCTACAATCCAAACTGGATGCTCATCATTATTTACAAATGAATAAAACTACAATATGGATACCCTGTCCATAGTCCACATGCATGATGTCCTGTTTGGTGATACTTAATGTCCACGATCTAAAATGATGGATGCCCTCACTATTAACAAATGAATAAAAATACATAATGCCCTCAGTCCACATGCGTGATATCCTTTTCGGAAGTACTTGATGTCCACAGTAACCTGGATGCCCATGACTCTTTAACTGTGCACTTTCATCATTTATATTGTGAACATCAATGAAATATGTATGTGACAAACACATTTAACTGTGGACTTTATAACTCACATTTATATATATGAATGACTCTTTAGTTGTGCACTTTCATCATTTATATATATATATGAATGACATCAACCACAACAAGATCACATGGGGACATCATACTTACGCTGTATTTCCCTGCTCCATTATTTTCAACAATTTATGTTCATAAATACATAAAAGGACATCAAGTACGACGAAAATGAATATCAAATGAAACATGTGAAGTCATCAATTACAACGATGATGAACATCAATTGCATGAATGACTCTGTTATACCACTGCACAACATGTGATCAAGTACAACGAGAATGAACATTAAATGAACATGTCAGCACATCAAGTACAACGATGATGAGCATGGATCTCAATTGCATAAATTTTCAACCCAGATAAATGATGACATAAAGTATAGTAGAATAGGACATTAAGACTTATCATGATGGACATCAACTATAACAGTAGGGCACATCAAGCATTATCAGTATGGACATCAAACATTATCACTGTGGACAACAAGTATAACAACAGGGGATATCAAACATTATCATTGTGGACATCAAGCATATCAGCAGGGGACATCAACCATTATTTTCAGTTCATACAAGAAAGGAACGATTCACTCCAAAATCAATAAGAATGAACTAAGAACACTCACTTCTCCTTCAACCCATCGGCATCGCCTCCATTATTCACCATTGTAGTCGAACTTTCATTCCATATCAATAATATAACATCTTTCAATCATATCCTAACAAAAATATTTCAATGAAACCCTAACCAAGAAGTTCAAAAAAGAGCATACAACAAGTTGGATTCCAAAATTACATGACAAGGAAAATATATATACACCCTGCGTTGAATCTAAAACCACAAGAATACAAAATTTCAGCCACCAACAAAACCCACACCGATGCCTTGCCCGGAAACGAACGACGGCCCGGGACAATTTTGGGTGGACGAACTTAGGGCCTTTTGCTTGACCGGGAACGGACTACATAGTGAACAGAGAAGAGGAAGAGACTCTCTGCTGGAAATGGGTGCACGAACTTTGGGCCTGGAACAACCTCGTCGCGTTCGTCGTCGAGTTCGCCGTCGAGTGTGGAGGAGGAGGGGTGATGCTTTGGAGCTGAAACTTCAATTTGCATTTGGGAATTGTTGAGCATGCGGGGTTTTTTGGGAAGAGGAACTGCTTTTCATTTTTTTTGTTTTTGCTCCCACCCTCACGTGAGGGCTTTGTTAAAGAGTAAAAAAAAAGCTAAACTCCACTTTTTTTCTCATCCATAGATTGGAGATCTAAGGGTCCACATTCCTAATGCTCACATAAACACAATGCTCATATGATCACTTCCCATATATATAATGGATCCGATAGGAAGAGTATTTAGGTAAAAAGGTGAGAAGAGTAAATATCAATTATTGATTTAACATCCAACAGTTTGTGATCATTGATATTAAGGAGTGTGATCATTGTTTCAGGGAGTGTGATCATGGATATTAGGAAGTATGATCATGAAATCTTTAACCACACCTCCTAATATTCACGACCACACACCGTCAAATGTAAAATCAATACCTAAGATTTACTATTCTTACCTTCCTACCTAAACTCTCTTCCTGTCAGATAAAAATCAATATCAATATCTAAGAGAGAGAGAGAGAGAGAGAGAGAGAGAGAGAGAGAGAGAAATTTGGATTCTAGTAATCCCTACCTTCGATTTTGAATTCTGGTGATCCAAAAAAATAAAAATTGTATTTTTTTTGGGATAACACCGAGTATATACCTTAAATATCATAAATTTTGACTTGTACTGATTCAAATTAAACAGAACATTTTCCCACAATTTGTAATGAATTTACAGCGTTTGTCCCATTTCTTTTTCGGTTTTTTTCGATCTTTTCACTTTTATTTCTTTAAAAAAGTTATAATAATTGCTCTTATTCTCAAAAATAATAATTTAAAAATCCTTTGATTAATTACATTTTATAACCTTTATGGGGTAGGAATGACAAAATAAAAAAAAACATGGGGTAGGAATAAAAGTAAATAAAAATTATTGACATACAAAGGCTAAAAGTAGAGATTATTACACTACAATATATAAAATTCTCTTGATAAGATTAGTATAACCGGCAGAATTTTTTTTTTTAATTGATGCAAACTGAATTAAACTTAAGATGAAATTTTCATGAGAAAATTGTCTTGATAAGATTAGTATAACTGACAGAAAAGTAATAATATAAAATTAAGTCAAATAAAATAACGGTTAATCCAACCCAAATACAAAACCAAAAAATCAATCCACTGAAACATGGTCCAAATTAAAATAGCCCATGTTTAGTACACATTTGTGGGGTCTAGAAAGAGGAGTATAAATAAATAAATAAATAAATAAATAAATAAATAAATAAATAAATCCCACTCTGATTGCACTATCCAGTCATTTCACACAAAAAAGTTAAGTTCACATTGACTCACCCTCCCTCCCTCCCTCCCTCCTAAATCTCAATTCCATCCCATGAAGACTTAATTTCATTTCATTTGAATTTAATTTCTTCCAAATTTCAATGCCATTTTCCCCCCTCTTGTTGAACCCTCGCCTCTTCTCTCCTCCCCCTTCTTCAAACTTGAAAGATTTTTGCTCACTTGAAAAATAAATTCATCTCAAATTCTTCAACCCACTTCATTAATTCATTCCATTTAATTTCAATCTCAAGCAAACAGGTGCAGTGACTCTCTCTCTCTCTCTCTCTCTCTCTCTCTCTCCCTCTCCCTCTCCCTCTCCCTCTGATTGAGTGACCTCCTCCTGATCAGCCATCAATTTCATCCTTCAATGGCGATGGGAGCTCCTTGCTTCCGATCTATCCAACCCTTTTAATCTTTACCCATTTCGTCCTTCCAAATTAACTTCCATAACCTCCCTCTACAACTGCTGCTTTTTCTGGATCGGCTCTTCATAGGTATGTTATTCAGCCATTTTTGCCCTTTTTACCCCTTTTTAACATCAATTCTTTGATGGGTTTTTTGATGATGAAGAAGAAGATGAAGATGAAGCTTTGTTTGTTTGTTTGTTGCATTAACTTGGTATAAGGTCTGTAAAGTTGGGTTTGCTTTTGGGGTTTTGAGCCGCCATTGATTGCTGTAGTTCCGGTCTAGTTAGCTAGGGTTTGACTTGATCTCTTGTTCGTTTCAACAAATGAGTGTGTATCTGTTTGATTTACTGGGTGAATTTTTCACTTTTGTTGCTGTGAAACAAAGTTTGAACAGGGAGTATACTGATCAAAATGCGAGCTAAACTATGTTATTTTTCTGGGACTAGGGTTTTCGATTTTTGGGGTTTCAATTTGATTTGGTTTCCTGCTAATGGATTGTAGAGGAGGTAGGCTTTGAATATGTCAACATGTTGCAGACTATCAATGTGATTATGTTAGTAATATTCTGCTCAAATTTGTACAGAAGATCATGATCATGACCATGACTTGTGAAGGAATAATTAGCAGTTAGTAGGATTAAGGAATCTCGTTATTTATGGATTTTGGCCCTTTATTCGACACTCTACTTTGCCTATGTGATGTTAACTTAAGTGGGTTGTGGAATATGTTGTTATGGGCATCTGATTTCCCATCTGGGCATCTTATCGGATCGAATATTGTTATCTTGTTTGTGCAGTTCTGTCTTAAATTTGGAGTATGTGTGGTGGCCCTGAGCAATCAAATACAACATCGAATTCTACACAATCTCCTGTTGAAAGCAACTCTACCAACACGATGAAGGAGGCGAATCAGCTCCCCGGTTTGCTTGAACTTGCTGCCAACAATGATCTCGAGGGATTCACAAAGGCCTTGGACGTCGATGACTCTGCTGTTTTCGAGGCGGGTTTGTGGTATGGCCGTCAAAAGGGCTCGAGACAGATGGTTCTCGAGCAGCGCACTCCGCTTATGATTGCTGCCACGTATGGCAGCCTGGATGTTCTGAAGCTGATGCTTGCTCACCCTGGGCTTGATGTTAACTTTTCCGATGTTCCTGACAAGAGCATAGCCCTTCATTGTGCAGCTTCTGGAGGGTCCATCGACGCTGATGAGGCTGTTAAGCTTCTCTTGGAAGCGGGTGCTGACCCAAATGCTGTGGATGTAAATGGTCTTCGACCGTTTGACGTGATTGTAGCTCCTCCCAAGCTTCCTAGCAAGAGGGCTCTGCTAGAATTCCTTCTTGCAAACAGCAATTCCTCTGACAAGCACTCCCTTTTCGGGCCAAAGCTGTCTGTTTCAGTTACAAGTTCAGGCTCCAGCTCACCTCCTTTTTCGTCATCCCCGGACAATGGCTCTCCATCTTCGCCCTCAGACTCGGCCTCATCGCCAAAGACCACAAGTTCCAACGGCCTTCCAGCGAACCAGCTCCCAGAAAAGAAGGAATACCCGATAGACCCTTCTCTGCCAGACATCAACAACAGCATCTATGCAACTGACGAGTTCCGAATGTTCTCCTTCAAGATCCGGCCTTGTTCTCGTGCCTACTCTCACGATTGGACCGAGTGCCCCTTTGTCCACCCGGGAGAAAACGCTCGCAGACGCGACCCAAGGAAGTATCACTATAGCTGCGTCCCGTGCCCTGATTTTCGCAAGGGGGCTTGTAGGAGAGGTGACATGTGCGAGTACGCTCACGGGGTGTTTGAGTGCTGGCTACATCCTGCTCAGTACAGAACCAGGCTCTGCAAGGATGGGGTTGCATGCAACAGGAGGGTCTGCTTTTTCGCCCACACTCCCGACGAGCTGAGGCCGTTGTACATGTCCACAGGCTCAGCCATGCCTTCACCTCGTGCAGTGATGGACATGGCAGCAGCCATGAATCTCTACCCGGGCTCGCCCTCTTCCATCTCAGCCATGTCACCTTCCCCGTTTTCGCCGCATTCCCCAACTACATCCTGGTCCCAGCAAAACGTCCCAACCCTCCACCTTCCTCCTGGAAGCAACCTTCAGTCAAGCCGTCTGAGATCCTCTCTTAGTGCCAGAGACATCCCACCGGAAGACCTAAACATGCTGTCCGATTTTGAAGCCCAGCAGCAGCAACAGTTGCTGGATGACCTGGCTAGTTTTTCACAGCCGAGGTCCAACCAATCCACCTTGCTCCGTGCTGCTCGGTCAAGGACCCTGGCACCTGCTAACCTGGAAGAGCTGTTTTGCACAGAGATTGCCTCGTCACCTCGTTACTCTGACCAAGCTGGAGCTGTGTTCTCCCCAACCCACAAATCTGCACTCATGAACCAGTTCCAGCAACAGCAGAGCTTGCTAGCACCTATCAACACTTCCAATCCTCTGCTGCACGCTTCTTCCTTTGGCGTTTCCTCCTCACCAAGAAGTGTCGAGCCAATCTCACCAATGAGCGCTCGCCTCTCAGCCTTAGCCCTTCGCGAAAAACAGCAGCTGCAGATGCGTAGTCTTAGCTCAAGGAGCCTCGGAGCAGGCAAACACGCATCCTCCATGGTGGGTTCCCCGGTAAACTCATGGACAAACTGGGGATCACCGGATGCAAAAGCTGACTGGTCAGTGAACGGAGGAGATGAAGTGGGTCGAGGCAGACTCAGAACACCATCTCCATTTGAGTTTGCAAACAACGCGGAAGAAGAACCGGATCTCTCGTGGGTACAGTCTCTGGTGAAGGAGTCCCCTCCCGAGAAGATGAAGGAGAAGCATCCCGGTGGTGGTACTGTTTACGGTGCCAATGAAGGACTGGCGACAAAAGCATCATTGGATTCAGTCGATCACTCTGTCATCAGTGCATGGCTCGAGCAAATGCAGCTGGATCAGCCCCTGCCCCAGTAAGATACCCATCACATTCTTTCTTCACTCTCAAGGTAGAAAGGATTAGTGTAGTATATAATTTTTTGGAGGAATTTTCGCCCTCTGCTGCAATAGCTAAAAATTCAATTTCAGTTCGACAGTCTTACAGTAAAAAAGAAAAAAAAGAGGATTGATCATTGATCAAGTATATTGTTTTTTTCTTTCATTTTAGTATCTTGTTACTGGTTTATCCCAACAAGATGAAGGAGCCCCGTATGAGTATATGAAGTTTAGGACTAATTTCCCATTTTTTTATGCCAAAGAAATACACCAAGGAGTACCATGTGGAAGAAATTCTTAATTTTTTGTTATTTTATTTATTTCTATGCTTGATTTTGAACTAGGAAGGAGGGAAGATGGGAGAAAATTTGCTTTGGTCCCTATCTTTTCTGAAAAATAATACTATCATTATTATATTATGCTATGTCTAAATGTGGTCCAAGTTTATGCAGTTTGAGATATTCTTGTACTTTGGAATTATGATGATGTACAACTATTACTATTTCTATTGTTCAAGTTCAATATATTTAAATATTTAATTGTTTTCCTGTACTTTTTTGCCTTTTATTATCGTTTCTTTCTTTGTTTATTTATCAGTTTATTTTTATATAATATATATATATATACACATTCCCTTAGGCCCTGCCCTTTTTATACAATGTAATAACACAACTCATAATACTATTCAATATTTTTCAGCATTTTATCATATTATACTACATTTTACCACAATGATTATCAATATATCTCTCTACTTTTTTCTAATTTTCATATGTTTTTTATTCATCAACCACACTTTTCATGAATTTAACCGTATCATTCTACATATGATTGGATTTTCCACAATTTCACTCTCTATACAATTTTTGCATTTTACCTATTGTAAAAAAGAAAATGATCTTAGTGCTGTGTGTTTCTATTTTGCTCTTCCATTGTCCTCATGCTAGCTACTTTTGCTTAACTGAAATTATAATATTGAATCATGAAGGTGAATTTATGCTGGACTTTTCCTACACCTCAGTAAATTATTAAATTAGTAAATCAAAATATCTCTATTTGACTGTACTGCACAATAATATTATACAGTTGGATACATTTTTGAATTTAAAATTGTTATTGCCTAAAGACATTAGATGGTTGAGCTTATACTAAAGGACAAAATAAGTGCGGTCCTTAGTGGAAGATGAAAATTTTGGTTGTTTTTTTTAGGAAGAAAAAGCTTTATAAGTTAGTGATAAATATTTAAGAAATTCATAGAAAAATAACGAATGTTCCCCCAATGAGAGTTGAGTTAAGTTTGATAGAGACTTTTACTTGCCGAATGCCAATGACATTCGTAGTAGTTCACTCCTTTTCATGACTTTGGGCTTCGTCTTTTTTTGTCTTGGTCGGTTGAGATGTAGAAAATCATGTCCTTCATTTTATGGAAATGTTTTTTTTTTAAAAAATTTTATCATAGTTGAATTTATTTTCAACTACGGTAGTTGAAAATTTTATATCATTCATTTATTAAAAATAGATTATATTTTTTAAAAAGATTTATATCCTCCTAAATATGGTTAATTATTGTATCAAGTTACTTTGATCAACCTACATTAGTTTTGAATTTTTATGGTAAAATTAATGATATTTTCACTTTTTAACTACGATAGTTGAAAAAAATAAAATATGGTAAAATTTCCTTTAAAATATTCAATTTTGTAAAAAATTATAACTTAACATATAGATTTATTTATTGTAACAAGTCATATAGTGAATATATATATTAATTTTAATTTTTAATGACAAAATTAAAGGCAATTATACATTTCAACTTCCATAGTTGAAATAAATTCAACTATGGTAGAATCTTCCGCCTTTTTTTCCTTCTTCAAAATGACATTTATTGTCAAATTTATTTATTGTAGGAATATTATCAAATTTAAACAATTACTTTTTCATCTAAACATAAATGTTTGGACTATGTGATGCCTTTATGACCCGCATCATATATGCTTGTATATCATTTCAAAATTAATTAACACTGTAAATAATTTTAGCATAATATATCAGGAAAAATAAATTTTTGATAAATTATGAGTCTCTTATAATTAACCAATAACTTTCACCATATATGTATCTTATCACTTTATATTTTGTAATTATTTGTCAGTGAGTTAGTGATGACAATGGAGCGGATCGGGGACGGGGGAGGATATCCCCGTCCCTATCCCCGCTCCCCAAATTTGTCCCCATTCCTGTCCCCATCCCCGCTTCGGGGAATGATTCTTGCCCCATCCTCATCCCCGCGGATTCCCCATCCCCAATCGGGATCCAACTGGGATTTTTTAAAGTTACCCAAAATTTAACTAAATTTTAGTCGGATCCGGTTTTTAACCTGTTCAAAATACAACGTATTTAACTTGTTCTTAATATATATTTTGAATTAGAATAAAGGTTATTTGGTAATTTACTACTTTATCCGATTTTAAAGGAGGGAAGCGAGTTTATGTTAGGGTTTCTGACTTTAAAATCAAAAATTACTACTTTATCCTTGCTATTAATATATATATTGAATTAGAATAAATGTTATTTGGTAATTTTAAAATTTTCGGGGACGGGGATTTGGGGGATGAGGACGGGGAATTTTCCCTGGCGGGGAAAATGGGGACGGGGATGGGGAAAATTTTGTTCCAATCCCCGCCCCGTCCCCGAGCAGATTTTGAAAAATCGCCCCCGTCCCCGTCCCCGTCCCCATCCCCAGAGCGGGGCGGGACCCAACGGGTTCGGAGATTCCCTGCCCCATTGCCATTCCTACAGTGAGTAGTAGTTTATTGCTTTAAAGTACGGAGTATTAATCAAGAAAAAACGGAGGTAGTAGTCTTTTTAATTTTTTTCATCTTCATGTTTGTTTGCCTTAACTTTAAGTACTTCCGCTGTTCCAAATTAATTGACGGAATTGAAATTTTCACACATATCAATATATAACTATAATAACTATCAAACTTCAATTACATTTGTCTTCCTTCTCTTTAATAAATAATGTAAAATAATTGAATTAGGTATTAGAAATAGGAAAGTGAACATTATTTTGGAACAAAATAAGTTAGTTAAAGTGTCAATTAATATAAAATGGAGGGAGTATTATTTATTTAAGGCTTAGTTGGCCATTTAGCTACTAATTCTCATGTTTTTAATAGCTCCTTTTCCCAACGAGGCTATAATGGCAAATAATATAAAATAAAGGGAGTATGATATTTCAATAATCTCTAAATAGCAGATTTTAATACTTTTATCTAGCAAACACCTAGAGAATTATGTAGGAATATGTAAACTCTTATCTTAGATAATCTCATTGTTAGTTATTATGAATAGTTGTAGGAATATGTAAACTCTTATCTTAGATAATCTCATTGTTAGTTATTATGAATAGTTGACATAATATATAAAAGTTTAGGGGATTATTTCCTTTAATGTATAAACTAGTCATTCTACCCGTTGTTGTTTTTTGACTTCATTGTAAGTTAATATAAAAATGAAAAATATTTTTCTGGTGTGTTATAGCATTTACTGTATTTTCCTTTGACAAACAAATATGTTGTAACCTTATATGTTTTGAGTACGTGTTTTTTTTTTCCAACTATAAAGAATTGATGAATATATAAATATTCCAAATTAATTGTATAAGTTTGAAAGAGTTTATTTCTATTTTGTCTTTTGGTTTTCCCTATTTTTTTTATTTTTTTCTTCTTCAAAATTTTACGGTGGTGACATATGGCATGAAACTTCCATTATGGATTGTGTTTTAATATATTATAGATACTTCCTCCGTTTTTTTATCTGTCATTTACGGTTTTCAGTGTCAAACTTTAATCAATAATTTTTAATATAATTTTTTTTATAAAAAATTATAATATTATACTTTTTTAATAGTATTTTTCATTACAAATTTAATGACATCAATTTTATATGATGAATCATTATACAAATTAAGATATTAACGGTCAAAATTTTTGCTACAATTTTCTAGGCGACAGATAAAACAAAATGGTTTTATTCCTTTCCATTGATATCTAGCTATTTTTGACTAATTTGGAATAATTTATCTGTCAATTAAAATAGCCCAAAAAATTTAATTTTCTTAATATTCCCACACAGGAGAAAATGTGATTAAATAAATAAGAATGTTAAAAGATTGGTAGAATGAAATAATGAATAAATAGGAAAATGCATGTGGGATAGGGTGGGTAAGTCATGTTACCTTAATGATAGGCCAATGAAATGGTGTCTGTGTGTATAATTGAAGAATGTTATCAGCAAATTATTGGGGTGTTGGTGTTGGTTGGGGAAACTAATCACATTCACTTTTCATCATCTCAGCTGTAGTTGTTCTCTTTAATTCCCTCTGTCCTTTACACTCTGGTTTCTCCATTTCCTTTCAACCTTCACCTGCCCAACATTCACTCTTCTTTATTTCTGAAATTTAATTTACAAACAATATTTTTTCAGTATAGGTCTTGAAATTTAGGGAGATTTAAATGCAGAAAAGTCACCTCAATAGTCATTACAACCTGCAGAGACTTAGAGAGTATCAACATATAAAATTATATTTATGGGAACACATATGGTGCAATATTTCTCCACATTTCAAGACCTATAAGGAAGTAGTTCTCCCTCTAATAAGGCTCCGTTCTTTTATACTGTTGATGTGGTGTGGTAATGGTGCGATGCAGTGGAATTTCAAAAAGTGTGGTGAGTAGTGGTGAAAGTTGTGGTAAGTGGGGTGGGTGAAGAGAGATAATATGAAAAGTGAAAGAGAAAAGTGAGAAGAGAGAAAATAAAAAGATATATTGGTAATGATTGTGGAAAAGTGTGGTAGAAATTAAAGAGTGCGGCGCGGTGCAGTAACGCACCGCAACCTACCGTATAAACGAACAAAGCCTAAGTCAAATTGGTTATATGCTAAATCAAGATGATGTGTGTAATAGACAAGAAATATTTGATCATTGAAAGAGGGAAATGTGTAGCATTCTTACACTAAATGCCAACTAGATTTATGAAAATTTTCTAAATTATTTAAAACACAGTTTTCAGAAACACCGAGAGATTGGTATGATTCTAATTTTAGAAATGCTTCAAATTTAAGGATGTTACCATCACATTCAATTGAGACGAGGGGCATTGAGAAGGTGAAACAAGATGACGACAATTTATGGGGGCAAGAAGACAAATGTGGATTTGGACGAGGGGAGTAGTTTGATATGGCCGGACAAGACTTTAATTGGGCCTGTGTATCAAATTGGATGTGTATGTGATTAAGTATCTTTGGACTTTGATGCTATTTTGGCATCTTTGGGGATTGAATATTGGGTTATTGATTATAAAGGATGACCCAAAAGCTAAAAGGATGAAGGGGACATTAAAGTCTAAATTTACAAATAACAGTGGGGCCTATATGCTGACTCACCAGTCACCTCCCCCATTTCCCTCCTCATTCTCTCTCTACGAAAAACAGGGGAAGGAAGACAACCCCCACTGCCACCGCCTCAGCCTCAGCCCCTATTGCCACCGTCTCCTACCTTCGAATCTTTCTTTCGTGGCGTCCCTCACAACACCAACACCAACCCCAACCCCTGAAGACAATCTCGACAACCTCCTCTGCTCTTCCGCCATCGTCGATGTCCCAACTCCGATAGAGGACGGAGAGGAAGGTCAGGTCGAGGTGGCTGGAGGCAGCGGTGAACCCGAACTCGCCGATGGGGATTATCGGACGTGGGTCGTCCCGGATCTTCTTGACCCGGATTTCTGCGATGGCGGAATTGAAGGTGGTGATGATTAGGGTTGTGATTAGGGTTGCGAGGAGGAGGAGGTGAAGGTGGGTTGCCATTGTTGTGGGTCGGAGGAAGGAATTGAAGACGATTATGGTGGTGGTGATGGTAATGGTGATGAAGAAGAGAAGATCAGAGGAGGTGGGTTGCCATTGTTGGGGATGAGAAGAAGGAATTGAAGATGAAGATGATGATGATGATGGCGATGATGATGATGATGATGATGATGGTGATAGAGGAGATCAGAGGATGGTGAGGAGGAGGAGGTGGATCGCCATTGCTGAAGATCAGAGGAAAGAACTAAAGATGATGATGAAGATGATGAAGATGATGATTATGATGAGGAAGAAGAAAGAGAAAAGAAGGGCGGTGGCGGTGGGGGCTGAGGCTGAGGCAGTGGCGGTGGGGGCTGCCTTCCTTCCCCTATTTTTGGTAGAGAGAGAAGGGAGATGTGGGAGGTATCTGGTAAGTCAACATGTGGGCCCCACTGTCATTTGTAAATTTGGACTTTAGTGTCCAGCCCAGCCTTTTAGGTCAAATAGCTTATTGGGTCGTCCTTTATAGTCATTAACCCTTGAATATATTTTAGGCTAATGTGTCCTCCAATTTTCAAAAACGAAAACAATATTAAGAGCCATAAAAAACCCTAATGAAATGTTCGCTCAAAGCTTTGTGTAGAAATTTCTTTATGGAATTTATCAATGTAAGTTTGAAATGGAAGAAAAGATAAGAGAATATCAACGAACATTTGTTAGTGTAGAAATTCTAGATATGAGATATATAGAGCATTGTATTAGTGAGTTTAATTACTTTCGCTATAAAATTGGTCTTAAAACTACGAATTTAACTATGTTTTATGATAAATTATCTTATCTTATAAATTCCATTATCTAACAAAACTTTATAGAATGGCTACAAAAGAGTCCTGAACATACCGATTCCCTTGGTATGATATGTACTTTTATTAAAAGATGGGTAATTGTTCAATGTCTAAATATGAAAAACCATCGAACCATAAAGAAACAATTTCTATTCTGCTGGGATACTCCATGCAAATGGGGAGCTACTGAACAAAAAGAGGTTATAAGAAAAAAAAAAGTTTTCAATAAACAAAGAAGTGAAAAACTCAAGAGAAAGCAAATCACCAGCCCCAAAGAGAAGATTTTTAGAAAAAGTACTTATTATGATATTGGCAAAAGTAGCTGCAAATGTTGGACTTATGACAAAGTTTGTTATTATGCTAGCGAGTGTAAAACAAGAAAAATTATTAGTTAATAGAAAGCTTAGGAAGTCTTGAGTATGATGAGATAACTGAAGAAGAAGCCTTTAAACTCGCACTTAGTAATAATAAAAGAATTGTTGAAATCATTTTAGACGATGAATATGATTCTAATTATGAAGATATTAGTCATATGATGAAAGACAATTCATTTGGACTTGGAGACTTACAAGGAAAGGAGTTTATTGCAGATAATGAAAATTGTGGTGAAGAAATTAAAGGTGACTTGGTAATTTTAATTATCCAAAAAGACATGAGCTACAAAAAGTCCATCTTTCAATTAACGTCAAATCATATTTGTGAAATGTTGGAAGCAGACTTAGAGATTAAGGATTGCAAGTATAATGTTGGTGAAGTAAACCAAAAATTCCATTAATAGATTCATTTATTATTCAATGGGTGACCTACCAAATGTCTATCACTATTCGAATCGGGGTTCTAGATCACTCGCCTACTAGAGGCTAATATAAAACGATTTGATCTAGGATTTCAGATCCCTTGGTCTAACAGAGACCTATGTGCACATATTACGCTGGGGATGTTACTATTCAGAAATTATATCTAGGCATCCCCTGATCTCTAGGTCCGTAACTTTGTAGTAACCAAACCGTGGTCACTGGGTTATCCCACGCAAACCGTTTTAAACTTTCACCTTGAGATTTAGTGTTTTAGGAGATTCATCCATCAAACTTTTAAACGAAATCCAACCCAGTATTCAAAACTGAATGAAACCACACTTAACACAATTATGCTCTGTAACTCAAATCAAAGCTCAACTCAATACACACTTGCAAAACAAAAACAGTTCAGTTCACATAAAGTCTCTTGCGCGATGCATGCTTCAAAAAATAGTTCAAATACACAAAACAGTTCAAAGGCATCCAATGGGGATTTAGGGCATAAACATTACCTGAATTGCTTGCTTGATTCCTAACTTAAGCTCGATTAACACCATGGTCTAAACCCAAATCTATCAACGAGTTGAATTAAAACTCGCCTCAGAAAGTTAGTTCACCACTCCTAACCTTACCCGTCCCAAAAGGACCCTTACCAACCTAACTTCCAAAAGGTAGACCAATCTAATAGTTAAAACATTATTTCCATAACACCACCTTACTACTTTTACTTTGAATTACTTGAATTGGACATGTTCTTAACCCAAACTTTCAGAGGCCATAACTTGGTCTCCTGACAACATGTGAGGGTGTGCTATACTTTTCATGAAAATTCAGAGAGTACTATATAATCTTTGTTTTGACTATGAAACATAAAACATCCAAGCTAAGGGGTCCAAAAGTAATAAAACCGACAATTTATCCATATTTGCACTTTTTAGTAAAACGACTATAACTCACTTTATACTCAAGGAACACTTAAAATTCCAAGAGGCATCTACTATCCAAATATTTCGATTTAATTCAAATTCTACTAGTTATGGCGAATTCTAAAGTTACCCTAATAGCCAAAACAATCTATTCAAATTTTTCATCTTAAAATGAAACCCAACTCTAATCAATTTACCACAAGCCTTCAACTTTGACTCTTAAACGCAATTACTAATCATAATATGCTCCTCATGACATAAAATAACTTAACAACACCAATTAGTCAACCCTAGAGTAAGAAGAACACATAATAAAAGCCACAACTTTAACTATAAACATAATGAAAATAATAACCTTTTACAAAAGACTCAAACTTTTAACTTTATAAGATAATAAAAATTCAAAGATCTCAACTTCACTACTATAATAATCATAATAATAATATAAACTCAAGGTAAAAGATTTAAAGCTTAGTAATGATATTAATATGATGAAAGTAATAAACTTTTTATGTAAAACTAGCTTATAGCTTATTAGGCTCTAATAACCTTGTATTATCCCTAAAGATACAACCTTTTAATCTTACAAATTAGTAGTATAACTTTTTAAGATCACAAACTAGTAAATTTAGCAAATACTATTAATAATTTGAGGCCAAAGTAATTAAATGATCTGTATCTGACCCTTGGGTCTTATACAATGAGTTCCTCTTAAGATCTATAAGGGTCCTAAGAAATTAAGTAACCTCGGTTAGGATATTTTCCTTGGGTTCAAGTCATTTTCCCCTATATAGACTTGCACCCAGATCAAATAACAAAGAAATAGCTAAATATAAGGCAATGTTTATGAGAGGCGAAATCATTATTTCATACATGGGAGAAAGATAGAAGATTCTTCAATAGGGAAGATCATGACCGAAAAGGATAGGGGACACGACTGTGTCAATAAGTGGCATGTCGATGTCCTTTTTAAGAAGAATACGAAGAAAATGAAGAAAAGGGGACATGGTCGTGTCATCAGACAACACGACCGTAACCTCCTTTCCAGAAGGGTGGTCATGCATGTGTCATCTACCCTAGATGCTCGAATTTCATCTTCTCCAAGATACAGGACACGACCATGTCGTCATACGACAGTCCCGTGTCCTCTTGTCTAGAAAATAGGACATGGTCGTGTCCTAGACTGACACAATCCTATCATGCCTGCAATTTCAGTTTTGTTTGTTTGAGTTGTAACTTTTTCTTTTACCTTTTGTGGAATTTCACCACCCCATGTAATTTTTCTATTTTTACACCTCTCCATATATATGATAATTATCTAAGTTTAATCTTAGCCATTGGTTTGTAATGGGTTAATAAAGACCCTTAATCTTGGTTCATTTCTTGGGGAGTACTCCACTCATTGCCCATATAATCAAAGACATTTGGGAAGGAAGGCAAAAAACTTATGATGATAAATGAAATTGGGTATTTTGAAACCTATCATAAAAATTTCTAAACTTACTTTATTGATTGCTAATGGTAGTGCTTTTGGAGTTTCTTCTTTAGAGTATTGATTGGCGATTTCTTTATGTTAATGCTTGGTGGAGGTTTCTTTGTTCTTTGAAGTGTGAACCTAGTGCATTTTCAATTATGTTCCTTCCTTGGAGGACTTAGATCAACTTGGTGAGCTTTCTTTGTAGTTGATCATATCTATTTTATTTCCATAATAGCTTTTGCTTATTTGGTGTTTTGTGAGAAATTGCTTGCAACTGGGAGCCTTTTGGTGTTGAGATCAGTAGATATCATATTGTGATCATATGTTGGTGGTATGTGTTGGCTTGTGGTTGGAATTTGATCAATTTATTTCCATTTTTTTTTTATCCTTGGGCCATTATCTATCATAAATATCAATCTTTACATATGGAAATCGAAAAATTTGGTATCAGAGCTTAAGAGAGCTAGATTGGTTGAGTATATTGATTTCCTTTATCGAAGTTCTGTCCAATTTTATGCTTGTTATCCGATTGTTTCATGGCTCTATTAGTTTTTATATTGATATCCGAATGTGTGTTTTAGAGTGTGCAATCATTGGTTGATGATTGATAGGGTTTTAGAATCATTTGTTGGTGAATTTCATTTGTTTGATTCTGTCGTGTGTTGTGCTTCTGACGTTTGGCATGTTTATGGTTGAGTTTAATGCAGTTTTTGTTCTTAAGTAATCTTAGGACATGCATAGATGAGTTATGAATTTGTGGACATTGGTTTGATGTCATTCGGAGTTGAACTGAACACATGGAGAAATTTTGAGTAAAGGATATCTAAATTTTTTGAGTATTTGATTATTTGGTGATTTTGGTTCCTTTTGGGTGTTGATAAGATTCTTGATTGATATATGAATGATTGATGAGAGTTTATGGTTGTGTAGACACCAAATTTTGTACCAATAAATTTCAACCGCCCAAGCCGAATACAAGAACCCTAAAATTGGGCCAAAATAGCTACCAAGGCCAAGGGAAAGGCCCAAAAGCAAGGGAGGTTTGGAAACAAAGAGAAAACGAGCGTGTAGGCCACAGGGCCTTGCTCGGTTTTAAACTGGGCCCAAGGCGCGACTCCAGCCCAGACAATTTCGCCAAGGCCGTAGGGCCTTGATACAATTTACAGACCATTTTTTCCACCCGCCATGTCAGCGATCTGCGTGACAAAGCGCCATAGGCCGCAGGGCCTTGCTCTGATGAATTCGATTTGCACGCCAGTTTTTCTCTCCCCAACGCCATGCAATCCCATGATCAAAGCAAAGCTAGCTTTGACCTCTGCCATGCTGAAGGCCCTACGACCTTGATATCAGCCATGAGAGCATGATCTTTAGATCATGCCTCCCCCTCCTTCCATCCTCATACATCTCTCTTTTCCTATAAATACCACCCATTCCTTCACTCATTTCACCAATAATCACCATCCACTTCTCTCATCAACCATTCTCTCAACACTACTCTCTCCATCATTCTTTCATCATCATCACTTTTTTCCCGTCACCTCTCTTTCAGTCCTAAAAAAATTTCATTCCGATATAAAGATCCCTAAAAGAAGCGTGGTACCCAAGTTTGCCGTCATACTCTCCTTCGGTATCATCAATCGCGTGAGGTTTGATCTTCTTTATTCATTCGTCTCGTATTTATGTAATTTAATTTTTCAAAATCACATTTGTATGATTTATAAATGTACATTACATCTTTGCATGCTCAGAATATAATATCGTGAAATCAGTTAAACTTATCCCCGCTCTTTTCATTTCAAGTTCGATATTATTAGAGTTTGTTTTCTAAACAGGCGAATCCAAGAATTCTTTAGTTCTTGGATTCATAACCTTATCCCCGGGCTCAGAATCTGAGTTCGCAGACTGGAGTTTTCATTTTTTTTGGTTCGTTGATTTCCTTAAATTAACTGGCAACTCCTTTTCCTATCTAAATTCATTTAAATTGACACGTTATCGTAACAAATTAACTAAAATGGGCCGGTAACATCCAATTTTTTTACGGGCCAATCCGTGAATAAGAGAATAGAACTTGACCAAGGCCCTGTGGCCTTGGCTAGGTCCTGCTCTCATTTTTCACGGGCCTAGCGCAATGGGCCTATTCTGGGCATGTGCCAAGGCCGCAAGGCCTTGGGACCAAGATGGCGGCCCGTTGCTCCATCATCAGCCTGGATTTGAAATGGCTTATTACCAACGCATTTATAATTTGACATGATTTCGTGATAATTTATATGAGTGTAATTCTTAAGTTTTCTTCTTTTGAAAATAAAAATATCCTTACTTAAAGATTAAGCAACTTTAGTCGGCTCCCAATCACAACGTAAGTAGCACAACGGGAAGGAGAGAGGCCTTCAACCTCTTGTAACGCTCCAACCTTAATCACAAGATTAAGACTATACTTAGAATCCCAAACCTGTGATTAGCACAGCGGAACACCTTAGGTCGAGGCATTACCGCCGTCTCCCAAAAGAGACAAGGCAACAACACCAAAGAAACTTCCAAAACCACAAGATAACTTACTAACTTAAAAACCTTCACATATAAAACTTATACAACCCTTGGATAAAGCATATAAACTTAAACATAGCTTAAAACTAAAACAACTTCTTCCATAAACATGGTTACTTCAAAAACATGCGACTCTCAAGCCGACCCAGATACTTCAACCATGACTACCTTGCTTGCAACACGTGATTACCCCTGCTTGCCTTTGCCTTTACCTTGGGTGCTCGGACCCCCTAAAACAAAACATTAAAACATTGCGAAAAGTGAGTGGGGAAACACTCAGTACGTAAACCTCCAACACGTCAAACCGTTCGAAAACGGTTTTAGTGCCGGCATTTAAATTCATTTTGAAAACGGGGAAGGGGTAATAAAACATTAACTTGAAAAGACATGAACATAGACTTATACATGAGTAAGAGTAACTTGAGTTCATAAAGAAAGAACATGTCACATGAACTTAGAAGTAAATACATAAACTTAAGAGTTTTGGGTCCCCTTTAGATCGATGCAAAGCATCTCGCGCGCGCACGCCCAAACCGATCTGGAGTTTGGATGGGTGACTGCTATGCAGTCAGACACTGGCCAGGTCTAGGACACTCTGATCAGGAGCATCTAAAACATAAAAAGGCTAGCACTTCTCGTAACTAGCTAGAACATAGAACATAGAATCCATAAAATGGGACCACTTAAAACCATGAATAATCATAAAAGCATAAATTAGCATAAACTGTAAACATCTAGCATAAATCGTAAACCTTTAGCATAAACCATAAATATAGACATAAATCGTAAACATAAAACATAAATTGTAAACATAAAACATAAACCGTAAACATTTGCATAAACCGTAGCCATAAAACATAAATCGTGAACATAGAGGAGCGAAGAGTTGGACAATTCGCGTACCTTGAACGTGTGGACTGCTCGGGGGTGATCTCGGCCGGGGAATGGCTCGGGTCGAGGCTGAACTTTGAGCTTAAAATGATAGAGTTCGGTATTAGAATAGAAGCTATGAAAAGGTGAGGGCAGAGGGCCTCACAATAGAGTTTTGGAATATAAATCGTATAAAAATTTCAGGTTTTTATGACAATAGTATTTTGGTCGTAATTCGGGCTATAAAATTCGGATTTCGCTATGCGAGTACTTTTCGAAAAGGGAAAAATACACTCTACAAGTTTGTTGGCCGGGCCAGAGGCTAAAAAGGATGAGAAGAGCTCGGAAAAAGCTCCGGACAGCAACAGTGAAACACGGAAATATACTCTTATATGCGGTTTTGTCGTTTAGACCAAATCAAAAGAACTTTGTAATTTCCTTTAAACTCAAAGGAGCTCTATGACTTAAAGAATACTTGTAAAATATAGACCTTAAATTTCTCAAAGAGACTTTAAAACTCTAAGGTAAAATGAACTCATTTCCTTAAATTTATGAGTTTTCGGTAAATTAAAACGGTAAACGTAGAATAGTTTAAAAGATCTCGGGGTTCCTTAAAACCTTTAAAACCGAGTTCCATAGTTCCTACTTATGGAATATATCATAAAGGTCATATGACTTAAGTTATACACCCATAAAACCAATTATAAGCTCAATATAATAACCTTTAACCCAATTAATGCATTTATCAATTACCCAGAAAATTCCAGTTTCGCAGCTCCGCTTCCGGGTGCTATAACTCACTCTCCCGATATCGATTTCACTCATACCATACATTTTTGGAAAGCTTGAAACGTCTCCTACAACTCTTATGTTGAACACTTTCTCAAACTCCAACTCCATATGGACGAAAAATGCCCAACAAAACACTGACTCCAAATTCGTATATAAAAACATACCTTTACGGTTTTGGCTCTAACTTGAGCTATACAAATCGAAAACCCGAAATTCCAAAGCCCGATGTTTACTAACATTCTTGGCTACATTTTTACACCATATTCTGGGCTCAAAACTAATTTTAACATCTCCCATAAGTTTTGGGCAGTAGGTTCCGGGTGTGTTTTTGCCCTCATGCACGGTTTATTTTGACTCAAACTCTACACTAATAATACCCCTATTGCAATTTATCCATTTCCTCATAAATTTCCAGAATTTTTACCTCTAAAATTAGCATCTACACTTGCAAAATTCACATGCATAAACACCAACTTACATGCACTTAACCAATACCACAATTAACATAATTTCCCTCACAATTCTCATGTAAATCATCCAAATAACTCAATAATACTTAATTATCTTTACAAAACAGAAAGTATAACTCTAAAACCTCATCCAACACAACATGCATAACCATAGATCATCATCATCTTCATCAATTCACAAAAACCTCAACATAATTCACACAAACTTTAACCAAAACACTTAGCTTCTTCACTAGAACCAACAACAACAATCTATACTCTAATTTCAAGAAAGAAAGTAGTAATTTAGCATAAAAACATCATGGTAAAACAATAATATCAAAGCTTTCAATTTTCATAACAATGGAGGAGAAAGATACTAGAGATATACCACTTGAAAAGATGAATAAAAGGGACAAGGATGAAGAGGAGAGTCAGAGCTTCAAGTTGGGTGCCGGAAAATGGCCGGAAAAGTCGCCGGAGAGGCCCGTCGCCGGCGAGAAAACAGAGGGGGCTGGGCACTGTGCGTCCGCGTGAAGAAGAAGAAGAAAGGGGCTGAAATTGAGTTGTCTAAATTTGAAATAAAGTGACTCATTAACTCCCCCACTTGGATATATATTCCCCTTTATTAACTAATCATAAAAAAAAAATGTTCACTTATTATAAATGTGATACTACTACTCTAAATAATAATAATACTAATATTCTTAATCAAACATAAAAATGGGTAAAACATTACCACTTTAAATTGTAATAAATTTAATCGGGTTAAAAAGACGGTAAATCGGTAAACTAAATTTAAACCGTTTGGCCGAAAAAAATTGAAACAGTACTTAACCCGACTTTAAAATAAAGTCATAGAACCTACAATAATTATATTATAAGGTCCAAAATATACTGTAACAAAATTCGATTAAGAATTTTGATCGGTAAAATTTGCCGCTTCGCCATTCCTCCGAAACCTGTCACCATTAGCTAACCACAAGGTACAAAGTATTTAATTAACAAATTATAACTAATTAAAATAAATTAACTACTGTAATACGTATGATTTAGGGCGGGGTATTACACCTCTCCTCTTTTTTCCGGGGTCCTACACGTTGATTTGAATGAGTTTTATTGAGTTTTAACTATTGAATTGTTGGATTTTGCATGTGCGCTTGTAGCCGTCTCGTTTGATGTTATAAGCTCCATTTGAATTTTAACAAATTGGTGTATTACCTTTTTGCCAATTTCATGCCATCTTCCCTCCACAAAAATAGCCTCTCAAAACTCTTCAAAAAGCCATAAACACAAAGAACCCTAAGCCTCCATCCCATCATCTTTACACCCACAAACAACCCAAACTCCATAAATGACCTCTCGTTCGAATAAATCATAAAAAGATTTGAATAGTTCCTCTTACCCTTTGTTCCAAACCAATCCAGAACATCAAAGAAGACTGGATAGAACTATCCTCCAACTCCAAGAAGGTCAACGTGCTTTGAGCAAACAAGTGGAAGGCATGGTATCTCACATGGCCAATTTGCAAGTCAATGCTCTAGGAAGGAATGAAGCACGCCCAAGATCTCTCGTTGGTGATCCCTCATGATGATTGTTTAAGTGATTATTCAGATTTAGCCTCTCATATGCGTACTCCTCAAGCTATAATACCATAGGACGATTTCGGTAATGGAGATGCAGGGGATTGAACTCCGTGCAAATTACTGCAAGGTATAGTAAAAACTTCAATTTCATGTTTTAACTTTAGGTATTAATTTGTGCCTATTAATTAAAAAAGTGGAGATGCGGGGGATCGAACCCCGTGCCTCTCGCATGCAAAGCGAGCGCTCTACCATTTGAGCTACATCCCCTTAACATATAATATATTTTAAATACAATTCTAGATTATCTATTTGTTATACTCAATTGTCGTTACACATAGAATTTTAAATACAATTCTAGATTATCAATTGTTGTGTTTTATTTGCAGTTATTATTATTATTTTGATAACTAGCGGTCAAAAGACCCTTTATAATAAAAGACAAGGAATGTCTTTAGCAAAGACATACAATGAAATATGAGATTATACCACCATAATGAAACTAAAAAACCTCAATGAAAAAACTACCCCTGAGAGAAACATCAAAGAGCAAACTTCTTTAACTTAGGCCTGAACTTTAAGTCACTGAATCTGAAATCTATCACCACCAATATCAGAATCATTTGAGAAATGTTGAGATAGATCATAGCCAGCCTGAACAAATATACCAGCATCATCAACCTCCTACCTGACGACATGAATGAAACTCTCCAAACCACTATTTGCAATACCACCTTAATTTCCAAAAACCATCAGATCTCCATCACCCCACTGAAGATGTTATAAGTCACAGAAATCCAACCAAAGATTCTACTACAATCAGATGCAAAAGAAACCCCAGACTGGTAACACCTTGCACACCTCCTTCTAGCTCAATTCACATGAATTTATATCTCAAAATTACAAACCACCACAGTAGAAGACTTCTGACAGATCAAATGTAGCATCTTCAGAGCTGGCTATCTCAGGCTGAGAATGAGCCGAATCTTGCTGAAAGCTCAATCTAATCCAGGTGCTGTTAAAATTCAGAGGCCAAAGAACAACACCACACCTAAACCAACACCAACCATCAATTCAACCTCTCACTCTCAGAAGCAGATGAAGGAAACAAATTAGCATTGATTAGAAGCACCCCAAAAGATCACACATACAAAAAACACAAGTATCAGCGAGCAAATACCGAACAACAAACAACACAGACATACGAAAATAATTGCATCCTCACCGAATCTTTGAAAGCTTTGAAGAACACACTAAAGCTTTCAAAGCAGATCGAAGCATTGTATTTAGACCAAGACCAGCAGCTTCTACATCAAGGTGGATCATTTGTAATCATTACAGAACCCAAAACCCAGAGAAGCCTTTCAAGAATCAGACTGTCACATCACAATCAGAGATCACTTTCTCGTCAAACTGGATCTATTATGACTTCATAAATGTTTTCCTTGTCAAACTGAATTGTCAAAAATTTCACCAAATTCCCCAATTCACACTTCACAAAACTGACTCCAGACAACAAAGAGGCCAAGAAAGATGCAATACTCACACAACTACTCTTGATAATTAAACAGAAGATCAATAGAGTTGCACTTCTCAAGGCTGCAACTGCATCAGAATGCAGCATACAAACAAGTTATTAACAGATCCTGTGAAGGCACTACATATCATGAAACCCCCTTAATATCCCTCTTATTGAAACTCCAATGGAAATCACTTCTTCTTTGCTTCCTTAGGGACTTAAAGAACTTCTTTTTTCCTAATCGCCCATGCCCAAAATGCTCCACATACCAGTCCTCATTGTCAAAAAGCCTCACTTTTAGTAGATGGTACTGATAAAGATTTTGTGACTCTCCTTTTCCTCCTAGCCGACAGTTTCTCTTCAATATGCTTCTTAGGATTGGTATTTTTCTTTGCTCGCATAAAACCACTCATCCTTCGAAACTCAATTGCTTTCTCAGCTATAAGAATTCTAGCGTTCATAATAGAATCACAGCTAGATGAGAGTGGGATATCATCCTCAGAATTTTGATCATTGGGAAGATGAGAAGTCGCTTCAAATTCTAGATGGTGAGTGGGTTCATTCAAAATTTCCACAGATTTTTCCAACCCAAATGCTACATCACCTCCCAATACAGCCGTCACATTGATTAGTTGTTCATCATTGGTAACTGGCACAGAGGCCAGAGACAAATTGGTGGCCTCGTCAGAACCCACAGCTGGTTCTAGTCTAATTAACTCATCCTCGTGAAGAGCTACTTCTACATTCCATGCTTGATTACCAAGCGCTATTAATAACTCGTTCTTCAAAGCAATAGATTGATCATTCGGCTTTCTAACCCCCTCGAAACACCCACCACCCGTTAAATGCTCCCTCAAAGCTTCTGAACCAACTCTTTGGCTTCCATCTCCACTGGACTGACGTGGATTCAGCTCCTTGCCTGCCAGATTACAAATTGGACTTGCAGGACTCATTGAGGGATCTGAGACATTGATATTGCTTCCACAGAAACCTTCATCATCGTTTTCTTCACTGCTCACACACTCACTAGAATCCTTCAAACCAGCACCATTAGCATCAAGATCATGAACTAATGAGGGAGGGATCAGATTAGAGCTGACCTCCCTAATAAAGACTTGGAACTCATAATTTTGAATGTCTAACAACAATTCACCCTCAATTCTCCTGAACACAGCAATTTGGATTAAAGCTCTCATGATTTTGAATTGGTTGGTCGATGAGATACATCTAGCTAGAGATAGTAATATGCCCCACGGGTTAGTACATCTTTCAAAGTTCTCTCAAATCCAGCCATGCGGATGTACTCCAATTATATCCACCCAAACTCTTCTTGATTCCGAGGACTCATAAATTGACAACGGCTTGATCTCAAAGATCCAATCATTAAGTTCCATTGGATTCTCCAAAGCATCCTTCATTTCTTGCAACGATGCGAATGTGAGGATGTATTTGACACGACTTAGTGCAGTGATCTTCTCAATAGGGCCATAGTTATCTTTGATCAGATAGGCCAAAGCATCAAGGTCCCTAGGAACAGTTGAAGTGTAGACCAAGCTTCTAGCAAGCCATTACATGAAATCCTCATTAATAACATCTTTAACTCTGAGTTCTCGACTCTCCTTCTGAATGACTCTAGGAGATTTTTGAATCCAAACCAATTTTCTTTTCTTCTCTCTGGAATTCCTCTTTGCCCAGTCTACTATGATTTTCCTTCCTCTGACTACAGTTCCATTGAGATGCATAATACATCTCAAAGCTTCATTGCGCCTCCAGACTTCTATGAATCCAAAATTCGAATCCGCATTCCTCCTATTGATTATGGAGGTGGACTTGATTGCTCCATATCTCCCGAATGTACCTCCTAAACCGAATTTGTCAAGCCTCTTCGGGAGGTTGCCAACAAATAACGTTGAAAAAGCTTCATCTTACACTCTTCTCCTTCTGCCACTCTCCTCACTTTCTCTTAAAAATAGATAATAATTTTTTTTTACGTTGATGCCTATGAATGGTTTTTTTAATAGTTTCTTAGGGTAGAAATATTAAGAAAATTATAATTGTATGTGATATTAGTACTTGAATTAGGGTTACTTAGTTGTTTGTAGAATGACCAAATTCTGCAATAAAATATGCTTCATGAGAACATAAATAAAACTCATAATTTACTTCGATGATAATCTTTCCATTTTTTTAAATATTTATTTTATGGATGATACCATGTAATGTTTTCAAGATATGTGGGTTATCGAGGACAGTTATTTTGGTTGCATTGATTTTTCAAATTTATTTTAAAATTTTTGTTAATTAAATATAAAAAAGTTGAATTACTTGTAACTTTAAACTATAATCCTACTATATTTAGTTTTTGGATTCACCTCTACGAACTCTAGAGCATGACAAAGAACGATAAAACGAAATGAGAATTGTAAAATGAGATGAAATAATAATGCATATATTTGAAGAAAAACACAATGTTATTGGTGCAAGATTAATTGTTTTACATGTTATGATTATGCTTTTGTTAACTATTGAATTAATTTCGTGTTGTGACTTTTATAAATTACCGAAAGGTAAGGTAAAAGTTTCAAATGCATGTTTTAAATTTGGATATTTAGTTGTGCCTATTTACCAATATAGCTATTAATTTGAACAAAAATGGAGATGCGGGGGATTGAACCCCGTGCCTCTCGCATGCAAAGCGAGCGCTCTACCATTTGAGCTACATCCCCTTAATAGTTAGTGTTTTATTTTTAGTTATTATAAATATACTAATTTATTTGCATTGATATTTCTATACATATATCAGTACTAGTGTGGCTAGCGTGTGGTTTGCACGCGCTGACCCAACCATCATAACTGTTAGATAGATATTGACAGTAGTAGTTGTTAATTAGTGGTAAGACAATAGTTATATATGCAACTTGTTTGGATCTATATTCATTGCATTTTTCAAGCTATGAAGCCTTCTACAAGGCAAATCCCCTAAGTCATGTATCTCATGATCTAATTATCTAGTTACCTCCTTCTCTAACATTGTGATCATCCACAAAGGTAATTATGTAGGTTATGAACAAAATATGGAAGGCGGTTTCTAGAAAAATATGTACTAGAGGGGCGCACAAAATATAGAAATCGAAATAGCCTAAAAAACAAAAGGAAACCCAAGAGTGCAGAAAAAGTGGACATGTGAATAGTAGATTAAAGTAGTTATGCAATAGAGCTAATTTCTATCTTCTACATGGCCGAAGGAAACAACAACAATCATGTGTGCAAAAGAGGGGACGCCGGACGACGATAGTAGAGTGAAATTTGATTATGTCTCCTACAAGCTATTTCACGTGTGTTATGTTATATAAAGCCTAAGATCACTGTAACCCGTCAAATGTACGTAAAATATGTTATAATATTGTGGTTAATTTCGATTCTTGTAAACATTTGTCACATATACTTAATTTTTGATTTAACAATATTATAACATATTTATCTTGACAAAACAATATATTTTCTTCAATTTTCAACACTATTTCTTCAAACAAGTTATTACAAGTCACATTTAATTGTAACTAAACCAATCTATATTACTAGAGTCAAGAATGAAAAAAAAATGAAATATTGACTTATTTCCTAAATTAGGATTAGTATTGTTCAATGCCGTAAATGATAATAAAATAATTGTTGTCAGATACACATAAATTTTGTAACAATTTAGGGATTATGGAAATATAGTATAAAAATTATAGGAAGGATTATGAAATAGCCCGTCTGAAAAAAGAAGTTCAGTTCTATTAGTGTTATTATTTATATATTTCTTTCTTTGTTTATTTATCCCTTTATAATTTTATGGCAGTCAAACGCTAATCAATCTAGACCCTCTATTATACCTACCTCCTTAAAAATAATGGAGTTGCTCCCACCGTCGGTCATAAAGGAAGAGAGGGATTGACGACTGAAAGACTTCTAGCAAAAAACCCTAGAGATTAGTATCATTCGATTAAGTGTGATAGTTATTTTACCATAAATTATAGTCTGTAATTCTTGATTTTACCATCGATTTCATTCTTGTTTATCGGTCCGTCTGATCATTAGTAATTTTTCTGTAAATTCCCTCTAGTCAGTGCTAATAGTTTCAATAGTATTACCAACGTTTTCCTCCAAACTGTAATTGGTTGGTTGGTTTAAACAACTAGGAGTATATTGCCTTAGTCATCCAATTTTTATGTTCAATGATATTAAAATTTTGAAGCAAGAAATGCACTGGCTAAACTATATTTCATTATATCTGCTGCTTGATTTGGACCAGTAGCCATCATGCGTTTATTACCTACATATAAAGTTACGTACTCTTCCATTATCTTTTCTACTTACTATCAATTTCATTAAATCCTTGACTTTTCATGATTTTTAGGTACTAATGTTCCTAGTTGGCATTCCATTTAATTTGTATATGGTGTGTTCAGAACACAAGTATGTGTATATCTACTATATTTTAATACACTACCATACATTGTTAATGATATGCATTGATTATTGTCTTTATCGAATGAAATAACTTATTTTTTATTACTCTGGTTAATCCGTATATTTTCCAAGCACAAATTCTTCGTATTGCATCTAATAAGTTGTTGCTTCTATAAATTAGTACATTTTGATTTATTTTGAAATAATTTTAGGATTCTCTAAGGATGGTAAAATTAAGGGAAATTGGATTATAATAATATGAATTTTTGACCATATAAGACTAAATAATACGAACATTTGATTTGGTGATAAATAAAAGGAACTTTAACCTCATGTTGCTCTGAACAATACGCTACCGAGTTAAGTTGAACTTAAACCGGTGGCGAATGACGTGGCGGCGGTGAAGACTATTTTAATTTGTCATGTCAGCTTTGACTTGTCAGACACAAAAGACCCCTCTTTTTCTCTCCTCAACAATTCTTCTTCCTCCATTGTCCATCAATGGATTCCTCCAGCTACACCATTGGAGACATCTTGTTGAACCTCGGTTTTACCACTTTTTACCTCGGTTTTTATTATCTTATTGAACTTATCTAAGTCATTTAGTATAAGTTTAATAGCGATTTTTGTCATCTTTGCTAATTGAAACTAATTTATTTAATTGTCTTATTTTTAGGCAAATTCAAGTGCAAATGATGATGACAATAGAGGAAAAAGAAATAAGGAGCAAAAGAAGCCAATGCAAAATTGGGATTTCCAGTTCGGCACACCTAGGTGTGCCAATCGGCACGGGTACCCGTGCCAAATTGCAGTCTTTTGTTTTAAATAGTTTTATTAATTAGAAGAAAGACAGTTTTTCATTTTCAACGTTCTTTTCATTCTCAGTTTTCTCTCTAGGTTGAAGGGAGGTTTCCTCCCAAGCCTCTCTAGTTCTAGGATTAGATTTCCATTGAAGAATGAGATTAGATTGTCTTTGTTCAAGAACTCAACAATTTCGTTCTTCACCTTCAATTCAAGACTAAGTTCTTCTATCCCTTTCTCTCTATTTTCTCCTATGTTAATTTGTTGTTAGTTTTGTGTTGTTTGGGTAGTAATTGATGTATTCAATGATGAATTAATCTTGTTTAGACCTAATCTATCCAAATTTATGCTTGTAGTTAGAGGTTTTCTCTTGCCCACCATGTGTTCGATGAAATGCTTGAGAGAGTGTTCATCTATATTTCTTAGGAAATTGACGTACGCCGAGAGGTGAGATTGATTTGCTAGTGTGGTAAAGAAAATGGTTAGAGTTTTGGACATGAGAATAGTCGAATTCTAACTAGGTCTAGGGTTGTTATTCTTGTAGTTTAATTAGACTAACTCCATGAGAATAGGTAGTTAGAATAGTTAGACTAGCCCTTGACCCTCGAGAGAGGGCTTTGGTGAGCTTTAATGGTGCAACCGATCACTCTTAATTGCTTGCTCAGAATTGGTAGATTAGGTCGTTCAAATTGATTAGTTGTTGAATACCGATTTTGTTGCCTGAACATCTTTTTATTGCTTTTGCAGTTTGTAGTTATCATCACCATTCTTGATTAATCTACCTAACTTGAAACACTTGAGTCCGCTCTGAGTGTTTGGAACACAACTCCCTGAGATCGACAACCGTACTCCCAAAAGTACGACAACAAAATTGGCGCCGTTGCCGGGGAGTTGTTGCTTCCTAGGCTTTGAGCTTTCTTGAGGATTATTGTTAGGTCTATAAAATCCAAAAAAATTAAAAAATTTGAAAAATCCAAAAAAAAATGAATCTTCCTCACTTCCCTCAATATGAGCAAGAATTGTTTTGTACTTATTGGAATCGATTAGATGACTATCTTGCTTATTGTGCTCGATGTGATTTTACTTTTACGAAGTGGGAAGTATTGTATATTGATGATGAGGGTGTGAATTTTGAGACTCGTACTCTTTTGGATTATTTTGGTTTTCATGCTAAAAGTGAGTGCGAGGCTTGGAAATTGCTTGAATGGTTGATTTGGGATACTCATGAGTTTCAGGAGGCTTGTTGTTCTTCGGGTTCTTCTTTTGATGACCCATGTGCTTTTCATGCTAGGTCTTTCTATGAGGAACAATATGTGACTTCGTGTCCCCCTTCCCCTCAATTCTCAATGCATGTCCCTTCTTATTGTGCTTCATGTGAATCATCTGCTCATATTACCAACCCTTGTATTAGTGTTGCTTCTCCGACCCTTGTTGAAAATGTAATGACCCATCATGATGAGTTGTCGAGAGTAGTAAATGGTCTCAAATTGATTGTTTATGAGTTGGGTTTGCTCGTGCATCAATTGAAGAGCGATACGCTTGATTTGTGTGAGAGTGACCATAGGCTATAACTTTCTTCACCTATGGATTGTTTGTTGGATGCAATTGAGTCTTCTCCATCTTTGTGCCCCGAAATTCATGTAAGTAACCCTTTGTGTGATTGGAAGGGTGATAATTATGACTCTTTTTCTCCTTCTTTAGCATGTGAGTCCTCATCTCATGATATAGACTTTGCTCTTCATGATGCATCTTTGGATACTAATATTGAAATGGGACTTGTTTGTGATGAAACTATTGAGGAGGTTGTACTTGAAAATCCTCCTATATGCTTTGATTATGCCAGGAATGTATCCATGTCTCCCATTCATGTGTCTTTTTTCCCTTCACTTCACTCCACCCTCTCACTCAAGCATGCATGCCTTACTTCTTTAGGTGACTATAGAGGTCCTAACATCTCATTTGATCCTTCTCGCCCATACCTAGGGGAGATGCCTAGAAAATTTGTATGGTACACCTTCTTTGAACATTCTTTCAATTTTTCTATGGCATTGGCAAAATTTAAGAGGATACTCATGTTGGTTGCTATATTCTTATTAGTATTCTTTTGCATATTGTATTGTGAGATGCATGCTTCGATGTATGATCGGCTCCTGCGAGCCTTAACTACGTCCGAGTTTCTTAGGTCAAGCTAAGGACCTTAAACAAGCGCTTCTTGGGAGGCAACCCAAGTTTATATGCTTTCTAGTTTAGGTTTTTAATTTCTTTTGTCTTGTTTCATTATGTTTTTTTTTTGTTGGGTAAAAAAATTGAGTGCGTATGTGTGTTATTGTGGGTGAAGGATTTGAGTGAAATAAAATGTTTGTTGAGGTTGGAATCGATGTGAATTAATGAAAGTGTGTTTGAGAAGTGTTGGAGTGTTAATTGAAGGTGATTTGACGTTTTTATGGTGAGAATTGCAGGGTAAATATGTGTTTTGAACTCAAAGTTAATAAAAATTGCTGAAATTTGGAAGCAGCAATTTGGCACACCCACCCGTGCCAAATCGGCACACCCAAAACAACAAGATATCAAAAATTACAGGTTGAGGGCACACCTACCTGTGCCAATCGGCACGGCCGTGCCACCCGCCCACATCCCAAGCATTCTTTCTTTCCCTCTCAAACCCTAACACTAATCTCTCCCTCTCACCCAGACCACTCGCATATACCCATTACCCACGCTTCCCAGCCACCACCACTCCACCGTGCCCGATCTTTCTCCCTCACAGCCACCGCCCCTCTTCCACATTCGCGCACCAACGCGACTTGCAGCCAACACCCATCCTTGAGTTTCCAGCCCTACGACTACCAACGACGATCGCAGCCCTCTCCAGCGCAACTGACCAGCGCCGACTCTCCGCCAGTCACCAACACCAACCGACCCTCAACTGTCCCGACCACCTCGCACACCCACCTCCTCCCTCTGATTCCCGACGTGCAGACCCAACACCCAAGCGAACCCATCACTGCTCTTCCACATCACCGCTACTGCTCTCGTGTCTGCTCGCCCCTCACCTCGCGATACCCGCATCAACAGCGAATCAGCAGGCATCGTGAGTTCTCTGTAGCAATTGCACAAGTTTTGTTGTGTTCGTTTTGATGGTTGACATGCAGTAATTGGTTATTTCATTGGAGTATTTGAGTGCCTTGCTGTGCTTATTTTGATACGGCTGTTGATTCGTTGTCAATTGCACGAGTTTGCGTATGTTTTGCTCAGATTGTTGCTTCTTCAAGTTATAGTTTCAACATTGGGCGGGTTATGTTCATACTGTTGATTACAATAATTGATGTGTGTGATGGGTGGAGTATTACTGCAAATTGGTCTGTGCATAAAGTGTTGGCGTGAATTGTGGTGGGGCTATATGTGTGCAATGTTGTTGGTATTGCTCCCATTTGATATTGACTTGATGAATCAATGAGTAGTGCACTGCATTTGTTGCTGCTTGTTGACATTTTTCTAGTACATTTTTGCCGCAATTTTTTTATGAGGTATTTGGTGATACATGTGAATGGTGGTGTGCTACATATTCTTGGGACTTGGGGGTCTTTTGCTGGATTTACTTGGAGTAATCTACTGAGTTGGGGCGAAATTTTTGGTAGTATATTGTGTTCTATGCGCGTTGATAATTGGATTATGCTAAATTGTTCTTGATACTCTGCTGACTTCGCTAGTTGTGTTGGGTCCTTGTAGATTCAATTCATTGCATCCACTTTTCATTGGGGACAATGAAAGCTTTAAGCATGGGGGAGGGGAGTTTCAAGTTTGTTGTGAGGTGTGATTTAATTGACATGGTGCTTGATTTGGGCGACTACTCCATGAGTATTGTGAGGTGAATTATTTGGCATGGTGTCGAGCATGATGACATGCATATATTAGTTGCATTTAGTTTAATCCTCTTGCATTAGATTATAGGTTTGCATTAGTTTAGGTTCATTTTTAAGCATCATTAGATCATACATTGCATTCTAGCTTAGTTAGGATCATTTTAGGCGTTAGAATAGATCATCTAGGATAGTATTGCATCCATTTTACATCGTACAAAGCGATAACAAAGTGAAAATGGGACGTTATAAAGCACTCAAGGTACATTTCCAATACCCCTTCGCTTTAGTTTTTGTTTTTATCGCTTTCTTAGGTAGTTTAATGCTTTCTTAGATAGTTTAGTTTTTTTGCTTTCAATAAAAAAGGTGGAAAATCCTTGGTTTCGAAAACCCCTCCTAATGTTCAAGGGGTAATTTCTTGGTTGGTTGAGTGCAAATGAGTATGATGGAAAGCTTGGTTTGACTTGAATGATGTGAGAAACTTGTTGTATGTTTGTTTTGAGGAAATCATTTTCTTGTGTGTAATTCATTTACCCTTGAAAGTCCCTTGTGCATGATGGTGAATTCTTGTGTTTGGTTCATCAAAGGAACTAGTTGTAGTGATTGTGGTAGAGTTTAACCCGTGAGGTACTTTTTGAGCCTTAAAGACTATCATTTTTATAGTCTAATTACTTTTTGAGTGCGACTTTACCACGTGTGCATCTCTAGAACTTGGCTTGACTCTCTTCAAAACTACATTTGACTTGTGCATTGTGTTGATATGATTGAGGCCCATTTTTGTAGCCACATAGCGAAAAAGCCACCTGACATTTTGACCTCTTTTTGCAAGCCCTTGCTAACCCTTTTTCCTACTTTGTTGTTTACCCTATCAGTGTACACCTTGGCCTTTTCTTAATTCCCTACCTTTAGCCAAGATAGAATGAGCAACAATTCAATTGTATGGGGCAGTTTTGTGGTCTATTGTTGAGAGTTGTTTGATGGTTTGTGCTACAAGAGGAATGCATTGTTGAATATTCTTTCTACCCTTGTATCCTCAAAGGTTGTAACTCATAATTGTTGGGATTAGAGTTCTTTTTATATCCATGTTATTTGCCTAAGAAATAAAACGAAAAAAAAAAACAGAAAAAGAATGCCAAACAAAAAGGCAAAACAAAGAAACAAATCAAAATGGAAAAAAAAATAAGAAAGGTGGAAAAAAAATAGAAAAGAAAAAGAAAGGCCTTGAATAATAGGTAATTAGCATGATGAGCTTTTGTTTATATTGACTCTTTCCTAACTATTAATTAATGGAGATGTATGTTGTGCTTAATCAAGGTGTGGTGTAAGAGATAATGTGTTTCATGAAATGGAAGTGTTGTTGCTCTTTAGGGACTTGGCTATCTAGCTCCACATTTCCTAAATGATTTCCCTCCTTACCCTAAACCTAAGCCCCGTTACAACCCTTGAAAAGTCCTCATGATTAACATGTTGCATTTTGTCTATAATAGTGGAGAATTGAGAGTCTTGTCAAGCTTATGGTAGTTTGCATGCATGGTTGAAGGTATTGAGTGAGCACCTAATTCATTTTAAATACATGAGATAGAGTGTTCCACATACCCTAAAGCGAGGTCCTACCAATCCCATCTAGTTCGCCAATCACTTGAATGAACTTGAATTGCATATAGGGACAAGATTGAGTGAATGTTTTGCCACCTGACTTTGTGATCTTTAGAATGACTTGCAACGTTGTTTCGATCTGAATTTGGGCCTTGCCAAGCGATCTATTGTATGCATTTGCTCTTGACTACCGAGTTTTGTCCCTTATTCAAAAGGGGGGAGGCTCCTCTTGTGGTTTTCTATTTCTCCCTGGTACTTCATGATTAGTCTTGCTTGGGGACAAACAAGGTTTAAGCATGGAGGATTGTTGAACCACGATTTTACCACTTTTTACCTCGTTTTTATTGTCTTATTGAACTTATCTAAGTCATTTAGTATAAGTTTAATAGTGATTTTTGTCATCTTTGCTAATTGAAACTAATTTATTTAATTGTCTTATTTTAGGCAAATTCAAGTGCAAATGATGATGACAATAGAGGAAAAAGAAATAAGGAGCAAAAGAAGCCAATGCAAAATTGGGATTTCCAGTTCGGCACACCTAGGTGTGCCAATCGGCACGGGCACCCGTGCTAAATTGCAGTCTTTTGTTTTAAATAGCTTTATTAATTAGAAGAAAGACAGTTTTTCATTTTCAACGTTCTTTTCATTCTCAGTTTTCTCTCTAGGTTGAAGGGAGGTTTCCTCCCAAGCCTCTCTAGTTCTAGGGTTAGATTTCCATTGAAGAATGAGATTAGATTGTCTTTGTTTAAGAACTCAACAATTTCATTCTTCGCCTTCAATTCAAGACTAAGTTCTTCTATCCCTTTCTCTCTATTTTCTCCTATGTTAATTTGTTGTTAGTTTTGTGTTGTTTGGGTAGTAATTGATGTATTCAATGATGAATTAATCTTGTTTAGACCTAATCTATCCAAATTTATGCTTGTAGTTAGAGGTTTTCTCTTGCCCACCATGTGTTCGATGAAATGATTGAGAGAGTGTTCATCTATATTTCTTAGGAAATTGATGTACACCGAGAGGTGAGATTGATTTGCTAGTGTGGTAAAGAAAATGGTTAGAGTTTTGGAAATGAGAATAGTCGAATTCTAACTAGGTCTAGGGTTGTTATTCTTGTAGTTTAATTAGACTAACTCCATGAGAATAGGTAGTTAGAATAGTTAGACTAGCCCTTGACCCTCGAGAGAGGGCTTTGGTGAGCTTTAATGGTGTAACCGATCACTCTTAATTGCTTGTTTAGAATTGGTAGATTAGGTCGTTCAAATTGATTAGTTGTTGAATATCGATTTTGTTACCTGAACATCTTTTTATTGCTTTTGCAGTTTGTAGTTATCATCACCATTCTTGATTAATCTACCTAACTTGAAACACTTGAGTCCGCTCTGAGTGCTTGGAACACAACTCTCTGAGATCGACAACCGTACTCCCAAAAGTACGACAACACATCTGGTTTGACAAGGTGAATTCTGGTATGAAGATGAGTTCAATCTGATTCCCAAACTAACCACGAATCCCCAAAACTCAATCTCAGACTTTTCCCTCCTCTCCCTCTCCTAAACCCTCAACTTCCCACTTAGTAAGTTACTTTGGTCTTGCCCTTCATCTGTATTTCCGATTCTGGTTGGAATTGTTAAAGAACTTTATGCTCTAATATGACAGTTTATAAAATCTTTCGATTACTTGTCGCTCATTTTTGTTGCACTCCATTTTCAATTGAGTTCAAGATGTCCATTACTGTCAACTTCCAATCAGAACTCAGCAAGTCCCAGACATAGATTGATCCTAGATTGCCACGACTCTGGGTAAGCATCCATTTTTGGTATTTTCAACTGATTGAAAACCATCATTCCGCTGCTTTACGAATCCCACATTAGACAGGCCTTTTTTCCCGTTCTTTCTTTCTGGGTTTTTGGAGGAAGGTCATACACAGATGGAAGTCCAGAAAATTTTACTACAATCGCATTCAGACATTGTTTTTGTTTATCGTCACATTTCAAAGGCGTTAATTGACTCTTTCTTCTCCTTAAAAGTCCAGAAAACTCACCACGAATCCCCATGTCTTACAATGTTCTTCTAAGTGGGAAGTTGAGGGTTTAGGAGAGGGAGAGGGAGAGGAGGGAAAAGTCTGAGATTGAGTTTTAGGGGGTTCATGGTGAGTTTGGGAATCAGATTGAACTCATCTTTTCAAACCAGAGGTCTCCAATGGTGCTCTCCAATGATGGAGCTGGAGGAAGCCATTAATGGACAATGGGGGAAGAAGAAAAATTGTTGAGTAGAGAGAAGGGGGGTGTTTTGTGTTTTACAAGTCAAAGGCTCAAAGCTGACATAGCAAATTAAAAGAGCCTTCTTCGCTAACATGTCATCCGCCGCCGAGTTAAGTTCAACTTAACTCGGTAGCGTATTGTTCAGAGCAACATGGGGTTATAGTTTTTATTATTTATCACCAAATCAAAAGTTCGTAATATTTAGTCTTATATAGACAAAAGTTTGTACTATTAGAATCCAATTTCCCTAAAATTAATCCAAACTCCACTCACGAGGGCCTCATCTGATTATCAACTACCTTCTTAGAACACCTTTTGCATTAATTAATCGAGACGTGGCTGAATCTTGTATCACACTTTCCTCAACCGTTTAATCCGGCCAATCGCCGCCCGCTTCTTCACCTGTGTTCTACAGTTCGGACAAGATGGATTTCTACCTCACTTCAGCGGGTTTAATTCGCCCTGCAATTTTTCTCGAGCTTCCATGTACCGTCTAGAGGTACACCTGCATCGATAACCAAATCAGACTTGCTGGCACAACCTAACAGGCTCTTTCCACTACAAATTCTCCGAACTGAGACTTACTTCTTTCCGTCTGTAAGTATACCAATCTCAAGTTTCCAGATTTATACCTGACAGATCTTCAATGCACTACATGGCGGAAGCCTGATCTAGATATTTGAACTCCACTTCTTCGCCGCTTCTTCTACTCCCATATGTCCCTCCTCATCGCCGGAAAAAAAAAGAAAAATGATGGGTACTTCCTTTTTAGCGTTCAAACCCTTTGTTCCAACCCTTTCCAACCGCACCACTCACCCCTCTTGAACTATAAACCAAATTGGGCCTATTCTTCGCTTCCCCCATCCACCTCCAGAATATCACCATCAATGGAACCACTCCTTTGTGGGGTTCATCCTCAACCCCCAACTATGGCAACCCCACCAAATAGCCGATCATGCCCGGAAATATTGGGGATTGCAGGGTCGCATTACGGTGGAACACTTGGGCGGCTCCGACAAGCTCTTCCTACTCCAAGTGGAGAATGCAAAGGATTTGGACGACCTCATTCGAGCCAAGACGGTGGCCATCAATGGATAACTTCTTATTCTGAAATTTTGTGGGTATCATGGGAATTTACGTGAAATGAATTTCTGTGAGACCTCGCTTTGGGTCCGTCTTGCAGGTCTGCCCTTCATCCACAGGTGGCGCGGGGCTCTCCGTGCCCTAACCCCGATTCTCGGCGACATAGAGGAGTTTGGATTCCCTTATGAATGTGACTTCACAAGTGACAACATCAGAGTCAAGGTCAAGGTCGATCTCTCCCAGCCACTGATGCCCGGTGCCTTCGTCCACGACGACGGCAAAGCCCCGGTATGGGTTCGGTTTCGTTACGAAAATATCTTCTATTTTTGTAAGCGTTGTGGTATTGTGGGTCACAGAATCGAAACATGTCGTCTAAGTTTTGATGATGTTGTGGCTGGCATAGCCATACGTTTGGTACAATTGGAGCGGTTAGGGCTGCTGGTACACTATGGCACGGAACCCTTTTACACAAATAAAGCCATGGCACTCCCTCCTCCACCGCCGTACAACTCAACCAGGCTGGTCAATGACGAACTAGAATACCTCCGTTACATCTGGCGTCATCGCCAAAGTCCAGCGAGGTCCTCTACTATACCGGACAGCCCACCCACATCGCTGGACCAGGTTGTACCTATGGTGGGACCGATCTTTGATCTTCCTCGTGTGCCCCTCAACTTCCACAACCCGGACAGTACACGTCGCAATCACGTGGGCACTCATGATGATATGCATGGGACAAGGGCAACTCACACACCAACCGGAGTTTATTTGGTTGGGCTATTAACCAAGCAAAGGAAAATCGAGTTCGTGCTTTGGCCGAAGAGGCGTGTCGGTCCCCGTTTCGTGTTGCCGCGCCAACTACTGATGACCTGATGGACCTCGATATGTTCCCATCACTGGTGCTAGGACATACTCCAAAAGCTTCTGACAAAGGTAAGGGTGTTCTCATTTATGATCTCCCACCTAAAAAACGCCCATCTGGTCAGCCTAACCCAGTTGACACTACCTTGACCTTGGGTCGAACCATCTCATCCAAGCCTTCACCCACCCACCAATCGACAGTTTCTCCTTTGGACCCTCCTCCAACCATCCAACCTCCTGTCTCAGACAATTGTTTGCCCTCCAGCTCAAACACAACCCTTCCTTTTAGTGTTGGCCACCTCCTGCCAAATCCCCCCATCAACCCTCTCCCCCAAGAATCCCTTTACACAGACTGTATGGAGGTGGACAATGTGACTGCTTCTCTTTTCCCACCTTCCTCATTGCCTCACAACAGGCCCCGTCCATTGCGTCGCACCTCCCCAGCCCGCCTTATTCCGTAGCGTACATCAAGCCTACAAATGACCCTCACTAAGGGCAAAGCCATGAAACCCTTCCGTCACCTCAAACGACTAGCCCGTTCTTCACCGGCAGTGCTCAAACTGGACTCCATAGGGTTTCCTATTGAGGGTGTCTACACCTCATTGACAAAACGACTGAAGCAATGGGATGGGAACAACAGTTTGAACCATCCTCCACCTTCTGCCAACAAACAACATGAGCTTTTGGCTACAAGAACCAACGACACGACAAGTGCGAGGGCAAGTTACAAAATGCCCCCTCCTCCTCCATGAGTTACTGTGTTTGGAACTGCCGAGGTATAGGATCTGCGGAGACCTCGGTAGTCCCATATCTTCGCCGGATACTCCGCCATCACTCTCCGAACGTCTTTTGTTTGCTAGAATGCAAAAATGGCGTAGAATTTGTTGTCTCCCAGCTTAGGTGTCTTTCTTCCCGTTTGGTTGTTGGAATAGATGCGGTCGGGCGTAGTGGTGGTATTACTGTCTTTTGTAAGCCCAGGACCGACATCTCAGTTGTTTCTTCTAGTTCGCATGTTGTACTTTATAGCGTTACTGAAGTCGGGCTGTCCCCTTGGTTTTTGTGTATAGTGCACGGACACCTGGTGGTGCAACACCGGGCGCACGTCTGGTCCACCATCCAGACTTTGAGCACCCAATTTCCTGGTCCCTGGGCACTTGTAGGTGATTTTAACCAGGTGGAGTTCAACGAACAAAAATTGGGCGGTGCTAATATTATACCTGGTCAACGAGAATTTCAATAATAGCGCGCTCAGTTACAACTTCACGACATTCCTTGCTTTGGTGTCCCATACACCTGGTCGAATTTTCGGCAACAGGACAAACTCGTTTGGGAAGTTCTCGATCGAGGCTACCTTAACCCTGATGTCTTTCTAAGGTTCCAGTCTGCGGCCACCCATGCACTGCCATGTCTTTTCTCTAATCATAGCCCTATAATTTTCTATCCCAACGGCGCTACAGTAACAAATAAATCGAGGTGCTATCAGATTGAGGCTTGGTCCCTGCAGATTGTTGACCTATGCAATCTACTGGAGGATGCTTGGGGCTCTACTGCACCTGTCGGCTCTGCCATGTTCTCTTTGCTCCAGAAACTCAAACATGTATGCACCATGTGTCGACAATGGTGTACTGACTGGAAAACTGCCAAGCATCAACCCATTAGCCAACCTATGGAGAGGTTGCAAACTATAATGGAGGATCTACACCAGGTTGGGCTTGAGCATTCACCTTTGGCGTCGTTCTGTTAAGCTCGTGGTGACTGTGAGTCGGTGTTGACGTTGGCCGACACCTATTGGAAACAACGCAGTAAGGTACGGTGGTTTCATGAAGGGGATAAGGTCACTCGTTTTTTCTTCCAACATTACAAAAATAAATGGGCAGTGACGCACATCAAAGGACTGAAATTACCGGATGGGTCCTGGACGATGAACGTTGACACCATCACTGGGGAGGTTGTGGCACATTTTCAACAGCTGTTTGGTCAGCCTACTCCTCGAGACCCGACTATCACTAGATGCACATCGAACTGTCTCTATACTTACAACAAACGCATCTCGGATGATGACCTAGCTGCTCTAAATCGGCCATTTACCACCGTTGAGGTGGCCCGAGCAGTGAAGGACTTGGGCCCTCTTAAAGCTCCTAGACCGGATGGTTTTCCATCTGTATTCTTTCAGAAGATGTGGTCAACAGTGGGTACGGATGTCCAAACCGCCGTCTTATCAACTCTCCATTCTGGTCATCTACTGAAAGAGGTTAACCTCACCTACCTTACCCTCATTCCGGAGTCAACAAATCCTCAATCCATGGGTGATTACAGATCGATTAGTCTGTGCAATGTTATCTACAAGGTCGTTTCCAAGTGCTTGGTCAACCGTCTCCGAGGTGATCCTACCCAAAATGCATTCATCCCGGGCAGACTCATTGGCGACAGCTGTCTTACGGCGCACGAATTGCTTAGTTACCTCAAGGGGAAAAAACAGGTACTTCATATGCGACAATCAAAGTTGACATGAATAAAGCATATGACCGTGTCAGCTGGGCTTTCCTTCAAGTTGTCATCGTCCGGCTAGGTTTTCCTCCGAAATGGGTTACTCTGATTATGCAATGTGTCACGACAGTGCGCTACGTGGTCTTTATCAATAGGGCCCCCTTAACTGTTTTCCAGGCGCAAGCCGGGCTACGCCAAGGAGACCCGCTATCACCATATCTATTTATTATATGTCTAGATGTCCTCTCTTCCTCCCTACATGCACACCAGGCACAAGGGAACATTCTGGCATTCACGTGGCCAGAGGGAGCCCCGAGGTAACCCATTTATTCTTCGCTGACGACTCCCTCTTCTTTACCGATACCACAGGAGACCATTGTCTGAATTTAAAAAGAGTGATCGACGACTTCTGTGTCGCCTCTGGCCAAGTTATTAACATCCACAAATAACAATTGATGACTTCACCAAATACACCACCATCGGCAGTGGAAGGATTACGCATTATTTTTGGGTACGATGTTCATGAGTCGTTTTAAAAATATTTGGGAATACCGCCCACCTTGGGCTGCAACAAAACGACTCTGTAGGGCCCGCGGCCCCGAAGGGCACGGTCCCCCGTGGAGTGTCGATTCGACGTAGGGTTGCTTTTTTTTTCTAGGGTGTATTTTTTATTCGATTTTTTAAATAAATTTTCGGATGATGGTATTTCACTTTAACATAACTTTTATTATTTTAAAGATACATAAAGATTTTTAGAAAACCAAAAAAAAAAAGCAAAAAACGGACCGAGACAGGGCCGGGATCCGCGGATCCCAGGTCTGTTTGGGCCAGAATTTTTGATGGCCTTCTGCCCAGTTCACTCGAGTCAGAGACTGGAATTACCGACGGTCCACTGGGCACAAATCCGCGCGAATTCAGGGCCCAGTAGTGCCGTGGTAGTCACAGTTCCGAAACTCGAATGATGCCGCTAATTGATTATGTACTGAAAGAAAAAAATAAAAGCCGGTTTTAGTGAAATAACCATAAAAATAAAGGGAGTCGCCAGTTAATTTTCGATAAAATTAACAAAACAAAAAGGATGACTCCGCTCTCGAACCAAAATTCGGATCCGGGGGTAAAGGTATCGATGTAGGGGGGTGCCCTTGCATCGTCCGTCGAAGCGGCCCTTACTAGGTCGGGTTTAAGAAGAAAAAAAAAACGAATAAAACAAAGTTGTTACAAATGAAAGCAAGATAATGGTATAAAAGATGCAAACAGTTATAAAATAATAAAATTACAGCGGGCGGGGGGCTAATTAGCTACATTGTTACAACTGATCAGATGACAAAAATAATGAAATGTAGGAGTACCTATCAACCACATGGATTTCTTAGCGCCAGATAGAAATTCGGAGCTAAAAAAACAGTCGGAAGAGAAGACTTCCTCAGAAATCCGCGTGGTTCTCTCTGGTTCAACTACCACTTCCTCTGATTTTTCTCGCCCAAAAATAACTCTCAGAATTTCTTCCGCCAAAAATCCCTCCTCCCTCTGCAGGATCCGCGCGGATCCTTTTATAGGCAGAGGTTAGGTTAGGTCACTGAAATCCGCGCAGATTCAGCAATTTCCCAGTACTAGGGCCGGCAGTTCTCTTGTTTGGCCCAGAAATTCGCGTGATACCCAGCCTGTTTGGCCAAGACTACGGATCCGCGTGGCCTTCTGTGCCGAGCTTGCATTTTGTGCCGAGCCTATCAAATCCGCGTGACACCCATCTGAGCTGGGGCCCGGATCCGTGTGACACCCATTCGAATTGGGGCCTGGATCCGCGTGACACCCTTCTGAACCTAGGCCTGAATCTGAAACCGCATGAGCTTATGGGCCGAGCGTGTTTTTGTGCTTAAATCCGCGTGGAGCTGGCTCGAATTGGGCTTGTACTGCATTTTGTGCCGAGTGGACTCTGCTGGGCCTACATCTGCTAAATCCACGTGAGCACAGGCTCTTTGCTTCGATCGATCATTGTATTTTGTGTCTACAGTTAGCCCCCACTTTGACTGAGTCTGAGTAAGACGAAAGTCAAAGTACGTCTCAGAAATGATTATTAGTAACTGGAGGTAGTCCAACTGCTAACTTAGCTTGATATTGTCCAGACTGAATTATCCAAGGGTAGCTTGAATTTTGACCGGAGGTAGTCCGATGCTGTCTTGATTGCTGGATGTCGTCCAGGCTTTGATGAATTTTTCGGGGGTAGCCCGTACACTTTGATGATCTGCGGAGGTAGTCTACCTGGGATTGCTGGAGGTCGTCCAGGCTTTGATGAATTTCTCGAGGGTAGCCCGAAAAAATACTTAAGGATTGGTACCTACAAAAGACCATGAAACTTATGAGTGTCGAAGAAAAGTCAAAACACGGGGTCGCTTCCCCTAGAAAATGATTTTTTTTTAAAGTAAAATGAGGATAGCGAAAAAAAAAATCCTGCTAGCCGATGAGAAAACTCCCTGTCAGCCGATGGGGGTTGGCGAGGAATTCAGGGTTCCAACTTGATGATGGAGGATCAGCGCCTGGATGGAGTCGGCAAAGCTTTGTTTAAGACGAGATGAGTTTTGCCATGTTTGTGCTGGAATCTACAAGATCTTGCTTGAGCTCAGTTGAGTCTGTCATATTCAATGACAGAATCCTCAAGGAATTCGGGAGTCCGGCTTGATAACATAATCTGCGAGGAACCCGAGAATCGACGAAGGGCTCGCGAATTGGCGAAGCACCCCGATGAATCAGGAGAATCACTTTTTAGCTGATTCACTCTCTAATTTTTCATGATGATCCTGAGTCAAATTTAAGATAAGTCATTTGCTTGTGTTGACAGTTAGTAAAATCGTCGAAGATTTATGCTTTAGGATCAACAAGGACTTGAAGCCCCCCATTATGCTTCACTTGGTGAGTTCACGAAGTTCTGCGAGAGCTTTGCACCCAATTGAAGCCAGCTGAAGATATGTTCATGTTTGAAGTCTTGCTTTGATCGCTAAAGTCAGCGAGGTGTTCGGTGTAAGCTCCACTATCTTGTTGGGCTTAGTCCAAAATGGGAGAGAGTTTTGGGATATGCCTTGCAAGATTTTAGGCTCTCGCTATCGTTCATCATTTCATTGATCATGAAAGCGGGAACTTTGGCGATCACGTTGATCAGTCAGCTACAGGTTCTTGAGTTTGGCAGTAATAAATTGGATCTCAATTGATGAGCACCGAGTGCATGTATAATGCTTAGACCGTTCATTTATCTTTTATGATGCAATGGATGGACTCTATTTCTCTAGTAATGCATGATGTTAATGCACTAATGCAGACCCTTTTTTTTAATTTATGATGATGTAAGACACACATGCAATGCATGAGAGAGTCTAGGTATTGAGCTGTGGTCGATGACACTGGAAATATTAGGACGCGTCAAATAGTGAAAACCAAAATCCGCGAACATTTTTGGTCTTTACTCGTAAACTCAACTTCGACCCTTTTTGCAAATCTGCGATGAACCTTAGTCCAATCCATGAGAATCGATATCCTGAAGCACTTTAGTTGTGGACCTCAAAGAATCTGCGAGAGCTTGTGTCACCATGGAATCTGCTAAGACCTCGGGCCAGACTTAGGTAATTGGCCAGACAAGAGGTTCAAGTCTCTACGGGTTATAAAATCTGCGAGAGCTCTTAGAAAAATTTTGCAAGGATTCTGCTTTATCCTGCCTGAGCATGACCTGGGAACTGGATAAGTTCCTTTTGGGAGATCACTCGAAGAAGTTATTTTTGTTTGATTATTTGGGCCGGACTTCAAAAGCTTCCTACATATCCACTTCATCAATGGAATCAGGCCGTCGTAGTTCAAATGGCAGTGTAAGCATTTAGTTGCTGACTTAATAGGTCAGTGGCTAATAACTTAGGGGTAGTTTCTGATTCTGATCACCAGTTGCTATAATTTATATTGTTTTTAAGCATAGAACCTCCTTAGTCGTTGTAGGTTTATTGAAGCTTCTTGACTCATATGTGAATACACTAGGAGCGATATGCAACCCAGGATCTGTAAGCACTTGCTCCTAAGAATCCTCGAGGACTTGGCGTCTAGTGTTATACATTGAACATGCTTTAAAAAAAGTCGTTCTTATGTAAAAGGTTGTTAGAAGAGTTGATGATGGACATTTGCTCCTAAGAATCCTCGAGGACTTTTCCATTCGGTCTCACAAAAAATCTGTTAGGACTTTTCCAGAACTATAGCTTATTTTTACTGGATAGTAGAGCTATATCTTGCTATCCAATGAACATGAAGGAAAGTGACAAGACCAACGTATCATTTCCACGAGAAGAAATGAGAACGAAATGCCCGCTCTTAGGCACCCTAGATTGACTGCTAAAAGGTGAGCAAAGGGAAAAAAAATTTGCCCCTGGATGCAACAGAGGAGAAGAGAAAGCCCCCGGTGTAAGCCATGAAGAAAAGAAGGTGTGATACTTCACGAGCAAGACCTCATATCACATAACAATAAGACCAGTGAGAGAAACAATGATGCATAAGGTCAAAATCATGTCAAAGCAAACTCTATTTCAATACTATGAGGGTAAGACCAAGACACAAACCAATCACTCTATGTTGTACCTCTAAATAATCATGTATCACCTTAGCAATTGATGAGCTAGTGAAGCTAGTAGATCCTCACTTTAGGTAAAGTGGAACACTCCTCTCAATGTGTTTAGAAATATGTAAGGGCTCACTCAAACTCGTTCCAATGCATACAACTGCCATAAGTTTGGCAAGACTCTCAACTCTCCATCACTGAGGACAACACGCAAAAATGCTAATCATGAGGACTTTCAAAAGGTTGTAATGGGGTTTAGGCTAGGGTAAGAAGGGAAATCATTTGGAAAATGTGGAGCTAAGTAGCCAAGTACCTAAAGAGCAACAACATTTCCACTATACGCAATGCAACACCTCCGCACTGAAACGAGCACAAAACATCCCCAACAAATGAAACTTGGGATAGAGTACCAAATATAAATCAAAACCCAAAAATAAAAAAACTTCTCTTTTTTCTCTTTTTCTTTTTCTTTTTTCTTTTTTTTTTGCTGTTTTGCTGCTTTTTTTTGTTATGAATTCCTAGTTTTTGAACTTTTTCTTTTCTTTCTTTTTTTTCAATGAATAACATGAATATATAAAGAGCAATTCAAATCCCAGTAGTCACAAGTTATAACCTTTGAGGATAAAGAAGGTAGAAAGGATATTCAACAATGTACTTCCCTTGTAGCAACAAACCAACTACTCACTCAACAATCGCCCATACAACTGAACTGCTGCTCATTCTAACTTGGCTAAAGGTAGGAAATTATGTAAAGGCCAAGGGTGCGCACTTATAGGGTAAACAACAAAACAGGAAAAAAGGGTTAGCAAGCTGATGGAGATCAACCCTCACAACCTCATTTGGTGTCAGCATGCTTTGAGGTCATCCATGAATCCCAGAAGATCCTTGACTATATCAAAGGTCATCCACCTGATCTGAGGCCATCTTTACTGTCTCAATACTTCAGAATTGAGGCCTCACTCACATTTAGTCCCTTGGAGGTTGATCATAATGTCCAAGCTTACATGGTCCGAAGGTCATTTGGGTTCCACGGAGCTATCTTGTTCTGGGCATGCATTGAGGACGTTTATTTGGAGCCGGTTGTTCTCATTGAGGATGATTATCTAGAGCCGGTTGTTCTTTTCAACTTGGTGTGTGATTCTCTTCTCTTTGGAGGACAAGGAAGTGTGTTACTAAGACATTCTAAATGCCAAAGGTTGATCCATTTGGAGGTCGTTTGCATTCTGCACAACTATTGCAATCTGAGTACGTGCATGAGGACCTCATTCGGGATCAGCTTGTCTTTTGGTGTTTCAGCAAGGTCCTTTTGGTCTTTTCACTTGGGTTGCGTCATCTTCTGCTCATTGGAGGTCATTAATCTTCTATGCAATCTGAATATGCGCATGAGGACCTCCATCTTGAGTCTGCTGAGAATTTGGACGTCCAAGGACGTTCCCTACTGGAGGAAGACTATTTGCACCTTTTTGACTTCACTTCCTGAGTTGTTGAGGTCTTTCCAATTCAGTGAGGTGTTTGTCATTGAGGCCCTCTATGAAGACATCACTTTCGAGCTGTTGAGGTCCTTCCAGCTCGTGAGGTGATTATCCAGCCTTGCCCACGTGAGGAATGCTGCTCCAACAAGAAAGCGCCATGTGTGATGTTTCTAGAGCCTTCCAATTGTTCTAGAAGCTTCATGAAGATGCCATGTGTGACGCTTTTATTAGCCCTCATTTTATTGTTCTAGAAGCTTCCTAAGTTAGTTACATTTTATCTTATTTTGATGTAATTAATTAATTAAGCAGATTTAGGACGTTTTCTTTTTGCTCAAGAAACTCCTAATTAGATATTTCAGCTGGGCTTATATATACCCACTGTGAGGTCATTGTAAAAAAACAACTTGAAATATGAAATATGAGATTTGAGTGCCTTATTGAGCCTCTTGTTTGTGAGTGACGTTAAACTCTCAAATTTGGTTAATTCTACTACAGTATCAAGGATTTGGCAATCCTTGTGGTGAGTGTAGAGCTTGGTGACTTCAATGGTGGTGTGCCTGTATCCGTTGAGGTAATCGAGTCCATTGCCCTTGTGTTCTAGCTGTGGTGTGCCTGTATCAGCTTGAGCTCAAGTCTATCTTTCTTTTTCTGTTTTCCCATCCCTCATTATCCATTTCAATCCATTTGATGTCATTTGGTGTGTGGTGAACCGAGTTCTATCTTGGAGGAGGTTATTCGTGTTGTTCTTGCTCATCCGATCTTACTTCACACCTCACCTATTTCATCCATTCGATTCTGGTTGATTATCCCCTGTTTTGGAGCTGTTTCCATTCGATTATCCATTGTGAGGTCCCAGATTCCAGTGTGTGTGTGTCCGTTTGGTGTCTGTGAGGTCATCACTCTGATCCTAGCGACCTTGCATACATCAACTTGGTATCAGAGCTGAGTTTCATTTTGGGGGGAGTATATTGGTGTTGTTTGTGATGTCGTGCAGTAGTATAATACCTCCTGAAGTTGCAGAGTTTGCTACCATCTTAGTGAGAGAGTTTTGATTTCTTTGAGCCTAAACACATCCCAAAATCAGCCCAAACACATACGCACAAAAAAATCCAACAGCCTTGGTGATTCATTTCTGATTTCTGAGCCTAAACACATCCCAAATCAGCCCAAACACACAGCCACAAAAAAAAAACCCAACAGCCATGACTTTCAACAAGTCTTCATCTCGAAAGAGTGAGCATATTTTGAAGGAGGAAAGGAGATTAAGGAGATTGAGGCGTGGGATCAATAAGTTACAAGTGGAGATGGATTTATTTTGGTATGAATTTATTTATAATCCCAGGAAGTCATGTGAACCACCTTTCGTTCAAGAGGAGGAGCATCAAATTCGAGAGGAACCAGAAATTCATTTTGATTTCCCTCTAGAAGTTGATGATGCGGGTGAAGTTGTTGAGACCATTTTTTCTCAAGAGGATGAACATGAGGTTGATTTTAATCACCCTCCTATTTTTGATGTGTATGAAGATGAAGAAGATCATAAGGAGTTAGAGGAAGAAGAAAAGGACAAAGAAGAAGAGGAAGATCCTTTTAATGGATCCAGAAGAGGAGGTAGAGATCCTAGATATGATGAGGAAGTAGAGGATCTTGTTGAAGAAGAATGTGCAAACAAATTTTTGGAGGATCCTGTCTATGATGAGGAGGTTGAGGACTGTCTTTCCTTGGCACAACCAATGACCTCAGGGTTCTGTCAGCCAGTGACATTGGCAGAATCTGAACCTCGCATCGTGAATATGAACATAATGTCATCTTTGGGTGGTACAAGGACGAGAATGGAGGATGAAGCTTCCAGTGGCTTCAATGTTGAGTTGGTTTATTTCCAACCAAGGTCACTTCTATGGGTGAACTTGGAGGTGACAAGAAGACCAAAACGAAAGAGGTGGAAGCGAAGGAGATCAAAGTATGAGGAATGGAGTATCCAGCCCCCAATGGAGGAGATCATTGTTTTTACAGGTGATGTTGATTTTCCGGCCTTGATTCGTTTCAAGTTGATTGGAGTTCAATATTTTGGTCAAGGTATGGGATCTCAAGAATTTCCTTACTACATTATTTTGATGGGCATGAATGAAGCATACTTGCGAATATTTTGGAGTTTCATGAATGCGTGTTTTGTGAAATTTCATGTGCTTTGGTGTTGTGTTGAGAAGGTTATCGTGATAATACAACTTTGGTTGAGCCAAGATAGTGAAGTAGAAGTGAAATCATGTTATCTTGATTTTGTGAGCTTTGATGATGCTTGTTGTGGATTAGTGTGGAATGTTGTTAAGGCCTTGATCATATGTTCTATGTTGGGGAGTATGCCTTGGATGTTTATTATGGAAGTTGTGCTAGGAGGCACATTGTCGTGTCATACCTTTACCATGTTTAGCAAGAGAAGCATCTATGTCGCATATCCTTTTGCTCAAATTGTCAGCTGTTCTGTTTTGAGGCCCTCCAGACAGTCAAGCACCCTTATGCACATTCCTTACCAACCTTGGTTCGTCATGAATCCTACTATTACCCCTCCACTCAAGCCTCCACTGTCCTCAACCCACAAAACAGCCCCAAAAACCCCACAAAAATCCCTCATACCAAATAACTTCCTATTCAACAAGGGGAATTCCCAAACCTACTTTCCATACCCCTTTATTCCCACATTACTACCCTCCACAAAAGAGCCAACCCTTAGAACCCACAAACCTAGGTTTCCATCCTTGAACTTATGGTTTCTGAAGATCCTTAACCAGGTTGAGTTCCTTATTCTGATAAGTTATTCGTTGGTCCTCACAAGGACAGATAAACCTTTTCATGATCTACCCTCAAGCCTTACCTTACAAAGGATGTTACAAAAGCCTTTTGATCCCGGTGTCATTTTTGCCATACAATCCAACCACCCAATAAACCCCAATGAGGCCTTCAAGATTCTGAGGTTGATACTTGTGTTTCATGTTGAATGGAAGGATAGCACATCAATAAAATGTCTGGGACATCTTGCTAGTACCATGGTTGAAGATGAGGCAAAGGCATATGGCAAAAGGAGTGATTCTACCAAGTTGTTGCTAAGTTTAGAGGACTCATTTGAGGTACTTGGAGTAATCAATATTGAAATTGATCCTTTTGGAGGCGGTTCAATGTCTTTGAGGCCATATTATTCTTGGTGTATATGTTTAAGGCCATATTATTATGTGGCAGAGGACTTTCCAAGTTTGAGGACAAACTTTTCTCAACTTGGGGGGAATGATGGAGATCAACCCTCACAAACTCATTTGGTGTCAGCATGCTTTGAGGTCATCCATGAATCCCAGAAGATCCTTGACTATATCAAAGGTCATCCACTTGATGTGAGGCCAACTTTACTGTCTCAATACTTCAGAATTAAGGCCTCACTCACATTTGGTCCCTTGGAGGTTGATCATAATGTCCAAGCTTACATGGTCCGAAGGTCATTTGGGTTCCACGGAGCTATCTTGTTCTGGGCATGCATTGAGGACGTTTATTTGGAGCCGGTTGTTCTCATTGAGGATGATTATCTAGAGCCGGTTGTTCTTTTCAACTTGGTGTGTGATTCTCATCTCTTTGGAGGACAAGGAAGTGTGTTACTAAGACATTCTAAATGCCAAAGGTTGATCCATTTGGAGGTCGTTTGCATTCTGCACAACTATTGCAATCTGAGTACGTGCATGAGGACCTCATTCGGGATCAGCTTGTCTTTTGGTGTTTCAAGAAGGTCCTTTTGGTCTTTTCACTTGGGTTGCGTCATCTTCTCGCTCATTGGAGGTCATTAATCTTCTATGCAATCTGAATATGCGCATGAGGACCTCCATCTTGAGTCTTGAGAATTTGGGCGTCGAGGACGTTCCTCTTGGAGGAAGACTATTTGCACCTTTTGACTTCACTTCACGAGTTGTTGAGGTCTTTCCAATTCAGTGAGGTGTTTGTCATTGAGGCCCTCTATGAAGACATCACTTTCGAGCCGTGAGGTCCTTCCATTTCGTGAGGTGATTATCCGGCCTTGCCCACGCGTGAATGCTGCTCCAACAAGAAAGCCATGTGTGATGTTTCTAGAGCCTTCCAATTGTTCTAGAAGCTTCATGAAGATGCCATGTGACGCTTTTATTAGCCCTCATTTTATTGTTCTAGAAGCTTCCTAAGTTAGTTACATTTTATCTTATTTTGATGTAATTAATTAATTAAGCGATTTAGGACGTTTTCTTTTGCTCAAGAAACTCCTAATTAGATATTTCAAGGGCTTATATATACCTGTGAGGTCATTGTAAAAACAACTTGAAATATGAAATATGAGATTTGAGTGCCTTATTGAGCCTCTTGTTTGTGAGTGACGTTAAACTCTCAAATTTGGTTAATTCTACTACAGTATCAAGGATTTGGCAATCCTTGTGGTGAGTGTAGAGCTTGGTGACTTCAATGGTGGTGTGCTGTATCCGTTGAGGTAATCGAGTCCATTGCCCTTGTGTTCTAGCCGTGGTGTGCTCAGACGCAGAGCTCAAGTCTATCTTTCCTTTTCTTTTTTCCCATCCCTCATTATCCATTTCAATCCATTTGATGTCATTTGGTGTGTGGTGAACCGAGTTCTATCTTGGAGGAGGTTATTCGTGTTGTTCTTGCTCATCCGATCTTATTTCACACCTCACCCATTTCATCCATTCGATTCTGGTTGATTATCCCCTGTTTTGGAGCTGTTTCCATTCGATTATCCATTGTGAGGTCCCAGATTCCAGTGTGTGTGTGTCCGTTTGGTGTCTGTGAGGTCATCACTCTGATCCTAGCGACCTTGCATACATCACAAGGGCTTGCAAAAAGAGGTCAAAATGTCAGGTGGCTTTTTGGCTATGTAGCTAACAAAAGGATGCCTCAATCATATTAACACAATGCGTATGCCAAATGTGATTTTAAGGAATGTCAGGCCAAGTTCTAGAGATGCACACATGGAAGAGTCACACACAAAAGAAAATTGAGACTATATATATAATGAATAGTCTATAAAGGCTTGAAATCTCACGGGTTATTCTATTAACTCTTCAACTAGCTCAAAAAGATGATCAATTGCTAAGACTCAACAATCATGCAAGAAGTACTCAAGAATAAAAGGTTTGTACAAGGCAATACAACTCAAAGTATTTCGACTGGATAATTGCTTCGACCTAGACATTTCCTTCATTTTGATCAACATAGTGTCCTCAGGCTCTATGGTACTTGCAAAGTTCATCCGCATCCCCACTTTGGAGTATTTCCTTATTGGCTCATCCTTTCCTTGGAAATTGTTCTAGCACATGGAGTGTTCTTTCACCTCGTTTCCCTTGTTAGGCAAGAAGTTTGCTTATCAGTATAAGTGTTCTTCTAGCCCCCAGTTAGCTAGTTCACTTTCGATTTTGATTCCAGCTAACCTCAATGAGATGAAGTCCTTGAGAGGTTGAAACCTTAGATGGGTGTTGTACGAGGGCTGTAAGCTCTGCACAAGCATATCTACTTGATGTTCCTCAGAAGGCCGATCTACCATTTGGGCTGCTTTCGCCCTCCATCGAGCAAAGTAGTCAGAGAATCTCTCTTCCTCTCCTTGCTTCATGAGCTCCATGTCCCTTAAGGTGACGGGCATGTCAACATTGTAGGAGTATTGATGTAAGAACTCCTTGCAAAGTGAGCTCAATTGTGAAGTCTTGGCGGGATTGAGCGCACTATACCATTTCATGACGTCTGGACCTAAAGTCCAAGGAAAGATGATGTGATAAATGTCCTCCTCAACTCCTTTCAGCGTCATAGCCCCCAGAAAATCCCGTACACGTTGATGTGGGCTCTCGACACCATGAAATTTGATATCAGGCATGTTGAATTTGGGGGGAAGTCTACCCCGGGGACGGGCGTGAAACCTACATCATCCATGAATTGATTACTAAAGAGTGTAGACTCTTTCAACATTTGCTCAATGCGATCAAGTCTCGAGTTCGAAATCCCATGGACTGATCCATCCTTCTCTCTTCCAGATTGTTCTACTTCACTCGTAGGAGGATTCTTCACATTCGAATTTTTCACCTCCTCCATGGCGTGAATGACGACGTCGATTCTTTGGTTTTGTGCCTCTAATTGAGCATTCATAGAGACTTGCATATTCAGAATTATGTTGGTCAATTGCTCCATTTCGTTACGTGGAGGTGGTGGAGGAGGAGGAACTGCTCTTCCTCAGGATCACCATGAGGATGGTTGCTGTTAAGGTCTGACATTGTCTTAGATGGATCAATTACCAAGGATTCAACTTCTTCGTCAGTAAATTTAGATGATTGCGAATCACGATCCTCGTTGTTGTCGTACTCGATGTCAAAAGCTTCCAACCGACCAGTCTCGTCCCTTTGATAAACCCGAAACCAACAAAATCAGTTCGGGAAGATGAAGGAATGTAGGACTCAGCTCAACACCGACTGACAAGACACGATGCATGTTATGGATGAAGAAATTTATTTGAATCCCGAATGATCGAACTAGAGCTCTAGATCATATGTGAAACCCAAATAAAGCTCTTATGCAAAATGCAGACTCTGGCCTGGAATGACATATTTAGACTTTATCGGGCCGAGCTCGAAAACGAACTCAGGCCTCACATAAGGGCTAAACATACCGTTTCTAGCCGACTAAGCAGACCGAGGAGCCCATTTGGACCACACAAGAGCGGGCTCGCTCACAAAATCTGCGAGGATCCATGAGGCCCAGCAGCCTTGTGCCACCCAAATGACCTGCCGACACAAGATAAAAAGACTTCACACACACAGAAATGCAAACTAATGACCCTAAGGACACCTAAATTTAGGCCCAGTAGCAACCGAGCTCACTGTGATCCGCGCAGATTTCATGGGCTCAGGCCTACTGAGATCTGCGCGGATTTCCTGGGCTCAGGCCTGCTACTAAGCCTAAATCCAGGCCAAACAAAGAAAAGAGGTGAAGGAAAAAACGAGAATTTGGACCATACATAACCTAGCCCAACCTGAGATCCGTGTGGATCCCCTGTGCTCGAGTTATGTATGGGCCAAATCCTAAAGACGAGACGACGAAAAAGGAAAGCGGGAATACTGACTTGGACCACATGGACTCGACCTTGCCTAAGATCCGCGCGGATCTCAGGAGCCTAAACTCCGTATGGGCCAAGTCAGTCACCACAACCCAACACATAACCCTAAAAGACACTTCGTCTTAGGCCCGGTAGTACCCGAGCACACCAAAATCCGCGCGGATTTTGGGCTCAAAAGCACTACAAAGACTAAACGGAGACTGACGCCCATAAGCCTGACCATTAATTTGGGCTATACAAGCACCGACCAGTCATGAAATCCGCGTGGATCTTCGGGGTCAGACCTTGTAGAGACCAAATCAATTATCTTGGCTCACAACTCAACAAAAAAGGAAACGATGACTTGATTTTTTTACTTTTTTTTATTTTTGTCTAAGCATTATGGCATGGTTTCAGGTTCGAAAAGAGAAAGAAACATATAGCACTCAAATGAGTTCCATCCTAACCAAGCGTCTACGTTCAAGGATTCGAGGGTCGGTTCCCTAGCCTCTAGCTCGTGTCCCGAGTATTTGGCCTCCATGGGGTGCATGGCAAGGTTAATGTACCCGGGTTGCTCCCTTTTATCATGTGAATTAGGGAGTGGTGCACGAGTGGGAAAAACAACCACCGGCTCGGTGAAGGTCTAAGTGGACCCACCTGAGTTGAATGGTTAATGTTTTCCCAAAATGGTAAATAAAAGGGTTTTTACTTAAACGGTGCCTTGTGTGCCCAACAAAGGGAAAGACCCGTAAATGCAATATGCCTAAAAAAATGTGACAACCTTTGTTTTTGTTTTTTTTTTAAAGAAAAAAAAACAAAACCCGACTTTTCAAGTCTTACCCACTAATAAGTCCCCAGTGGAGTCGCCACTGTAGAGCCCGCGGCCCCGGAGGGCACGGTCCCCCGCGGAGTGTCGATTCGACGTAGGGTTGCTTGTTTTTTTCTAGGGTGTATTTTTTATTCGATTTTTTAAATAAATTTTCGGATGATGGTATTTCACTTTAACATAACTTTTATTATTTTAAAGATACATAAAGATTTTTAGAAAACCAAAAAAAAAGCAAAAAACGGACCGAGACAGTAGGGATCCGCGGATCCTGGTCCGTTTGGGCGAATTTTGATGGCCTTACGCCGATTCACTCGAGTCAGAGACTGGAATTACCGACGGTCCACTGGGCACAAATCCGCGTGGATTCAGGGCCCAGTAGTGCCGTGGTAGTCACAGTTCCGAAACTCGAATGATGCTGCTAATTGATTATGTACTGAAAGAAAAAAATAAAAGCCGGTTTTAGTGAAATAACCATAAAAATAAAGGGAGTCGCCAGTTAATTTTCGATAAAATTAACAAAACAAAAAGGATGACTCCGGTCTCGAACCAAAATTCGGATCCGGGGGTAAAGGTATCGATGTAGGGGGGTGCCCTTGCATCGTCCGTCGAAGCGGCCCTTACTAGGTTGGGTTTAAGAAGAAAAAAAAAAACGAAAAAAACGAATAAAACAAAGTTGTCACAAACGAAAGCAAGATAATGGTATAAAAGATGCAAACAGTTATAAAATAATAAAATTACAGCGGGCGGGGGGCTAATTAGCTACATTGTTACAACTGATCAGATGACAAAAATAATGAAACAGAAGGGGAGTACCCTATCAAATCACATGGATTTCTTAGCCGGATAGAAATTGAGCTAAAAGCGATCCGGAGAAGACTTCCTCAGAAATCCGCGTGGTTCTCTCTGGTTCAACTACCACTTCCTCTGATTTTTCTCGCCCAAAAATAACTCTCAGAATTTCTTCCGCCAAAAATCCCTCCTCCCTCTGCAGGATCCGCACGGATCCTTTTATAGGCAGAGGTTAGGTTAGGTCACTGAAATCCACGCAGATTCAGCAATTTCCCAGTACTAGGGCCGGCAGTTCTCCTGTTTGGCCCAGAAATCCGCGTGATACCCAGCCTGTTTGGCCAAGACTACGGATCCGCGTGGCCTTCTGTGCCGAGCTTGCATTTTGTGCCGAGCCTATCAAATCCGCGTGACACCCATCTGAGCTGGGGCCCGGATCCGCGTGACACCCATTCAAATTGGGGCCTGGATCCGCGTGACACCCTTCTGAACACAGGCACGAATACGAACCGCATGAGCTTATGGGCCGAGCGTGTTTTTGTGCTTAAATCCGCGTGGAACTGGCTCGAATTGGGCTTGTACTGCATTTTGTGCCGAGTGGACTCTGTTGGGCCTACATCTGCTAAATCCACGTGAGCCTAGGCTACTAGTGCTGCCTGATCTGATCGACTGTATTTTGTGTCTACAGACTCAGTTGGGTTTCTTACTTGATGCGGTGGCCAAACAGCTACATGGGTGGAAAGCTGCTCTCTTATCCCCTGCAGGACGACTGATTCTCATCAATGTTGTGCTATCTGCAATGCACCAACATGTGATGGCCATTTATAAGTTTTCGCTAAGTCTGGCCCGCAAAATTAATTCCTTAATGGCCCAGTTCTTCTGGTGGACAAGTGCAGGGCACAAGTCCAAACATTGGGTTTCCAAGGATCTGCTATTTATGCCGAAAGGAATGGGGGGCCTGAGAATACGGAAAACCGAGTGGTTCAATGACGCCCTGTTGGTCTGTCAGGCGACCTGATCACTGGATAACCCGACGTCCCTTTTAGCACGTATCTACAAAGCCCGCTACAAATCTCACTCTCCGCTGGCACACGACACGAATCTCAATGGTCCGGGCTACTGGGGTTAGCGTGGGCTTGCCGTGCCGTCAACAATCTCAAGGGAGGGTTCACATATAGGGTTCGGTCGGGCTCTACTACACGAATCTTGGAAGACAACTAGTCGGGAGGACCACATCTACGGCTCTGAACGGATATTAGCCAGGATAACTGGGCATACAGGCTTGTCTCGGAGCTGATGGTTGCGGGAGAGCGCCGCTGGAACACGCCGTTGATCCGGTCTATCTTTCAGCATAGTTCAGCGATCCGCATCCTAGCCATGCCTCTTCAGGACACCGTTCAAAAGGATACACTGATGTGGGGACATCACGACAACGGTCTTTATACGGTGAAGTCCGGGTACTATTTTTTATCATCCAGCCTTTAACCAGGTAATTCACAACCCTAACAGACGAATTTTTTGAAAACAATGTGGGCCATGCATATACCGTCCAAGTGGAAACTTCTTTTTTGGAAGGCCTACTACAATGCTCTCCCTACAGCCTGCAACAGACGTGTGTGGGACCCTGGTGCTGACACAAGGTGCCCACTGTGTGGAACCTATAAGGAAACAACGAGTCACCTTTTTCGAGACTGCACTTTTGCTAAGGCGGTTTGGTTCGGCTCTGCCCTTGGTCTCCTCCACCAGACCCAATCTGAACATGCAGGCCACCCGCAACCTACCATGGCTTCTTGGCTCACTAATTGGGTGGTCTTTTTCGGAAAGACCAACATCATCGAACTATCACATCTGCAACCTTTTTTGGGACTTTATGGTTTATTTGGCTCGCGAGGAATCAAAAATTTTTTCAAAAGAAACCACCAAACCCAGAGTTGGTCATCAGCTGGGTTAACTCTAATCTCCGCCTCCTTGCTGCGGGAGCTCAATCAAGCGGTCATACACCGTCAACATCCACGGGGACAAACCCCCCCAATACTGTTTGTGTGGCAACTGGGGCCGGCCTGGCAAGCGTCCACACTGAAGGGGGGCACAAGATGGGTAATCTCTACTGGCAGCATTACCGTTGCATCGGATAATGTGCCTTGTCTGGGACAGTCAGCTACTCAAATGGAATTATTGGCATTGGAATCCAAGCCGCTCGAGCGACGCATCAAAGCGAATCGCTCATCTGATTCGTTCCAACTGCTGCATTTTTTTAGAGGGATTACGGCTCCTCCAGCGATTCGTCACTCACTTATTGCCTCCTGCCGAACTATTTTTCTTGATTTTGTTTATGTCTGTATCGTAAAGGTTCCAAGATCGGAAGTTAAGAGAGCACATGATCTGGCCGTCCGTTCCAGACACCGAGCCCTCCCTTAATGCTTGGGTCCTTTTTAGTTCTTGTTATTCTGTCTCCTTTGCCAAAAAAAAAAAGAATTATATATGTGGTGTTTATTTTTTAGACATCAAGGGCCAATCTCGTTTAATTAGAATATTTATATTCTGACATATATAGTTCATATGGATTATAGGTTTACTAAAGTGTTAGAACTAGACCTAACCGAATAACGTTTTAAGTGGTGTGATACTTTTTTAGTCCTCCTTCGTGTCCAAAAATTATTATTTTATACAGTCATTTTTCATGAAATAATTTTATTAAATTCGATTGACATGCTATTGTTAAGTATCTTATATTTGGTTAGAGTTATGTTTGAAGGGTTTATTCGATTCCGTACCAATTCATGTGTTTATAAAGTACCTCCCGTTAATGTTAATTTTATAAGTTGCATTTATATTTTGTCCTTTACACACCAAATGAGGTTTCATGACAATTTGACATTGTATTTGTAAAGTTTCCGTTTCAAATAATAGTTTTCGTATTCGAATTATTTGAACCTTCCGTTTGTACAGTGACTTTATTGGTCTGATTTACTGTTATTTGAAATTACGTGACTGGGTATTGTTTGAAGGTTTTGATATTCAAGTTATTGGTTTTGCTTTTGGACTATGTCTTCTGCCTTAATCAGTTAAGATATGCACTGGACTTGTCGATCGACTTGTATGCATGCTATTGTGTATTCTGATATGTGAATTTGTGCTACGTTGGGCCCGGTTCTGTCCCAACTGTGTTTTGGGATATTTGATTGCTAAGTTTTGATATATTGTGTCATTTTATCGGTAAATCACTTGTGATTATTATTGTATATTTTGAAGTTTTGAACTAAGTAAATTGTTTGTAAAACCCTGTCATGTTTCGTCATTGAATTTCTTATTAATTCTGAATCAACCTATGTTTTACTCGCATACCTAACCTAGCTAAAGGAGTATTACACTATTTATTGGGCTCTTGAGCTGTTCCTTTCATCTTCTTATTTTTTTCAGGTTATGATTGTTGATTTCTTGGAAGTATCAGAGTTTCCAATGACATCCGAGTAGCGCAGGGAAGCATAGTGGGATGAGATTTTGAGTAGGACTTGTGACTTCTACTTTTCTATCCGGTGGCTCGTTAAAGGTGTAAGCCTTTGCTATGATTAGTTATAGCTTTCGGTGTATAGTTAGGTCATGTCTAGTTGACTTTATAATCAAGTATTCCTTATCCTATGCTAAGTCTATTTTCGACCCTTTGGTTTGTTTCTATCTCTTGAGCCTTACATGTTTGTGGGGCTTTGCCCTACAGCCTACAGATATGCGACGTCTGTTGCTACTTGGTTCGAAGCGTGAGATTCTTTTAGCTTGTGATACTTATTTTCACAACCAATTTTGAAGCATGTTTAATTTTGTTGTCTATTCTTTTTTTATTTTTATTTTTAGGGGCCAATTCACTATTTTAATTTTCTTATACGTACAACCACAACACCATTCAAATTTTTTGTTTTCGACCGAAAGAACAACAATTAGAAACAAGGAAGACATTGCAAATTAAACCTTGGACATCTTTAAACATTTCAAACAGTCAATCCTTGAGCAGGTTGATGTAGGTAGCCTTACGGGTTTTGAAAATCGTTCGTGTGCAATAAGGTACCAAAATGGGCAGAGCCAAGGTGAGTTCACGTGGGGGTGGGGGGAGGTGAGAGGAGGTCAAGTGACAACGATCAAAAAAAAGAAAAAGAAATTTCTAGTATTATTTAAAAATAATAGACTACTTGGCAATAGTGCTCATGACTCCATCGTTCATCAATTTAGATGCATCAACTCTTCACAGTGGTTGCATGTTCGAGGATTGCTAATGTCATTCAATGTTGCAAAGTTTTTGTTGTTTTCTTTGCCTGGTTTTGAACCTTTGTTTTATGTGCCATTATGCTAAGCGTTCAAAAAAACTATTTTTTTACTCAATTGTTTTTACGTATACAGTCCTGAATACAATTTCAGATATTTAGTAATCATTTGCCACATTTCATAGCATTCTCGAGCTTTTACTTAAGTTAGGTTAAAATGATTGTTTGAATCAAAAGAGAAAAAAAAAATTGTTTCAATAATGTCTATGAACTTGTATGCATTTGTTCTTTATTATTTGCAGTTATTATCATTCGTAAATAGGGATAGCAATGGGTCCTGGACCCGCCCCAGACCCGCTCAAACCTGCTCCATTTAGGCGGGTCTAGGTCCAAAAAGTTGGACCGATTGGGTCCGGGTCGGGTATGAGTCCGATAAAAATTTGACGGGTCCGGGTCTAGGCACGGACCCGTGGACCCTACCCATGGACCCGTCAAATTATATATATATATATATATATATATATATATATATATATATATATATATATATATATAATGAAAACCCTAGTGTATTTGTATTCTTGGAGTTGTAGAGTGCAATAATAAAGAACTTCGTGATTTGTTTTGTGCATTTTAAGTTGTATAGTTGCATTCTAAGAGTTGATATGTGGATGATTTTTGTAATGTTTTTATGTTGAATTTCGCTCATAACCTTGTACAATGAACTAGATGTTTTTATTGTATTAAAAATTTGTGTATTTAAATAGAATAATCATTATTATACAATTGCGTACGTATAAAATTAATTTGAAAAATTGATAAACCTAGTAAAAAAATACATAAGAGTGTTGGATGCAATAAAGACCGGCTATGGACCCATGGACCCAAAGACCCAGCGAGTCCGGGTCTGAGTCCAAGTTTTTGGGACCCACGTGTCTCGGGGCGGGTCTGGGTCCAAAAAAGTTTGCAGGTCAGCTGAACCCGCCCCAGACCCTATCCATTGCCATCCCTATTCGTAAACACAGATAATAATGTTTACGTTGATGCCTAGGAATAGTTTTTTTTTAATAGTTTCTTAAAGTTTAAATATTGAGAAAATTATAATGATACGCGGTATTAGTACTTGAATTAGGGTTATTTAGTTGCTTGTACAATGACCAAATTGTGAAATAAAGTATGTCTCATGAGATTGTGAATAAAACTCATAACTTACTATGATAATCTTTCCAATTTTTTTAAATTTGTTTATGGATGATACATGTAATGCTTTCTAGATATGCAAGTTATCAAGGACAATTATTTCAAATTTATTTTAAAATTTTTGTTAGTTAAACATAAAAAGTTCAACTTATAACTTTAAACCATAATACCACTATATTTGCTTCTAGAGTCACCTTTGAGTACCATAACTATAGAGTATGACAAAGAACATTCAAACGAAATGAGAGTTGTAAAATGAGATGAAATAATAATACATGTCTTTAAAGAAAAATACAAGGCTTTATTGGTGCAAGATTAATTGTTTTACATGGTTTTGTGATTATGCTTCTATTAGATATTGATTGCATGTTTTAACTTTGGATATTTATTTGTGCCTATTTACCAATATATCTATTAACTCGAACAAAATGGAGATGCATGGGATTGAACCCCGTGCTTCTCACAAGCAAAGCGAGCGCTCTACCATTTGAGCTACATCCCCTTTATATTTACAATTAAAATATTAATAAAATTATGATCATATGTGGTATCAGTACTTAAATTAGGAGTTGTTTGTAGAATCACCAAACTGTGCAATAAAATATGTCCCATGAGATTTTAAGTAAAACTCATAACTTACTTCGATGATAATCTTTCTAATTTTGTAATTATTTTTAATGGATGATACCATGTTATGCTTTCAAGATACGTAGGTTATCAAAAAAAAGATACATAGGTTATCAAAGACAATTATTTTGGTTGCATTGGTTTTTCAAATTTATTTTCAAATTTTTGTTAATTAAATATAAAAAGTTCAATTAGTTGTAACTTTAAACTATAATCCTACTATGGCCCTGTTTGGCAACCAGCTAATAGGTGGTAGGTGTTAGCTGTTAGCTTGTAGCTATTAGCCGATAACTTTTTGGATTAGCTGTTTGACTTTAACTGTTTGGGTTAGCTAATTGTAGGAAAAGTGTTTGGTAAAGTAGTTTTTTGTGAAAAGTTGCCTCAAAAAGCTTTATCAAGTAGCTTTTTGAAAACTAGTTGTTCGGGTCCAAAAAGTTAATATAAAAAGCTACTTGCCAAACACCTCAAGTAGCTTTTTAACCTTGGTCAAAAAGCTAAAAGTTATCCAAAAAGTTGGGTAGCCAAACACCCCCTATATTAAGCTTCTGGATTCATCTCTGTGTACCAGAACTATAGAGTTTGACAAAGAAAAAATCATGATTGACTTTTGCAAATTAATAAGTTGACATGATGATTTACAGAAATTATCAAGATTCTTTTGAGCAATTTGCACGCACGTTCTTTACCCTTCCACGATAAAAGACTATTATCAACAAAATATAGACTCGGTATGGTTGAGGCCTCTTTACATATTTTAATTCCAATTCCATAATTTTAAACTTTGCTAAGGTCAAGGAGTTGTCTAGAAAGCACTTCCATACCCAGGAGGAACAGAAATGGGGACAACAGGTCACCCTACCTAAGCCCTCTATCAAGCCACACGGCTGGTCATTAACCCAAACTGAATAAGAGATCGTAGAGATATACTCATACACTCAATTGATCCACTTGATGGGAAAACCCATTATTTTGAGTATATCTGTTAAAAAAATTCTATTCAACTCTATCATAAGCATTTTATGTATCGAGTTTTAGAGCTATCCATGCGATCTTATTTTTAGGCTTGTTAAATTTATGCATAATTTCATGTGCCAATAGAACATTATGATGAATGTACCTATTTGGTACAAAAGCACTTTAAATTAGGTTGATTAAGGAGTCCAGAAGTGGCCTCAGTTTGTTTATCATTATCTTAGCTATTATTTTATAAATAGTAATACAAAGACTAATTGGTCCCAACTGTTTAGGAAATGATGGGTCTTTCACTTTAGGAATAAGGGTGATAAAGGTGTGATTTACTTCCTTCAGAAGTCAACCATTCCAGAAAAAATCTTGGATGGCCATAGATAGCTCATTCGCAATCAGGTCTCACTAATTTTGGAAGAACACTGCTCCAAAACCATCAAGCCTTGGAGCTGCCGCGAGATCTTTGAAACAATGCTTCTTGGATTTCCTCCTTAGTTACATTCTCTATGAGGAAGTTGGCATGTTTATTAGTTAATTTAGGGAGATTAATGTTAAACCTCGATTTTATCACTTTAACCTCGGTTTCTTGTTTGTTTCGATACTATTTGACTTATTTTTGGAACAAATTTAACTTAGTTTATCTATCTTTGCCCCTTGTAACTAAAGTAATGAATCTTGTCAAATTGTAGGCAAATTAGCAAAGTTTGGGGATTTTGGCATGTAAGATCTGGAAACTGGGATGAAGACGGGATGTGAGAGAGCCCAAAAGAAGTGTTTGTGAGCAACCAGGCAAACTGGCACAACTTAAGGGGGAGATTTTTGAAGTTTTCCAGCCAACACATCCACCTGTTCCAAGTGGCACGACTGTGCCTAGGTTCCAATGGTCAAAGAAGTAGTTTTTCAATCACCACACCCACCTGTGCCAAAACCCTGCGGATGCGAATTAGCAATCTAATTACTTCTAAAACGACGGTTAATGACACTGGTTTTTGTATGAAGTTTTTCAAGGGTTCTTAGAATAGTTCTCTCTGAATACTTGGAAGTAATTAGTGAATTTCTCATTGAAGATTATTGCTTTTGGATTCAAATTACTGATTAATTTCAAGATTGGTATCAATTTCTCCTTTTTCTCTTCCTTGCTATTCTTTGTTCATTGTTGTTTAATTTTGCTGCTTGTTTTTCCATGAATATGAGTAGTTAAATTCCCAACTTGGGTTGGGGGTTGTCCAGTAGCATGTTTAGTTAATCATAATTGTTTTCCCCGCACAAATTCATGCTTGTCTATCGTATTTCTTTCAAGTTGCTAGTTGTTGTTAATGTGAGGCTTGACAAAGTCTCATCTTGTGCTAATTAAGGTTTTATTGATCTTTGAGAAAAGAAACTTAGGCATAATGCAACTTGTTGGGTGAGTGCAACCTAGTTATGAGAATAATCTAGATCATAATTAAGGAAAAATCGATACTTTGTAATTCACTTGTTTTTAATTGTGTGAGAACATTAGTTAATGCAATTGAGTTATCTTAATGACCTTCGAGAGAAGGCTTAGGTGGTCTTTAACGAACCAATCGATTCCCTATTTCAATGTATGTGTGATTAGTGTAGGGATATAATTAATGATGTTTATCATGCTAGTTGGTGAATTCCTTGCCTGAGGCTTTTTTCATATTTGTTATTTTTCGTGTTTATTGTGCTATTTGAACTCAAATCATCAACTTGGTTATTTTCTTAAATCGAGATGACATTAAACTTAGTTATGTGCGAGACCTAGCTCCCCGAGACCGACAACCATACTCCCTAGTAGTGCAACAATTAATTCCTTCCCAACAAGGTTTCACTTTTCCAGATGTAAATCGACTTTCAAAGTCTTGAATAAACTGATCATGTACATATTTTTCATCTTCTAACTACACCCCTAATGGGTCTTTAAGTCTTATGATTGTAGATTTTTTCTTACGATAAGTAACTACCTCATGAAAGAAGGAAGAGTTTCATTCTCCTTTAGTTAACCATTTTTTCCTTGAATATTTTGCCCAATACTTCTGGTTAAAGTACATTTTTTCTCATTGGTTAATTAGTCTATTGTGTCATCGGTTGAGGCACAAACTATTAGGACCAATTATAAGTTTATGTTCGACCATTTGAAGTTTTGTCACATTCTGTTCCATCTTCTCATTGAAGTTTCGAAAGAAAGTTCTACTCCAGGCTTTCAACTCAATTTTAATTTGTTTAAGTCTTCTAGTAATCCCAAACATAGAATGGTCTTGAAAGTTACCTCTCCAACCAACTTTGAAATATTGTTAACTTGCACATAATTGGACCAATGTTGATTGAATCCAAAATGGTTGTTCTTTTTATTTCTCAATTCAGGATTGATGTCAAGAAGAAAATAACTATGATTCGAGCATGAAAAAGGCCCATGTGTAAATGTAGCCCTAGGATACAAACTACACTAGTCCTTTCTAGAAATTGGTCTATCTAGTCTCTCATAAACTGTGTGGCCGTAGACTTTTTTTCGAAGTAAAAATCTTTCCAAGGGGATGATATCTCTGACCTATTAATGTCTTGTAAGAACTTAGTTAGATGAGATATCCTTAATTGTTGGACCATAACCCCTCCTTTCTTATCAGAGGGATGGATAAGTTCATTACAGTCACCAATAATACACTAAGTCAGATGAAAAACTTGGTTTAAAAGTTTTAAATGTTCCCGAAAAACTAGATTTGTCTCTCTCTTGGGTTGGAGCATAAATCCCAAAGACTATAGTCTGTACGTTCGGGTTTTTTTTTTCTCTTTAATGTTTGAACGAGTGTCTTTTTGTAGAATATGCACTTTCACATTAAAACAATTTCAAAGAACCCAGATACCCCCTGAATGATTTAAAGTGGGCGTCCATTCTGATTGATCACCTTAGGTTCTTCAAATTCTATTCATAATACTTGGATTAATCAGAGTTTCACTTAAAAATGAGATATCTGATCTTAAGCTATTAATAAGATGGTTAACTTCCCCAATCTTACCTTGGTCTTTAGCTCTTTGAATATTCCAATATAAAATTTTCATTTAATAACTAGTTTTTTTTTTAATAATAAGCCTTCCACTAAAAAACAATACTTCCCAAAAGACTAAAAGATAGTGTAACCTAGAAAATCTTATTGATTCTCTCTTTGAGAATTCTAAAAGACTAGTTTGGTTAGCAATACATATATTAAATCTCAAAGAGAAAGGTTAATAAATCAAGAATAAGGTAAAGGTCCTCATCCAGTGAAAGACTATAATAAAACTCTTTAATACTATACTTTTGAAACATAAATTGCTATGGGCTAGCAAGAAAATATCTATCAATATATGAACAACCATCCACTCCAAAGGGGAAAGTAACACCAAAGAATAATAATAATTATTGTCTACTATTTTCCAAAAGAAATTTCGCAAGATACAAAGCCTTGGAGGAGTTAAAGATAACATCCTACTTGTCAAGTTAATTTGTACAACATTGACAATCACCCAAAGGAACAGTAACGAGACTAAGTAAGAATAGATCAACTTTATTTAACATTGATGGTAATAAAATATAATAACAAGATACAAAGATGATCAATATAGTGATTAAACTCATTGTAGATCATACAAGTTTTCCAATTTTGTTCAAGGAATATTCGATAAAAATCTCTGAAAATTACTGTCAACGATCATTCGGAATAGATTTTCTATATCCTTTGTAGGATAGTTCAATATAAAGCTTCGGAGGGAAACACCAAGGTGGTTTCCTCACTCAAAACAATTTGCATAACAATAATAGACACAAATTCAATCACTAATTAAGTTTATTATCATGGAAACTCTGAAATTATGTAAGTTCCAAAGCTTGTCCAACTTTAAATATCTGTAAAAAAAAATGAAAAAATTAGGGTTAAATTTAAATTAAACGCCCGCCCGTCCCCCCCCCCCCCCCCCGCCCCCCCCAAAAAAAAATATTTCTCATAAACAAGAGGGATCTTATAATGGTTCTCTCATAAAAGATAATCACCTATACTTTTACAAAATTGTGACCTAAGGTCCTAAATATTAGTTTTCAGAAAGGATTATTGGCGCTAAGGCAATACCCATGAAGCAAATGAATGATGGAACTTCAAATAAGACTATAAAGTTCTTATTTATGAGAAATATTCATTTTAATTTATTTTTTTATTTTGTTTCGTATATTGAAGAAGAAGAATGGTTTCAAACCTATAGTGCAATATATTCAGATAAAAAAATTAAAATATATATTTATCGCAAAATAAAACCTCATAGTCTTGTTTAAAATTTTATGATATATTGATTTCAGAGTTTTTGGCTCAAAATAATCTGAAAACAGAGATGAGTAGCTGAAAATAATCCAAATTGACTTTTTGGCTGAGAATGTGCCAAACTTTTTACCTAAAACTGATTTAATTAACACCCTTAAAAAATTCAAAGACGCAGTGGATTAATATCTGGTTCAGTCGGTTTATACTATTTTCAATCAAATCTGAACTTTTCAAGGGCACCAAGTCAGCTTTGCGACGTTGGAATTTACTTCTGGTTTAGTCAGAGTAAATAGGTTGAAAGTTTAGCACATTATCAGCCAAAAAGTCATTTTGCATTATTTTCAACCACTCACCTCTAACTTCGGATTATTTTGTTCCAAAAACCTTTTACTTCATGATGTCATTCCTTGGGGTAATAATCCTTCCAGAAAAGAAGAGTTCCAAGAGTTGCAAGATCAGGGACAGGGCAGAAGAAATGTAGAGCCTGTATTCAAAATATTCTCCATTATCCTTGGGCCTTAAAGATAATGGGCCGTTTGAAGAAATGTAGATAGAATAGGCCCGTTAAAAGTTCCTAAGATAAGATTCAAGAATTAGATATTTACGGTATGTTTGATATAAATGAAATTCATTTTTCAGAAAAATGGGTAGGACAACTTGATTTTTTTTCTTTATTTTGAGAAAAGGACAACTTTATTAAATTCAAAGCCTTATTAAAATTTATTTTCTTTTATGTTCAAATGGGTAGGAGAACCTATGAGTGTTATTTTCAGAAAAAAATAGTAATAATAAATAAATGTAAATATAGGCACATAAAATCGAAATTCGTTCTTTTATTAAAAATAAATCTGAAGGGGTGGAGATATGTTTCGGCCTACATTTTGTAAAACTCTTGTTAATTTTAGTAGATGAGAAGCATTTTAATTTAATGGCTGAATCTCAATTATATGCCTCCTAGGTGACAGATTATGGCTAATTACATTGGTTAAATTCCTACTGTTATGATGATATTTGAATATCAACTTACACTTATAAGGTCTACTCTTTAAATTTTATTTTCATTGAATTTATTTTGAGGTGAACTTGTCTAAATTTATTATGTTGAATTTATTTGTCAAACTTATTTAATTTTGTGTTTATTTGATGAATTTATGTGCAACAGCTTAAATTTTAGAATTATTGTAATTAATTTATTTCATGAAGTTATTCTAAATTAAATTATTTAAACTTTTGTCAATTTATTTCATGAGGTTATTTTAAATTACATTTATTTAAACTTATTAGTATTCTTAAAAAATTTAAAGGCTCAAAAGATACAAAAACTGAGAAAATAAAGTCCTAATGTGGTGGCTAAGATTTACTATGCTATTAATAAAAAAATGACTATCAAGTAACCTGGTTTTGTAGAAATTATTTTTACGGCCTCTTTTTGTCACAGAGCTTGAGCACCTTATACTCAATAATAATAACAAATTTTCGGGGAACAAGTTTGAGTGTTTGATCTTGATAATTTATATGTAGACAGTTTCCCTCATAAATTGAGTTTATAAAGAGACTGATCTCCACCAAGGAACTTTTCCGATGGAACTCTGATCAACATTACTGATTGACCATTCTATCATTATAAAAGAAAGGTTAGTGGTTTATATATTGGTTAGAGGCGAGCAAGAAAACCCAAAAATTGGCCTCCATCAGTCGCTAGAGAGGGCGGGCAACCGATACGTATCAGTCGCTGCATATCCGTCGTTTCTCAATCCGAGCGATCAATACGTATCGGTCGCCAAACTTGCGACCGATAACCACAATAGCGACCAATACATATCGATCGTCGTGTATCGGCCGCAAGTATGGCGACCGATATGTATCGGTCACCGTGTATCGGCCGCAAATACAGCGATCGATACATACCAGTCGCCGTTTATCGGCCGCAAAAATGACGACCGATATGTATCGGTCGCTGATATTAATATTTTTTTTAAAAAAAAGTTGAAGATTGTGGTCGATTGGGTTTTAATCATGCTGTATCGGTTGCTATGTTTATGAACTATCGGTCGTTGCTATTATTATATTACCCAATATATATATATATATATAGTCAGCTGCATATTTATCCACCTGTCAGTTTCATACATAACATAATTATACATATATAGTATTGAACATTCATACATAAGTTTCATTCATATATTAAACATTCATACATAAACTAAGTAAATATACGTACATATACTAAGTAAACATTCATAAGTTCAAATATTTGTAATGTTCATGGTTGGGGAGGGAGTTGAGGGGATCCTGATAAGTTTAGATATTGAGATAGGGAAGAAAAACTACCGGCTTGAAGTTGTTGTTGCCAAACTTGTGTCAGTTGGCTTTGAATTTGGGAGATGGCGGATGAGTGTGCAACAACTTGATCCCGAATAATAGCATTGGTGGACGGGGTTGCGCCGGCATGCCTCGAAGAAGAACTACCCTAGGGGGGGATAGAGTATCGTAGAACATCGTTGTCGCGCTACCAATACCATAGACAGCTTGGTCTTTGGGTTTGTACCCCCTGCCAATTGGAGGTACAACTCCCTAGCTTCCGGGGAGTTCTCCACAATGCCTCACTCATTACATTTTTGGCAAAAAGTTTCCTGTAGGCATTCATACATAAGTAGCAAAATTGGGATGGATGTATTGCATTATAAGTAGCAAAACTAAAAGAGCCATTATATATGTGAATGAGTATATGTTTAATTCATTCGAAAATGATAACTTCACATGTAAGTTTTCATTTGCAACAAGGGCAACTTGCTGGAGTTCACTATATCCGGTGAGCATTATTTTTAGCAAACACAATCCCAAACACACATAAGAATTCACGGATACACGCTGGAGTTCAAACACATGCACAAACACGAATACAAGTTCACGGCCATATGCCAGATGTCAAGCACAATCCCATACATACATAACAGTTCAACGGCCACACACCGGAGTTCAAACACAATCCCAAACACAAATAAAAGTACACGGCCCAACACGCCGAGTTCAAACACAATACTAAACACATAAGGAAGTTCACGGCCACATGCTGGAGTTCCAACACATGCACAAACACAAATAACAGTTCAACGGCCACACGCCGTAGTTCAAACACAATCCCAAACACAAATAAAAGTTCATAGCCACACGCCGGAGTTCAAACACAATCCCAAACACATAGGGAAATTCATGGCCACATGTCGTAGTTCAAACACATGCACAAACACAAATACAAGTTCACGGCCACATGCCGGATGTCAAACACAATCTCATACACAAATAACAGTTCAACGCCCACATGACGGAGTTCAAAAACAATCCCAAACGCACTCAACAATTCACGACCACACGTCGAAATTCAAACACAATGCCAAACACACATAACAGTTCAACGGTCACACGCCGGAGTTCAAACACAATCCTAAACACACAGGGAAGTTCACGACTACACGCCAGAGTTCCAACACATGCACAAACACAAATAACAGTTCAACGACCACACGCCGGTGTTCAAACACAATCCCAAACACACATAACAGTTCAACAGCCACATGCCGGAGTTCAAACACCATCCCAAACACAAATAAAAGTTCACGGCCACACGCAGGAGTTCAAACACAATCCCAAACACACAGGGAAGTTCACGGCCACACGCCGTAGTTCAAACACATGCACAAATACAAATACAAGTTCACGGCCACATGCCGGATGTCAAACACAATCTCATACACACACACATAACAGTTCAACGGCCACACGTTGAAGTTCAAACACAATCACAAACACACATAACAATTCACGACCACACGCCGAATGTGAAACACAATCCTAAACACACATAACAGTTCAACGGCAACACGCCGGAGTTCAAACACAATCCCAAACAAGCACCTAATCACAACTAAAATTTTACGAATATGTATAAAGGAAACTTAGATCGAGTGTGGCGGCATGTGTGGAACTCCACACCGGATTAGCTGCAGCATCTCGCCCACAGTGGATATGGGCATGGACATCGGACAGATTCATGAATACCCCATCAGCCATCTAAAAGTGAGAATAGTAAATGCAAACAATTAAAGAGTACATATACTAGTTAATGTATACATATAATTTTATTAATTGAGCCAGTATAGGGTTCACCTTCTTCTTCATATAGGTCGCTGCCGAAATCGAGCCGACATGCGTAATGCAATTTGCCGCTTTCTTCGAATTCCGGTTTGTTTTGGCGGCATTGGACCGTCGAATGAATTCCTCCAACAACGCCTCACGGTCCTCTTCGCTCATATGCGGTACAGGGTTTGTCCACTTTTTTGTCTGGACCTTATACCCCGAATCAGCTTTTCGGTAGCACAACTTCGTGTGCCAGCCACTAAACACGTCTTGTGTGAGGTCTTCATCCCACACATAATGCTGCTGTATAATATGAATTGATTAGTGACTAGTTAAACAACTATTACGTATAAGAAAATCATATTCCAATTTGCATAATTGCATACACAGAAATCAGCCCACAAATCAGATTTCTCATCTTTAGACCACTTTGATGCATGCTTTGGATTTGGATGGCTTCGGCTTTGTTGTCCAACAAACCGAGCTAAACGTGTGTCGGCGAACCTATGCATTCGTTACGAAAAAACGAATAAGGTTAATAAAACCATTTCTAGATGAATGTACATATATAGTATTTTATGTGATCATCTTACCAATCCTTCCCCCTTTCAAGTCGTATCCGGTTGGGGTATTGGGCAGGGTCTACAGGAACGACGTTCTGCCAAATGCTATGTGGTTTTCTCACCCTAATATAATAGTTAATAGAAGGTATAATCAAAACACAAGTTAGTACCAATATTATATATGAAAAAATAGCATGTGTAAGAGTACTTATCGGTAATGTTTTATTTGATTTCAAGTTGGGATGATATTCTCTATAATGTCTTTGTTCTCCTAAACTTTAATAAAACGTACTTTTTTTCTAGGTTTTGCTCATCAACTAATCCTAGTAGTTTCCCTGTCATAAGGTTTTCATCAACCATAAATCCTAAATTACTCATATAAATTACTCAAATTCAACAACATATGTGAATTTTACAATTAAAAATCAACAAATTCAACAACATATTTCTTTTATGCGGTATGGCGCGGTATGGTGTGGTGTAATTGTGGCGGGTTATTGGTATGTTGTGGTGAGTCTTTTATATATATATATATATATATATATATATATATATATATATATATTGTATTGGTAATTGTGAAAAAGTAATTTGTGGTGGGTTGTGGTGAATTATGGTAGAATGATATTTTGTGATGGGTTGTGGCAAATTGCGGTAAGTTGTGGCACCGCAGAAAAGAACACCATACTCTTACTTTAATAAACAACAATATTCTAACTTTAATTTCAAACCCTAACAACTTAATACTACAATAAACTCTAAACATTCATAATTCACCCTGAAAATTTACATACAAAACATTATTCTAAATTGAATTTCAAACCCTAAACTTGACTAACACTAAACACTACCCTAAATTTGAATTTCAAACCATAACCACACTGAAATTACTCAAATAAATAACTCAAATTCAACAACATATATGAATTTTACAATTAAAAGTCAACAAGTTTAACACATATACTCTTACTTTACTAAACAACAATAATCTAATTTAATTTTCAAATCCTAACATCCTAATACTATAATAAACTCCAAACATTCACAATTCACCCTAAAAATTTACATTCAAAACACTATTCTAAATTGAATTTCAAACCCTAAACTTGACTAACACTAAACATTACCCTAAATTTGAATTTCAAACCATAACCACACTAAAATTACTCAAATACAACAACATATATGAATTTTACAATTAAAAATAAACAATTTAACTACAAAAATAAATTAGGAGACTCACATTAATTGGTGGTTGTCGGAGATGTTGGTGTCGGTGGTTGCCGGAGATGAGAGCACGGTGGTCGCCGGTTTCCGCTGTGTCGGCCGGAGTCGTCGGTGGTCACCGGAGTGAAGGTGGTTGGGGCGGTCGTTGGGGTGGGTGAGGGCGAGGAGCGAGCGAGACAGAGAGAGAGCGAGGCAGCAGGTATCGATTAGATTTTCCCCGTTGTGTCATTAAAAGAGGCCAGCGACCGATACGCAGCGACCGATAGCGTATCGCTCGTTGGTGCAGCGACCGATAAAGGATCAACGGAAATTATTATGACTGTCATATTTAATGAGCCCAACGACCAATAACCGATAAACTCAACCTTGCGGCCGATACTATATCGGTCGACCGTGTCGATAGGAGCGACCGATACATATCGGTCACCTAGGTTGGTCGTCGCAATCATTTCATGTTGTAGTGCCACCGCTTTGCCCCTCTTCATGGCCCCATCATCATCAAAAAAAGAAGAAGAAAAGTAAAGAAGAGTGTATAATAATCGGCGACTGTAATAGATGAACTGTCCCAGCTGTTTTCCTATGACTTTCTTCCTTCAGATGACGAGTTCAGATGATTGTCACACGGAGAAGGGGCTAGGGTTCTTTGGTTCTTGTGGGAGGTGTTGAATAGAAACAAATGAGAGCAATAAAGGGTTATGAGAATATGCATGTTAATATTTTCCTTTTCAATTTGTTGTTACTTTTAGGACTTAAATCTACATGCATACCCCCAAATATGAGAAGTATATGTGAGATCCCCCACCCCCCCCCCCCCCCCCCCCAAAAAAAAAAAAAGAAAAAAGTAGAACTTGACCTTTGGATGACAAGTTTCAAACCTAGAAAGACTCAAAGAAACATAAAATTTTGAACTTGATACCTAAAAATACCAAATTTCATTCCCTTTCATTCAATTAAAGAGGCCAACTCGTCAATGTTATATATGTTAGTTAACTTTTTTATGTTTATTTTTTGCAAATTAGGGTGACAAGGGCTAATTAAGATGAAAGTTAAGAGGAATAGGCACACGTTCAACTTGGAAAATGATAGTCTTGATGATATTGATACTGAGATAGATTGTAGGGTTGTGATTATCGACAATGATATTGACATGCAAGTCGATCTGTCAAAGCACCTTACGGTAGATTTCTCTTGCAAACTACTCAAAAGATGATCATTATCTAATCAAAATGTAAGCCATCTCACTAAAGAAAACCCTAACACCATGTTCAAGCACCGATACAACCAAAAATTTAAGCCGATAGTTGAAAGTCATAAACGAGTTACACTCTATAAGCCTCTAAAACTATTACAATTGCTTTTTTTTCCCTTTTGCATAGTTATAGCTAAAATACATACTTAATTAATCCTTCATGATGTAAAAAAAAAAACATATTAATCCCTGATGATGTAGTCAATAACTGGTGAGGTTCCTAAAGAGGAGGTAGTAAGTGATTTCAGTAGGGTGGATGGAGTCCCAAAACATATATTTGGAGGCATCTGAGCAAACGTAAGAAGCTCTATTGCACAAAAATGAAGCCTCCAAGTAGCCTGTCCCACAACAACCACTGCTTACATGCTCAAAACCTGCAAAATGGATATATACATCAAACGATCTTAGTTGCTTACTATTAAAAAATGAAAAACCCTAGGAAAAGCTTTATTTCAATTTAAGAGCAAAAGTAACTCCAATTTTAATGGTTTAGGGTCTAGAGCAAAACCTGCAATAACATAATAAATTTCACAATAAATATAGCAAAATAAGCCGAAAAAAATAGAGCTTTTGGAATTAAATAATCCAACCTTTAGGGCAAGTTGAAGATGACGAACTGACATTTGAAATTTGTGATCGACGAACTACACTTAACATCCAGTTAGATTGAATAAACTTTCATCGATTTCAACTCGTCGGAAAAATGATTTGAAAAAGATGATTGTTTACGTAAACTATTTAAAAGGTGAAATGTAAAAAATAAAAAATAAAAAAAAACTTGATCGCCACCTTAAGTCACTTTTTCAACGAGTTGAAACCAGTGAAAGTTCATTCAATCTTATAGGATATGAAGTATAGTTCATTCATCAATCCAATGTCCAAAGATCAGTTCGTTGTATCCAAATTGCCCCAAAGGTCGTATTATTGAATTCCAATAATAAAAAAGAATGCTCTAGTTAATCGAAACAATAAAAATAGTTTTGTTTTCAGTTTACCAAAAAAGAAAATGATTAACCATTTGATTAACCAATAAGTATTAATTAAATTTTCTTTCAAAAATCTTATGTGTATATATAGTTTTGTTTTCAGTTTACCAAATAATGAACTTTGGGGGCAGACAACAGTAAAAATGGGGGTGACGAATAACAAACCCCAACAATGAGATCCTAAATTGTAAAATATGTAGGGACCACTAAGGCTGATGTGGCATAATTTTTTTAATTTTATTTTTTTCTGAGATGTTTTGAAAATTTTACGCTAAAATAATTTACAAATTTGTTACCTCCAAGCTACCTGAACTGTTCCATCTGACTAAATATCCAGATCGCCCTGAGGACATCCCCATAATCAAGATCCGGAACGTCCCGGGGTGGGTGCCCATTTTTTTTTTAACTAGATCTTGATGTTTCCTATACTCTACCATTGTAACAAATTCTTTTTCACAAACTCTTCACTTCCACGAGTTTTCAATGCTCTTCACTATTTGAATGAACCCACCCAATGGCGTATGAATCGGGTTGTAAGGCCAGTGTAACACTATTTATAAACACTAGTGGCGTGAGGTACAATGATACATGACAATGACTTCAAAGTTATGCCCAAGATATACTTCTTTTAACGTTTAATCGTAACATTTTGGAAATTCATCTTACAGCTTCCCTTGTAAACTATTCTAATACGTCCAATTGTAATCAGTCAAATACTGAGTGGATAATGATCATTATAATTCAAAGTTATCACGATTATAGTCGTTAACCATTATTATTATAGTAATTTTTATAGTCGTTAATCGGTCAAATACTAAGGAGCAGTATATTATTTTTAATGTAATTTATTATGTGGTTATACCCTAAACTTAGAATTGCCGTACTCAAACTTACCGACGTTGGTGTTTGATATTTTAATTTTAATTAATGTACATTTTAATTTGTTTGTCATTTGATGAGCAGGAACAATGCGATCTGTTTACATAAATTGTTTATGAGTTTGTTATTTTACTTTGTCTTGTATGTACTGAAAAAACTTGGGCTATCATATATATATATATATATATATATATATATATATATATATATATATATATATATAAACTTGGGTTATCATTAGAATCTTCATATTTCGATCCTCACCCTTTGTATCAAATATATATATATATATATATATATATATATATATATATATATATATATATATATATATATAGTACAAAGGGTGAAGATCGAAATATGAGGATTCTAATGAGGGTATTTTGGAAAATCTATTATTGATTATCTTGAATTTTTTTATAAAAAAAATGTAATATTAATGCGTGTGTATTTATTGAAATGTGCATTAACTTTGGTTAGTTATGTGTAATAGATGTGCATCTTTTTAATTTTTTTAAATAATTTTTACAATGTATAATGTAAATTACTAATTGTTTCTTCATGAATATATAGTCTATACACATACATACATAATTTTAAAAGTGAATTATATGTGAAAATAAAAAAGTAAGAAAAATAAAAAATATATTTTTGACACTACTTTCTTTTATTCCTTTTATTTAATGCACTATTTCTTTTATTTTCCATTGTTGTCTTTTCTCTATCCTTTTAAATATAATCACCGCAATTTTTTCAACAATACATATGATTTACTTGCGTCCCGGGCAACGCACATGCAACACACGGGTCTAATTGCTAGTGTAAAGTGTATAATGGAGTGTCAATTTACAAAAAGAATTGAAAATTGGTTTCCACGGAAATATTAAACGATTCACCAAAAAAATCGGTTAACCATTACTTCCAATCGATTTACGATTCACTTCAATTTAGCTTAAGCCAAAAAAAGGTTAGCTCAAAAGTGTTTAACATAAAATTTCGGTTTAGTTTACGTTTCATGTTTTGAATGTATTGCAAAAAGGGTTAATCGAAATTGTGATTAAAAATGTAAAAATGGGGGTGACGAATAACAAACCCCAACAATGAGATCCTAAATTGTGAAATATGTGGGGACCACCGAGGCTGATGTGGCATAATTTTTTTAATTTAATTTTTATAATTTTTTATTTTTTGAGATGTTTTGAAAATTTTACGCCAAAAAAATTTACAAATTTGTTACCTCCTTAGGCTGCCTGAACTGTTCCATCTGACTTAATATCCGGATCGCCCTGAGTACCTCCTCATAATGAAGATCCGGATCGTCCTGGGGCGAGTGCCCATTTTTTTTTCACTTGATCCTGATGTTTTCTATACTCTGCCTTTGTAGCAAATTCTTTCTTACAAACTCTATACTTCCACGGGTTTTCAATACTCTTCACTATTTATAAACACTATTTATAAACACAAGTGGCGTGTGGTACAATGGTACATGACAATGACTTTAGAGTTATGCCCAAGTTATCCTTCTTTGAACGTTTAATCATGACATCTTCAAAATTAATCTTACAGCTTCCCTTGTAAACTATTCTAGTACGTCCAATTATACGTAATCAATCATATATTGAGGGGATAATGATAATTTTAATTCAACGTGATCACGATTATAGTCATTAATCATTATTACTATAGTAATTTTTACAATCGTTAATCAGTCAAATACTGAGGAGCGGTAGATTTTTTTTAATGTAATTTATGTGGTTATACCCTAAACTTAGAATTGTTGTACTCAAACTTATCGACGGTGGTGTTTGATATTTTAATTTTAATTGTCGTACATTTTAATTTGTTTGTCATTTGATGAGTAGGAGCAGTATGATCTGTTTACATTAAATTGTTTATGAGTTTGTTATTTTAATTTGTCTGCTACGTACCGAAAAAACTTGGGTTATCATATATATATATATATATATATATATATATATATATATATATATATATATATATATATATATATATATATATATATATATATATCAGTCTGAAGGATGAGGATCGAAATATAAGGATTCTAACTGAGGGCATTTTAGAAAATCTATAATTGATTATCTTTATTTTTTTTTTTAAAAACATGTAATATTAATGTGTTTGTATTTATTGAAATGTGCATTAGCTTTTGGTTAGTTATGTGTAATAGATGTGCATGTTTTTAATTTGTTTAAATAATTTTTACAATATATAATGTAAATTACTAATTGTTTCTTCATGAATATATAGTCTATACACATACATACATAATTTTAGAATAAGTGAATTATATCTGAAAATGAAAAAAGTAAGAAAAATCTAAAAAAATATATTTTTGGCACTACTTTCTTTTATTCCTTTATTTGATGCACTATTTCTTTTATTTTTGACTGTTGTCTTTTTCTCTATCCTTTTAAATATAATCGCCGCAATTTTTCCAACAATACGTATAGTTTACTTGCGTCTAGTGCAACGCATGTGCAACGCATGTGCAACGCACAGGTCTAATTGCTAGTGTAAAATATAAATAAACAGCATACAAATTGAACACAAAAAGTGATAAGCACATAATGGAGTGTCAATTTATAAAAAGAATTGAAAATTGGTTTCAACGGAAATATTAAATGATTTACCGAAAAAATTGGTTAACCATTACTTCCAATCGGTTTACGATTCACTTTAACTTAAGCCAAAAAAAGGTTAGCTGAAAAACGTTTAAGAGAAAAGTTCGGTTTAGTTTACGTTTCGTGTTTTAGATGTATTGAAAAAGGATTAATCGAAATTGATTAAAAATGTAAAGCTAATAAAGCAATTAATCAAAAAGGTAGTAATTTGACTTTAGTCACGCATCCAAATATTAAAATATTTAATAGAGTACTCATACATGAGGAAAACTAAACTATTTAAAGTTGTATTCATCTCTCTGTCTCTCTAAGCTTCATCTCAAATAAAGGAAAGTCCAACATTAATCTATAAATCATCTAGAATTTTGAGGCACTATTACTGATGAAAAATAGAGGAGGAAATTGACGCATTCTTGATTCTACAACTAATATTTGAAGAATAATATCAAGTAATGATGGTTAGCGTTTGACACTTACTCTGTATCTCTCTTTTTCTTTAATGTGCTATGAACATTGATGAAAGTTTAGAGTTTTGTAGTTTAGTTACGTCGATCAACGTAATGGATTGGATAGTCAAGCCCTAGTGTTGATGGGCCGGAGAGAAACACAATCCTCCAATTCAAAAATTAGGGGTTGATGGTAAATGTTTCATTTAAATGTATTCATTTATAATAGAAATGCTTAGCTATTATTTATGATTTTGCTTGAAGTAACACTAATTTATTGTAGATCCTCCTGACAATCATCCCAAACCTTTTGGTGATAGATTACATCCTGACTCACATATAAATAAAAAAGACTCACTTTACATTTCCATTTATTTACTCTACAAATTACCCTCTATGTTTGTGTGAACTTGACTGTAAGAAGAGTGTCCCAAATCTCGCTTAGCCAGAACCCATACCATATAATGATACACATCTTGATTCAAGATGGTTAATAACCATCTTGAATTGTCCATATTTCATATTTTTGTAATTTGTAATAATATTTTATTTAATAATTATATATATTTATCAACTATAAAAGTATAATACTTATTATATAGCTAGTCAAAAAATATAAATAATAGCCTAATTTTATCAATTATAGCAGAAAATGCACATTTTACACATAATTTTATATTTATGAAAAATATAAATAAATAATTATTTTTATTATATATAAGTTGTAATAACCTCCAAAGCAATGAAAATATACCTTTATAATGATGTAAATATACTTACATTTAACTTTATAAGTGATTTACGTGTAATGCAAGATAATTATTAACCATCTTGCATCAAGATGTTTATCATTTTGCTTTACAGATTTAGGAAATTGTGTAAATCCTACTCTTCTACCCCATTTATATAAATTTGATCCTTATAATGCATCTTACCTTAATTTCTCATAAAATTGATACTAATTTTAAAATGTAATAAACATTATTGGAAGTGCATTTGCTATTTTTTAAAAATAGATGTGATCATGCGGATCCAAGTATACTTTCAATTAAAATACCTTTGTCTAGTAGTGTTTGTAGCTTAAACAAAATTAAATAAGGAAATAATAAGGGAAGGAGTTTGAAAGTAAGATTTAACGTAGAAAATCTCAAATTTAGAAAAAAAAAAGATTATAAAATGATATGATGTATTATTAAAGGATAACAATGTGTGTAGGATTCTCTCAATCTCTACTAATTTTGTAATATAACGATGGATAAATATCTCTCATTAGCCTTGAAGCCAAGAACCTAATATTAGGTTACTTCCAGCTCTAATATAAGATTAACTTAATTTGGACTCCACACATGATATCCCAACATAACTCCATTGGACTGTATTGGTATCACCATTTTGATATTATACATGGATAGAATGATACATTAGAACGATATCATGAAGGTAATGAATTGTAAGTTGTTTACCTAGCTTAGAAAATATATATTGTTTTTCAATATTTGGATACATAATCATGCAATTAATCTTTTTTCCACCTTTGTATGTTAATTATACCTAATTCCTATAAAATGAAGGCAATTAAACATTAATTTAGTCAGTTGGAATGTTTGGCCCTAAAAGATCGGGTGTTAGATTTAACATCGACCCCTTTTGACATAAACTTTTGGACAAAATATTTTTGTTCTTTATAATTTTCGAAACAAATATTTTAATCTGAATTTAAATTTATCTTAATTGTCTAACTTGACAAACTAAATATCATACATTAGTTTTTGAGCTAATATTTAAACAAGAACTGATCTTATGAGAATGAAAATTACGTGAGCATGAAAACATTAGAGGACATCAAATATTATTTTTGAGGATATCAAGTATTGTTATTGGGGCATTAAATTTTCACGGTGAATTGATGTCCCATTGATGTTCACCATGTAAACTTGATATCCCTTAAAACAATATTTTTGATGTCTTCAAACACAATACTTTATGTCCTTTCATACTCACATGCTCATCAAAGTTTCATGTTCATAAAATCAGTTCCATTTTTAAAAAGCTTGGATTCAGAATGACTAAACTTCAAATTTTTAAACAACTTATATAAATAAATAAATAAATAAATAGATAAATAAATAAATAAATAAATAAATAAATAAATAAAGCAAAAAGAATGTGGATTCCTAAAGCATAGAGGGCTTTATGGGGAGGAGATGGGGACAGAATTTAAGTGGTGGAGAATGAAGATGATGATAAATGAAATCCAATTAGCACCTTCCTCTTTCTCTCTCTCTCTCACTCCTAAAAAGATGAACTTATAACTTGCTCCATTATCCCACAACAATCTAAAAGTCATGTCAAATATTAGACTCAAAATAAAGGTTGACTTCACCTTTTGAGATTTGCTTCACTAGGCCTTATCCATATTAGACTCTATCCCTCAACTGAATTTGCCTCAAAATTATGAGTCTTATTCATAAAGTCATTTGCAAGGCTTTGGCTTTTACATTTATGTTTTGGAGCATATTCCTTTTTCATTTGCACTTTAATCAAATCACCCCAAGTCAAGCAGTCATAGGGATAAAGTCGAAGAAAATTTGGAAATTAAGAGTACAATCTACGGACTACAGATTAAGTAGAGACGAAGTAGAAATTACAACAAATTAAAGAAAGTAACAAAATCAATAAAAACAAACACCGGGAATATGTGAGAAACTCAAGAACTGGAAGACAGATCAATGGACAGCAGTAGTCAGAAAATGATCCACTTATGGTTTAGGAAAGAGTGTAGCACGATCGCAATCACAACGCGTGATTCGGTCCTTCAACAAAGGTTTACACCTACTAGTATAATATTACAATAGAGAGAATTATTTCTTCTCAATCTCTAGAAAGAATAACGGCTCAATAGAACAATAATAAGGTTTATTAAAACTCAACGTAAAAAATTATCTTATCCCGGGAAAAGAAAAACATTGTCGGTTGATGTAGACCATGTCAAACGTGACATGCCTGTGTCACCGTTGACAAGGCCCGTGTCATGAGAGACACAACCTATGTCAACGAACAAATCCCAAACTGAGCTTTCTAACTGTTGACACGACCCGTGTCATTCACCAGCATATGTTGGACCCTTAGGAGAATTTAATAGGCCATAACATTTTTTTAAAAAATTAAAAACTATTCATTAGATATTTAGACTTGATTTACTTTCATGCAGAAATTGATTGAATGTAAAAAAAATCAAATAAATCACATAAATTATATAAATAAAGTTAAATGTAACATTTTTAAAAAAATTAAAAACTATTCATTAGATATTTAGACTTGATTTACTTTCATGCAGGAATTGATTAAACATAAAAAAATCAAATAAATCACATAAATTATATAAATAAAGTTAAATGTTCCTATCATGAGAAATATAAGTGTAAAAATTAATGTAACACCGTCTCAAGAAAAAATTCAGGGTTAATAGTTAAAGACCAACAATTATTTTATACTCTAAAAGTTAAAATATATAAATCGCTAAATTTTATATTTAAAAAGCAGGTGGGTATACATAATAATTGACATAAAATAAAGTATGATGGTGATACTATTAATAATTAGTAATTGCTGCCGTTTTGCAAATTTGCAATAAATCTTAAAATTAAAGGGAATCTATCTTAAAAAAAGGAATCAAACTTGGAAAAAACAATTCTCCTTACGAACTGGAGGTGCCGATTTCTACACCAAACCAATGCTATATTAGTATTTCTTTTATTTTTCATAACTGAAGCTAATATTTGATATATCAATTCTTGAAAGCAATTTGGTTTAAAAAACTAAGGCGGTGTTCGGCAGTAGCGTTTAGGGTAGCGTATAGCGTTTTGACCTAGTCAAAACTCTAATTGCATAAATATTAGCGTTCGGTAAGCTAGCATTTTGCGGTGCATTTAGCGTTTTAAGGAGCGTTTTGTGAAACGTTAATAAAGTTAACATTTAGCATTTGGATGGGCGTTTCATATTTTTCTGTCAAAAAATACTGTTTGAAAATTTTACCTTTGGAAATTATTGATATCCTTTTACGTCAATTCATATTAATCTGTTAATGCAACCGTTAAATTTACCGAACACAATTTTTATTTGAATAGTCATCCGTTATTCGCTATTTAAATTAAACTGCTATCAGCTGCGTAAATCGTTATCCGCTACATAAACCTCTATCCGCTGTCTAAAATGCTAATTTTGCCGAACAGGCCCCACGTCTATAAATGTACATATAATTTCCTTCGTCCTACCAAAACTAACGATACTTCTCGTAAGTAACAAAATTTGTACTTTCTATATGGAAAAAATTAAAAGGGCACACAGGTAATAGGAAGAAAAAATCAAATATATATGTTCTCATAAGAAGAGCACATTGTCTGAGCGATAAATGGTCAACCTCCTATTTTAGGCGCCCAAAATTTGAATTCTAGGGATGATATCTCTCCTTTACCAATTCGGAGAATATTGTGGGTAGGAGTGGAGTTCATGTTTAAGTTATTGCATGACACCCCCCCTACCTTGTTCACTAATATGTTGTTGGAGATTGATGCAATCCGAAAGCTAAAGTTGTGAGAGGAGGCCAATGTATCATCAATTTAGATAATAACTAGTTTGTTGCTCAATTAACTTCTCGGTAAATATAAACATATTATTTTGTGGTGTATTGTATCTACTTTATCCGCTTTTCACATTTTATTTCACCTAATACATTTTATTTCACCTATATCAATTTTATCACGCACACTTTATAAAATTTTATATACTTTATCTTATATATCCACACAAGAAAGAACATGATCTTTGATGTCTAAAACTTTAGTTTATGAAATATCTTGTTTTTGAAATTAGTATGAAATGAATATTGAATTGACACCACAACGCTTGAAAATAATTTAATTGTTCCTCGCTATCAAAATCTTTTGAACCCCTCCTGCAATCCCATGGTAGAATTCTTCAGACAGTTAGCTTCTAATTGAACATTAAAAGCTTAATTTATTTCGACTTATGATAAATAATTTCTCATTAAAAAAAAAAAGTTATAAATGATCACTTGTTTACTAGTGTTCTTTAGTGCTTATCAATTAAAAATTAATGATGATAGTTAACAACAAAATTAGTTATATTATGATCAGATTTTAAAAAAACATTCTTTTATCTTCTTTTCTTTAGAGTAGCTTACAAATTGTATTAACAATATATTCATTTATTACAATATAATTAGTTATATTATGATTTTTATTAGCTGTAGTTAACACTAAAATTAGTTACATTGTAATTAACACTAATATTAGTTATAATTAGCAATATAATTAATAATATAATTAGTTTTTTTTTTCGAAAAGTTGTGGGCAACAGCCCTTATTCAATAAGCAAGAAACCCATGGGCAAAGGCCCACTACAACCAAAAGGTTTCAAAAAGGCCCGCAGGCTACAAGAATTTCACTCTTCCTCCTATAGGCAACTGTGTACTTTGTTTACCTTAGTTCATTTTTAAATATAAAAAACTAACTTTTTAGGTTCATGTAAATAGGTAAATACTACTTGGTTGACTCCATATATATATATATAAATATAAATATATATATATATATATATATATATATATATATACTAACAAATATTTATCTCCCTATAAAGGAAATTGTATGTGTACGATATCACATCCCGGAGTTCTGAAATGCTCATCGACCTCAAGGAAGGAAAGAAAGTTTCAATTATTGGTACTCATCATTACGAACAAGGTGGAAAAACATGGGACGAAGCAATGCCACAATTGAGTAAATAATATCAAATTTATGCTATTTTTGCAACTTTTACTATTCATAATTTTATTCGTTTTGAAGAGTAGAGGATTAGAATTTCTCCAAGACAACCACATGTTGAGTGAAACTTCAATCCTTGCTTGTTCGTCCAATCTAGTAAATATGCAATGAATCAAGTTAGGCATGCAATAACAAATCAAGTAGTCAACGGAGAAAAAAAAATTGTTTTAGAAGTTGATTCCAACATTGTTCCAAGAATTGTTTTTCATTAGAAAAATGTCATATTAGTATCATAGTTATTAAAATCCTGATCTTGATTTACGATCCTACGATTTTGTGGTCCAAAATCGTCGATACGATTATACTATTTACACACGATCCACGATCCTACATGAGCTAAATTCCGATTCTAACTTCCTCACAGTTTCGAGTTAGGATCCCGATTTTAACAACCTTGATTAGTATGTATTCAGTATAACCCTTTATTAATGGAATATGTAAGTAATAAACAAATTGTGATTGTAATGATTAGCTTTTTTATCTGATTTATTCATTAAACAATTAACCACATCATCATTCAAAAATTTAGAATGTTAGGTGTTTTAATCAGTGTTGAACAATGTTAATTAGTGCTAATCAATACTGAACTCTGCTGATAAATATTGAATATTGACGATAATTACTTAACATATATAAGTCAAAAAGAACATACCCTAAAATGGCATAACTCTTATCAAAGGGTACTATACAAAATTATAATATATATAATAGAACTTTGAAAATATAGCAATATAATATAAATAGTATAAAATTATATTTATTATTCATAATCTTTTAAAATTTATTAAAAAATTATAAAATATACCTAATGGATAACTATGATATATATATATATATATATATATATTATATATATTATATATATTATATATATTATATATAACGCCCCTGAAATTCAATTATACTATGCATATGAATTCATGGCATCGAAGTGGCAAAATGCACTTAAAAGTTAATCGACTTAGGCCAACTCTTCATAACATCTTAAGTCTTTTCCAAAGTGCACGTGTCCCAAAATTACAAATCCATGACAGTGTGCTCCAATCCATGAAATAATGCATAAGTTCAAACAATCAACAAATGTTAATCCTTGGGTTGTTTTAAAATTAGACATGAAAAAAGCTTATGACCGAGTTGAATGGAGATTCTTAAAAGAAACCCTTATTCAAATGGGATTTCCTAAAAAATGGATAGATTGGATAATGGATTGCATATCTTCTGTCTCTTGTTCAGCCATTATCAACGACCAACCTTGCAGTTCAATCAAGCCACTTTCCCCGTATCTATTTTAATATGTATGAAAGTCCTAACCCAGTCATTGCTACAACAAGCCAAAACAAAAAGAAAGGTTTGGGAGTCAAGATTTGTGTTGCAGGAATTAACATCCCTTGTTTACTCTTTGCAAATAACAGTCTCCTTTTTTGTGAAGGAACATAAACAACTTGTAAGAACCTTAAGGTTATTCTTGATGACTTTTGTAATTAGTTGGGACAACTAATCAGTTATCACAAGTGCACAATGATTATCTCTTCTAGAGCTTCCACGAGACACATTGGTCGAGCCAAGGAAATCTTACACATTCCTACAAGATAAACTTGAGGCAAGTACCTAGGGTGTCCCTCTATCACCGGATCTAAGAAAATAGAACTTTATTTCACCAATCATTCAAAAGACTACGAAGAAACTCTCTAACTAGAAAGCAAATTTTGTGTCAAGAGCTGAGAGAACGATTCTTATTCAATCATATTTGGAATCACTCCCAACACATACTATGCAATGTTTTCTAATGCCAAAATCCACATGTGAAAGCTTAGATCAAGTCAGCAAAAGTTTCTTTTGGAAAACTCTTCTAAGAAAAAAAAGCCTATGATTTTATGGGAAAAAAATGTGTAGACCTAAGGACAAAGAAGGCCTTGGCCTTCGCAAAACTCAAGTTGTTAATCTAACAATCTAATGTAAGTTGGTGTGGAAATGATGCATGATAAAGAAAATCTTTGGGTCTCCCAAATGATAGCTAAGTATAGCCATACTGGTGAGGGGTTTTGAAAGACCCAAAGTCTTCATACTCTTGGGTTTGGAAAAATCTTTGTAAGGCTTAGAAGGATTGTAGGAAGGGGTTTCGATGGAAAATTGGCAATGATGCCAAAGTAAATTTTTGGAACGATAGTTAGTGCAACCAGCTTCCTCTATCTGCACTATCGGTTCAGGGCACCAACCATGTAGACAATAAAGTTTTGGTTCAGGAATACATTAGTAATAATGTTTAGGACCAAAATAAACTCAGACGTGAGCTCCTGGAGGTACTCGTCCAGTTGGTCCTTAAAACCCCCATCTCGGTGTCGGACAAACAAGATGGGCTATGTTGGGGCCTAACTGGTAATGGTATTCTCTACCAAGTCTACCACCTGGCTTTGCCATCATCTACAACCAGGATTTAAATGGGAGGGACACTAGATATGGAAGTTGGACATCCAACCTAAGTTGATGGATTTCCTCTGACAGACATTTCATAATCTTGTCTCCTTCTTAGAGCAAATCTAATGCGAAGGGATATCAACTTAAACTTATCTTGCCCTATTTGCCTCCAAAATTTGGAGATTGGTTGTCATTTATTACATGACTTCCATTTCATTGTAAAAGTTCGGGACACTGCCAAATCACACAATTGGCTTCCCATTACTATCACCTGGCCTATAGATGGTCGCATCGTTCTTCCAACTCTCAAAAGCTCTCTTCCTCTCAATGAGATTTTGAGAGCTTTCTACCTGATTTGAAGCATCTGAAAGGAGCACAATAGTTGCGTCTTCAACATCACGAGGACCATAATTTGTGTCAAGAGAAGTTTTTCTGAATGGCATGCTAGCACTAGAGTCTCATGTCAAGATCAGCACCTCACCCCTTTCTCTTACCCTCACTCTTGCAGAATCAGCAGTCACAATATTGTACATGTCATATGGAAGCAACCCCGTTTTGATTGGGAGAAGTTAAATACGGTTCCTAAAACCACCAAGGAGCGGCTGCAGGTTTTGTAATTCGTGATCATTTTGGAAAAGAAAGGAAAACTGGTGCCATGCCAAATGCTTCACAATCCATCCTCTTGATGGAAGTGTTCGCCACTTGGCCCTCCGCTATGGACTTCGACAAGCTATACAGGACAGTTTCTCAAGAATTTAGATTGAAGGTGATAGCCTCATTCCTGTCCAGGCTATCTAGGGAACTATCCACACTCCTTGGCAAATTGATATGGTAGTTCGAGATATTAAAAACCTCATCACACAACTGGAAAATTATATCGTTGGCCACATCTACTGTAAAGCGAACATATCGGCACCTTGAATGGCTAATCTAGGTCCCTCCTTAAATAGTTTAGGTATTTGGTCTTGTTCGGTCTCATTTAGAGCTGAATTGATACCGTTAATAAAGGGTTTTGCCTGTTTTAAACCCCTAACTATGAGTTAGTTATAATAATTTTATGTTTTTGTAGGAGAATCAAAGAAAAGCGGAAAAAGGGAGCCAAAGTGCTGAAAAAGATCAATCATCCGCAGCAAAACAACCAAGGGACGAATTGGCACAAACAGAGCCAACCACGGCCAGACTTTGGCAAGCACCACGGACCGTGGTGGCTTCAGTTCATGCTAGTAGACTTTTGGAATGAGAATCGAAGAAAACAGCGCGCAACACGGTCAGACCGTGGCACCCACCATGGACCGTGGCCGGCCACGGACCGTAGTGGCTGACTTTTCCTTATTTTTCGCGCGGCGGCCGTTAGGTTGAGTAGTTTTATTTTTATTTCGTTTCCTTCGTAAACTTTTCTTTATATACGTTAATCATGAAACATGAGAGGAATTTTTATGAGTTCTAGAATAGGTTTTAGAATTGGCTTTCTAGCATGAAGTTTTCTTTAAGCCTTCGATTGTAAGTTACATTCTTCTAGGTTCAATGCAATTTAAGTTTTCAATTCTTGTTCGCTCTAGTTTTATTCCTTGTCTCAAGATTTAATTTTTACTAGCATTAGCCACACAAAAATCAAATCTTTTTAGTGAAGAGGAGGATTAAGGTTCCTCGAATTCTCCCTTCAGGTGAGGATTCGAGCAGTCTTAGTAATCCGAATCACGTTTTTCTTGTTTGTTCGGGAGAAAATCGGTGATTCAGATTCAAAGAGGATAAGATCAATAGAAAGAAATATGCATTCAGTAATGTTTTTTGTTTTTAATTCAGTAATTAGTTTAGTTTTTACTTTTATAGTTGTTAATTGTGTTCTTAAATAATCTTTCGATTTCTTGTTTAGTTTCTTGTTCTTATTCCACTAAGTTAGGTTTAGTTCATCTTTAAATTCTTGCCTTCTTGTTTATTGTTTATAATTAGATAGTTAGTTTAATTATTTACTGCTTTCAGCAATTTGAACCTTACCAAACTAATTCCCTAAAAACCTGACACACCATCCCTGTGGATTCGACAACCTTACTTGAAAACTCAAATTACTGCAGACCGAATAATGACACCGTTGTCGGGGATGGTGTTATTTGGTAGATTAGGTTATTGGTTTATGTGTGAATAGTTTATTGGTTTTTTAGATTAGTTTTTAAAACCCAAAACAAACTAAAAATTGAAAAAAAATGGAGTATCTACGAAAAAAACGTAGAATACAAGAACCTGAGGTTTGGGTTCATAGTCCTTTTAGCAATAAACTGGTTAGGAAGGAGGAACCATCGTAGAATCACCTAAGATGTCTGGAGGAGAACGACCTAGGGTGACCCTTAACGACTAGTCATACCCATCCTACGACCCACCACCCTCATGTTTTGTATTACCCACCCTGCCTCCAGGAGTAACTTTTAACCCTAGGCAGCACTACACCAAGAACCTACCACTTTTCACGGTTACTGGGTTAGCACTCATATGGACCGCAGAGTACAAAGAGTACCTTAGCATGGTAACTCCCCCTGGAGTACCATTAGACTATGTGTTTCTAAAATACTTACCTTTTGCTCTAAGGGACGCCGCTAAGTGGTGGATGTATAGCATCAAACCCCGGTCCATCAATTCTTGGGACGGTTTTCTGAAAGTTTTCATGAAAATATATTTTCCAAACTCCTTAGTTGTCCAATAAAGAAACTCAATTTTGAAATTTAGACAGGACGTAGGAGAACCTTACTAGAAAGCTTCGAACATTTTAAAAACTTACTGTCCCAATTCCCTCATCATGGTTTTGACTTGGTACGACTGTGTCAAATCGTGTACGAGGGTGTCGACCATGAAACTAGGGTCACAATAGAGTCAATGTGTTCGGGGGGCTTTCATGGATAAAACTACTGATGAGGCCTGATATTTCTTAGAAAGCATGTCTGAAAGGGCAATGCAATGGGGAACAACTAGAGACGAGTCCTTAGGTGCTCAAATGTCCAATGATAGGGTGGTGTACACGCTGTGAGTGAGAGTACAAGTTACGAGGCTAGGTTTGCTTCTCTTGAAAATATGATCAAAACTTTAGCCCAACAACAATTGCTTGCCTCACAATCCCAAACCTGTGCTCAGGTTAATGTTAGGTTTTAGGTTATCTATTTCCTAAACAAATACATATTAATTGGCGGAATATTTATAACTATTATAAAACAATTAATCATAACAACTATAGAGGCTTTAGTAATTATACCTGATCGCTAATCCGGCTGATGAAGAGGTTGACCTTTGAGATTCCAATGCAGAAATCCTCTACTGAAAAGTCCACGCAACACTCCGGAAACCCGATTGCTAGATCGACCCGATCGAGACGAATCTCAATCTAAGATGTATGTATTTGGTATATGTGAATGTCTGGGGAAACTGAGAATGTTTCCTGAAACAATAACTGCAATCTTAAAGAGAGAGAAACTCAAGAAATCACCCTGGTATCTCTCTAAGAGTCTCAGGCAGTTGGTGTTTTTAAATAATCTCTCCTAGAGACCCCTTTATATAGTGTTTAGAAAACCTAGGGAAATGGTTCAAAACCCTAAAGGGCCGACTTAACGCAACGACGGATTTCTCAGGCCCAACATGGTCCGTGTTGAATCAACACGGTCCGTGTTGGTCTCCAGAAAGTCCACTAACTCGGCCCATGGACACCACGGACCGTGGTGTCTCAACACGGACCGTTTTGGGTCAACATGGTCCGTGTTGAACCCAATTCGGTCCGTGTTGGGATGATTTCTCACAGAAATCAATTTCCATCTTTTCTAAACGTGATACAATATCACTTAGGTTACATACATTATTCCAGGGCACTGACTTGTGTGACCCATTAGGACCAAATAATATAGTTGTAATTAAACATATTCAATCACTAATTATAGCGGTCTCTAGCAAGACATATAATTACTATATTACTTTGGTTTAATCTCCGTGTATATCGAACATTGTCGGGATATTCCCAACAATCTCCCAGTTGTCCCACAAGTGTTCGATTACTTGAATTCCCTTGTCACTTATTGTCTCATGTTCGAATAAGGTAAGCTGATGTCATCCTTATGTAAGACCCGAAACGTTCCTCGATCTCCGAGTTAGACTTTGAAAAGTAGATGATCAACTATTGATTCAACTGAGCTCGGCCAAGCATTTTCAGTCCAATCTCACCAAGTGGCCAATAAGACAACTGTCCTTAATAGGGAGGACAATGCCATCTTGTTTAGACACACATTTTCACATGATCCAATCGCATTACCCGCCGCCTTCATAGCCTCTTTATTTAAAGGCGTTTGACGCGCTCCAAAGTTACAACAGACCATGTAGTCTATATACTGAGCTCAGAATTCAGAAATTTTGAGTGGTGAGAGCTCCTATGACAATTCCCAACTTAAAGAGCTCCCACTGTGGTTCAGTTCGGTAGTTGTTCTCAACAATACCCATGTGATTGATTTATGATGTCATTACATCATTATGATCACGAAACTTGATCATCGCCTCAATCCTACATGCTAATTGTGTTGATATTATCACTGTTCCTACGTGATAATACAATTAGGAACTAGGTCGATTGTCGACCAAAACTAGCGTTATCAAGTTCACTAATGGGGTTTCAGAAATCGAACTTCATCCAATTTCCCATTTTGAATTCGCTAACCTTTTTGGACATTTACATAATTCTAAACCACAATTAATGTAAATTTCTGAATCTTATTCTTAATGATGAATCAACAAGGTCATAATTCATGAACAATTCATGTAAATTTGACTTGTTAATATTCCGGAATGTGTTTAATACCTATTGCCCATGCATGACTATCATGCTATAACTACAACAGGGGTTTAGTGCATAATACTTGCAATGAACCTCGTACATATACCGTCTCACTAATGACCTTTCATACAGGAAGATATTTCCGGAACACATGTTTGGATTCATAGTGAGCTTCAGTTCCTTTGCTTGAGTGATGGCTCCTATAACCAAGGCTCCGTTTCTCTCGCAAGGCTAGAAACATCACCCAGTTCTAAAAACGAACTTCGCAATCCTAACAGTTTCTGCCACAACTTCTAAAGTCGTGCCATACTTGTCTTATTTGTAGAATTAACCGCATGTCATGTTAGGAACTTCATCCAGTTCACATCAATACCACTCAAAAGAGATCGTATAATTTTCTCTGACCTTTCAGATAATCATATTTCTCTGCCTGAGTATAGCATCAATGCAACTCTTCACACTTAGCTTTTATCAACCAGTTTAGACTTAGGACACATCCTTAGTTTTGCTTATACATATACAATGTGTATGTTATGTTGGAATTTGAACATCTCATGGCATATATTAATCTCACGCCTGAAGCATGAGTTATATGTCTCATCCTTCTTAGAACTTCTGATTGTTTTGAGACAATCAAATTCCATAAGGATATGCCATGATGTTTTTTTGGAAATTAATCCATTCTGGAAGTGAGTTGAACTATTCTACACCTAGTTAACTTTGATTCAAACAATCAAAATCAAAATCTTTAATCTATCATTATTGATCTAGTCTCCAAGAAAATTCTTAGCCCCACCAATCCTTCACTTTGAAAATTCTTTCCAAGTCAACCTCAGTAGAAGCAACATTAGAATATTCTTCTCAGTAGGCAGTATGTCAATCACATACAATATCAGAAAACGCATTGCTCCCACTGAACTTCTTGTAAACACAATATTATCTTTGGCACTTCCCAGTATGTCAAACTTTTTTTTTTTTGGATATCCTGGTTAAGAAGATTAATGATTCCAACTCCTAGAAGCTTCCTTAAGACCACAGATGGTCTCTTGAAGTTTACAAGTATTCCAACAAAAGACATTCAGTTGTGTCAAGTACACACCTTTCTTCAAAGTCTAATTTTGAAGTCAGTCTTGATGTCTATCTTAATGAACCCATGTTTTTCCTTAAAATCCTCCTATGCCTGATGGCTCACACCTTCATACAAATCAACCGAGTTCTAAAATTGGTTGTATACATGGAGTCCATCTTAGACCTTATGGAATCGTGACTTGCTAAAGCTTCTTTGTTGTAGGTAGAGTCATTACTTTCTAAAAGTAACATCTCACGCTCATCCATAGAAGATCGATATCTCTGTGGTTGACGGAGTTGTTTACCTGACCTTTCTTGGAGTAATGTTCATGACACCTCCTCCTCAACGTTTTGAGGAACTTCAACTGCCTCAACCTTGTTCTTAATTTCCCGACCAATAGGAAAATTTGAACTTGGATCAAGTAGTGGAGTTTCAGGTGATGATTATAGTGTTTTGTGTCTCTCGAACTTCGGTAAGTTCAAAACTCTCCCACTCTTTCTTTTAGCGAATAACATATTCTCTAAGAAGAAAGCATTTTGAGACACAAACACTTTCCACTACAACAGTTTGTAGAAGTAATACTCCTTTCTTTCAGAAGACGGTTCAAAAACCTCTCTTCTGCATATCATATATGGTGTCTTCTCTACTGCTTCAGATAATCTTTATTCAGTAATTAAAGCTATGGTTAACTGCGTGTATCCTCAAAAGGTAATCGGCAATGTTGACTCAACCATCATTGACTGCACCATATCTAATAAGGTGTGATTTCTCTTTTAGATACGTCATTGAGATGTCGTATTCCTAGAGGAGAGAGTTATGAAACAATTCCACATTCTCTGGAATGGTTAGCGAAATCATGGCTCAAATACTCACTTCCTCAACCTTATTGAAGGGTTTTGGTTTTCTTGCCAAGTTGGTTTTGTACTTCACTTTGAAAATCTTTGAACATTTCAAAGGATTTGGACTTGTGGCGTATTAAGTTGATATACCGATATCTACTAAAAATCGTCACTGAAAGTGATGAAAAAGTACAGCAAACCTTCTTCTAGCACTAGTGCTCATAGGCCCACATACATCAATATGCTTGCATCCTAATAAGTCATTAGCTTGTTCACCAATTCCAATAAGAGGTGATTTTAGTTATCTTACCCATCAGGCATGCTTTACAAACATTGAACTTTTCAAAGTTTATGTTTTCCAAAATCCTGCATTATGCAGTTTTCTGAATGCATTTCTGATTAATATGACTTAAGCTTATAGTGCCAGAATTATGTTTCATTTGAGTCATTTGTTCAAACTCTTGGCTCAACCATTAGCATCTTTTCGATCGTATCTAGGTGCTCTCATTGTTTCACCAAGACTACTTCATTTTGGAAATCTTCAAACTATTTTAACATTCCATCTTCTGATGAATCTCATAGACATGAATCACCATGTGTTATTTTATTCATCTTTGAAGATTTGAAGTAATTCACCCCTTGTACTTGTGCTCAATTGGTCTACATACATCCATATGCATGAGTGTTTATTGGCACGTTCACCCTTTCTTGTAAAAGGTATAACCATGCTTTGCAGACATCACATGTTTCAAAGTCTTGTCATTCAAAAGTCTATCACTATGACGCTTCTGAATGCGCTCTGATTTGCATGACTTAATAAATAGTTACAAGGTTTAAGTTTGAACATGAATTATTTCTTTTAAACCTCTTGGTTTCGATGTGTTGGGTGTTTTTATCTGATATCCTCTCTCTCTCTCTCTCTCTCTAATTGAGAGCAAGAAATCAAATTTCTACTTATAATGAGAACATAGAATCACCTATAAATTTCTCTTATAAGTCTTGAGGGAATGGATAAACAACCAACTCTTCATAAGGAACTACAACCAATTGCATGTTCCTATTTGTAGGCTGACTCTCATCCTCCAAAGCACATCTACTTTGCTGTAGATACTACACATTTGCATAAATGCGAGTTTCACAGTCGGTATCTTATACTCAAAGTGGGTTTAATTGAAATCATATATCAAGTTTTCCTTATAGTTATTCACGCTCCCAGTGTCATACATGATCTGGTTGTTAACCGGTTGTTGTCATTGGTTGGGTATGTACAACTGTTTGTCCTTACCTTTCCTTTGACTTCTTGTCTTTGATAGATTTCTTAAATCTTATTTTCCCTTTCACTAAAAGACTATCTTTGGTCGCCAATCTTTTGGCTAAAGGGGATCCGAGGTTTCTCTTGTTTTAAAATAGTCAAATTATGTCAGAACATGAGCGCCATCAATTGGCTCTTATCTAGCTCCACCGAGACTATCTGGTTATTGGTTTCATATTTATCAACTCTGACTAGTTCGATGAACTTGGTTTTGAGTTAGTAATATTGAAATTCTGCCGTTAACCTTCAAACATTTTGAAGTTAAAGTTGTATGAATACTATGACATTACATGTATTCATTTGGCTTGATTGACCTCTTAATATTAATGCCTAGCTCACTGTTATATCAAAGACATGTTCCTTTTATTCGCCTCCAAGACAATCTTGTGATGGCGATGCCAATTAGGGAATTGGTGTTAATTGTTTTTCTCTTTCTCAAGGAGAAAACAATATTTTATCAGTGGTGGATGTTTGAGTGAAAAGACATAAATAATTCTACGAGACAAAATTGGTTCATTTTAGTTATTATTCATCAAAAGAAATTAAACTAATTTTAAATTCAAATCAAAACACTTTATCAACTCTTATTTAGTGTTTTAATTTACCAAGACCCACAAGACTCATGGGCTCAAATGGACTTTGACCCAACAAAACTCGATTCCATGTTAGCTTTGGTGGATCATCTTATGATCAATCATTCAAAATGACTCTTGGCAAGAAATTTGTATCGAATACAATATTTCTCTTCCTCTGCTCTTGGCCCAAAACTATTTTGATAGCCAATTTGAATTGACCTAGCTCCCACCCTACTTATTAATGATGGACAAATAATTCGCTTTGACTTTCTTTATTCATCCATCTAAGTGGTGTTTCGATAGGTCGAGCAATAATTCAATTTTGAGAGTAGGTTTTATTATCCTAAACATGCAATTCTAGGTGAACTCTTTCGAAAAACATAAAAGGCATAATAAAACATGCAATAACGAATTTAAAACATCAATAAAACCCCTAGTATGGCCACCTAGACTTAATCAAACTAATTTAACTAAGCCTTGACAGTCTTCAAGAAAATCTTCTTGGATTTTGCAACTTCCTTGGATGGGCTCCCACTCGAATCATCACCTCCATTGCTGTTGGGCTCCCACTCAACTCGATGTCTCCAATTACAACAAATTTACAAATTAGACCTCACAATTGAGGTCTTACATGAATTAAAATAAACTTAACTGAAAATTTAAATTTAAAATTAATTCAACGACGGTACACATGCCATATTTCACCCAACCCGGTACGCAGACCGGTAAAACCAACTATTTATGGCCATACTAGAAGCACATGCAAACAGGTAATATTGCAATAATTATATCAAATATAACACATGCTTAAATAACAAATTATAAAGGTATATATAATTGCAACACAACATATGTAAGGAAACAAATACTAAATAAGGTTTCCTAAAAGGTTTGCATGATTAAAAGAATAAACAAAATTCTAAATTTTATCTTAGTTACCTAAAAAGATTTAGGATTTCGTACCCATAAACACAAAATACTTGACTTTCCTAAAATCAAGAAGTCTAAAAGATACTATATCTTTTAAAGATATTGTAAGTTTCCTAAACTTTACAAACTAATAGATTTTATGTCCATCAACTGATTTAGTAGTAATAGGATTTAATAATTAATTTCTAAAATTAATTACAAACCCTAAAACACACGAATTTACCAAAACTGCTGGCAACACGGTCCGTGTTGCTTCCCAGTTTTGGTTAATTTCGTGAATGAAAAACTTAAATAAAATTATCATAACTTATCGAATTTAATGATTTCATATCACAGTGTTATCTAATAACCCAAGATGAATATTTTCCAGAATTTTAACAATTTTCAAAAGATTATAAAATTTCAGGGAATTAAACCTTTTAATTCTCCATTTAAGAGGAAAATAAATAATAATAGTACGATAAGTATAAAAATGAAATTTTATAATTTTCCCATACAGTAGGTTCATCCAATATGCTACTGTAAAAATTTCAGATTTTTATCAAATTTCTAAAATTAGAATAAAATTCATAAAAGTAAACAATTAGACTTTTCTGTTAATCTGAAAATTAAAGGAAAACTAGTAAATGATTTCGAAAATTCATGGAAATTTTATCCATAACAGAATGGTTTTGCAGAAACCTACTGTAAAATGTTCAGAAAATTTGAAAATTTCTATAAATATACAGATTTCAGAGAAGCAACAAATTTATTTCTCTTATATCTGAAAATCCAAATTAAAAACTATAATTTGACCAGATAAATTAACGGAAAAACTTTTCCCTAAAAGTATGGTTACCCAGTAACCTACTGTAAAAATTTCAGAAGTTTTACTAATTTCTACAAATTTATAAGGGAAATTGGAATCTAATTAACCAACCTTTGAGGGTCCTTTGAAATAACGAACCAACCTTGCAAGCTAATTTACAACGAACCCACCTTAACATGTTAATTTTTCTAACGAACCTCCGACGAATCCCACAGGTCGAAAAGCTGACGTGGCGGTGTTTTAGCCAAAAAAAAAAGGAAATTTTTATTTTTGCTGAGTTGGATTAAGTAAATCAAATTTTTTTTTTAATCTACCTCAACCTAATCCCCCTTTTTCTTTCTCTCACTCTCACAGTCTCTCTCTCTCTCTCTCTCTCTCTCTCTCTCTATCACCCCAACCCCCTCCCCCCCCACACCCATCTCCCCGACCCATCCCCCCAACTCCCAACCTCTCACCACCGCCACCCTCACCACCACCGCCGCCGCCGCCACCACCACCACCATCACCATCATCATCATCACCACCATCCCCCATCATCATCATCATCATCATCACCACCACCACCACCACCACCATCACCATCATCGTCATCATCACCACCATCCTCCATCATCATCATCATCACCACCACCACCACCATCACCATCATCATCATCACCGCGGGCTACGATCGGTGCGCCACCAGATGGTGATGATGGTGATGGTGATGGTGATGATGATGATGATGGCGACAACGATGGTGATGGTGATGATGATGATGATGGTGGTGGAGGTGGTGATGAGGATGATGATGATGATGGCGACAACGATGGTGATGGTGGTGGTGGTGGTGGCGGCGGTGGTGAGAGGTGGGGTTGAGGGATGGGTCGGGAGATGGGTGTGGGGATGGGGTGATAGAGAGAGAGAGAGAGAAAGAAAATGAGGATTGGTTGAGTGGATTTAAAAAGAAAATTTTGATTTATTTAATCCAACTCGTGAAAAATAAAATTTCCTTTTGGCTAAAACACCCACGCCGCTTTTCCGGCCTATGGGACTCGCCGGAGGTTCGTTAGAAAAATTAACATGTTAAGGTGAGTTCGTTGTAAATTAGCTTGCAAGGTTGGTTTGTTATTTCAAAGGACCCTCAAAGGTTGGTTTATCAGATTCCAATTTCCCAATTTATAAAATTCAGAGAATTAAACGTATTTTAATTAACTTCAGATCTGAAAACTCAATTAAAAATCCATTTTAATTGGGAAAATCTACAAAAATTACGGAAAGTCCAGAACACGTCCAGACACCTGCAGTGAAAATTTCAGAAATTTTCGAATTCGTTTGATAGTTTATTTCTATTTTTCATATTTACCGTAAATAAACTAAATCAGAAAATAATTCTACAAAACTCTATTTTGCGAATTTTGACCTATTTCATGTGTTTCCTACTGTTTAACAATATTAAACAAGATTGTTTCTAAAACATTCAAAAATAAATCAAGTTCATGCTAATTTAATGATTAAACAAACATAAAATAGATTTATTAAAGGCGATAAGAAATAGATAATAACAAAGCATGAAATTTTACAATAAAATTTCAGATTTACTATCATGAACATTAAAGATTAAAACTTTCATAAAGATTAAAAATTTTAGGCATAAATCTACTCTAACATATTCATAATATAATTCAACTATTGACAAAATTACTTATGAATACAAGTACAATACTTTAGCATGCAATTAATCATAACAACTGTAGAGAAACCACCTATAAGTCACTAAGTGTCGAAGCATGGATGTTTAAGTAGTTATTCTAACCAACTGAACTTTGACTTAAACAAAGACAAGCCGGGAACACTACACTTGAGCACGAGGAACCCATCGAGCTTATGCATGAATGAAGTGAAAAAAGTGAAGTCTAGTAACAGTCTTGCTAGTCGCCTTGAAAGTGCTTGTTGACTGTTCTAAGTTGAGTGAATGAGCTATTTGAGTAAGTTTCGCGACCGTGTGTGTGAACCTCCTTTTGTACTTGCCATATCTTAATTTCGCCCCTTATTCTCACAAAGTGTGTCTCCTCCATTCTTTTCTTTACTTTTGAGTTTCCTTCCTTTTTTTTTCTTTCCTTTCTCTTCTTTTCTTTCTTTTCTTTTCTTTCTTTTCTTTTCTTTCCATTCTTTTCTTTTCTTTACTTTTCCTTTACTTTTGTGGGTATAGTGTCTATAAACCCCCACGAGACCTTCCTCGTCCACTTGGGCTGCCAAGGGGCATAAAGGGTTTATTGCATACGCTAAATGCAACCGTGATTCCAACGAAAGTGAGTTAGGGTAGCTTAGTTTCTCTTTATTTTTTTGTTTAAGTTTGCTAGGGGCGAGCAAACCCTTGTGTGGGAGTGTTGTTCGGTCTCATTTGGAGCTGAATTGATACCGTTAATAAAGGGTTTTGCCTGTTTAAACCCCTAATTATGAGTTAGTTATAATACTTTTGTGTTTTTGTTGGAGAATCAAAGAAAAACGCGGAAAAAGGGAGCCAAAGTGCTGAAAAAGATCCATCATCCGCAGCAAAATAGCCAAGGGACGAATTGGCACAAACAGAGCCAACCATGACCAGACCGTGGCAAGCACCACGGACCGTGGTAGGCTGCCACGAACCATGGTGGCTTCAGTTCAGGCCAGCAGACTTCTGGAACGAGAATAGAAGAAAACAACGCGCAAACGGTCAGTCTGTGGCACCCACCACAGACCGTGGCCAGCCACGGACCATGGTGGCTGACTTTTCCTTATTTTTTCACGCGGCGGCCGTTAGGGTTGAGGAGTTTTATTTTTATTTCGTTTCCTTTCCTAAACACTTCTTTATATACGTTATTCATGAAACATTAGAGGATTTTTTATGAGCTCTAGAATAGGTTTTAGAATTAGCTTTCTAGCATGGAGTTTTCTTTAAGCCTTCGATTGTAAGTTACATTCTTCTAGGTTCAATGCAATTTAAGTTTTCAATTTTTGTTCGCTTTAGTTTTATTTCTTGTCTCAAGATTTAATTTTTATTAGCATTAGCCACACAAAAATCCAATCTTTTTAGTGAAGAGGAGGATTAAGGTTCTTCGAATTCTCCCTTCAAGTTAGGATTCGAGCAGTCTTAGTAATCCGAATCACGTTTTTCTTGTTTGTTCGGGAGAAGATCAATGATTCAATATTCAAAGAGGAGAAGATCGATAGAAAGAAATCTACATTCAGTAATGTTTTCTGTTTTTAATTCAGTAATTAGTTTAGTTTTTACTTTTATAGTTGTTAATTATTTTCTTGAATATGCTTTCAATTTCTTGTTTAGTTTCTTGTTCTTGTTCCACTAAATTAGGTTTAGTTCATTTTTAAATTCTTGCTTTCTTGTTTATTGTTCATAATTAGTTAGTCAGTTTAATTATTTACTACTTTCAGCAATTTGAACCTTACCAAACCAATTCCCTAAAAACCTGACACACCATCCATGTGGATTCGACAACCTTACTTGAAAACCCAAATTACTCTAGACCGAACAGGTCTCATAGCCCTCCATTGGCTTTTTCTTCTATCATTCATGCAAATAACTTAGGGAGATGCATTGAGAGAAGGGTCCCCTAAGGTTACCTTTGTTGTTCTCGTGTACCCGAGTGTGTGTTGTGTGTGTGTGTCTATATTTATATATATATATATATATATATATATATATATATATATATATATATATATATAGATGGAATAGATCACATGAGCATGGGCCTTATATGAGCATGTGAGCATCAAAGCATTCCTGGCGGACATCATATACTATTTTCATGGACATCAAATATCCAACTTGATGTCCCCCAGAAATGCTTTGGTGCTCACATGTTCATATAAGACCCATGCTCATGTGATCTATTCCCATATATATGTGTGTGCGCGTGTGTGTGTGTGTGTGCGCGCGCGTGTGTGTGTGTGTGCGCGCGCGCGCGCGTGTGTGTATAATTATTAATTGCATTTTGTCACTTTGATGCCACAAATCCATATACATAGTAATATTAGAAGAACTAGAAACATTTCCATTAGCCGCATCAGAAGCAAGATTCAGAACGTATAAGCTATTATTACAAGACCTCTTCCTAACATATACTAGATTACATAGTATCGCAGTCTTGTTAGCCTTTTGGTTCACCTCAAAAATAGCAGTCTCAAGGTTAAAAACTAAGTCTCTATGCATGGACGGTATATACAACATATTGTTCAAGCATAACAACTATTCATAATTAAATTTAAGGAGAATGTTCCCTTTACCCAACACTCCTATCGTAATATTGTTACCTATAAAGAGATGTTCACTATCAGGACATCTTCATAACCATGCATCAAATCTTTATTAGTATAGAAGTGTCCGGTTCCTCCATTATATAAAATCCATTCAGTGTTGTAGGTTAAAAGATTAGCTTCCACCCTTGTTGCACAAACAATTTGGTAATCTTGAGTCATATTATTCTTAGTTTGTCCAGTATTCTGTTCAGCATTCTATACGGTAAGATACCCTTTTACTTCTAAGTTTATTGTTAAGTTTTTTCAACTAGTTATGATGCTTGAATTGCTTCTGATCCTTCTTGTTCTTTCCTTTGAGCATGTTCAACTAGTTATAGCGTTACATATAAAGAGGTGCTTGAATCGCTTCAGGATGGTAGGAACTTCTCAATCATTACATTTTCTTGCAAAATTTTTGCATGTCTTTATTCCTTCATTCAACACTTCAATGCATGGGTTTTCATAGACATGAACTTGCTCCATAATAAGCTTGTCATCAACAACCTGGAATTGCAACAACTTAACAACCACATACTTCTTCTTTCAGGCATCCTCAGCCTCATACTTAATCTCCAACTTGTTTCATATAGTTTTTTTTTTCAAAAGGGTAAGACACAATTGCTACATACTCTTTCCCTGAAGATTTCCACCAAGAATATCATTGTACAAAATAAAAGAGAGTACTCTACATGGAACGCGAGTCCACATAATTGTAGAACTAATAGCTAAACCTAACTTGGTGAGTCAACCAACGATTTTATCATCTTCTTAAATAATGTGATTAATCGTTATATAATTACAAGATCTAATAAAAGTGCGAATGTATATCATTGACTAAAACATAAATTTCCCGAGGAAGATGGGTGATCCATTGAAGGGCTTGAATTAGAAGGAAGAGGATAGGCTAAAGGAAGATGAAAGTAGTTTGCGAGTTTGTGGCTAATTAACCATTTAACTCTAGCCTTTTAGCCCTAACCAAGGATACTGCCTTGTTGATATCATTGCAAAAAATAGAATTATTCCTGAATTTCAAATGCTACAAATAATAGCAATAACCTGATCCAAATTGGCAAAGTTCGACCCAATTCGAAATTTGAAAATGAAATTGAGGATGCCCTCATTGAATTATCAAGGATGGAACAAACAAGCCAATTACAGCTAATTACAGCTAATCACAAGGTCCTACACTTCTTTACAAGGAGGACAATGTAAAATGTGGTCTATATTTTCAATACCATGATTGCATCATGGACAAACTAGACGGTATGGCATGATTTCTAGCTAGATAGCTCTTTCATTTTCAACATTCATAATTTTGAACCATATTACCATAACTCTATTTACAAACAAATGCTTGTCAAGCTTACTTGGAAAAAAAAATTCCTCAAAATTATTTCTCCTTTTTTGGTCTATTTTCTATTCATATCACTTTATGTCAGTTAGTTACAATAAAGGAATATTTATACATATGTAGCTCCCTACTAAATAGTTGAAATAAATAGATTGACAATATCTCATTTGACATTTAGGAATATTTATATATAGGTAGCTCCCTACTAAATAGTTGAAATAAATAGATTGACAATATCTCATTTGACATTTAGCCATTTCTTTCAATGCAAAGTTTTGGGAGAGACATGGGTTGCCATGTGATGCACAGCAATAGGTACGATAATGAGGGTGTAGCTTGATATGAGTTCACTTAAGGTAAATTATTATTTCACTATTCATTCATTTTGTTTTGTCACCCATGTTTTTTATTTTCTTTGTGTTCATTCTAGGAAGACAAAGCATAAGGATCCACGTGGAAATTGAGAAATAACTCCTATTCCATTCTATAATATATAACTAGCCCCGTTCTTTTTTATCTATCGTCTGGTAAATTGTGTTAAATAATATTTTAATTTTCATCATATAAAATTGATCTCGTTAGATTCGCAATAAAAATATTATTAAAGAAGTATAATATTATAATTTTTTTATAAAAATTTTATATTATAAATTGTTGATTAAAGTTTGACACTTAAAATCATAAATGACAGATAAAAAAGAACGGAGGGAGTAGTACTTATGCCCGTGCGTTGCACGGAACGATAATAAATTGACATTGTTGAAAGTATACCTTATATAAACAAATATAAAATGATTATATACCTACTCTATTTTTCTATTTTTTAAATATAATATTAAATTTAACTAATAACATGTACATAATCTAGAATATGCTTCTAATATTTCACTTGTATATATTTTGATTTCTTTTCAAAAGAGATTAAATAAGATTGGAGTTGGATATAGCATGTTCATTTTTTATTAGAAGAAAATACCTCAAATAAGCTTATCTATTGAATTATTTGAGATATAACAAAGACAAATCAATTATTTAAGCAAAATTAAAGTGTTAAACTCAATCAAATTATTAAAAAATATAAAAATTATAATAATATGATAAAAAACAAATGACCATCCAAAGCACACATCATGTCATACTTTTTCTTGATATATTAAATGATTTAAGAAATGAGACTTTAGAAAATGATGTATTATATGATTGACATCATTCTTTAAACATTATGAAGCTAAACTTTTTGTCTAATTTATAAGATCAAAGAGAGACCATTAAATATTATAATTATAAATTAATGATGGGCAATTACATAAGTTACAAATACTAATCAAGTAATAATATTATATACTAAATTAAGAAGTTAAAAATAGTAATCAAGTAATAATATTAACATAGACTAAGTATTATAAATACATCTTGTTACCATATTATGTAAATATTTTTTTCATGTTAAAGAAAGATTCAACTGAATATATATATCTTATTGATAAATTATTACATAAGAAATAAAATTTTTAATTTCATTTATATTTATATTATTATATTTTTTTGATTTTGTTAAACAAAACTATTTGATATCTTGAGTTTATGCATGAAGAGTACATATAGTACGGGTTTTTTGCATTTTGAACCCCGAACTTTAGGGGTATTTATTTTCTGAACCCTTGGTTTTCAACTTTAATTTTTTGGACCTTAAAGTTTGTAGTTTGAAAAAAAAAAAGGACCCTATAATTTCTAGGCTGAAAAAAGTATGTTTCCCGTTTTTCTTTTTCTTTTCATGTTTGAATTTATCTCCCGAGTGTCGTCAAAATTCAAGACTAAGGTTAAAACCGATATTAAAGTTATAATAAACCTCTGTTATTCATGTTTGAATTACTTAAACCCTGTATTCAGGGGTCTAAATAGCTCCGACATGAATAAGAGATGTGTATTATAGCTTCAATATCAGTTTTAACCTTAGTCTTAATTAAAGTTTGACGTCAATCGGGAGATAAATTCAAACATGGGATGAAAACAAAGAATGAGTCGGGGGCCTTTTTCTTTAGCCCACAAACTTTAGGGTTTTTTTTTTCAAACTATAAACTTTAGGGTCGAAAAAATTAAAGTTGAAAACCAAGAGTTCATAAAATAAATACCCCTAAAATTCGGGGTCCAAAAGGCAAAAAACCCCCATATAGTACTCCATTCTTTCTTTTTATTTGACTTTTTAACTATTTTTTTCATTTTTATATTATTTGTCAAGTTACAATTTCAATGATATATTAATTTTTTATTTTTTATTTTACCTTAAATTTTGATTTTAGTTAAAATTATATAATTAATTTTGTCACAAACTATCCTATAATCTTTTGGGATACTAATTTTTTCCCCACTACCACAAAAGTCCCACAAAAAGAAAGGGAGGTAGTACTTCAAAACGTACTCGTATAATTGAGAAATAGAATTCAGTAGTGCCCATTTAGTGTCATTTTATGATAAAACGTAATACTCAGTTATTAAAAAATCAAAAAGGCATAGTAGCAGCAACTTTTTCTTCGATAATTAGTAAGCCAAAAAGGGTGAGGATGCATCAAAACTGCTACAAGACCGCAAAAACAGCATAACAACTAGAATCCAGCAACCAAAGAGCAAAACACAAAACCGCAAAAGATCGGCCTACAACAAAACAAGAGAAAAACAGCTATCTAGTAAGATCCTTCTTTTTTCCCAGCATATCATCTCTGAAAGCTTTAGCCACAATCTCTAGATCATCATGAGACAAATTTAACCGACACGCAAGCTTCGCCGCTCTACGAGCCTCCTCATCCAGTCTCTCCAAGGAGAGATCCACTGCATTTAAGGATCTCTCATCAGCACTATCAACCACATCATTACTATTAGAGCTGCAGCTTCGAGACGGATTCTTAACTCCTTTAGCACAACTAGGGCCACCAGATCGGACCCTCCTTGAAGCTCGACTGATCAACTTCCATTTTGGATCCCACAACAGATTCACACTCTTTTTTTGTCGTCCCTTGATTTTGAATACCTTAAGCAAACAGTCCTCGACATCAAGAGGTGGAGAAGAATCCACCTCAACAACAGCTCTACGTGGCTGGTCACTAACAGTACGCTCACTATCAGACAGAGCCACTGAACAACTACCAACCATACCACCACCATTCTGGCCCCTCAAAAGGGCGTCTTTATAAGGAGATTTGAGAACTTTAGGAACATTCCTAGGAGGAGGATCAGAGATAGTAACCGACCCATCGGAATCGGGAGAAACCACACAATCACCACCAACATCCAGCACACCAACCTGCTTAACCTTAGGAACCCAAATCCAATTATCCTTCCTAGAGCGAGGAGCGGACCCTTGTTTCTTGCCAAATTTTGCCCAAGCAACACGCAAGGCAAACCCACTACACATCCATCCATTTAAAGCAAGAATAGCATTAGAACCTGCATCGCGATCCTTGAAGCGAACAAAACCATACCTCTTACCATTTCGTCCCATTTTTCTGGGTATGTAGGCATCAACAACAATTCCAAATTTCATAAACAAATTTCTCAACCAGGAAGTATTAACTTCAGTCGGCAAGTTATCAACAAATAAAGAGAAAAGATTACCACCCAAAACAACACCACTACTGGGCCTAGCAAGCTTAACAACACGAGATGAGGTCACTACATTCAACGGAGTAGAAGTAGACGAAAGAACAGGAACAATGCTTTTAGCCTCCCCCAAACACAAAACTAATTCTTTTAGCACAGAACAAATATCGCTCACCCTAGAAAGGGCAGCCAAAGAGACCACATCAAGAGCACCACCATTAAAGGAGAGGGAGGAAAAAATAGATGATACCTCACCCTTCAACTCAAAACACCGGGAAATAATGAAGGAGTTTGTGACTGCCATAGAGCCCTCAGGAGAAAACGACCAAACTCTAAGCCCGTGAAAACACCCAGAGTCGGATCGGCCAAACTCACCGTCAGTCACCGGAAAAGACACACGAAACTGCGACCAAAACGACTACCCACTGCACCGCTCACCGGAGCCCGACCATCAACGAATGCTCAGATAAACTAGAACCGAGGACACCCACCGTACCACCACTGCAGACACTCACAACACCGTTGAAGAACTTAAAAATAATTATATTAAAATTTATCTTGTAGTTTGTTGCAATTTCCGAAAGACTTATGTAAATATCGAAGCATGTGATTAGTAGCTTGAAGAATTTATAGGTTTAGCGCATGGTGGAAACAAATTTATCATTAACTTTTGCAGATAAGAATTAAAATTGATGTTATAGATTTATTCTATCTTGTTAGATTATTTTAGTTATAGATTTTATATAAAATTTCATTAATGAATTTCTTCTTTTATAAAAAATAAAAGAATTAGTTTATCTGGACAAAGAAAAGGCTATCGCTATATAAAATGTTATTATTATAACGAAAATTATATGAGACTATTTTAAGGGCAATTAGAATCATGAATACTATGTAATATTTTAAAATATTATGTATAGTTATTTGAACTATGACACTGTAATTAAAAGTTATTTGAAATTTTCAAAATGCTTTGACTTACTTATATATGAATCAAGCAAATATTGTGTACAAATGATACTAACTTCTTGATAAAAGTGTAACAAATAGGAAATAAAATTTGTGTTTGGAGGTTGTTCTCAAAAAATTACTATCATTCTTACTTCATTATTTTCAGAAACTCAATGACATTTTTTTTTTAACAAAGGGTAATACAATAAGGCACTAGGAAGCCCTTCTCTCAAGGGATCTTCCAAGTGCATCCTCACTTACAGTAACAGAAAGATCTCTATGAAAACTATGATTAAAATAACAGGGCAAATGCAAAGATAACCCATATTTGGCTAACCAATCGGCAGCACGATTTCCTTCCCGCAATGTGTGTTGCACCACAACTTCGTCACATTCCCTAACAAAAGCTCGAATATCTCTGACTAAAGACGCGATCTCCCAAGGAACACGGAAAATGCCAGTGACCGCATTAACAAGAGTGATATTATCTCCTTCCACGACCAACCTTCGAAACCCATTGGCAACAACATCTCGAATTCCATTTCGCATAGCAACAGCTTCAGCAAGTAACACAAAGGAGTTGTTCAAATTGAAGGCCGCTATACGAAGTACCCGACCTTGATCATCTCTAATGATATAACCCCCTCCAGCACGGTTAGCACTCCGAGGCCCATCAGAATTAATTTTAACCATACCCATAGGAGGTTTAGACCAAGAAATTCATCTCCCAGAAGTCGACGGAGTATTTTTTTCCTCCCTACAAAGACTTCATTGATTTATTTGATAGGAAGCTATTTTTTCAAATTGACAATATGTTACTCTAAATGAGAAACAATTAGATTTGCTTAAATAGACAAAATCCTTACGAAAATTGACAAAAATAAAAATAAATATAAATGTTGATATAGTTATAGATAATTATATGGTTAACATAGTAGAAAATTTAATTTTATCTACCCAATAAAAGAGAAAAACAACTTACAATATCACAATATCTCTCTTTTTATTTTTAGTTGTGATGCGAGTCATTCTTCAAAGTTGAGATAAGTGTGAATCTCAAAATCAAAATCTTTTTATCTGCAAAAGTAAATATAGTTAATTGTAACAAAAAGATGAATACCAACCACTTACAAATCTATAATAATATAAAAGTAAAATATTCGAAATTTGAAATACTCAATCCAGAGTTATTGTAGAGATTATCGACCAATCAGATTAAAGGAAAAAAAATCGATTTAAAAATACAGAAAAAAATTTCCACCCATGAATAATAATAAAAAAATCGTTTTAAAAAAATAATAAACAAGAAGTCTAACGAGATTAAGAGTCTACCTTACCTAATTAAAAATTTACTTCCCAACCTAATTAGTATTCTACCACTCACCCAAATTTAATTAGGACTCTACCTCCCACCCAAATCTAATTAGGAGCCTACCTCCAAACCTAATATATAAACATCGAAATATCTTTCATTCTCTTCCAATCTGTCAACTTTTAACATTTGCATCGACCATTGAATTCTTGGCAAACCTGCAAATACAAACATGTTAGTTTTTGAAAAGTACTATCAATTTGAAGCAACCATTGAACTCACCATTTTCCCAAAAGGAAAATCCTCTCTCCATATTAATGTTTCCGCAATGGTGTTACCTCTTGCTTTTCATCTAGCTCTGATGTTATTACTACTTCTTCCTTCATAATTTTTTTTGCAATTACGCGAGAGATTTGCAGTGAATGAGGATATATATGGTATGAATTTTTGATGAATTTCGGGCTTGGAGTTAAAATTTGTGTAGAATTCGTACATGGAAGTGGAAAATTTTATAGTTTTAAAGTCTCATTAGCGTGTCACATCTGTGCTGAAGGGGTCAATATTGATTGGACATGATAGTCAAGAGGCAGTGGTCGGGTGTCCAACGAGAGCAAGCGGTGATTTCATGGAAGATGATATATCAATGGTTAGGGTTTCCCCCTTTTTTCAATTACGAGTTTCATTGTATTTTCAGTTTGATTTCTCAATTAAGATTTTTGTTTTTACTTAACTTTGTAATTTGGATGTTGAATCGTCATATGGATATCATATCATGTCTTTTGACGTATCAAACAGCAGAAGAAGATGTAAGCTTGAGAGACCATAACACCTCAAGTTATTGTATTGTTTATGTATAAACACCTTAAGTTATTGATGTATCCCAACAGTAAATGTTGAGTTTGTGTTACTATAATTATCCTTAAGTTTGTACTTTATACTTTTAATTTTTCACATGACATGTACCTTACTCATCAATAATGATAGAATTGATATACTTCAGTTAAGAGATTCATTTATAATATATGGTTCATTTATTTTCATTTTTATGGATAGCTGCCTACGAGGTTTTGAGTTGGATTGTATTTTTTCTACTTGCAACTTATATGTTATAATATTGATTCGAAAATATCATTTATTATATTTACTGTAACACTTTTTACAAGTTAGATATGTGTTATACAATCATTGGAACAATTTATTTATATCTATAATAATATAAAAGTAATATATTCGAAATTTGAAATAATCGACCCAGATTGATTGTAGGGCCAATCATATTAAAGAAAAAAAATCGATTTAAAAATACAGTAAAAAATTCTCGCCCATAAAATAATAAAAAAAATTGATTTTAAAAAAAATAATAAACAAGAAGTCTAATCTGAGTAAAAGTCTACCTTATCCAATTAGAAAACTACTTCCCAACCCAACTTGGAGCCTAACTCCCACCCAAATCTAATTAGAACTCTACCTTTCATCCAAATCTAATTAGGAGTCTAATATATAAACATTGAAACATCTTTCATTCTCTTTCAATCTCTCAACAACCATTGAATTCCCGGCAAACCTGCAAATACAAGCAGGTTAGTTTTCGAAAAGTACTATCAATATATACCACACCATAGTTATTTATTTTTTAAAAAACAAAACTAATATATTTATTTTATTTATTAAACTATTTAAATATTCCGTGCATTGCACGGGTTAAAAACTAGTATAATAAAATAAACAAAAAATTTCAACCTCTTAACCATGTATAAGTGAAGAACATAAAATAGATAAAATGATATGCCTAGTGCTTTTTAAAGAATTGTAACTTGTCAACCTATTAGTGAATTTCCTTTGCATTTATGTAGCAATAATAAATAATTAAAGATTTATTACATGCACTAAAATAATTAAATTTTGAATTAATATATTCATAAACATAATACAGTTACATTATAATTACTTTTGAGGTTACACCCAAGGCAATGCTTGGGAGTTATACTTTGAGTATTTGAAGATGAAGCGTAACATCCATTTGTAGGTTATTGGCAATGTTAATATAAACAATTGTGAAAGGATTATTTTCCTCAAAAATTATAATACTTTGATATATGTTATATTATGAATGTAGTATTTTAAAAGAATATTATGAAGAAATCGCTCTTTAATTTACAATATATTAAACCTAAACTATTTTTTATACTTATAATAGTAATTATAGTATCATACCTATGTTATTAAACTTAATCAAGATATTTATTTGTTTATAATATAATCAATCATCATAATAAGAATAACGGTTTTGCTAATCGTCGCCCTGGGGGCGATGGTCATGGGAGAATTTTATCCAATTTTTTTATTTTGTAAATCTTACATAAAATAATAAAAGATTACCTTTTGCATAGAAAAATATTATATTATCTAATTAAATCTACAAAAATCTTATCATTACCTAATTAACATTTTCAAAATATCTTATTAAATATACACTTTTTGGAAGTATTATACTCATGTTATTTTTGGATACGTATTCAATTACCAACGCGCAATCAGTTTAATTGCATTTTTGAATACGTATTTCTCCATGATCATATATGATCTAGGTTTTGATCTTAGTATAATGTGCTTTCTCCATGATCATATGATTTACGTTTCGATTTCAGTATAATCTGCTTTCTTAGAATTTTAACAACCTAGGGTTTGAATTTCATCTTATTCCGAGCGGATTGTGTATGATCTTGTGCTTTCGAGTTTCATTGTGTATTCATCTATTTCAAGAATTCATATCCTATCTTATTTGTTCAATGTTGTTTGAACTGATTCAGATTTTCTGTTTTGTTTCGTTTGCAATCTTCTACGTATATTTGTGGTGAGCTAGATCAATATGTCACGGCAGAAGACGTTAAGGAGCAACGAGATGTTCCAGATGAGGCTTCATAGTCAGTTGCATCACCTCATGAAGCGGTGATTAACCTTTTGCAATTAATTTTGTTTAATTTTCTGAATTAAATCGTGAATGTACTGATGAATGAAAATTGAGGATTCTTGACCAATGAATTTGCGTATGATTAAAAATGCAATTAAACTGATTAGGCGCTGGTAATTGAATACGTATTCAAAAATAGCATGAGTATAATACTTCCAAAAAATTTATATTTAATAAGATAATTTGAAAATGTTAATTAGGTAATGATAAGATTTTTGTAGATTTGATTAGATAATATAATATTTTTCTATTCAAAAGGTAATCTTTTATTATTTTATGTAAGATTTACAAAATAAAAATGGATAAGATTCTCCTTTAACCATCGCCCCAACGATAAGCAAACCGTAATAAATATATGTGAAACAATATTTTAAAAAATAAATATATTTACCAATGATAATATGGTAAACTGATCATAAAATGCCAATTAAGAGTTACATGTTTCTGCTCTAAAAAAAATTAAAATATGTAATTATAGCTTTCCCAATATGATTTTTAATAGCTTTTATTACTTTGGAGGTAGAATTGAAAAAAAGTAATTGTAAGAGTTTGGTTTTTGACATATAAATTAACGATTACATTCATTACTTAGCTCTCTAATTATACATTTTTACATATAGATTTTTCACTAATAGGATAAATCATTGTAGTATTTAGGTTTTTTGTTGAAAATAAAATATCAACGTTTTTTTAGTTTATTGTCAGTAAATCATCTTATCAATTTAATAGATACAAAGTCATTGTTTTCAAAAAGTATAAATGAAAAATTATAAGTTTCCAAAAATGACCTTTTTAATGCATTTATAATCATTCTATAATTTTCTTTTTTTAAAAAAGTATAAATTATCAATTATAACTTTCCGAAAATACCCTCATTAAACCTTACATTTTCCAACTCTCATTCTTTGTATCCAGAAATATATATATACTATTACTTATACCCGTGCGTTCAGGGCGATAATAAAATAGACATTGTTGAAAGTATACCTTATATAAACAAATATAATATTAAATACAAATATAATATTAAATTTCCTACTCTATTTTTCAATTTTTTAAATATAATATTAATTTAACTAATAACATGTACATAATCTAGAATATGCTTCTAATATTTCACTTGTATAAATTTTAATTTCTTTTCAAAAGAGATTAAATTAGATTGGAGTTGGATATAGCATGTTCATTTTTTATTAGAAGAAAATACCTCAAATAAGCTTATCTATTGAATTATTTGAGATATAACACAGACAAATCAATTATTTAAGCAAAATTAAAGTATTAAACTCAATCAAATTATTAAGAACTATAAAAATTATAATAATATGATAAAAAACAAATGAACATCCGAAACACACATCATGTCATACTTTTTCTTGATATATTAAATGATTTAAGAAATGAGACTTTAGAAAATGATGTATTATGTGATTGACATCATTCTTTAAACATTATGAAGCTAAACTTTTTGTTTAATTTATAAGATCAAAGATAGACCATTAAATATTATAATTATAAATTAATAATGGGCAATTACATAAGTTACAAATGCTAATCAAGTAATAATATTAACATAGACTAAGTATCATCATATATATATATATATATATATATATATATATATATATAGATATATATATAGATATATATATATATATATTTATTTATTTCTGGGTACAAAGGGTGAGGATTGTAATATGTGTGTTTTAATGGGGGTGTTTTTGGAAAACTCTAATTGATTATATTTACCTTTTTTTTTAAGAGAAGACTTTAAGTATATTAATTGATGGAAGTTACTAATGATAATTAATAAATAATATTGATTGGTTATAAAAATAAAATTATACAAACATGGTTTCAAAAAAAAAATAAAATGATACAAACATAAATAAAAATAGTCATCTATGTTTACATGAGACAATTTATTAATTAGAGAAAATATTTTAGGGTACAAAAATAAAAAACTGTAATATATGTATTTTAAAAAGGCTTTTATTTAAAATACAAATTGGTCTTATTTAACTTTTTTATAAAAACAATTTGAACATATTAGTTGATAGAGTGGGTGACCATTGACAAAAAATAAATAATATTGATTATTGCCTAGCTACAAATATAAAATAATTTAAAGTATAAATAAACTATCATCTATGTATTTTATAACTCAAGTGACTTAACTAACAAATGTGTAAAATGTTTAAAGTTAAGTGCATGTTTGGCCTAGTTTCTAAAAATGTGTTTTTGCTTCTTACAAACAGCTTTCATAAAAGCTATTTTTGCAGAGGTATTGAACTGTTTGGCCTAGCTTATGAGATAAGTGATTTTACTAAATTAAAGTGTTTAACTAACTTATAATATAGAGTTTTTACTAAATTTAATTGTTTAACATAACTTTCAAAATTATCATGTGTTTTTGGGAGTAAAAATTATCATATGATTATTTACATTTTTCACTTTTTATTAATTTTTAAACAAATTATCATGTTTTAATTTTAGCAATAATTATAATCGTATAGTTATAGTTATAGTTATTTAATAATTATTATAACTATATATGGTCTTACTTAACTATACAATTCTTTAAATTAAATATTTGTATATAAAAAATTTAGTAAATACCATATTTGTAAAGAAATTAAAAAATAAAAATGTGTAATATAATATTAAAGATTCTAACATAATATTTAAATATTTAAATGTTATCTTTTTAAGAATCAGAATATTTATTTGAAATTATGGAAACTAATCACTAAAGAATCCTATAGAATGAGTAGAGATTAGTTTGTAGGAAGCAGAAGCAGCAATTTACTGCTTCTGCTTTTGGAGCTATTTTTGGCCAAAACTGTTTTTAGAAAACAGTTATTAGCTTCTTAAAAGAACGCCGTTTGGCCTAATTTGTGCTTTTTAACTCCAAAAACACTTCCAAAAGTTAGGCCAAACAAGCACTAAATATAATGTGTAACTTTTAAAATCTATTTTAGTCATTAGATTTTATCGATTTGTTGGAATAATCCAATTTAGTCATTAGATTTTATTGCACGTAAGTTACATTGTTTTAGACTTTTAGTATTGTAAGTGACAACTATTCATCCATATTTTATTGTAATTAATTGACATTAATTTCTACAAGTTTTGATTTGCACACATTGTGTGCATCTGTTGTTAAATTTATTTTGCATGTATGAGTTTCATAAACAACATCCTTAATATTATTTCAACCTCGTGCTAAGATGAATATTGGCTAACTCGTGCGATTAATATTATCTTTCTTGCAATTTTTTTTTTCAAAATTACATTAAAAAAATGAAGCAATCTTGCGAATGAGAGGAAGACCGCCTACATCTGGATCCCTTCAAAGCCTGCATCAACGGGACTATATTGAGGACCGCTATTGTTGTTGTTGTTGTTGTTGTTGTTGTATATAAATAAAAAAAAAGACAAAAATTAATCATTTGATGAAAATTGAATGATTTATGGAAAAACAATGGTTGACACTTGAGACTATTGATTTTGCTGAAAAATAAAAATCCTCAGTAATAATTCGACTTTGGCTCATGATGAATGTTGGCAAGTCAGTGCAGTTAAAGTTATCTTCTTTTCGGTTGTTTGTCAAAATAAGTTAAATAAGTTCAAGATAAATTTGCAAAACAATTCTTTCAAATGAATTCAAATAAGATCAAACAACTAAGTTCAATTTAGTTAAGTATAATAAGTTCAAAATAAGTTTAGATAAGTTCAACTTGTAATAAGCTCAGTCAAAATAAGTAGGAACAAACATGTTCAAAATAAAAATACAGTGAGCCAGAAGCAATATTATCCATCATTGTTTGTTTACTCTCCGTATGAACAATTATGTATTATGGATATTATCTTCCTCATGATTGTTTTATTTTTTACTTTTGTATGATCTTAATTTCTACGAGGCAAATATTATCGAATACCTTAATGAATCATTATGTTTCTATTATTTATTTGTGTCGTTGGATTTATTAATTATTAAAAGAATGCAATTATGCAACTTGGAATAAAAATATGATAAAGCAAATATTTCTTAGTTAATCAAGAATCTTGCCTTATAATACAACATAAGACATAAGAAATTTTCTCAAAACTAAATAAAGGAACAAAAAGATTATCGGTGATACTCTAACTCTGATATGTAACGGCAAATTAAAGGGCAGGGCAGCCTGGTGCACAAAGCGTCCCCGCAAGCGGGGGTCCGGGGAAGGATCTCACCGTAAAGGTGTAATGTACGCAGACCTTACCCTGCATTTCTGCAAGAGGTTGTTTCCAGGACACGAACCCGTGAACTCTGATATGTAACGATAATCTTTAAATCCAATAAAATTCTATAATTGTATCATGTATATACTTTTAAATAATTCTGACTTAAAATATATTTGTATACTAAATAAAATGTTGACATATTTGTCTTTCTCTCCGTCTCTCTATGATACACACGCATACATGCATGATTTAATTTAAGACCAATCAACATATTAGGTAGATTTTATGATTTTTCTCATTTTCTTAAATGATAGATAAAATTATATATGTATGATTTAATTTATTTAACACCAATCAAGATATTAGATAGATTTTATGATTTTTCTTATTTTCATAAAATAATATGAAGTAAACGACGATGGTTCCATTGTGAAAGATGGAAATAGAGAGTATATATATGAAAAAAGTACTAACTAAAAATATGATGGTTTAGTGGTATAGAAATTGGAAGATTTTCCTTTACATTAGAGAGGTTCAAATCTTGGTATTAACAATTAACTATTTTGGTGCAAATAAAAAATATTATAATTACTATTACATCCTTATGATTTATCAATGGCAGGGGTAAAATAGGCAAAGTGAAATTTGTTTTGGTTTTATATATTACATGGATCATTAAAGTGCAATGTTTTTAGACTGTCCAAGCAATGAAGCAATTCCAACAAAAAAGATTTTGCCCAAGTATAAATATCACCTTTCAATGATCACTCTTATATTTTCAAACATTTTATTTGAGCATATTATATTTGAAGGTAACATTCTTCTTCTTCTTCTTCTTCTTCTTCTTCTTCTTCTTCTTCTTCTTCTTCTTCTTCTTCTTCTTCTTCACTCCTCACAAAATTTGTACAAACAATCAAATTTTTTATTTGTATCTTTCTTACATAGCAATACTCTGACAAATTGAACACTTCCATAAAATTATAAACTGTTCAAATATGAATACTTATAATTATATATTTTTTTGCAAACTAAGTCATTTCTACTCCATACATGTAGGGAAATGGATTACACTTCTTGACAATATCATTGGAGTTACTGAAGGTCAAAGGTGAGGTACTGTATATGTATAATTTCTTTTCTTACAGAATTATTTACAATTATGAAATTAACTTACTTTTATTTTATATTTTGTAATTCATTCATAACAACTTCAAAATTCCTAAACATTTTCCTTTCAATTTGTACCATATATACACCACCTTTTTTTGAGCAAAATATATCTATAGCATTAAAAATTTGTAACTCTTTTGTTTTTATTGATTTATTGAAATGATTTATTTTTACCATTAGATTTTATTGCGAATAAGTTACATTATTTTAGTATTGTACGTGGCCATACGTTTTAGCTCATGAATATATTTTATTATATTGTAATTAATTGAGATTGATTTCTATCATTAATAATTTATTTGAGCATACTATATTTAAGAGGTGACACACAAAAACAACTCCTTTTTCCATTATTATTATTATTATTATTATTATTATTATTATTATTATTATTATTATTATTATTATTAACGTATCAATCTTCAATTCATTTCTCCCGAAAAATGTACACACGATCAAATTTCATTTGTACCTTTCTTCCAGTACAATACTCTTACAAATTAAATACTTGCATAAATTATAAAAATTTAAAACATGTTACTTATAATTGTATATTTTGTTACCAACCTAAGCCATTTCTACTGTACACATGTTGGGGGGGGGGGGGGGGGAGAACGGAGTGCACTTTTCAACAATATCTATTGGAGCTATTGAATTAGTTCAAAGGTTAGGTAATATGTATGATTTTTTTTCTAACGGAGTTATTTGCATTTGTAAAATAAATTTAGTGTCTTACTTTTATTTTATTTGCTCAAAAGAATTAAGAATAAGTTATGGATATTGTCATTGTTTTGTTCAAATATGACAAGTATTAGTTCATAGGGTTATTGGATGCTAATATACTGAACTTTTGGGGTATTGGACAATAATACACTGAACTTTGACCTTGGACAATAATGTACTGAACTTTAGGGGTGTTGAACAATAATGCACTCATAAAGATTTTGGATGCGACTGACTTGGTAGCAATCCTACGTAGCACGTGGAGGAGTTGAATTGACACAAAAATATTTAATTTATGACATGTTAGCTAATCCACACATCAGCAAAGAGAATCAACTTTGAAAAGAGTAAAAAAAACATAAAAACACATTTGTTTAAACGTGTTTCTGCAGAGAGATTGTTGTTGTAATTGCATGAAATCACCTTTGCTTGTGTAAATTAGTTGATATGTCATAAATTTAGATATTATTTAGCATATTCATCTTCTTGATCTTCTACGTAAGATCGTCACCAAGTCCGCTACCGTTGAAATTGTTTCGGGTGCATTATTGTCCAACACCCTCAAAGTTCAATGCATTATTGTCCAAGGTCAAAGTTCGGTGCATTATTGTCCAATACCTCAAAAGTTCAGTATATTAGCGTCCAAAAATCCTAGTATCTATTGGTAAATAGTACTATTGTTTTATATTTTTGAATTCTTAATAAATTTTTTTATACTTAACTGATGTGTCTAACATTGGAAAATAGATGACTAAGTATGATATTATATATTATTGAATATTCACCAAACACATTTTATATTGTTTCAGTATTTATGTCTTTATTTTATCATATTTTAATTGGTCGCGCATTCCCTCAGTATATAAATCAAACTAATAAAAGGAATAAGAATGCTTATATATGATGCACTGACCCATCAAATTCAAGCTACAATTGTTAGTAATAAATTGTTATATATTGAAAAATAAAGTATTGCTCTTGAGATAAAATTGATTTTTAATATTTTCTGAACATGAAATAACTTGCCGATGATGTTTTTTACTATTTTCTTGAATACAGTGTATATGTGCTGTGGTATTTTATCAAATAAGTCATCATATATCCTTTATAAAAGATGGTGATTTAACACACTTTTTCATGTACGCGATATCTTATAGTATTTTAGATAATATCAACTCATTATTCATATGTTGTGGTTAATTTTCTAGTAGTAAACATTTAAATTAGGGATTTATATTTGGTTGTTTTTTTCCAACTTATAATTAACATATAAATTACCATTATTTATATTTGTCCGGAACTCCGGATACTATTTTATCTTATTTGAATTCTATTTGTATTAGATAGTTTAGTTTATGATATTTAATTAGTTGGAAGATCTTAATATTGGAAAAAGTATGATAACTATGTTTACTTATTATAACTTCAATTTTTAATATATTTTGGTGAAAACCTAGAAAAATATACACATATTCATTTTAATATATGATATAATAAAATTTTTAAACAATATATATTGTCTAATTTTATCCCAACAATATAGATGTTTAATTTTGTCCCGTACAACGCACGGGTCTATGGACTAGTTATAAATACATCTTGTTACCATATTATGTAAATATTTTTTTCATGTTAAAGAAAGATTCAACTGAATATATCTCTTATCAATAAATTATTACATAAGAAATAAAATTTTTAATTTCATTCATATTTATATTTTATATTTTTTTGAGTTTGTTACACGAAACTATTCGATGTCTTGAGTTTATGCATGAAGAGTACATATAGTACTCCATTCTTTCTTTTTTATTTGACTTTTTAACTAATTTTTTCATTTTTATATCATTTGTCAATTTACAATTTCAATGATATATTAATTATTAATTATTAATTTTACCTTAAATTTTGATTTTAGTTAAAATTATATATTTAATTTTGTCACAAACTATCCTATAATCTTTTGGGATACTAATTTTTTCCCCACTACCACAAAAGTCCCACAAAAAGAAAGGGAGGTAGTACTTCAAAACGTACCCATATAATTGAGAAATAGAATTCATTAGTGCCCATTTAGTGTCATTTTATGATAAAACGTAATACTCAGTTATTAAAAAAATCAAAAAGGCATGGTAGCAGCAACTTAAAAATAATTATATTAAAATTTGCAATTTCCGAAAGACTTATGTAAATATCGAAGAATGTGATCAGTAGCTTGAAGAATTTATAGGTTTGGCCCATGGCGGAAACAAATTTATCATTAACTTTTTGCAGATAAGAATTAAAATTGATGTTATAGATTTATTCTATCCTTTTGGATTATTTTAGTTATAGATGTTATATAACATTTCATTAATGAATTTCTTCTTTTATAAAAAATAAAAGAATTAGTTTATCTGGACAAAGAAAAGGCTATCACTATACAAAATGTTATTATTATAACGAAAATTATATGAGACTATTTTAAGGGCAATTAGAATCATGAATACTATGTAATATTTTAAAATATTATGTATAGTTATTTGAACTATGACACTGTAATTAAAAGTTATTTGAAATTTTCAAAATGCTTTGAATTACTTATATATGAATCAAGCAAATATTGTGTACAAATGATACTAACTTCTTGATAAAAGTGTAACAAATAGGAAATAAAATTTGTGTTTGGAGGTTGTTCTCAAAAAATTACTATCATTCTTACTTCATTCTTCTCAGAAACTCAATGACATGAACATAAGTAAGAATATTATTTTTTTCCTCCCTACAAAGACTTCATTGATTTATTCAATAGGAAACTATTTTTTCAAATTGACAACATGCTACTCCAAATGAGAAGCAATTAGATTTGCTTAAATAAATAAAATCCTTACGAAAATTGACAAAAATAAAAATAAATGTTGATATAGTTATAGATAATTATATGGTTAACGTAGTAGAAAATTTAATTTTATCTACCCAATAAAAGAGAAAAATAACTTACAGTATCACAATATCTCTTTTTATTTTTAGTTGTGATGCGACTCATTCTTCAAAGTTGAGATAAGTGTGAATCTCAAAATCAAAATCTTTTTATCTGCAAAAGTAAATATAGTTAGTTGTAACAAAAAGATGAATACCAACCACTTACAAATATAATAAAATAAACAAAAATTTTCAACCTCTTAACCATGTATCAGTGAAGAACATAAAATAGATAAAATGATCATGCCTAGTGCTTTTTAAAGAATTGTAACTTGTCAACCTGTTAGTGAATTTCCATTGCATTCATGTAGCAATAATAAATAACTAGTTTTTATGCCTATGTAAATGCATGGATTATTTTGTCCTATTTATTATTATTTATTTAAGTGTAAGTATTTTTTTCCTATATTTATGTTAACTTTAAAGAGTGATATTAAATTTACCCGAATTTTCATTATTTTCTTTCGCTAAATACTTGTCGTTGATGATATTTTACGTTTGATATTGACCAAATTATAAAAAATGGTACAAAAATAATAAAGTATAAAATATAATATTTATTTGGATAATTCAATGAAGTGACAATTAATATTTATAATTCAGCTGATGGGTGTCTTTATGGATTTGAAAAGACATGCAACTCAACAATTTCTTTTTCGATTTTTTTAATAAATCATCTCAATAATGTATAATTATTAGAATAAAGATATAATAATTGGAAGGTGTTTGTAACGGTCATAATAATGATGCGAGATGTATAATGATGTGTAGTAAGTGAATTTTTTTTCTTTTTCTTTTAATAAGCTATAGGTTTTTTATTGAATGCCACATGTCAGTTGTTGGATAGATTTATTTTGTTTTAATATAATATATAGATTAAAGATTTATTATGTGCACTAAAACAATTAAATTTTGAATTAATATATTCATAAACATAATACAGTTACATTACAATTACTTTGGAGGTTACACCCAAGGCAATGCTTGGGAGTTATACTTAGGCCATGTTCGGCAAAAATAGCGGATTCAGTAGCAAATAGCTGTTTGGATAGCATAAAGCTTTTAGTGCAGCGGATAGCTGTTGTATATTAGCGGATAGCGGATAGCTGTGTAAATAGCTGACGACAAACAATATGTTCGGTAAAACTAGTAGTTGGATTAGCTGATGCAATATAAATTGACCAAAATGGACATCATGATTATTATTATTATTATTATTATTATTATTATCATTGTTGTTATTATTATTATTATCAAAAAACGACTCTAAGGGCCTCTTATTTTGGTATAATAATTATAAGGGTCCTATATTTTCCTAAATTACTGGGAGGTGACATTATATTTTATGAAATTATTTGGGAGGGACTTTCAGGTTGAATTCCGGCCAAAAATTGGCGGGAGGCAACTAATATTATGATTAATAGTGTATTTAAAAGAAGTCAACTGTAATTAATTTTAATGAAAGATTAGAGGTCTTAAATTCAAAAAAGAAAAAAGAAAACAAAAGGAAGACTTAAATCAAACCCAACAACAAACCTCACTTCCCACCTTCATCTCTCTCCTTCCCCCACACTCTTCATCTTCCTAGCTTGTTCTGCCATTGTCGCTTTATGAAGCTGAAGTAAGTTTCTCACACATTTCACATACCCCTTTCTCGAATTTGAAACTGCCACAAGGATGACCACCTTTCTTCAATGGAGGTCGTTCAACTTGGGTTTTCTAGTTCAAACAGAGTTTTCTCTCTCTACTCTGATTTTTGTTTTCAAATGGGTTTTGGGGGGGGGGGGGAGGAGGGAGGAGGTTAAGGATGGGGTTTAATTAGATTCAATTTTTATTTTTGATTTTCTTTTTATCTCCCCATATTTGATAGAGTTGGTCAAACTCATCTAACACTTAATCCACATTAAATACAACATTAATGTCTCCCACCAATTTTTGGTCGGAATTCAACCTGAAAATCCCTCTCAAATAATTTCATCAAATATAATATCACCTCCCAGTAAGTTAGGAAAATATAGAGCCCTTATAATTATTACACCAAAATAAGAGGCCCCCAAAGTCGTTTTTTCTTATTATTATTATTATACAAAAAAAACTTTTGCAAATCTAACATATTGTCAACACCATTCTATCATCTAATGCACAGGGCACAGGCGAGAAATCATAACAATGAACTATTGAATCATCCACACATTGTCAGACTACACAAACATGGCAAATCCAAGCTATTCATTTTTGCATCAATGAATTGATTTAATTAGTTTACATGTTCTTTATTTATGCGTCAATGAATTCATTTAATTTAATATTATATTTCCAGATTGTCCACTCAAATAAACTCCTAGATGCTTCTTCCTTGAGCATTCCACCGATTTGAATAAGAACAGTAAAATTGATGCCCAGTAACTTTATCCAGAAACATCAGATTCACATGGTGTTCCATCCACCTCTTGACACAGAAACAAAAAATTAATACTCACAGCAGAACGAACAATATCAAAAGGGAACAAAACTGATGAATTGCATACACCACAATTCATTCAACCCATATTTTAGTTTCGTTCCCCACACATAATAACAACCAAATAACTTATCTTTTGAAGACATCTACACTTAATTGAAGGTATAAACCTACAAATTCTCAAAGAAACTCACTAATACCCCTTTAAGCTGTTTTTAATGTTCAGTGACTTCTTAGGAATTTAGAGGTTGGAGGAGAACTTAGGAGGCTGGATGACAGAGAAGAAAATTGGGGGTTTATCATGCTTTTATATTAATGGCAGGGGAAGTAAAATTGAATAATTTTAAAGGTCATTTTGAGAATAAAAACTCTCAAACGCTACTCAGTTCTCTAGACGTTATTGATGGTAACGTCAAGAAAATCCAATGTAAACGCTATATGTTAGTTCCAAACGTTGATTCACCGAACATTTAAAATATGGTAAAATAGCGTATTGATTAGTCAAAACATTAAAAGCTACTCCGAACGCTGTTGTCGAACAAAACCTTAGAGAATTTGAAGATGGAGCATAACATCCATTTGTAGGTTATTGTCAATGTTAATATAAAAAATTGTGAAAGGATTATTTTCCAAAAAAATTATAATACTTTGATATATGTTATATTATGAATGTAGTATTTTAAAAGAATATTATGAAGAAATCGCTCTTTAGTTTACAATATATTGAACCTAAACTATTTTTTTATACTTATAATAATAATAATTATAGTATCATACCTATGTTATATTATGAATGTAGTATTTATTTGTTTATAATATAATCAATCATCATAATAAGAAATACTCACTCCTTCCCATATTATTTGTCACATTAGACATAATTTCAAAAACCAAAAAAATCACCCGTCTACATTAATTTAGCTCATTGGAAACACTCTTAATTCCATACTATCATGCATATCATATTCAACTCAAGGGTTTTGAAAACACTCTTAATCTGACACAAGGAAACAATATCATGCATATTATTGGTCACATTAGACATAGTATGAATGAATGAGTTGAATATGATACAAGGAATCTCAATCTCTTGTGGTATAAGATGGAAACACTTTTAATTTGCTATCTTTCATAAGGAAAACAAGACCCCTATATATAGGAGAGAGATGACTAATTAAGTCATTCATGAAGCCACCAATCAAGACACTCAATTGGTCTCCCACTTAGCACCAATCAAGACACCAATCAATCCACCAATCAAGACACTCAATTGGTCTCCCACTTAGCACCAATCAAGGCACTAACCAATCCACCAATCAAGACACTTAATTGGTCTCCCACTTAGCACCAATCAAGGCACCAATCAATCCACCAATCAAGACATTCAATTGGTCTCCCACTTAGCACCAATCAAGGCACTAATCAATCCACCAATCAAGACACTTAATTGGTCTCCCACTTAGCACCAATCAAGGCACTAAACAATCCACCAATCAAGACACTTAATTGGTCTTAACTCCCAACAATCTCCCACTTGAAGACCAATTGCAAACGCAGTCTTCTACCACTTCAACACCTTCTCAAATCCTCTAGTGCATCCATCTCGATCTTGTTCAGCAATGATCAACAGAGGTACCAATAGACCTCCCATCAACTCCTCTTTTTGCAACAAGCTCCCACTTGAACTGATCACACCCCTGCAACTTCGACATACGCATCATCTTCAACAACTTAGGGGAATTTAGTATTGGGATTTTACCTCGTGTTGAACTTGTCGAATTCCCGTGTAGGTTAGATGCGTTTTTCGGCTGACCATCCGTTCCCGTAGCCTCGATCGAAAACCTTCTCGTTTCTGGTACCCTTCTCTCATCAGAGAAGCTAACACGCCTTTGACGAGCATGAACAGGCATGTTAGAATTATCAATGACAGAATATAGTTTCCCCTCTTTTCTGTCATTTGCAATTATCAGAGATCCTTTCGTTACCCTCCAATGAGCATCTTCAAATCTCATCGTAAACCCCTCCTCATCCAGTTGACTCATAGATACAAGGTTCTTGGTCAGACCCGGGATATATCGAACATTCTTCAACCTTCAAGTTCCACCCTTAGAAATTTTAATGTTCACATCACCTCTTCCTAGCACTTTTAGGTTGTGACCATTTGGAAGCCTAACCCTGCCAAACCTCCCACTCACAAAATTGCTAAAGGTCTCCCTGCTAGATGAAGAGTGAAACGAAGCACCCGAATCTATCACTCAACTCCCTTCTGACTTGTCAACACTAACATTTAGGGCATCACCAATATCCTCAGTAGAATATACAGAGTCATGGTCATTATGATTGCTTTTTCTAGGTTTGGGACAATCCCTACGAAAATGACCTCTATCACCACAGTTCCAACACAACACTTGCTCCATGTTTCGACCTCTAGATTTTGATCGACTCCGACCCGAACTCCAACTAGTCCTCCTACCCCTGACAGTCAAAGCATTCCCCGAAGACTCTAACACATTGGAATCTTTCCTACGAATACTTTCATTCAGGACAAAGTCTCTAATTTCCCCAAACTTCAGTTTCTCATCCTTCTTAGTTGAAGAAGTTACAGAAGTCACGAAGTTTTCCTAAGACTTAGGTAGGGTAGCCAATAGTATATTAGCATTCATCTCATTGTCGAACTTAAATCCCATAGAGGTTAATTTTGATAGTATCATATTCAACTCATTCACACTATCATGCATATCACCAGACTCTTGTATTTTAAATTCAAACAAACGACATAACACATATACCTTGTTCACCGCCGAAGGTTTCTCATATGTGTTTTGCAAAGCCTCGAGCAGATCTTTCGTCGTTTTCTGATCTTTGACGTTGAAAGCCATGTTACGAGCTAGCTTCAGCCTGACCGTACTGAATGCCTGACCATCAAGCTCTTCCCAATCCTTTTGTTCCATCTTTTCTGGCCTATCACCCATTGCAAGATGCAACATTTGCTGGCGGAGCACATCCTCAACGCACATCCTCCACCATGCATAGTCTTTCCCATCGAACTCCGGAATCTTCACAATTGCGCCCGTCATTGCTTCTCAGTCTGCAAATCAACCACGCTCCAACCAAAGCTGATACCAGTTGTTAGGATTCTTAGGGCGTGGTTAGCAGACAAACAATAAATAGGGCGAAAAATAAATAAAAATTCGACACAAGGAATTAACATGGAAAAACCCAAACCAGGAAAAAACCACGAACGATGCACTATCAGAGTATTACAGCAGTGTTTCAGAGATTCTCAGACCTCCACAATCTCTCATAACCTCCCTAGAGTTACAACCTAAGAACTCAACACTTACAGATAAGCGTCACACAACTCCCTCAGGGACACAGAGATTACAAGTCAATCTCTTGTGGTATAAGATGAAAACACTCTTAATTTGCTATCTTTCATAAGGAGAACAAGACCCCTATATATAGGAGAGGGATGACTAATTAAGTCACTCATCAAGCCACCAATCAAGACACTCAATTGGTCTCCCACTTAGCACCAATCAAGGCACCAATCAATCCACCAATCAAGACACTCAATTGGTTTCCCATTTAGCACCAATCAAGGCACTAATCAATCCAACAATCAAGACACTTAATTGGTCTTCCACTTAGCACCAATCAAGGCACTAATCAATCCACCAATCAAGACACTTAATTGGTCTTCACACCCAACAAGTAGCCTATGCATTGGGGTTATATATATCATTTCAGGTTGGCTGTGGTTGGGTTGTTTTTTAGTATGATGGTTTTGTAAACTTTTGGGCCAACTGGCTTTTGCGCCCTTGGCACTTGAATTTAAGGGCCATGTGCTGCAACTTATCAAAAAAAAAAAAAAGAACAACCATTTTCGATTAATTATTGATTGGTCACAAGTTTTTGGACAAAGACTTGAAGGTAATGTTATATATTGTGTAATAACTGTAAAGTGATATTTAGTTGAAAGATTAAGTGTTGATCATGTTGTCATTGACTGATGTGTGTTGTAGAAGAGTTGCTGAAATGTATCCTTCCTCATCTTCATAAATTCTTCTCCGTCTTCGTCTACCCATAGTCATTCAAGCATTCATCTTTTCTCTCTCCAAATTCACATCTCTTTTCACCCCATTGACTAATTTCTTCCTTTTTTTCGTCAAATCCATTGTTTACTCATCGTTCTCCCTCAATCTTTTTACTCATAAAATATTCATGACCTGCATTATTGCCTCATTAATTTGACCGGTAATGATGATAATGGTAGTTATGCTACAAAAAAAAAAATGTTGTTAGTTTTGGTTTCATATTTAGCTTGGTTGAGATATTGGTTTTTTTTGTTGGTTTGCTTGTTAATTGACACAAAAACAATATAAATGCAACTAAAGATAAAATCAATTTAATTCAATTTTGTTTCATCTTTGCTTGAAATTATGTTGTTTATGTGTTAATCGGAGTTTTTTGCTGTTTCAATCATAGACTTAAACAACAAATGAATTAATGAAAAAATAACCAATATCTCAACCATATTTTCGAATAAAATCATCAATCCCAATACCAATTTTTGTCCAAAATTTTCGACCAAACCATAAAACTTAAACTCCATATTTGAATGTATCAATTTTTTTCCAAAATTTTCAATCATATCACATATCCTAAACTTCATATTTGAAAATAACAAACTTAGCTTTTTCACATTCTACATTCACCTTTCCTAAACTTATTGAGATATACAGGCCAAAATTAGTTGCTCCCTTCAATGCCTTTCATCTTCTCTCTCTTCAACTTTCCCTCAAGTTCTTGACTATGGTTTCCAAGTGTTAATTAATCGTATATTTGATTGCATAAGATAAAGGTATTCTAGGTATGTGTTTTATGTTGGGATTAAACAATTGTTAATCAATCACTATAAACCAAGAATCCAATATGTCGAATCAATAGAACATAAACATAAACAGGAATACCTGAATCCATTGCAGTTGTTAATCCTCTTGGAAGCGACGTGGTTAGGTCTTCCAGATCAACACCCACTCATAAGAGAACTCACTAAGAAAACTCTTTCTCACTAACGATGGGATGTCAGGGAGAATTAACCGTGTGTGTGATCGGGGGACCATAACCATATATATAATAGTAAACCCCTTAGGGTTTTGACCTATTATTATTCCGCCCATCATGGAATAATAATAAGTCACCGGTATCAATACATTAGAGCCCACATCTTGCCTGATACATTAAAGCGGAATATTTTACTTATTGGATCACTTTTAGTCGGACTATAAACATTGACAGTTATTGTGATGTATATTCTTTTACATATAAGCTCATCGTTGGATTATGATCCAACAATCTACCACTTGAGCTATATGTGAAACCTTATGAATATACTTACACAGTAAACCAAAGTATTGAGCTCAACTTGAGCTCAACTTTATTGTCAACATCACAATGTATCTAAAACAATCCCGTCCATCAATAATGTTAACATAGGATCAAAGAGGCCTTCATTACAATTATCGTAATTCAACCCATCGATAATCACATACACTAACACCAAGGAATGACATGGATCAAGATGTGGATGTGCAACATGGAAATATCATGCAATGTGATCTTAACATGACTATTTCCAACTGGTCCACCTTAAACTTTATTGAGATCATGATGTATAAAACATAGTGTAAAAGGAGACTTTAACATAACTTTATTTCTGCAGTAAACATCATCACAACTGTGAAGAACCAAAATCTAATGTCAAAACAAGCATCCAAATTACAAACTCCCACTAAAAATGAACATCTTCAAAAGATGATGTAACACCCATATGAGCAACATGCTTATGGAACTTGACGGGTGGTAACCCCTTAGTAAGCGAATCCACAACCATAGAGTTTGTACCAATATGCTCAATCAACAATTCCCCACTCTGAACTCTTTCCTTAACAACTAAGAACTTGAGGGCAACAAATTTTGACATTCTCGAACTCTTGTTGTTGTTGGAAAATAAGACTGCAGATTTATTGTCACAAAAAACCTTAAGTGGTCTCTGAATAATGTCCACTACACGCAGTCCAGTGACAAAATTACGCAGCCATATCCTGCACAAGAATGACTCACTTGCGTCACGAAATTATTCGTGGCTAAAGTAAAAATTTCCCGTGGCAAATGCAATTGTCCATGGAAATCTTGTCTGTGGCCTGTCGTGGCGAATGGCCTCGTGGCTAATAAAATGGCCACAGAAATATCCATTGCATGGCGAGCTATCGTAGTACTTGCCACAAAAAATTTAGTGGCTAAGTATTGTACAACTTGAGTTATTTATTCCGATTCGCCACGATATCTTTCGTGGCTAATAAGTATATTAGCCACAAATAACATAGTGACCACTAAATTATATTAGCCACGCCATCATCCGTGGCTAGATTTTATAAAAAAATAATTATTTATTAAAAAAATATTATTTCTGCTAATAATCACCTATATATATATATATGACTATGTGTGTAACCAATTGTAATGCCCCGGCCCCTCCGGGCCGCGGACATTATCGAGAACTGCTTCAAGAATTACTGGTTGGTCCCATGAATCACCGCGAGTCTTTCGAGCGTGCTTTGTCCTCACTCACATGCTGCTTGTGAAAACTTCCCAGGAGGTCACCCATCCTGAGACTATTCCCACCCAGGCACGCTTAACTGAGGAGTTCCCACCGGATGAGCTACCATTGAAGAAGGTGCATCTTGGTGTATAAGTAGTCATTTCAATCCTTTTAAGCCAACACTTAACCATATACCCGGGGTGTTACACCAATACTATTCATAGTATGAAGAATCTCTAGCCACGACTTTTCTAGTGACTTATTGGCATTTGGCACCATTGTAAATCACTAGCAAGAAAAAAGTTTATTTCATCTAATAAAAATATCCAGTATTCATTGTCATTACTAATCACTAATAATACTCAACAAGTTTGGCCACCAAATATATTTTGTAGGAGCATATGAAGTTGAAACTTCGAGCCACCAAAATGATTTTTCAGTGGCAAATATAAACAATTGGCCACCAAATATTTTTTTCATGGCCAAATTCACAAACTAGCCACGGTATATTTTTATCATGACCAAAATTTCAAACTAGTATGACTATTGGCCACAATATATTTTTATAATGGCCAAATTTTCAAACTAGCCATGACTATTAGCCACAAAATATTTTTATCATGGCCAAATTCACAAACTAGCCACGATATATTTTTATCATGACCAATTTTTCAAACTAGCCATGACCATTGGCCACAAGATATTTTTATCATAGCCAAATTCACAAACTAGCCACGACTATTGGCCACAATATATTTTTATAATGACAAAATTCACAAACTAGCCACGACTACTGGCCACAAAATGTTTTTGTCATGGCCAAATTCACAAACTAGCCACGATTAACTCTTATTTCATGGCTAACAAGGCACCATTTTCTTAATTGGCCACTAAAGAATTACTTTCATGGCAAACATACTTTGGATCTATGGATTATAAACATTGATGTAAAATTTGCCCACCAAAACTTGCTTCCCGTGGCCATTTTGGTGGCGCAAGTGAGTTATTTTCTTGTAGTGTGCCTCATAGCAAGCGATAAACTTTGCTGCCATAGTAGAAGATGTCGTAATAGACTGTTTGACACTCTTCCAAGAGACAACTCCTCCAGCCAACAGATAAATATATCCGGAAGTTGACTTCATGCTATCCTTACATCCAGAAAAGTCGGAGTCAATGTACCCAATCACCTCAAGTTGATCTGACCTCCGATATGTGAGCATGTACTCCTTTGTTCTCTGTAGGTACCGCAACACCCTTTTGACTGCTTTCCAGTGTTCCAGTCGTGGATTACTTAAGTAACGCCCCAGCATTCCTGTGATGTATGCAATGTCTGGACGAGTGCAGACTTGTGCATACATTAGGCTTCCTACTGCTGATGCAGGTAATGTTTTCCATTTCCCTTTTCTCAAAATCATTCTTAGGGCACTGAGTGAGACTAAACTTTTCCCTTAGCTACAGGGGTGTCTCCTGGTTTGCAATTTTGCATGCCAAATCTTTTAAGTACCATTTCGATATAGCTCTTTTGCGACAATCCAAGGATACCTCGAGAGCGATCCCAATGTACCTTGATACCCAATACAAAAGAGGCGTCCCCAAGGTCTTTCATCTCAAAATTCTTTGATGGAAATCTCTTGGTTTCGTGCAATAAGCCTATATTATTACTGGCAACTAATATGTCATCAACATACAAAACCAGAAAAATATACTTACTCCTACTGAACCTATGGTATATACATTCATCAAGCAAATTCATCTCAAAACCAAACGAGAGAATTACTTGGTGGAACTTTAAATACCATTGGCGAGACGCTTGTTTGAGCCTATAGATGGATTTCTTAAGCTTGTAAACCATATTCTTTGGGTCTCCAACCACAAAGTTTTATGGTTGCTTCATGTATATTGTTTCATCAATGTTGCCATTGAGAAAAGTTGTTTTCACATCCATCTGATGTAACTCAAGATCAAAATGTGCGACCAATGCCATTATAATCCTTAGAGAGTCTTTCGAAGAAACCGGAGAGAAAGTCTCTTTGTAATCAATGTCTTCCTGTTGCGTAAATCCTTGCACAACAAGACGAGCCTTATATCTCTCCACATTACCATTTGAATCCCTTTTGGTTTTAAATATCCATTTATTACCAATGGGTTTCACACCGTCCGATAATGGGATGAGATCCCATACGTCATTGTCCTTCATGGATCGCATTTCCTCATTCATGGCTTCCAGCCATTTATGAGAATTTGCACTTTCCATGGCCTGACGGAAGTTGATTGGGTTATCTTCCTCCATCAATGACTTAATCTCGTCGTTCATGACATCTATCCACTCTTGAGAATCAGAACTTTCATTGGTTCGAGTTTCCATCGAACCAATGTTCACCTCATGTTCATGGAGAAATACAATGTAGTCATCAGACAATACACTTCTCCCCACTCAAGTGGATCTTCTTAATGACACAGGTTCTTGAGGAGTAAGAGTTTGTTCTTTGGAAACAACCTCAAGTCCAAGAGGTTCCTCAGTATTGTCTTGAGGTATGTCAGAAGCAAAATCATGTATAAAACTCTGATCAATGCTAATGACACCTGTAGGAATGTTCACACATTCTTCTTCAAAGACAATGTTCCTAATTGAATCTCCGCCCACAAACTCGATATCCTAAAAGAACTGAGCATTAATCATCTCAAAAAAGGACTTAGCCTTGGGATCATAAATCTTAAACCCCCTGGACCTTTCAGCGTAGCCAACAAAGTAACAACTAACTGTCCTTGAGTCTAGTTTCCTTTCATTCGACCTATAAGGCCGTGCCTCAGCTGGATAACCCCAAACATGAAAATGATTAAGACTCGGCTTCTTGCTAGTCCAAAGTTCATAAGGGGTTTTAGTAGTTGCCTTTGTTGGAACTCTATTAAGGATATAAGCTGCAGTCTTTACTGCATCTCCCCAGAGTGACTCTGGTAAGGTAGAATAATTAATCATACTCCTCACCATGTCCTTAAGGGTCTTGTTTCGCCTTTCAGCAACACCATTCATAGTGGGTGAACCCGGCCGGCATGGTGTACTGAGGGACGATACCACACTCCTCTAGGAATTTTGCAAAGGGTCCTGGACGTTGTTCACCTGAACCATCATATCTACCATAGTATTCACCACCACGGTCAGATTTGACACTTTTAATCCTTTTGCCAAGTTGGTTTTCAACCTCAGCCTTGTAGTTTTTGAACACGTCCAATGACTGTGATTTTTCATGAATGAGATATATGTAGTCATATCTAGAATAATCATCTATGAACGTTATAAAGTATTGTTAACCATTCCAAGAAGGATTTGGAAAAGGCCCACAAATATCCGTATGTATAAGTTCTAAGACGTCCGTAGTTCTATTGGCTTCAAATCTCCTTTGATTGGTGTGTTTGCCCTTTATACAAACAACACACACATCCATGTCTGTGAAAAGTTAAAGGTTCAAGAATTCCATCAGACACGAGTCTCTCGATTCTCCTCTTGGAGATATGACCCAATCTTTTATGCCATAGGGCACCAAAATTCTCATTAGGTAATTTCCTCTTTATGCCTCGACTACTTACATGCAGGATTTCATTATAAGAAGCAATTATGTCAAGTTTGTATAGACTATCGTTATCAGATAAAGAACCAGTTTCAACTAATTTTGAATAATGAAACAACTTAAATAATCTGTTTCCAAATGAACAAACGTAACCATATGTTTTGTCCAATGAATAAACAGAAACCAAATTCTGCCTAAAAGACGGTACTACAAATGTTTCATCAATATCCAAATAAAAACCAGTCTTTAACAATAATCTAAACTTGCCAATTGCCTCTACTTGAACTAACTTGCCATCCCCCACATAGATGTATCTTTCAACATCACTTGGTTTTCGCCAGCTCAGGCAACCCTGCATAGACACACTTATGTGAATTGTTGCAACAGAATCAACCCACCAAGTGTGTGTGGGAACCGAAGCTAAATTAACCTCAGAACAAACCAAACTAAGAAACATACCTTTCTTAGCACGCCAGGCGTGATATTTGGTACATTCCTTCTTCTTATGGTCCGTACCACCATAAAAGAAGCAACCCTTATTTTCAACATTAGCTTATTTCTGCTTTTGCTGCTTCTTTTGAGGTGCCTTATCTGCAGCTTCTTTACCCTTTACCCTTTTCCTCTTGGAATTAGAGGTCAAGGTAAGGTGAGCACTTTCAGTCTTATCTAGTTTCAACCTTTCCTCTTCCTAAACACAGTGTGAGATGAGCTGATTCAGAGACCAAGTCCCTTGTTGACAGTTGTAGCTCACCTTAAACTGGTTAAAACTTGATGGAAGAGATATCAAAATCAAATGCACCAACAAGTCCTCAGAGAGGTCAAGTTTAAGTGCCTTTAGTTTTGAAACTAGATGAGACATTTCCATAATGTACTCCCTTATGTTTCCATTTCCTTTATACCTCGTTGAAACTAGTTTTTCCAAGAGCACTCTGATTTCAGCCTTTTCGTTCTTGGCAAACCTCGTTTCAATCTCATCAAGGAAACCCTTAGCCGTAGTTATCTTTCACTAGTAGAATTGGTGCCAATAAGCGTCTGGAATTGGCGTCTGACATGGGTATAAACAGAAGGCAAAAAGGTTTTGGCGTCTGATTTAAACGGATGTCAAATACTAAAACGCCATTTGTAAAAAGGCGTATGTATTTGGCGTCCGTTTAAATCAGACACCAAATTCTTGGCTTCTCCTTCAAACGAACGCCAAATCCAGAAGATGTTATTACAGTTGTGTCAGACCAAAATGGCGTCTGTCTGGGCAACAACAGACGCCATAATGCAGCAGAAATGGCGTCTGTTGATGCCCAAAACAGATGCCATTTTGGTTTAGAGAAATAAAAAAATGTGAATGTTGTAATTTCAATTTATTAATTACAATATATAGTATATTTTGTGGGTTCTAATTTTAAAATAAAGCGTAAAAATTAAATTTTTGTATTTATAAGTAAATTGTTTAATAAGAATTGTGGAGACATTAATAATGAAAAAAATACATTTTACATAATAATAAATTATATATATTTCCAATTCATGCATGTACAATTTCATATATACATATATATATATATATATACATTTTATAGAAATAACAACAACAAAATGGTAATGAATATATATTTAAACAAGTAAAAATATATATAATACAACTTTAATAATGTCGATTTTTACTAACTTAAAGGATACAAAAAAAAAACTAAATTACAATTAATATATGATCCATAATTCCTAGGGGTCTCTCACACGGAAATAATAACAACAGAGGGGTCGGGCTCACTTTTCCCAAACCGAGTTCGGTCACTTGTTGGGTCTCAAATTGGACGTTTAGAAAAGTTAGGAAGAAGCTAACAGGGAGTCAAGGCCAAGTTGGGGGAGTAAAGTTGAAGAAAAATGAAGAAAGTGGGCGAAATTGGACATGAGAACAATACATATCTTCAATCTTTCAATAATAACTCCTTCAATGTAACTCCGATTGATCTGAAATTTGGTGAGCATATTGTACACACCGAGGGCTTTCCATCGATATATTACAAGCCCAAATCGGAGTTAAAACGAGAAAGTTATGCACGTTTGAAAAAGTCGCCAACAAAGACGATCGCGTCGTCGATCGCACGATCGTGCCATTCCTCCAGAAGACACTGCACGATGGTGCCGTAAGATAGCACGATCGTACCATTCTCGAACAGGCCATTCTTGGACTTTTTTGAGTGGCACGATCGTGTACCCATATGGCACGATCGTGCCCTTTCACGACGGATCGTTTTTCGGCCTTTCCTCTTTCTTTTGGTTATGTTTTCCCCCTTCCCTTATATATACTTGTTTCCCCTCCATTAGAGAGATACCTTTGATGAATTTTTAGGATTTAGACTCAAAATACCTCTCACTTGGAGAGTTTGTAATTGTGGGTTTTCAAACCCTAATCAATGAAAGCTAATCCTTTGGGTGGAAATTGCTTGGTGATTTCTCTTCTTGGTGAGTGGGTGTTCTTCCTCCACTCTTTGTGAGATTTCTTGGGTGATTCAAGACTCTTTGCTTGTGGAAGGTCCTTGTGCAAGTGATTGAACATCTTAGTTCAATTGGGTGAGTGATTACTCTTTACAATTGTCCATATCCTTCTTTTAATTGTTCTTGTTATCTTTATCTCAAAAACCCTAAAAATAGAGTTTGTTCTTGAGTTCTAATTTGGGGTTTTCTCAAACCCTAAGTAGTTAGTTGATCCTTGGCCTCCTATATTTATCAATTCGAAGGACCCCCGGGTTTCCCGGATCATTTGGTATCAGAGCTACGCATAGAACTCATAGTTGTTAGAGATTTCTTATTTGTGCCCGGAATTGTTCTTGTTGATGTTTGGTGGTGATTTTTGGTGTTCTTGGTGTTGTTGATATTGTTGAACAATTTGGGTACCCCCATTCCCTGTGTTCATCTATTATTGTTGGGTGTTATTGTTGTTCTTGATTGTTGATTGAAAGTTGGAGATAGTGCACGGAAGGTGTTCGATGAAATGTCCAAATGAGATGAAATTGAAAATAGTGCACGGAAGGTGTTCGATTAAATGATTTATTGGATTTTCTTAAGTTGGTGGTCGTGTTAGTGGTTGTTTTGTTGGTGAATATTGTTGGTGGTGGTTGTGTGCCCATCCGGGTTTGTTCTTCTTGGTGCATTCCCTTTGCCGATTTCACCCCATCTTCTCCCACAAAAAAATTACCTCTCAAAAACTCCACAAAAATTCCTAGCTACAAAAGAACCCCAAAACCTCATCCGAATGTATTTTCCTAAGCCCATCAACCCCTCAACTCCTCAAATGGCCTCGTCGTCTAGTCAAATGGGCGATCAAAAATTCCCTCCTCGACCCAATTCTCCTTCCAAAACAATAATCCTCGAAATGGCTCTTCAACACATCATAGATAGCCAAGAAGTGATGCGACGTCAAATGAATGATTTGAGCTATGCCATAGCCAAATTGCAACCTAGTTTCCTGAGAAAGGTTCATGGTAATTATCGAAGGTCTTATGTTGAGCCTAGAGTTGATCTAAATGGTTGGAGAAAGGGGAAGGCTTACTCATGGTCTTCTAGCAAGGAGGACACTCGGTCTCGGGTTAGCTCTTCCTCCAAGGAAATGCGGTCCAAACCATCTTTTGGAGCTCAAGCGGAAGATGCTGAATATCTTAGGAAACTCAAGGGTAGAAAATGCTTCAAATGTAGAGAGTATGGTCATTATCAAACTCAATGCCCTTTGAAGATGGTTGAATGTTCCAAAACCAATGAGGTAGCTACATTGGAGACTTCAAGGGCTAATGTTGAGGTTCACGTGCCACAAGAGGAGAGCTCCACTCCTAGGCGCTCCTTTATCATGACTAAGAACTCCCGAGATGACTCTCAACGGGAGTCAATCTTCCAAACTAGGTTCACCGTCAGCGGAGGGTTATGCAAGGTCATCATCGATGGTGGGAGCTGCTCCAACTTGGCCTCTACCTATATGGTTGAAAAGATCCAATTACCGGTCGTAGTTCATCCCCAACCGTATAGCTTGCAAGGGCTTAAAGATGGTGGCGATCTTCAGGTAACTCAACAAACCGTGGTATTTTTTCTCCATTGGTCCTCACAAGGATAGTGTTTTGTGCGATGTTGTTCCTATGGATGTTTGTCATTTGCTACTTGGTAGGCCTTGGCAATATGATAAGCGTGCAATCCATGATGGATTTAAGAATACTTACTCAATCTTGATTGGAGAAAAAAGGATCATGCTTAGCTCCCTTTCACCTACCCAACCCTTCACACACCAAGCCGGGATGGGAAGTGAGAAGAGAGACCCCCTCCAAAAGAGTGAAACACGGGATGAGAGTGCTTTGAGTAAAAAAAAGCCACATCGGGTTTTACTTTTGCGAAAAAGCGGCCCTAGTGAGGTTGAGCGATCCTTAACTCCACAAAAATTTCCAACCTCCCTCCTTTGTCCCTCACCCTTGCCCACAACTCCTACCGAACTCCACATAGAGTGTCCACGTGTTGAGCCATACTCAATCACTCCCGAGCCTCACCATGGAGTTGAGTTGCATGAGGACACGTCCTTGACCAATCCCCCGAGCTCTATTATTTCCACATTGAGATTGAACGATGAAAAGGTTGTTTCCATTAGCCTTGACCCCGAACTCTCATGTGACGAATTCCTTGTTGCTTTCAACAAGTTGATGGGTGCTAGACGTGTTCGGGTCCTTCGTGATGTTGACTTGGCCCCTCCTTTCCGCCGGAATTGCTACATTTTTGGGAATGATGGGTTGATGAGCGTCACTCTACTTCAACTGTTGGAGTACGTGCTTTTGGGTCTACATGGGTCTGCAATACTTTTGAACTCCCAAGAGTTGAGGACAACTCTTCTTCAACAAGGGGATTCTGATCCATAATTCCTAGGGGTCTCTCACACGGAGATAATAACAACGGAGGGGTCGGGCTCACTTTTCCCAAACCGAGTTCGGTCACTTGTTGGGTCTCAAATTAAACGTTTAGAAAAGTTAGGAAGAAGCTAAGAGGGAGTCAAGGCCAAGTTGGAGGAGTAAAGTTGAAGAAAAATGAAGAAAGTGGGCGAAATTGGAAATGAGAACAATACATATCTTCAATCTTTCAATAATAACTCCTTCAATGCAACTCCGATTTATCTGAAATTTGGTGAGCCTATTGTACAAACCGAGGGCTTTCCATCGATATATTATAAGCCCAAATCGGAGTTAAAATGAGAAAGTTATGCATGTTTGAAGTCAGAAGAAAAAAGCTGCCAACAGCACGATCGTGCCGTCAGACTGCACGATCGTGCCATTCCTCCAGAAGACACTGCACGATGGTGCCGTAAGATAGAACGATCATACCATTATCGAACAGGCCATTCTTGGACTTTTTTTAGTGGCACGATCGTGTACCCATATGGCACGATCGTGCCCTTTCACGATGGATTGTTTTTCGGCCTTTCCTCTTTCTTTTGGTTATGTTTTCCCCCTTCCCTTATATATACTTGTTTCCCCACCATTAGAGAGAGACCTTTGATGAATGTTTAGGATTTAGACTCAAAATACCTCTCACTTGAAGAGTTTGTAATTGTGGGTTTTCAAACCCTAATCAATGAAAGCTAATCCTTTGGGTGGAAATTGCTTGGTGATTTCTCTTCTTGGTGAGTGGGTGTTCTTCCTCCACTCTTTGTGAGATTTCTTGGGTGATTCAAGACTCTTTGCTTGTGGAAGGTCCTTGTGCAAGTGATTGAACATCTTAGTTCAATTGGGTGAGTGATTACTCTTTACAATTGTCCATATCCCTTTTAATTCTTGTTGTGTTTGTTGTTCATCTCCAAAACCCTAAAAATTAGTTGTAGTTTTATGAGTTCTAAATAGGGGTTTTCTCAAACCCTAAATAATTAGTGGATCCTTGGTCTCCCATATTTATCCATTCGAAGGACCTCTGGGTTTCCCGGATCAATATATATCTTCAATATTTTTCATTCTTCATTTTTCTTCTTCAATGTTCAATCTTGTATCTTCAATCTTCAATCTCCAATGGTCAATCTTCAATTGTAAAATTTTCAATTCTTCAATCTCTTCAATCTTGGATGGATTTGAGGTGCTGTGAATGTTAGGGGAAATGAGAGAAGATGAGAGAAATGAAATGGAGATGGGAGGGAAAAAATTCGGAGGGAAATTTGAGGGCTTTCGTTTATATAAGTAGGGAAAAAATGGCGTCTGTTTTGCCACCAAACAGACGCCATTTGTACATAACTGGTCAGATGGCGTCTGTTTGGTGGCAAAACAGACGCTGTTTGATAGGCCGCAAGTGCACGGGTGCTCATGTAGCAAGTATCAAGGTCGATCCCACAGGGACTTTGCTAACTACGCACCAAACTAGCCTCCTAGGTGATTGCTAAATCGGTCGGGTTTTAGATTGAGAATAACTAATTCTAGTTCTAGTCACTAAAAAAGGTCAAATAAATCAAATATTCACACAATTCACAAGATGAAATCAATATGAGAAAGACGTTCAGGGGATAAAACCTAAGTCACTTTATGAATCAAACAAGTGGATTGAACATGTATGTCACTAATTTGGTACATTTTAGGGTCGATAATCGCATAAATTCTTCCGTAGCGAGCTTTTGGCAATGAAACGGATTGCTTAGTAAAATTGATCTCTTGGACTCTTTATTGTGTCAATTTTATCTAAGTTAAAGATCAAATTATCCAATGACCCCTAATCACAAAGTCTTCTATCTCTAGTTCACTTCATAAACCAGCTTAATCCTAAGGGCTCCGATTATCGAATTTCTCCGTTCGGTACTTCATTCAACAATCTAAATCCATGCTAATGGTGATCAAGCAAAAGCAATGACATACAAAATCAAAGGATAAATAAAATGCATTCAAACAAGATAAACAAACTTGTTCAATCCAACAATACTCAATCCATAAGAGAAACTTGAAAGGGATTATCCCCCAAACTGAAAGAAACTACTCACTACTCATGTTCAAAACACAAAACATATCAAAATCTATTCTAGAAAGCATGAAATCTAAAAGAAAGAGAAGTAAACCGAGATGGAAATCGTTCCTCGCTTGAATGGTAGTCGGTGGGGACTTTTGCTCCTCCACTTCAATGGATTTCTTGAGAATCGATCTTCAAACTCCAATAAACTCTCAATCTTCAACTATGGATGAATGTGGATGGATTTGTGGAGGAAGGGATGGATTATGGTAGAGATGGAGATGGATGGTGAATGAGAGTGAATGAATGAAGGTGGATGGTCTTGGATGAATCAGCCGAATCTACAATTATATAGCCATTATGAGAAGTTGAAACGGCCAAATCGTCATAAACAGGGCCAACACGGACCGTGTTGGTGTCAACACGGGTCGTGTTGATGGTTTCTGGGGGAAATTGAGCTCTCTGGAGGCCAACACGGACCGTGTTGATGTCAACACGGGTCGTGTTGGTTCTGGAGTTTTCTGGGTCGTCTTGTTTCGGCCATATCTCCTTCGTCCGGTGTCCGATTGACTTGGTTCTTAACTTTTCGGAAAGCTCTAAGAGTCTACTTTTCAATGGCATAAGTCTCAAAGCCATAGCATACTTGTGGAAATGATGGTGATCAAAAGAGTAGACATATATCAGTTTTCGCACACTTTCTGCTATTTTACTCATAACTCCATCATCTCAACTCGGAATTGACCTTATAATATATCGTCGGAAAGCTCTTTTAGTGATGAATCAAGTAATGAATGTGAGCATTGGAGTTCATATCACTAATCTGCATAAATTGAACAAAACACAAAGAACTCAGTTAAGATAGCGAAATAAGATCATAAAAGATCAATTAAGCACATTAATCCCCAAATTTCACTATCAAAATGCTTCCAATATATAGTCAATATATGCCCTCATCACTGTTTATGGCTGTAATTTATTGAAAATAATCGATCTTCTATATATATATATAAAATAAATAATAATAATAATATTATTATTATTATTATTATTATTATTATTATTATTGATACTATCATTATTATTCTTAATTTTAATTATAACTAATTATGACGTATGTATACATTTTTTTTAGTTATAGTCAATTATTAATTATTATTATTATTGTTAATTATATTCTAATTTTTTTTAGCAGCTATATATATATCATATCTAGCTAGATAATTTAATTTATATATGTTTCATTGTTAATTATGTTGTTAATTACAACTATTCTCATGTGTACGTACGTGTTATTATATATATGTTAATTAAGTTAATTAATTTGTACGTATGTGCGCAAACATAATGAAAAATATATCGATGTTTGGATTAAATGTACTAGCTAATAAGTACGAACGTATATATAATTAAGAAAGATGTTCATATAATGTAAAATACAATCAAAATGATTAATGTCACACGGCATCGTCATCACTTTCATCTCTCTCCTCCCCATCGTTGTCATCAGCACCCTGATTGTGGCCTTGTGTCAATTCGTCGATGCTATGGAATAGGTATTGGCCTCCTGAGATACAACGACAATTTGGAACGGTATGAAATACAATCAAAATGAATTAAATAATTATTGGACCGTGTAAGTAATTTAGTTTTCTGATTATAGAAAAAAAATGTTTACCTGGGTAATCATATAATGAGTCCTCGGGAGGAACGGTGGGCTGAGGTTGTGGGGGTTGAGAGACGGGGGTCCGACGAGAAGTGCGGCGGCGGGGCGGTGGTGGAGGAGGCTGTCCAGTGTATGGCACTTGACATCAGCGAGGAAAGGGGCTTGCCAGCTAGCAGCTGCTGGCTGCTGGTACATTATTTGCATTTGCATTTGTTGCATTTTCCTTACTTGGACACTGTTGTTCCTCTAATTTTCTCTGGAAATCTGCCTCCATTTTGCGCCTTTCTTCTTCATTTTTTCGCCTTTCTTCCTCGAGTTGACGCTGAAGCTCTCTGTTCATCTTCGTTATAGAGGCTCGGACGTCGAAGCTCTCGGAGTCATTACGACGTCATGGACGTCTCCTCGATGCGATGTGGGGGAACTGGGTTTTCATAGCTTCCCCCCAACCCCCTATGCCTACAACGTGTCCCCGACTTTGCAGTTGTTTGTCTAACCAGAACTCGTCTTCAGAAATTATGGGAGTAACTGGTTGATCGTCCTCCCACTGCTTTGCCGCCATCTCCCTTTTGTACGATTCATAATCGCTATGCATCGTCTCCTGGTAATTGGAATAAGCGAATTAAAGTTAATGTTCGTACGTGTACGTACGTTTATAATAACTTAAATATTGAATGATGAAGGTACTTACCCCTAGCTGCCTGAACCTGTCGTGCACCCATTGATCGGTGCCCTGCTTCATATGGGTCGCTTCGAATTGTTCCCATATGTTAGGATCTTTTCCATCGTTTTTTAATTTCTGTACGTAAGTGCATATATATATATATATATAAATTAAACGTTAAATTATTTGGGGTTTGTACACTAGTTAAACCATATATATGTGCGACGTTGTATATATATAAAGTCATAATTAACTTACCAATTTCTCTCTGACGATACCGAATGAAACTGGGCCCCTTGTGTGCGATGGTGGACCCTTATCTTGGTTCATCTTCCTTGCCCGACTCATATTCTTGCACTTTTCAGCGAATTTGGGGTCTTCCCACAGAGCAACGAATTTGTCCCAAATCTCGTCGTCGACAATCCATTTTGGTTTGCCTCTCCCCGCCAACTATCGTTTTTTTTTATTTGCCGATAGCGTCGGCGTACTGTTTTTTAGCCCTCCTTGAGAACCAATCACGTATATAGGCCTCATGTTGGTTCTCCCACCAGAATTTTTTCTACATTTAAACCATACATGAAGAATTAAATATGCAAATAAATTAAACAATATACATCATAACTTTGAATTAATAAACCACGAAAAAAATTTGGCATAGTTTCCCCTATAAATGGACAATTATCCCTCATTTTACATACACCAATTCATATTAATATATCTCAACGGTCACACGCCAGATAACCATACACAAACATACATGCATTATACACAAACATACACCAATTCATGTACGTGTAGCTACATCATGCACGAATTAAACATGCAAAATAAACAAGCTACATCATATTCATTAATATATATCATCTCAATATGAAAGACAACGTACGTACACAAAATTTAAAGAGGAAAAAATGTGAGGGTTTTACCTTGAACTCCTCATATATCAACTCATGCGTCCCTCGGGGCACTTTATTCCATGTTGGCCAAAAGCCTCGGAAATTTTGCTTCACTATATGTCCATAATGGCCTTGGTTGCGTGTGCCCCATAAGGCGCCACACTTAAATCAATTAGAAATGAAACATCGATTAGATCGAGGGCATACAAAATTATATTTAAACACAAATTAAGTTATAAATGCATAATCAAAGTTCAGATTGATACTCACGCGCCATTACAAGGTCTAATGATATACTTCCCATCCGACGTTTTTTGAGCTTCTGCCCGAACGTCCAATTGAATTTGATATCGTTCAGTAATATCATTCCCCGACGTTTGGGTAGTGTCGCCCTCCCCTTTAGTCTGCGCACCCCCCTGTTCGGTCTGGGTTCCATCCCCTTCAGTGTGGTCAGTTTGGGCGCCCCGAACATCAGTTTGGTCACCCCCATCATCAGTTTAGGCCCCCCCTAAAGCCCCTGATCATAAAATTGGCCCATCGTCTCGTTCCCTACTGGCACAGTACTGCCCGCAAAGAACGGAATGAGATCCAGAGTGGAGGGGTCTAGCTGTGAAAATATGTCATAGTTGCTCCCCTGAGGTTAAGAAGCAGCTTCAGGGACAGGATCAAATTGGGGAATGTATGGTGTCTGTGGGGCCGATGATGAACCACCCCTCGCATTCGGTCTAGACCCACCACGAGTCTGCGGGATCTATCTCTTCCTGACATAATGCAACTGCAAAATAAAAGTAGAATAAACATTGAATTAGTATCAACTTCCACGAAATAAAATAGCAAGTAATATGAATTAGTAACCACTCCCAGAAAATACAGTGCATTAAAAGAGATCGAAAACACATTGATGTAGAATATAAAAAACATTAAATTAGTTTCACTTAGCACACAATCAATTCGTTTCACTTAGAAAATACAATACATTAAATTTAATGTTTATTTCACTTAGAATATTAAAAACATTTAATAGTCGTCGTTGTCTTCATCGTCCTCATCCACTTTATCATCGTCACCATCATTATTTTCGTCATCCTCGATGTCTCCATCGTCCTCATTGGCTACATCGGACGTATTACCACCCACTATTAATTGGGCGTTGTCCATGTCCGCAGCCTCATCGAACACCCCTTCAATAGCGAGTACTTGTGATACGGTACCGCCGTTGGGGTTGATCGGGACAACAGCTCTTTGTTGGTCATCTTGGATAGCCAACGGAAGGGTGAACTGCTTGTACTGTGCATAAGATGGTTTGTTTGGAACCATAACCCACCAGTTAGCTTTATCTCGTATGCTTGCCGGGTAATTTATGAACAAAACTTGGGTTGCGCACCCTGCCGAGATGAATTGGTCGTACTTCCAGTACCGTCTGTCCTTGTGTAATTCAACAAACGAGCATAACCTTGGTGAACGTACACCTTGTACCGGGGTATTGTCAAACCAATCACATCTAAACAGTATGCTCTTCTTGTTGACACGCCCAACATATTCCAGTGCGATGACTTCTTGGAGAACACCATAGAAGTCATCGACAAATCCACCGCCACCCGTGCCTTTGACACACACCCCCGCACTATACGAAGCCACCGAGTTACTCCTTGATTGGTTGTGAAATAAAGACACATTGATTCGATAAGCACTCCACGTGGTCACTTTAGGGGAAGGCATTCAGGCTAACTGGTAGAGGTGTTCATAACGCTCATCTTCGTGAAATCGAAAGGCTTCCCAATTTTCTTACATTTGGAGTAACCGTTAGATGTTGAATGGTTTAAGTTTCGTTTAAATATGGTCAAAATCAAAATTGTATAAATGATTGTTATTCTCACAGATAGCTGATAAAACCATTGAACGAACTCTGCTTCAATCATCTGATCCAATTGAGTGTCCGTGGTGTTCGGAAATGAAGTCAACTTGTAATTCTTAAACAAGCTGCGCGGGATACAAGCTCATTAATTACACCTACAATACATATCAATTTAATGAAGTTGTTAGTGAGCATTGCTTACTCTAAGTAGTGGTTGATCACTTCTTTGCAGTTCAGTAGAACGTGCAGGTGTGTTGCTTTATATTCTTGATCGCTGAGCCACCTCGTGTTTACACCTCCCACTGAGCTCCCACTGTCCTTAAAACCCGACAATAACGTAGGATCATCCCCATCGTCTTCGTTACGCATACTTGTTGATGTAGAAGATGATACATTATCCGTCCCAAAGTATGTAGATGCGAATTGGGAAATCTCAAACATGAGGTACGCTTGAGCCATATATCCTTCAGGGTGTGCCTTGTTCTTTATTTTCTTCTTCAACCACCCGAAATACCTCTCAAAGGGATACATCCAATGATATTGAATAGGACCACCAAAGAATGCCTCCTGAACCAGGTGAATGGGCAAGTGTTCCATTACGTTGAAGAAGTCGGGTGGAAATATGGTCTCCAGCTTGCATATTATTATTGGAATTTTTTTTTCAAGCCGGACTACGTCACTGTGCTTCAATGTTGTCGAGCACAGGCTCTTGAACCATTGGCTTAACTGAACGAGTGGCTCCAATACATCATCGAGAAGTGCCCGGAACGCAATAGGTAACAATGTCTGCATGAACACATGGCAGTCATGGCTTTTAAAGTTTTTGAAACCTTCTACCTAATGCATTGACACAGTTCACGAAGTTTGAAGCATAAGCGTCCGGCAAACGAAGCTGTTGTGCCCAGTTACAAACGTCTGTTCGCTTATACTCAGGAAGAACATATTTGGCTCTTGGCTGTAGGGGTTTACCATTAGGACCGGGCAATAGATGGAGTTCCGGCCTGTCACATATGTCCGCCACGTCCCTCCTTGCATTTCCATCATCCTTCATTTTGTCGTCCACCTGTTAGGTTTTAGGCTATCTATTTCCTAAATAGATACAGATTAATTGGCGGAATATTATAACAGTTATAAACAATTAATCAAAACAACTGCAGAGGCTTTAGTAATTATACCTGATCGCTAATTCCTAATGAAGAAGAGGTTGACCTTCCAGATTCCAACGCTGAAACCCTCTACTGAAAAGTCCACGCAGCACTCCGGGAACCCGATTGCTAGATCGACCCGATCGAGACGAATCCCAATCTAAGATGTATGTGAGATTGTTTCAGGAAACAGAGAATGTTTCCTGAAACTAGAACTACCAACTAAAAGAGAGAGGAACTCAGGAAATCACCCTGGTATCTCTCTAAGAGTCTTAGGCAGTTGGTGTTGAATAATCTCTCCTAGATTCCCCTTTATATAGTGTTTAGAAAACCTAGGGAAAGGTTCGAAAACCCTAAAGGGTCGACTAAAAACAACGGCGCATTTCTGGGCCCAACACGGTCCGTGTTGGACTCCAGAAGGTCCAATTATTCGGCCCATGGACACCACGGACCGTGGTGCCTCAACACGGACCGTGTAGGGTCAATACGGTCTGTGTTAAGCCCAATTCGGTCTGTGTTGGGCTGATTTCTCATAGAAATCAGTTCCCAACTTATCTAAACGTGATACAATATCGTTTAGGTTAGGTACATAGTTCCAGGGCACTGACTTGTATGACCCAGTATGACCAAATAATATAGTTGTAATTAAACATATTTAATTACTAATTATAGAGCTCTCTAGCAAGACATATAATTACTATATTACTTTGGTTTAATCTCCGTGTATATCGAACATTGTCGAGACATTCCCAACAATCTCCCACTTGTCCCATAAGTGTTCGATTCCTTGAATTCCCTTGTCACTTACTGTCTCTAGTTCGGATAAGGTAAGATAAAGTCATCCTTATGTAAGACCCGAACGTTCCTCGATCTCCGAGTTTAGACTTTGAAAAAACAGACGATCAACTATTGATTCAACTGAGCTCGGCCAAGCATTTTCAGTCCAATCTCACCGAGTGGCCAACGAGACAACTGTCCCTAATAGGGAGGACAATGCCATCTTGTTCAGACACACATTCTCACATGATCCAACTGTAACCCAGACACCGCCTTTATAGCCTACTGTTACGAAAGGCGTTTGACGCGCTCCAAAGTCACAACAGACCATGTAGTCTATGTACTGAACTCAGGATTTAGGAATTTTGAGTGGTGAGAGCTCCTATGACAATTCCCAACTTAAAGAGCTCCCACTGCAGGTCAGTTCGGTAGTTGTTCTCAACAATACCCATGTGATTGATTTATGATGTCATCACATCACTATGATCACGAAACTTGATCATCACCTCAATCCTACATGCTAATTGTGTTGATATTATCATTGTTCCTACGTGATAATACAATTAGGAACCAGGTCGACTGTCGACCAAGACTAGCGTTATCAAGTTCACTAATGGGGTTTCAGAAATCGGACCTCATCCAATTTCCCATTTTGAATGCGCTAACCTTTTTGGACATTTTAGATAATTCTAAACCACAATTGATGTAAATTTTAGAATCTTATTCTTAATGATGAATCAACAAGGTCATAATTCATGAACAATTCATGTAAATTTGACTTGTTAATATTCCGGAATGTGTTTAATATCTATTGCCCATGCATGACTATCATGTTATAACTGCAACAGGGGTTTAGTACATAATATTTGCAATGAACCTCGCACATATACCATCTCACTAATGACTTTTCATACAAGAAGATATTTCCGGAACACATGTTTGGATTCATAGTGAGCTTCCGTTCCTTTGCTTGAGTGATGGCTCCTATCAACAAGGCTCCATTTCTCTCGCAAGGTTAGAAACATCACCCAGTTCTAAAAACGAACTTCGTAATCCTAACAGTTTCGGCCACAACTTCTAAAGTCATGCCATACTTGTCTTATTTGTAGAATTAACCGCATGTCATGTTAGGAACTTCTTCCAGTTCACCTCAATACCACTCAATACAGATCGTATAATTTTCTCTGACCTTTCAGATAATCATATTTCTCTGCATGAGTGTAGCATCAATGCAACTCTTCACACTTAGCTTTTGTCAACCACTTTAGACTTAGGACACATCCTTAGTTTTGCTTATACATATACAATGTATATGTTATGTTGGACTTTGAACATCTCATGGCATACATTAATCTGTTATATGTCTCATCCTTCTTAGAACTTCTGATTGTTTTGAGACAATCAAATTCCGTAAGGATATGCCATGATTTATGGAAATTAATCCATTCTCAAAGTGAGTTGAACTATTCAACACCTAGTTATCTTTGATTCAAACAATCAAAATCTTTAATATATCATTATAGATCTTGTCTCCAAGAAAATTCTTAACCCCACCAATCCTTCACTTTGAAAATTATTTCCAAGTCAACCTCAGTAGAAGCAACATTGGAATATTCTTCTCAGTAGGCAGTATGTCAATCACATACAATATCAGAAAACGCGTTGCTCCCATTGAACTTCTTGTAAACACAATATTATCTTTGCCACTTCCCAATATGTCAAACCTTTTTGATATCCTGGTTAAGAAGGTCAATGATTCCAACTCCTAAAAGCTTCCTTAAGACCATAGATGGTCTCTTGAAGTTTACAAGTATTCCAACAAAAGACCATTCAGTTGTGTCAAGTACACACCTTTCTTCCAAATCTAATTTTGAAGTCAGTCTTGATGTCTATCTTAATGAACCCATGTTTTTCCTTAAAACCCTCCTATGCCTGATGGCTGACACCTTCAGACAAATTAACTGAGTTCTAAACTTGGTTGCATACATGGAGTCCATTTTAGACTTGGTTGCATGGAATCTTGATTTGCTTAAAGCTTCTTTGATGTAGGTAGAGTCATTACTTTCTAAAAGTAACATCTCACGCTCATCCACAGAAGATCGATATCTCTGTGGTTGACGGAGTTGTTTACCTGACCTTGCTTTGAGTAATGTTCATGACACCTCCTCCTCAACGTTTTGAGGAACTTCAACTGCCTCAACCTTGTTTTTAATTTCCGGACCAATAGGAAAATTTGAACTAGGATCAAGTAGCGGAGTTTCAGGTGATGATTATAGTCTTTTGTGTCTCTCGAACTTCGGTAAGTTCAAAATCTCTCCCACTCTTTCTTTTACAGAATAACATATTCTCTAAGAATAAAGTATTTTGAGACACAAACATTTCTACAACAATTTGTAGAAGTGATACTCCTTTCTTTCAGAAAACGGTTCAAGAACCTCTCTTCTCCATATCATATATGGTGTCTTCTCTAGTGCTTCAGATAATCTTTATTAAGTAATTAGAGCTATGGTTAACTGCGTGTATCCCCAAAAGGTAAGCGGCAATGTTGACTCAACCATCATTGAACGCACCATATCTAATAATGTGTGATTTCTCTTTTAGATACGTCATTGAAATGTCGTATTCCTAGAGGAGAGGGTTATGAAACAATTCCACATTCTTTGGAATGGTCAGTGAAATCATGGCTTAAATACTCACCTCCTCAACCTTATTGAAGGGTTTTGATTTTTTTGTCAAGTTGGTTTTGTACTTCACTTTCAAAATCTTTGAACATTTCAAATGATTTGGACTTGTGGCGTATTAAGTAGATATACCCATATCTACTAAAAATTGTCACTGAAAGTGATGAAAAAAGTACAACAAACCTTCTTCTAGCACTAGTGCTCATAGGCCCACATACATCAATATGCTTGCATCCTAATAAGTCATTAGCTTGTTCACAAATTCCAATAAGAGGTGATTTTAGTCATCTTACCCATCAGGCATGCTTTACAAACATTGAACTTTTCAAAGTTTATGTTTTCCAAAATCCTGCACTATGTAGTTTCTGAATGCATTTCTGATTAATATGACTTAAGCATATAGTGCCAAAATTATGTTTCATTTGAGTCATTTGTTCAAACTCTTGGCTCAACCATTAGCATCCTTTCGATCGTATCTAGGTGTTCTCATTGTTTTGCCAAGACTACTTCATTTTAGAAATCTTCAAACTATTTTAACATTCCAGCTTCATATGAATCTCATAGACATGAATCACCATGTGTTATTTTATTCATCTTTAAAGATTTGAAGTAATTCATCCCTTGTACTTGTGCTCAATTGGACTACATACATCCATATGCATGAGTGTTTGTTGGCACGTTCACCCTTTCTTGTAAAAGGTACAGTCATGCTTTGCAGACATCACATGCTTCAAAGTCTTATCATTCAAAAGTCTATCACTATGACGCTTCCGAATGCGCTATGATTTGAATGACTTAATAAATAGTTACAAGGTTTAAGTTTGAACATAAGTTATTCCTTTTAAACCTCTTGGTTTCGATGTGTTGGGTGTGTTTATCCGAGATCCTCTCTCTCTCTCTCTAATTGAGAGCAAGAAATCAAATTTCTACTTATAATGAGAACATAGAATTACCTCTAAATTTCTCTTATAAGTCTTGAGGGAATGGATAAACAACCAACTCTTCATAAGGAACTACAACTAATTGCATGTTCCTATTTGTAAGCTGACTCTCATCCTTCAAAGCACATCTACTTTGCTGTAGATACTGCACATTTGCATAAATGCGAGTTTCACAGCCGGTATCTTATACTCAAAGTGGGTTTAATAAGGGTAGTGTGTATCATATATGCATTTGCCTAGAATTGAAATCATATCTCAAGTCTTTCTTATAGTTATTCACGCTCCCAGTGTCATATATACATGATCTGGTTGTTAACCGGTTGATGTCATTGGTTGGGTATGTACAACTGTTTGTCCTTACCTTTCCTTTGACTTCTTGTCTTTGATAGATTTCTTAAATCTTATTTTCCCTTTCTCTAAAAAACTATCTTTGGTCGCCAATCTTTTGGCTAAAGGGGATCTGAGGTTTCTCATGTTTTAAAATAGTCAAATTATTTCAGAACATGAGCGCCAACAATTGGCTCTTATCTAGCTCAACCGAGATTATCTGGTTATTGGTTTCATATTTATCAACTCTAACTAGTCCGATGAACTTGGTTTTGAGTTGGTAATATTGAAATCTTTCCTCTAATCTTCAAACATTTTGAAGTTAAAATTGTATGAATACTATGACATTACATGTATTCATTTGGCTTGATTGACCTCTTAATATTGATTCCTAGCTCAATGTTATATCAAAGACATGTTTCTTTTAATCGTCTTCAAGACAATCTTGCGATGGCAATGCCAATTAAGGAATTGGTGTTAATTGTTTTTTCTCATTCTCAAGGAGAAAACAATATTTTATTAGCGGTGGATGTTTGAGTGAAAAGACATAAATAATTCTACGAGACAAGTTAATTCATTTTAGTTATTATTCATCAAAAGAAATTAAACTAATTTTAATTTCAAATCAAAACACTTTATTAACTCTCACTTAGTGTTTTAATTTAACCAAGACCCACAAGACCCATGGGCTCAAGTGGACTTTGGCCGAACAAAACTCGAGCCCATGTTATCTTTGGTGGATCATCTTATGATCGATCATTCGAAATGACTCTTGGCAAGAAATTTGTATCGAATACAATATTTCTCTTCCTCTGATCTTGGCCCAAAACTATTTTGATAGACAATTTGAATTGACCTAGCTCACGCCCTACTTATTAATAACGGACAAATAATTCGCTTTGGCTTTCTTTATTTATCCATCTAAGTGGTGTTTCGATAGGTTGAGTAATAATTCATTTTGAGAGTAGGTTTTATTATCCTAAGCATGCAATTCTAGGTGAACTCTGTCGAAAAGCATAAAAGGAATAATAAAATATGCAATAACAAATTTAAAGTATAAATAAAACCCCTATTATGGCCACCTAGACTTAACCAAACTAATTTTAACTAAGCCTTCACAGTTTTCAAGAAACTCTTCTTGGATTTTGCAACTTTCTTGGATGGGCTCCCACTCGAATCACCACATCCATTGCTGTTGGGTTCCCATTTAACTTGATGTCTCCAATTACAACAAATTTACAAAGTGGACCTCACAATTGAGTCATTAAATGAATTAAAATAAACTTAACTGAAATTTAAATTTAAAATTTAATTCAAAGACGGTACGCAGACCGTATTTCACCCAACCCGGTACGCAAACTGGTAAAACCGACTATATATGGCCATACTAGAAGCACATGCAAACATGTAATATTGCAGTAATTATATCAAATATAACACATGCTTAAATAACAAATTATAAAAACATAGATATAATTGCAATATAACATAAAAGGAAATAAATACTAAATAAAATTTCCTAAAAGGTTTGCATGATTAATATAATAAACAAAATCCAAATTTATCTTAGTTACCTAAATAGATTTAGGATTTTATACCTACACATATAAAACACTTGACTTTCCTAAAATCAAGGAGTATAAAAGATACTATATCTTTTAAAGATATTGTAAGTTTCCTAAACTTTACAAAAATGGATTTTATGTGCATCAACTGATTTAGTAGTAAAAGGATTTAATAATTAATTTCTAAAATTATTTACAAACCCTAAAACACACGAATTCACCAAAATTGCTGGCAACACGGTCCGTGTTGCTTCCCAGTTTTTGTTAATTTCGTGAATGAAAAACTTAAATAAAATTATCATAACTTATCGAATTAAAAGATTTCATATCACAGTGTTATCTGATAACCAAATATGAATATTTTCAAGAATTTTAACAATTTCTAAAAGATTGTAAAAATTTAGGGAATTAAACCTTTTAATTCTCCGTTTAAGAGTAAAATAAATAATAATAGTCCGATAAGTTTAAAAAGAAAATTTTATAATCTTCCAATACAGTAGGTTCATCCAATATGGTACTGTAAAAATTTCAGATTTTTATCAAATTTCAAAAATTAGAATACAATTCAGAAAAGTAAACAATTATACTTTTCTGTTAAACTGAAAATTAATGGAAAATTAGTAAACGATTTCGAAAATTCACGAACAATTTATCCATAACAGAATGGTAACCCCGTAACCTACTGTAGAATTTTCAGAAAATTTGCAAATTCCTATAAATATACAAAATTCAGAGAAGCAACAAATTTATTTCTCTGAGATCTGAAAATCTAAATTAAAAAATATACTTTGACCGGATAAATTAACGGAAAATTTTTTCTCTAAAAGTATGGTTACCCAGTAATCTACTGTAAAAATTTCAAAAGTTTTACAAATTTCTACAAATTTATAAAATTTAGAGAATTAAACGTATTTTAATTCACTTCAGATCTGAAAACTCAATTAAAAATCCATTTCAATTGGAAAAAAATCTAACAAAATTACGGAACGTCCAGAACACTTCTAGACACCTCCAGTAAAAATTTCATAAATTTTCGAGTTCGTTTGATATTTTATTTCTATTTTTCATATTTACCGTAAATAAACTAAATCAGAAAATTAATTCTACAAAACCCTATTTTGCAAATTTAGACCTATTTCATGTATTTCCTACTGTTTAACAATATTAAACATGATTGTTTCTAAAACATTCAAAATTAAATCGAGTTCATTTTATATTTAACAATTAAACAAACATAAAATCGATTAATTAAAGGCAATAAGAAACAAATAATAGCAAAAATTTTACAATAAAATCTCATATTTATTATCATGAACATTAAAGATTAAAACTTTCATAAAGATTCAAAATTTTAGGCATAAATCTATTCTAGCATATTCATAATATAATTCAACTATTGACAAAATTAATTATGAATACAAGTACAATACTTTAGCATGCAATTGGTGGCTCTGATACCACTATTAGGTTTTAGGTTATCTATTTCCTAAACAGATACAGATTAATTGGCGAAATATTATAACAGTTATAAACAATTAATCAAAACAACTGCAGAGGCTTTAGTAATTATACCTGATCGCTAATTTCTACTTAAGAAGAGGTTGACCTTCCAGATTCCAACGCTGAAACCCTCTACTGAAAATTCCACGCAGCACTCCGGGAACCCGATTGCTAGATCGACCCGATCGAGACGAATCTCAATCTAAGATGTATGTGAGATTGTTTCAGGAAACAGAGAATGTTTCCTGAAACTAGAACTGCAAACTAAAAGAGAGAGGAACTTAGAAAATCACCCTGGTATCTCTCTAAGAGTCTTAGGCAATTGGTATTGAATAATCTCTCCCAGAGACCCCTTTATATAGTGTGTAGAAAACCTACGGAAAGGTTCAAAAACCCTAAATGGCCGACTAAAAACAACGGCGCGTTTCTGGGCCCAACACGGTCCGTGTTGGACTCCAGAAGGTCCAATTATTCGGCCCATGGACACCACGGACCGTGGTGCCTCAACAGGGACCGTGTTGGGTCAACACGGTTCGTGTTGAGCCCAATTCGGTCCGTGTTGTGTTGATTTCTCACAGAAATCAGTTCCCAACTTATCTAAACGTGATACAATATCATTTAGGTTACATACATTGTTCCAGGGCACTGACTTGTGTGACCTAGTAGGACCAAATAATATAGTTGTAATTAAACATATTTAATTACTAATTATAGAGGTCTCTAGCAAGACATATAATTACTATATTACTTTGGTTTAATCTCCGTGTATATCAAACATTATCGGGACATTCCCAACACCACCCCCATCACCGTATGTACGATGTTGTCCACAAAGTTCTTCTCAATGTGCATCACATCTAAGTTGTGTGGAACCATGTGATCCTTCCAATAAGGCAACTCCCAAAAGATACTTTGTTTTTTTCAATTATGAGCATTCTCTCTGAATCCCGGGACTACAAAGTCGTCATGGGTAGTCACCTTGGGGAAGTGTTTCACCTCCTCGTAGGTTTCATAATCGTTTTTCCTACACGGTGGGGCAGTTCTATATGGGGAAGTGTTCCCCTTTCGAAAGGCCTTTGGATTTCTTCTCAAAGCATGCCCCTTAGCAAGAAACTGTCGGTGACAGTCAAACCACGAGGCTTTCCTCCCATGCTTCAGACGAATTGCTTTCAAACCATCCATAAAAACAGGACAAGACATGGCACCATGCGTGCTCCACCCAGAAAGCATGCCAAGGGCCAGAAAATCATTCACCGTCCACATCAAAGATGCCCTCATGTTAAAATTTTGTCTTTTGGAGATGTCGTATGTTTCAACACCCACCCATAAGCGTTGCAGCTCATCCACCAAGGGTTGGAGGAAGACATCAATTTTATTTCTAGGGTTCTTCAGGCCTGGAATAATACACGTGAGGAACATGTACGGTGTTGTCATGCACAATTCAGGTGGCAATTTGTAAGGAGTAACTACAACCGGCCATATCGAATATGACCTCCCTGTAATGTTGAACGGGCTAAACCCATCCGCACTCAAGCCCAGCCTTCCATTTCGCGATTCCCCCGCAAAGTCTGGATGCACGATGTCGAACATTTTCCATGAGGCGCCGTCCGACGGATGGCAAAGTACACCTTCCTCGCGCTTGTTCTCCGCGTGCCATCTCATATGTCCAGTTGTATTCTTCGAGGCATACAGACGCTGCAACCTAGGCGTCAAGGGAAAGTAAAACATTTTCTTGTACGGGACGCCTTTCTTTGTCGTGGTTGATGATTTCTATGGCTTATACCTAGGATGGCCATAAAATTTACATTCAGTGAGATGTGCATCGTCCTTATAGTAGATCATGCATCCACTAAGGCAACAATCAATTGTTTCATAGCCCATCCCCAGCTTCATAACCTTCTTTTTCAACTCATCGTAGTTTCTAGGCACTAGGTTCGGCTGGGGATAGCTCTCGCTCATCAGTTTCATGATATCGTTCATTGCCTGCTCCGACAAATTGTGCTTCGACTTCTGACTTATCAGCCTCACGGCAGTGGACAACTCAGTATGAGTCGGATACCCTTCCCACAGAGGCTGTTGAGCAAATTGAAGCATATCATAAAATTGTTGAGCTCTTGCATTAGGCGCCTCATTCGCCATGATGAAATCATTCATCATCTCTTTCGTTCTGTCGATGAACGGTGGCTAATTGGGTTCCTCGTTTGTAGGAGGACTACCTGCAGACGGTTCCCAATCACCTTCCGCATTGTCACCACTGCCATCCTCATCATCATAGTCACCCCATTCTTCACCATGGCTCGTCCAACACCAATGTTGTTCCATAAACCCTCACCTATATAAATGTTCTTTAACTTCATCAGGACTAAATCCGCTCTTATTCTTGCACTTCACACATGGGCACCAATACTTTCCAGTTCTCGGATACTTATACGAATTACTCTTTGCAAATTGATCAAACATAGCTACCCCAGCAGCCCATTCAGCCCTGATAACCCTCCTACCCGGTTCAAACCTCTCGTACATCCAACGGCGCTGTGGGGGCTCGTCCATAATGTACGTGAAATCTATTCATGAATTGAATTAATAATAAACATATATCTGTCTCACTACTAAAAAAATAATGACAATAAATTATTCAATTTGTACTGAAATTCATAATTATAATAGTTTATGTTTAATTGTATTATTCAATAACGTACTTAATTGATTAAATATTATCAAAATCATCCAAACTCAAAACTTTTTTATGGCATCAAGAACTAAGCTATGTCATCAGGCAAGAGGATCCTGCTATTATCCAAGGAGAGTGTGTTTGTAAACTGTTAATCTATAGATGAAAAAGACTTTCATGAGTCGTACCGACTTTTCATTTATTTGTCTGGTTCCAAAAAAATAGCGTAATCTCAGCAGTGCAATTGCGCAAGGTCTATATAGTGTTATGGGAGTTAGAAGCATCTCAAATTTGGTACAATATGCAGTGTTTCTATTGTGCAGCCTGGTGGGCAGCAAGACAAGGCGGATCTGAAAGAAAAGCTAGAGTGAAGGGTCTAATATAAATCGTGTTGGACTTTCTTGCATGTAAGATTCATAGGTCCATCAAAGCATTGACTTTGCAGCATCGTGTCTTACTTTGATGGACCTATGAATCTTACATGCAAGAAAGCCCAACACGTTTTCTATTAGACCCTTCACTACTAGCTTCTCTTTCAGATCCGTCTTGTCTTGCTGCCCACCAAGCTGCACAATATAGACACTGCATTGTACCGAATCTGAGACGCTTCTAACTCCCAAGCACTATACATAGACCTCTTGCAATTTCACTTCTGAGAATGCGCTATTTTCTGGGACCCAGACAAATAAAGGAGAGTCGACACGACTCATAAAATTCTTTCTCAGCCATAAATTATCAGTTCACAACACACACACTCTCCTTGGACACTAACAGGATCTAACCACTACCTCTTTTTATGACATATATATATATATATACAACTAATTAAGATACTATAAATATGCATTATCCTACTTACTACTCTACACTAACATCACAAATAACTTATTCACTAATTATGTAACTAGCTACGTACAGCTGGTTATTGAATACTTAAGTAAGTAATTGCATGTACGTGACATAATTATTTACATAATTTTTGTCTTCGTTTGGAGTTATAAGTAATTAAGTTAACAATTACATTGGAATAGCAAAAAAATTCTGCTACCAACTTTAAAGGCTAACTCACTTACTAATAACAACCAAAATCATCCAAATTCGATCAGAATATTATACCAACTTAATCCTCTATATATATACTAACATAACAATTGACCAATACTTGTTCTATGACGTAGTTTCAAATGCTTTTGAAGCATATACTAAACAACGTTTCAAAAGTTGAGGATGATCGATTCCCCAACTTTTCAATTTGTACGTTGATTGGCATCAAACTACAATGAATTCCATGGAATAGGTACTTGGTCACATTATCCTAACCCAGCTCATACTAACTACCCTAACCCATACTAATAACCCTAACCCTAAATAAACTATTCTTAATTAATTACATACGTACGTACACTAAACAACTAACCAAATTAACAATTTTCAAAAATCATACCGGGGCCGTCCTACTTATTTACAAATTAAACAATAAATAATAGTTTATAATTATTCACTGCGTACGTACATATTAAATAATAGTTTATATATAGTAATTTTTTATTCATAAATTTAATAACTAAACAAATTAAATTGTAAATTCAAATTAAACATACAAATTAAACTAAATGTATTCATAATTGAAAATATAATACGTACACATGTTATTAACTAATTAATTAAATTGTCAATACAACTCCTAAAAAATCATCCTAAAATATAATATTTTTATACTCAATCGAAACTCATTATAATTTCCCACAAATTTATTAAGCCATATAAATTAACATACAAAATTCGTATTACATATTAATATTTATCATAATGCTCAACTTAAACATATTTTACATGCATTATTACATATATTTTTTTTTTGCAAAGTAAATATAATTATTCATATTTAAATTTATCACAAAACATAAAAAATTCAATATTTTGCTCAACCTATATAAACATAATTATATTTCTCAACATTAAAAACTATAACTAAAACCAAATCGAAAACTAAAACCTAAACTAAAATTAACATACATGCAATTAAAATTAACCTAAACTAAAATAAACATAATTATATTCAAATTCTTTTTAATGTTTCATGGGAAACAGACGCCCATTTTTAATTTATCTTTTTTTTATTTTATTTCATTTGTTTAGCGTCTGATGTTTAGAGAGACGCCAATTTTCAGACGTTTATTGGTATGTATTCTACTAGTGTTTTCAGATACAGTGCCCATGAATGCTTCTAGAATGGCTTTCTTCATGATCATCAAACTCATGCGATCTAACCTTTGCCACCTCTCAAGCTCCCGCCTTTGATGAGAGGAACTCTCATCAGTTACAGGAGCAGGACAGTCAATCCTTAAGGCAAGGTCAAGATCCATGACACCGAGAACAATCAAGAGATTTTCCTTCCATGACTTGAAGTTTGAGCCATTCAGCATAGGAATAGAGTTAATGTTGGCGGTGATGTTAGCAGGATTAGAGGTAGCTGAATCAGAGAACAAGTAAACAGTTCAGTACACGCTTACCCAAAACCATAGTTTTGATAATAACAATAAGTTCAAATAAGGTCGCATCCCATCCCAAAATATCAGGTTTCCATTAATATTCCATCTTTGGACGATAATATTAATTTCTTATTGATATCTTGGTGTAGTCATCAAACTCTGATAATAAAAAACATGTCGAATAATGAATCCTCCTTTGGGTTGATTCAATAATCACACGTAAACCAAAAATTATCACATATTTATAACCACAATCATTCATCCAATATACCAACATTGATCTTCCTTTGGGAAACATGTTGTTTTAATTAATTCATCGTAAATATAAAATAACCTTAGACCGCATTATTCAAACTTAAAATTATTCTAAAGCGATGCATACAATGCATACATTATCGTCATATTGCCATGTATCCTAATATCACAACCTTCAATGTGAAAGCCACCGAAATTACATAGCAATTAGTATTGACAATAAATATAAAAAAATAATAATCACCAACTATGATAAATAAACTTCATAAAGAATGAAGAAAATTTTATCAAGCAACCTTATATTCATGAACAACCATAAATCTCTTCTTAAAGAGTATAAGAGAGCCGAAAATTAAACTACCTGAACGACAAAATTCAACCTGAATTTCGCTAGGCAGAAAAAGTTCATGAAAATCCAAATTAATTATGCATAAATATAATTCAACATGTACACAGCAGAAATCATAAACCAATTTAGCATAACCAACACAGATTAATTGTCAATTAGCAAAATTGAACCCGAAAAACCGTCAAAATTGTGACTTCAAGAAAGCCTTGAAAATTTAAAGCATGAAACTCCAAATTAAAGGCACATAAACATGATTAACCATGTGGGAATCAAAAGCCCTAACATAATTTCAGCATACAAGCAACGAAAAAAGCCAAATTTCGCATAATTAGAACTGGAAAAATTAGGGTTCATACCCAAATAATGCAATCCCGAAATTAATCAATGAATAGCTAAATTGATTGCACACAAACATGATTAAACATGAATCTAATAACATCCATACATCAATTTGGAAAAAACAACCCAAATTGAACACAAATGGGTCGAAAATTAGGGTTCATGCGTCAAGAATGAGTAAGGCCACGAAAACCACATGATTTGATACTAAACAAATCATCCAAAATCATGTAAATTCACTAAAGCATGATTCTATCAAAAGCCCTCAATCAATTTGGGAGAACAAACAACCAAACATGCCCAATCCAAACGGGTGAATCGAAAAAATAAAAAACCCTAATCTGCGAATTTCTCCCAGATTATGCAATGAAAATTCAATTAACTTTGCAGATAGATACTTTAGGATACAATGAACAAAAGCCCTAAAGAAAAAACGGCAAAAGAAAACGAATTGAACTGAATCTGAAGCTTGCAGTACTGACGGCAGCGGAAGAACAAAAACAAATTGGGCAAAATAATTAATACCAAATTAACCTTAATTATTCTAAAGATTCAACATAAAGATGGCTCTGATACCACTTGTTGGGATTAAACCGTTGTTAATCAATCACTATAAACCTAGAATCCAATATGTCAAATCAATAGAACATAAACATAAACATAATCAGGAATACCTGAATCCATTGCAGTTGTTAATCCTCTTGGAAGCGACGTGGTTAGGTCTTCCAGATCAACACCCACTCATAAGAGAACTCACTGAGAAAACACTCTCTCACTGATGATAGGATGTCAGGGAGAATTAACCGTGCGTGTGACCTTGGGACCATAACCATATATATAATAGTAAGAGAACTCACTGAGAAAACACTCTCTCACTGACGATGGGATGTCAGGGAGAATTAACCGTGCGTGTGACCTTGGGACCATAACCATATATATAATAGTAAACCCCTTAGGGTTTTGACCTATTATTATTCCGCCTATCATGGAATAATAATAAGTCACTGGTATCCACACAGTAGAGCCCACATCTTGACTGATATATTAAAGCCCAATATTTTTACTTATTGGATCACTTTTAGTCGGGCTATAAACAATGACAGTTATTGTGGTGCATATACTTTTACATATAAGCTCATCGTTGGATTATGATCCAACATTTTATTCTTCTCCCCTCCCCCCACAAAATTTTATGCCATGTGTTCTGAGTCTTCACATGAATGTCACCTTCTAGTTATTACACTGTTTTGAATGTAATCTTTAAGTCCTTTTCAAAAAACTCGTAACAAAGTAGTAATTAAACCACAATGGTTATAACCTTCCAGCAATTGTTTAGAAAATCTTGTAGTGAAGAGATAATATTCTCTCCGTCCTATAATGATTATCCCTTCCAAAAATGATAGACCTTAAGGTAATATCAATTAAAAATACGTTTTACCAATGAGCTTCAAATTCATTAAATTTCAGATCACAGATCCCACGCGTCCTGCGCCGATTCCTGGGAGCAGCAACAGGTGTGTATGTCTGGTTTCCCCCTTCCCCATGGACTGGTGGACTCATTGGGCTTTCCCTGAGATAGGGGGCCTAGTGGGTGGCCCGACTTACCATTGTAAAAAATAAAAAAAAATTAAACATACGTTTTGTGCTAATGTTAGTGGAAATAGAAAATTTTAACTCTAACTATCATTAACCATCGTTATAATTGATGAAAGACTTACTAGAAACTACTTTAAATTAGTTAGGACTTTCCTTTTTTGGTTTTCGGAAAGAGCTATGTGTCACAACTCACAAGTCATTACCCCTTTCTCAAAAAGACGCCTTGATAGAGTGTGCATCTCTGACATTTATAAATCCAGGACCTCCGTTTTCCTCTTTTGATGTGAGACCTTTTTTGTCACATGACATTCTCCCCCATTCAATCTTGTGACACCATCATCATAGGTGGGTCCTTTACCTAACCTACACCACTGAGGCGCTTGGCAAAACATCAAATCAAAGTCGGGTCCAAGTCGACGCTGACATCTCTTATCACAAGACCGTTATATCTCTCTCAAAATATTTCTTAATTAGGTGTGCAGTATCCACGATACTAATCGAAAACTCTATTCCCTCCTCCAGCTATTAAATAACTAACAATCATTGAATAGATGATGCTAAATACCTCCTCCATATATTATTATGGAGTAATTCTAATCTATTTTTGTGAATATTAATTATTATTTTTTTAACATATATGATGTTTTTTATAGAACATATACATTGACCTAAAATTAACATTGTTAAATTTATTGTAAAAAGTACTTAATATAAATTATGATGACATAATCTTTGTTACTATATCATGTTAGAATTTAAAAAAAAATTAAAAAAACCATTGAAAATGTTTAAAAATCAACCGTGACAAAACATAGAAACGGAAGTACTCATTATGCAAATAGAAATTTGTCCCAACGCATTATTTGATATATATATGATTAACAAACATAAAAATAATTTCTGAATTGTTTGTGATTTAATTTTATGGAGTATTGTTTGGCCACAACGAGTAAATCCATCAAATTCGTAGGAAATCAATGCGATCCCAAAAGCACATGCCAAGAGAATATATATATATGGTCGTAAAAAATCAGCCTCAATCCCCCCATTTTTTGAGTAATCTTTCAGGAAAAAAAAAATCTATCTAGATCTTAGTTGGGTTTTTTTTTTTGGTGCCATTGCAACTGAAAACTATGTACCAAATATTAATTGGCATCAAAACTTTTCTTCTTTTTATATATATAGAAGACATCAAAACTAGTTATAAAGGTGGAAAGACAATTAAGAGTTAAGTAAAAAAAATTAGGTTTTTTTTTGGACAAATCACTTAAGTTTCTCGATTATTCTCAAAAATATCAAATTTACAAATCACTATTTTTTTAAAATTGGGAGCAATAGTCACTAAGGTTTGTATTGCATTCTATTAGTACTCTTTATTCGTACTGTAATTAATGACTCGTGAAGTTATCTTTTTCCCATAATTAATTTTCAATTTTTACAGAAAAATAAGTATGCCAGAGAAAATTTTGAGACATTTGATACAATTTCTAATAAATTTAAGATAAACATAAAACGTAATATTCAAAGAAAAATAAAATTGATTAGAAGAGTTTGTAGAAAGGGCATTGCGAATACTTTTGTGCTATCCTATTGTTAATTTTATATATTATATGCAAGTATTTTTTTTATCATTAAATGGAATATTTCATTAAGTAAATGATCACATGACATCTATAACAATTGTTCAACTTGAATAAATACAAATTCTTATATCAGAATATCATCTAAATCCATAAAAAATACTACTTCTTCATACAAATTCTTATATACAAATATTTATTTACATTATCTTTTATCAGTCCGATTGATAAATGACATATTAATGGATAATCATATTGCTTATTAGCAATATTTACATTGGATGTTGTAGAGATATTTTAGGTATTTTAAAATTATTTTTGATTTGTGAATCTCACTATAAGTTTTTTTCAGTTCATTCAATTATGACTTGGTCAAATTGTTTTAAGTTTTTATCGGTGGTTATGTCAAAACTTTTATTCTTATGATATATTCTCCCCTTCATTCAAACTTCACGGGATAACATTGAACACTTTGATTATTTTTATTTTTTTTGAAGTGATTAAACATAAGGAATAAATAGGTATATTAATCAATTAATTTAAATATATAAAACGATCCACTAGCATACATTATATTAGGGGTGAACAGAAGATTGAATTAAAAAGTTAATGATGAAAGCTCAAAACTTATTATCAACCGCTCCAAGTCCAACCCACAAAAAAGGTATTGCTTGTCTATTTTAGATTCTGAAAATGGCACTAATTAAAATTGTGGGCATGCCAATAATAATCATGATTGACATTTTAATTTTTAAACATATAAGAAATTGGTAGACATATCCATTGGAGTAGTTTTTACTAAAATTTTAGTGGTAATGAATGACCACTAAAAATGTCTTTTTAAAAATGGCCCATTTCATCTCACACTCATTAATAATTACATGCCCCTTGATTATTATTTTAATTAAAACTTTCTCCTACCACATTTTATTTCCAATAAGGATGGTTGATGATCAATGATGATGGGGGCCTCAATAGTAGACACGTATGGAGGAGAGAGAGAGAGAGAGAGAGAGAGATTCAAGTGTGGAGGCTACAAAAATATTCCATTGGTCAAACTCATACACATGAGGGAAAATAATTTTGATGGGGTCTTTTCCAAAATCACAACCAATGATGCACATATATTTTCTAGAGATAGAGTGAGATCCAACTTTCTTGTTTGTGTCACATTGTCCCTTCCATTTTTTTGCTACCCAAATAACCTAAGCAAATTATGTGTGCTACACAAAAACCGATATAAATGAAATAGGAATTATAATGTGAATCGTAAAAATCAATATAAAATTTTAAATCCTAACTTAATAGTATGAATTTCGTTTGAAATTGAAGTTTGTAGAAGTCTAAATGTATGCAAAATCTTGCTTCGTAACAACCAAGAAAAAAAAAATTCTCTACGGACTTCTATTAAGGACGATAAATAAGAAATGCATTCACGTCAGAGAATTCGGTTAGAGAATAAATTAGAGAATAAATGAGGAGAAGATGGAATAGTGGCAATAATAGAACATCCAAAGGACATAAAGTGGGACTATTTAGAGGATAATAGTTGGTCATTTCATTCTCTTTTATGCTGAGAGAGAGAGGGAGGAAGAGGTAGACCACAAATAGATAGGTGGGGGGCTAAAGGGAATGAAGATTATAAGAGGGAAGGCATAGGCCAAGTGTATGGGCTCCTCTACTACTATTGAGTGAGTAAGAGAGAGCCTAAGAAGACAAAAAGGTTCCTTCTTGATAACTAAAACTAGAGACTCAAAACTCCAACATTGTCACCTTCCATACTTCTTCTCCATAGGCCACAAACTCAACCTCACTTTCATCTTTGTGTTTTTTGCTGTTTAGCTCTTATACATAGATACATAGGTACATACCTACACTCTTCATCCATTCATCTTGGAGCTGCAAAACATGGAGGAAAAAGAAGTGAGGGCATCAACAAGCCAAAAGAGCAGAAGATTTAAGAGGGTCTGTGTGTTCTGTGGTAGCAAACCTGGTTGTAAGCCCATATACAGCGATGCCGCTCTCGACCTTGGCAAAGTACTGGTACATATGTTATCCAAGACATGATCAAATTGGGAGAATAACACATTAGAAATTGTTTTGACATGCTTCTTTTTCTTTTTTTCTCATGTTGTATATTGTCTGAAGTCTTTTTTGTCACAACTCAGAAGTTGCTTGACATCTTCAGGTTGACAGGGAGATTGATTTGGTTTATGGAGGCGGCAGCGTTGGACTAATGGGAGTCATCTCCAAGACTGTTTTCCAAGGCGGCCGCCATGTTCTTGGGTATGTTTTTCGGCTTTCGCTAGTTTGCTATTTCTGAAAGTTAGAAACGACACGGTTTCTCCAAAAGTATGCAAAAGTAAGAGGAAACCCAAATGGGGTTTGAATGAGGATAATGAAGAATACAAGTAACAGTTGTCAAACACTAATGTTGCAAAATTTACACAGAATCTGATGTAATAGTGCTGTCTTTGTGCTTTCTTTTTTACAGTGTGATTCCTAGACCACTCCTGCCACATGAGGTAGCATATATGCCATTCTCCCAACTCATAGTGCACTACCTTTAATAAGGTCTTACTCTTGATATTCTCCCCAGATAGTTGGAGAGACCTATGGAGAAATGAAGATAGTTGCAGATATGCATCAGAGGAAGTCGGAAATGGAAAATAATGCCGACGCTTTCATTGCTCTCCCAGGTAAAAATACGTACATCATTCTTCGAAAACATCTCAACCAAATTTTATTCTTCGACTTTCCTGTAACCTATAGACTTGTCAATATTATAGGAGGGTATGGAACCATGGAAGAACTACTAGAAGTCATAACATGGTCTCAGTTAGGGATTCATGATAAACCAGTAAGAAACTGTCACCATTCTACAGTTGCATATTTACGCGCCCCCCTTTGTATTTTTTTGTCGTTTTGACTTGAAATTCGGATGGTGGGGGAAACAGGTTGGATTATTGAATGTTGGAGGGTACTTCAACAGCTTACTTGCATTATTTGACAAAGGAGTTGAAGAAGGCTTCATAGATGACTCAGCAAGGAGCATAGTGATCTTAGGAGAAACAGCAGAAGAGTTGCTGTCAAAGATGGAGGTACATTTTGCTATTTTTCTGGGAGGACAGAAACCCCAGAAGGTCTAAATTATTTGAACACAGACTACTGTGAGAAAGAAGCACAAGGAATGATATTTGTCTTCTTCACTGATACAATTTATGCAGGAGTACGCGCCAGCGCATGATAGGGCTGCTCCCAGACAAAGCTGGGAAACTAAACAACCAGTAGACAACGGGCCAATGGCGTGATGCCAACTCATCTACATGTACTTACGCGCGCAAGCTTATGTATTTATTCAAGTTGTGTAGTACCTAGAGGACAGGGTGCAAAAATTCACCCATGTAAGTGGAAGAAGCATACATTCAGTTCAATTCCAATGCTGATAATCATTCAGTAGTACTTGCTGTTTTAGTCGGTCCTCTCAATCAATCACATCAGTGGAAAGAAAACGTGCAATTTTCTTTTGCTCTCCGTGCATTTGTGTCTGTCCACTTGTGAGTGGCTTGTATTTCGAATGATGTCTTAGGGATAAAAGCGATGGAAAATGAGATGCAATTTGTTCTCTAAACATGGTTTAAAGGGATAAGAAGAAAAAGAATCTTATCCAACTTCTTATTAATACGTAATTTGGTGAATCTGTTCTAATTGTAATTACTAGCGTGTATTGTGTGCATGCTCAAGCAGAAAAAATATCATCCACCAACGTGTAGCTAATCACGTTTGCTAGAGCATAGAGATGCTGAAATTAAAGATCAGATTCTCCCAAAGCTAGACAGTTTAAGTTGAACAAGTAACTGTTTGTGGGTGCCTTTTCAACTCTAATTTCTTTTAGACTTGTATTTGAAAGCATCTTTCTGGTGGATGAAAAGAATCCGTGTAACGCAGGCATCCTACTCGTCTTGTCTATTCAGAATCCTACCTTCCCTAATTCAAATTTATCAGTTGCACGTATGTGAGGGAGAAGTGTTTGCAATTTTCTATCCTATTGTTCTATTGCGTAAGCATATGAGAAATCAACATTTTCAGCCTGGAAGGAGCATTCTCCGTGGTATGCATCAGCATTTTGACAGTGAGAACAATTCAATAAGAAAGAATGATTTGTTTTAATGTGCAACAACATTTAATATAGGAGTGCATCTACCTAAAGCATTGAGAGCATTTTTACAACTTATAAATGATGGATCTGGCCTACAAAAACGTTAAGTAAAATCCAGATATACTGCTCCAAAAATCACAGCATGAGTATGCCATTTAAGGGGGAAAACATGCCAGCAAATCCCTGCTAAATCACGATAGTGCCTACTGCCTAGGTTACCTGAGTTTTTCATGACCTTGACTTCCAAGTATAATACTGACATGGATCTGGATAGTAGACGCTTATCATGACTAAAGCTAAAGATCAAGAAAAGAAACAGAAATCTAGATATATTATTCTTCATAGACGTGTCAGCAAAAACTGGTCACATAGATTGGCACAAGTCCACAACAAATGAAGTATCGGGAAATAGGATTACCATAAGCACAGTAAACTTACCAGCGATAGAAGTTTCCAGCTGAATGAACTCTTTTGACAGGCTGAGAGTGCAGAATCATCTGTTGTCAAAAACTAGAGAAAATTCAACGTCCCGCTTCCTAACCACACACTTGAATGTCAGAAGATATTTCAATGCATCATCTGTCATAGTTTCACTTTCACTGAGGTATCCAGAAAGTATAAAGATGCTTGTGTCAATGCCACACAAAAATGTTAGGGAGATACAATGCATGAGAATAGGTTACCAGCACAAGTTGCCTAATTCCTAGCTTTCTTTGTCAGCACTCAGCAAGAGCTGATTGGAGGGGTATGCTAGTGGCAAAATTATTGACATTATCCCAGTGTGGGGGGTATTGCTATATCTGACTCTCACAAGTCACAACCCTAACCCCACCTAGGCATAAATCGTGAGAAATTCGTACTCCGGAATATATAGTCATATAGGGATATAGTTCATCAAAAAAAAAAGGCCGGAACTAGAAATCCATGATGAGAATACTTCAAATTGTCATCTATTCATGCCAAAATTGGGGATTCAAAATGCACATCTCCACCAAGCATTATAGTTTCCATCTAGTTAAAATTGCAATCACCGACAAAAGAAGAATGTCAATGCTCAATATGCCCATGTTTTCCCAACGAAAGTGCTGAGAAACAGTCAAAATGCAAGCAAGAAAGATGAGATTAATGTAACACCATGTTTTACTTGAGTACCAAAAACTATTTACAGAACATCTATTACAACAACCCACAGTAATCATATAAGACTTGCACACATATCTTGGTCACTACAGTCATGAGGATCTTGCTGCCTTTCCTCTGTATTAGAAGGCAAGCAACTAGATTCATAGCTACCTAAAAATAACTGATTGTTAGCACTTTCACAAGCTACTGAGTCCCCATCCTCAATAACAACCAAATCAGTTGGCTCACTCGATGAACTCTTACTGTCTTCTCTCAGACAAGGAATTTCATTTTGTGATTCGGGCATACCGACCAGAAGGGCTTCCAGAGACTTTGCAGACGAGTTCTCAAGAGAGGAGAATTTTACGTCCAGTATGGGAATCCCAAAATCCACTGTTGCAGGGATGGGTAGCTCCAAAATATTGCGCAGTAAAGTAGGGTTCTCTTTTACAGCCTCTTCGCTAGAAGAAGCGTCCATGTTGTCTCCTTCTAGCTCTAATGCACCAACAGAGTCATCATTCAGAAGGATACTGCCCACAACAGCAGGTGTCTTAGAGAAATCAGAACCCAAAGGTTCACTTGCAGCATCGTCAGCTTCAGGGCAACCAAGTTCTTCCATTGAGCCATTATCTTTAATATTATCTTCGTCAACATCACACAGACCATCAACAGGACTACAATCAGGCTCATTTCTATCCTCCTCTTCAGAAAAGTGATATAGTCCAAGAACTTTGGTCTTTTCCTCACCATTGTTTTCAGTAGCAAGATGTCCCGTCCCCTCTGTTACAGCAGCAACTTCTTCAAGGGAAATACTAATAGGTTCATTACCTTTGTTAATGTTAACAGACGGAACTGCTGGCTCAACATCTTGCATTACAGCTAGTGAAGAATTGCTGACAATTCTTTCCACAGGTGACTTTGCAGTTTCTTCAACCATATGAGTACATTCTGAAGGATCAGTTGATGCCAGAGATAAAAATCCAGCAAGCGCAGAAGCCAAAGCATCATCAATTGACAACGGTTTCTTCGCAGTATCTTTTGGTGACTCTTTTACAGCTTCGATGACATCATTCTCCTCGTCGTCATCAATAGATGAAAAGTCTGGTGCAGTGACAACAAGACTCGGATGTAATTGAGGCCCATTGACGAATGAAGGTGCTTCTAAGGGTGGGACTGCAACAACTTCATAGCAACAGTCATCATTCTTAACTAAATCTGGCATGCTGGAGTGTTGAACAGCATTAGCCGACACAGATTCTTCAGAGGGAGCAACTAAAATTACTTCTTGACAAGAAGCATCATTGTTCAACAAATCCAGTTTTGTGCTTCCATGACAATCATTTCCAATCACTGAGGTGGAATTGGATTTCAAATCATGGCATTCAGGAGGAGAGATTCTGCTACAAGACAGTGGATTCTTTAAAAGTGAATCCAACTGCTGTTCTACCTTCTCAAGCCTGGCTTCCATGCTGCTAATTGGCTTCAGCATGTTTTCTTCGAACCTCAAACAGAAGTGTTCAATTCTTGATATTCTTGAAACAAGTTCATCCAGTGTCCTCTCTATGTGACTATAAGAAAATCTATTTTCTCCACTCACAGAATGAGTCCCGTGTGGGGGAACTTGTGTTTGCACAGGAACCTGGGGTTGGGACATATTCACAGATGCACCATGAATCTCAGAGCTGGGCATCCTTTCTGACTGGTATGCACTAGAACTAGTGGCAGCAACAGTTGATTTATGGTCAGCGCCAAGGCTCTTGATTCTTTCAGTTGCAGGTGAATCATTTCGCCGAGACTTTGAGAGCTGTAAAAGTGTAGGCACTAGCATTGACATCAGAGCACTTCCCGAGTTTTCTGGCATATTTGAAGAAGAATCGGTTTCTTCTGATACAAATGGATCAGCATATACATAAACCTCATCGATATAAATGTCATCACCACTCTGAATAGACAGCAAACGGATAGTCAAAGACATGACAGGATCAGTATCAGAAATCTCCGCAGTCGCCTCAAAAAGATCCTGCATGATTCAATCAGTCAGGATTAACAACTTTCACTAAACAATAAAAATAAAAATAAAAGAATTATCCACAATTTTCAACCAGAATGGGCAACTAATTTTACAGGAGTGCAGTCTGCAGCCTTCCATATTGATGAACTGCCTCTCCCAAGTATACCATAGCATTTCCGAATTCCATACTAAGCTATGATCTAGATGACATAAATTTTTGGGATATACCCTCTATAATTAAACTTAGATCTCACACAAGCAGCCCTATCTCCTTTCAATTGCTCTTACAAAAGATCAGCAGTCAGTGGTGAGGCCCTTAGTTTTTGAATGTATCTCCCCTATCTATTCCCACACAGCTAGGTTTATCTAATTCTTTTGTTCCAGACAAAAAATATATTCTATGCAATCTGCACAGGCAATGTCCGTGGGATTTTTTGGATAGTAATCAAATAAATACTAAAGCAACAAAAAGAAAGAAGTAATGCAGAAAAAAGGATGAGAAGAAATGCAACACCAACACATTCATGAAAATTGCAGCTATAGCCCATGATGACCCAATCAAGCACAGTGCCTATATATTGGGGTCAAAGACAAATGAATACAAGAAGTCAGTCAAACCTGATTGCTTTTCTCTGAGCAACTCTGATTTCTGTTTGACAGAGAAGAGTCTCGACCATCGGACCCAGAAGGAACAACATCCACCCAGCCATCTTCATTGATGCTGCTACCACTTTCAGTTCTTGAATGCCCTTCTTTCCTGCATCTGTTGGAATCAGTATAACTTGCAGGTACAGATCCAACAGCATCAGTCACTTGCACTGGCTCATCAGGTTGAGCAGCTAGGCCACAGCGAACAGTACATAAATACTCATTCCCACACTTCTCATCAGCTGCATAGTATATCTCATAGACTCTAGCTGTACTTCGAATGTACACCTGCCTGATTTCATGTTGATGTGCAAGGCCAACTATAAAAGAAAAGACATCAGGACAAGGATAATGATTTTTTCGAGAATTGAAACAAGGATAAATGCACAAATACAGTAGTTGACAAGAAGATTAAACAGTGAGAGTCACAGTTATTCTTGTGAAAATCTTTGAAACCGTGAAGTTCCACTGGATCAGTTTCACAGGATAGTAGGGTATATAGCTTCATCCAAAGTACAGTATCAGCCAAGACCACAGCCCGAGCACAGAGTATTCTGATTTCAACTCTTTGCAAATATTTAAGGTAAAAAAAAGAAACCAGCCACATCAAGGTTTTTCTCCCCACAAATTCACAGCCTAAAAACAATTTCACAGCCCGACAACAATACAAAACGAGAGAATAATCATTTCCACACTTGTTTGTCCTTAAGAGGAGAAAAACTTGCCCATTTGGGCTGTGAAAGACCACACAACAAAAGGGTGGCCCACTTGTTAGTACAATATATCAGGGCAATGATTTATAAAGTTTAACTCGCCTTCTCCCTAACTTAGTATTTCATCACAAAACCTCCCCACAAAAGGCGTACCACTCTTATGATCTTTATATTAATTCAGCACAAAACAACCAAACGGTATGGAATTTTTGTTATATTTCACTTGTACACAACCCCCTCTCCCTAGTCCCTACCAGATCAAATGAAGAGCGAAAGCTAAATGAACTGCTAACTAACTTAGTATGAAGGTTAATCATTTGGGTAAATTCTGTCTCCACAGAGGCAAAGTCCATTTACGCATACAATAATGGCCAACACAAGTGGATAGTCTAATATACTTCATCAAGGGTCGAAAAAATGATGCAACAACTAACCGGTATGCGCCATATTAAATAAGACAATACATGAAACATTACAAATGATTAAAAATTGCTAAAGATACTAGTCACCCCACAAGGTATAGTACCAAAAGTTCTTCACAATTCCACTGGAAATGTGCTCGAGCAATTACTATGCTATTACCCGTAACAATTAGTCAATTACTAGCAGAATTCAAACAAAGCAAGGAATTCTGAATTCACCAAGTAAATTCGTGCAAAATGCAAAACCACAAGCTTCAGATAAGATTCGCAAAGCAGAACAGAAATCCGAACCATACTCAGCAAGCAAAACCAATCAATTATCTCCCAAGCAAGCATGAAGGAGCATTACTTTTGATCTCGCACATCAAAACAAATTGATCCTTAAATATACAATTCAAAAAAATCACATTTTGCCATCACAAAACCACAATCTTAGAATAAAAAGAAGAAAAAAGGAAGTATAACTGAGGAATAATCAATAGAAGCTAAGATTAAAGACAATTACTTGTGATCTCGCAAGGTCCGGAATCAGGCGAGGGACGACGCAGGATTAGTGGAGGTTTACGAGGCTCGATATGATCAGAAATGGAATCGAGAGCAGAAATTGAGGATTCGAAAGTGACGGAATCCTCGATAGAACCACGAACAATCGGCCAAGACGACGTCTTTGTGGATGAAGAAATGGAAGAAGAAGTGTCTAGGGCTTCGGTTTCCATTGTTGGTCTGATACGATGGTTATCAGAACCGAATCAAGGATTCAAAAGGGGTTTTTGGTTGAAGCTGATGAGCGATTATAACTGAATCCCAAAGATCCTGTGGGACAATTGATTTGGGCCCGGATTTGGATTGCCCAACGGTACTTGGGGTGTTTTTTTTTCTCTTATTTTTGGGATAGAGAATTTAAGAAAGAAATAAAAAGAACACACAAATTGGGATCTACAATACATAAATTAATCAAATATTGTTGTACCAATTTGGTTAAATTGAGATTACCAGAATTTATGTAAATTTATCCAAATACTTTTAAGATTATATCAACCTTATTTAACATTACCCGTATAAAAAAATATGCCAATTATAGCTTTATCCAATAACTATAATCTATTTTTTCATGATAGTTCTAACACTATTAGTATCTTTTTTTTCTCTCTAAAAGTAATATGAAACAATATATTATTAAATAAATTTCTCAAAAATTTATGTTTCTTAAAAGACTATAGTTACTCCATTAAAAAAAAAAAAAAAAAAAACTATATTGGATAGACCGAGTATCTATCGCTGGCAAACATTCGGGTCCGGGTAAATTCAGGTTTCGACAAAATCAAAACTTGGACAAAAAATTGATGTTTGGACCCTTTTTCCTAGTATTCGTTCAATTTGATCGATGTCAAAATTGGATTCAAACAAAACCAGCTTTTTCCAAGTCGAACAAATTTGAGCACTCAAGTCGGACTGCGCTACGAGTATCAGAAAACATTAGCAAACAAAATACAGTACTGAAGAGTAGTTCAACATTACCATTAAACAAGGGCGAAGGCCGCATTGTCCCAACAGTCAAAATGTAACATCAACAGACGAGACTATAGGGCACTAGAAAAGATAATTGCTTGACATTAACTTAGCTAAGTATAATGCTATTACTGGGATTTTTGAGCATATCCCAAAGAATGAAATGTGTGTAAAATATACTGTAAACACAAGCTATAATAATACTCTGCTACAACAACAAAATTTGGTTGCACCCTTGGTTTAAGCCTAAGCATATTGCAACTCCAGCTCGGTTTCTTCTTTGTGTTTTTGATAAGGGGGAGGCATCAGATCATGCACTTTCTCAAACAGATCCCCACGACTCGGTGCTGCTTTCGCGACAGGTGAATCCAGCACGTAGTCAGGAATCACCCCTAGAGTTTCGTCAAATAGCTGTTTCACCATCTGCACACACAGGGTTGAATCAAACTTCACATAAGCAAACTGCATGTGGAACTAAAAACCATGGGTAATATCTTAATTTAGTTAAGCTTTTTCCTTTTTTTTTCTCTTTTGGTGGGGGGGGGGGTTCAGGGTTTGTTTTTTTCAGGGCATAGTTATTGAAATTCCGATCCTGATCGACGATCTTATGATTTTATGATTCAAAATCCTTGATGCGATTCTACTATCTACATTCCGATCCACGATTCTACATGGGTTAATTCCAATACTAACTACCCCATGAATCCGAGTTAGGATTCCGATTTTAACAACCTTGTTTCAGGGGTATGGAAAGGTTGGATAAATTAAGGACTGATAAATTCAGAAAAAGTTGAAAAATTGAATGTTGACAGCATATGACAAGAATGGGTAAATTTGGATTGGGATAAATAAGTTAGCAGAACAAATACCGTGCAGGTTTTAAAGCCAGCATCAACTTTGCGCCTCCATATAGCATTCCGAGGCTCGGCGTGGAAAAACCCCATCAAAGGCTGTTTAACATAAATCAAGGGCAGAAGGGCATGTCAATATGAGGAATGTATGTGCTCTATGAGAGATTCTCGAGTGAAGCTACAAAAAACATTCAAGCAAAAATTGGAAATGGCCCATTAGACCATAGTTACTAGGAACGCTTCCCGGGTCATTCGTTCCGAAACGTGGATCGCTAATTTTTGGACAAATTTAGTCTAGTTTTGACTCTGGAACACTTGTTCCCGAAACAGGGATCGCAAGCGTAGGTAGCGTTCCCGATAACTATGCATTAGACCAGCAAAACTAGCCAGAAGAAGAACATTTTAACGAAGAGACAATTCCAATACTGAGTGAAGTTGTTTCACCAAAAATGAGATATTACTAGCAGTCTATGTATCTGCTGAAAAGAGTTGCACCATCACAAAGAGGGAAGTCAAGTAAGACAGCAAGATCCACATACCTTGACTATATCCCGGATATTTGGTTTGTTATTGCCATTAGTGCCAAGTACAGAGTCTCCGTATTCTATGTATTTCTCCAAAACCTAAAACAAATTGAAAAGATGGCATGCGTCAATGTGAGTTTATAAATGCATAAGCAGGCAGGCTACGAAACAAACCTGACGGCGGGTTAAATCACTTGGTGGAGCACCATATACCACACTATCTACATGCTTCAGCGTTTGCCAAGGGCTGGAAAAGGTCATATTAGTAGTAAAACTGTCAATATCGAATTGCCATGAAACAAAGCAAAACAGCACACAAATTTCACTGATACTGACAAGAATATAACACTTGCTTTGAAAACATTGACAAGAACCCTCCAATAACACCATTCAAGAATGTAGAGATCGAAGAACAAAACCAACATTGAAGTTCAAAGTATGCCAGCCAAAAATCATTCTCCAGCAAGAGTTAGAGCCATAAATGCAAGCTCAGCTTTTACCATTTTAACTGAATACAGAGGACCAACCAAGCAGTATCTTTCAACAACTGGTAGCTTAACGTAAAACACCTAAGTTTCTTGAGACCCATATTCAGTCCATCAAATACAGTACAAAAAGTAGGCATTTTGGCATTTGGAGATTATTGAGTTAAAAGTTATTGAACATTGAAAAGTCAGAATAGATATGAAACACAAACAGGTTTCAGTATTTCAGGGACACACTTACGTATTGTAGGCAGCACGTCCCACCATTACCCCATGAGCTCCTTTTTTTAGTGCCGCATTGACCTGACAAACAACAAAGACCATCTGTAACCACTGTCTATTCAAGTCGCAAGATTAGCAGTGACATGTGTAATGCAACGCTGCAAGACATATCCCAAGTGTAATGAAAACTTGCAGAGCAATGCCTCAGATAGACTTACCCCCCCCCCCCCAAGACTTATGTGCAGAAACAATCAATCTGCACCAAAACTCGTCAACCGATTGGTTATGCTGCCAGCAAATTCTAGCTATCAATGAAAACAGCAGCAGGGGAACAGAAAAACAATTTGTCTCAGATTCAGTCCCTCCATAAAAACTAAATTTATTTTTCAAAAAAAAAAACATAAAATCTTAACCTAGTATGTATACGTACAAGTAATCATACTCATATCTGGAAATTCAAAGATTACCTCTTCAACAGTGTTTATGCCTCCATTAATTGTAAAAGTCAAATCTGGAAAGTCCCGCACCAGCCCATAGAAATATTCATATCTGCATTATAAATATGATATGGTCTTCAGGATTCATGTCAAACATCTTGAATTCATGTTTAGAAGTTCCAAAAAGCTTTCAACTTTCAGATGAAAACCAGTACAGAGAGATAAAACAAAATACATACTTAAGTGGAGGAATAGTCCGATTTTCAGCTGGACTAATGCCATTAAGAAGTGCTTTCCGGGAATGAATGACAAAATGCTTGGTTGGAGATGTCGAAGACACTTTATAGATAAAATCACCTAAAATGAAGGAAGAAGAGCAATCAATAACAGTATCAAAGAACATTGGACATAATTATCTGTCTAAAACACAACTCCAAAATAACTTTTTTCCTCAATGTCAAGCTATATGGAAATTTTTCTGCTTAGCTTTGTACTATTGCCATTTTCCATAAGCATTCTATATGCAGAAACAATTCCAGAAACCTTACCAAAAAAAAAGGCTTGCCAACACACATACACACACAGAGGGGGAGAGACAGCACATATAAGCCCAGTAATGGACATGAATGAACTAAATGTAGCACCAATATGCACTTGCAAATACAGTATATGTCCCTCAACTTGTACAGAAATCAGACGCACACTTACAGAGCTCATTGTAAGAATCGTGGTCATCAACACCGATGCGACATTTGACAGTCACAGGAACATTTGTATTTGCAGCTATGACTGACATGGCCTCACCAACAAACTTCCCTCGCAAAGGCCAAGGAAAGCATCAATCAGATTATCAATAAGAGCACAGAGAAAGGAAATAATTTAGTCCCAGAATACAAGTTCAATGATAATGTTGCCAAACCTTAGGATCAAGCATGAGGCGTGCACCAAAACACCCATGTCCAACAACCCTAGGGCTAGGACACCCACAACTACAAAATGGAAATGAAGCTGTCAAGCTTGGATAGAAGAAAAATTGACCCAAAACAAAAAAAAAAAAACAAAAAAAGGTCATAAATCTAATTCAGAAAGTTGCATAATCAGTAAAAATGGACTAACTTTAAGTTAATCTCATCATAGTCATAAGGATTTGCAAGCTGAACTGCTTTTGCAATATTGTCCAAGTTATTCCCACCAATTTGGAGGACAATAGGATGTTGCTCTGGAGGAAATGCCAAAAACCTATCCTGGACATAGTCAATAAACAAAACATATTTGCATTGTATATTAACCCATTAAACACATCAAGAATAAGAAAGGAAAAGCAGAATCTAATATGCCAAAAAGGAAGTAAAATGAGCACTCTTTCATCAATTTCATACGAATTATAGCAGTCACATGAAGTTCGTTAATCATGCCTGGCCCTTAGATGTGCATTTTGAAACCAAGCCGAAAGAACTTTAACAATATCATTTTAACTGCTTAAGCACTAAAGGTTAACAAGCAAAAGATCGTTCACTCACCAGATTATGCGATTGATAAACAATTGTTTCAGCAGCAAGCATTTCTGTATAAAGCCATGCATGTTTTGATATTATCCGTGCAAGCTGTCTGAAGTGATTGTCTGTCCACTCCATCATTGGGGCAATACTACAAAACAATAACAAATGCATTAAATGTTTTCCAATATCACTTATAGGATCGATAGCACAGACAAAAAAACCAAACAGAAGAAAAGAAAAGAAAAGAAAAGGTTACACACCTGAAAAGAGGAGGTTGGTAGCGTGCTACAACCATCGTTGCTGCTTGATTTAATATGTCTGTCTGGTTAAAACAATACAACCTCTTCGAGCTGGTAAGATATTTAACTGCCGGTCTTGTGCAAAATTGCTGCCTACTTTGAGTTCCAACAGAGCATGCAGGAGCAAATGACGAGACAAAAGTATACCCTGCCCCTACATACCTCATCATGCACCTAATCAGATCATGCTTAGAATAAATATATAGCAGACATATTAACCAAAAAGAGTAGTAACAGTAACAGAAGCACTTAAAATGACCGATTGGTTAATAAAAACTTCAAATAACATCACAAATTCACCTCCAAGAGTTCAAACAACCTCTCCAATAAACCCCAGGAACCAATTTGTAATACCAAATCTCCAAAACCCAAATTGCAACTTATGAGATCATATGATAGTTTATGAATATTCCATGATACAAAAATGTAGGAAATCAACTCAGCACTGAAAGGCAGCAGTCAATAGCCCGATTCTTGGAACACCGAACACCTACCCTCATTACATGAAGACTAAGGATTTGAACTACAAACTAAACCCTTCTGCCCTCTTCCTTCCTTTTCCTTTTCAAATTTGGGGAATAAAACTGCCCCAACTAAACAAACCCTCATAACATCCACAGCACAGAAAATTCGATAACTTTAGATTATGATCTCCAACCCCATATGGCAATGAATTCACATAATTCTTGGCACTTGAATACTTAACACATAATCCTGTCAAAATACAAAACCCCAATTTCCCAGATTAATAAATCCATGGCCTCATCAGTCATTACCCAACAATCCCACTCTACAACAGAACCCCACAAAACCAACAACCGGATTGCAACTACATTTTGCTATAGAAAACAGTACTCTTACTCCCTTAAAAGCAAAACAAAAACTTGCTTAAATGAATACAAGTGAGTATATATACAACAGATCCAGCGAAAATTGGTTATTGACATGAATTTCAAACTCAAAAAAGAGGGGGAAAAAATAACAAAAACATGCTCAGAATTGAATGAAAACAATGTTAGAATTGAAAGAAAGGAATGAGGGAATTACCTGAAACTGTAGGAAAAAAACCGTTGGAATTGGCAGCCTCGGCAGGGAGCGGCAAAAAGTTTGGGAGTGGGAATTTAGTGGCTCCGCTCTTGCTTTACGCGGCCACACCCTTAACTTATCAGTTATCAACGAGATCCACCCAAGTTCAAACATCCGGGTCCGACCCGGTTGAATACCCCATAGACCCACATTTTTATTTAGAGTAATTGACCTTGAAAAACGGCCCAACAAACAAATTGACTGTGAAAACTCAATAGGATTAGGGGCGAGCAAAAAAATCGATTACCCGAATTCAAATTCAGAACCAGTTGGATCCAATGAATCTAGATCTAGGATCCGTTTGAAAATGGATTCAGGATTGGATCCTGACATTAGGATCCAGAACCGAACCCGATATCCAGGATCCATAAAATTATTTAATACAAAAACTATTTTCTTCTAATATTAAGTGAAAACTACTACTCAATCATCTCACACTACACTCTTGGATCTAAGTTCCAAACTTATGTTGTGAGAAAACCTAATTTTATTTATAACTTACGTCACTGCTAGCCTAGATGTCCGCTTCTTCAATCCTCATTCGGTCATTCTCCTCACTACACAAACCTTCTCATTCAAACCTCTCAATCCTCATGTCATTGCATTCTCCCTTTCAAAGCTCAATCGTCTGTCCCTCTCAAATCTTAATCATCAACACATATACAAACCTCTCAGTCGTCCCTATATGCTCCCTCTCAATCATCATTATCGTCTGTTGCGTACAGGCTTGGAGTTTATCGCCACTGAGTTGTAATGTATGAGACTTTTGAACCTTGAACAAGTTGGAAGCAATGACTGAATGAGTGAATGGATAAATGTCATTGAAATCTTTAGATTGTAGTTGGTAGCATAAGTATAAAATTTTGCAGTGATAATATGTTTTCAAACCGAGTACCCAGCTCCAGATCCATTCCCGGTAGATTTGGAACTGGATCCTGATTTTAGGATTCAGTTTGAAATGGATCCGAGACAAGATTCTGATTTTAGGATCCAGTACTAAATGGATCCAGGATCGGATCCTTAAATTCTATGTGGGTACCCCGTTTTGCTCACCCATAAATAAGACTATGAAGTCCTAATTTGTTGAAAATCTTGGGTCTCATAATGTTGACTTATCATGCCAAATAACATTTTTTTATTTTTTTATTTTCATCTATGTTGCCCAAAATTCTCACCATGTCCAAAATTTTAGCCTAGAAAAAGAAGAGCCAGGGGAGTTTGGAAGATTCCTGAGCAATCTTCTCAAAGATGCCATTGATGAAGCTCTTCATGATGTTCATGACCGAGCTGGAGATACTAATGTTAGGGTGACCTCGTAGATGTAGGTCTTGTAGGTTTCAATGCTCTTCTTGGCCTTCTTCTTCTTGTCGCCAGCGTTGACATCTTTGAGGAGCTTCTTGTCGGCCTAAGGCTGCTTCTCTGTCAGAGTTTTCTCCTCAGTTGACTTCTTCTCGGCCTTTGGCGCCATTACAATGTCAAATTTGAAGAGAAGAAAGTTGAAAGTTAGGTTCGCTTATTACTTTGGCTTCTTCGCTATTCCTCCATTGCTCTTTCTCCTTGTCCTTGCCCATGTCCATGTACATGTCTATGTCCATGCGTCACTTGCCTATTTTCTTTTATCCCTATTTCTCTCTCTAGATTCCCTTTCATCAATGGAGGAGAGCACCACCATTGTTAAAATTACGTCGTGGTTGAATATTTCATAGGTGTACCTTAATTTTTAGACCATGGTTACAGTTTGAATTAATGAGAGACTGAGAGTGCAATTAAAATAGATGTATCCACAACACCTCTTCTTTTCTTCTTCTTCTTCAATTCCGTCATACAAGATTTAATATATGCATCCTAGAGAGTTTCAACACAACTCCTAAAGTGTTGAGCTATAAAAACTTCTTAAGAGATCTTGTACTTTACCTATAAGATGTTAGACTTTACCCTTAAGTCTATTCACGGTATTGTGAATAAGTTTTAAGGAGAGACGGGTCTTGACCCTTGATTCCTAGTAATCCAATTGATACCCCATCTTGTGTGTGACCGTGATACCTCATCTTTGTTTCCAACACATATATGGGAGGTGATCAAAGTCTTGTGATGAGTAACACTTGCAAGCACAGTCTTGCGCCTGATGTTGCCTCAATACTTGGAAGTTGTATCGTGTGGCTGATGACTGATGAATGGAAATAATATCACAAATATCAAATGTCGCATCTTTCTTGGTTCAACCAAGAAATCACAAATGTCACATCTTTTGTTAGTTCAATCACTAAACATTTTTATTATTTTGTAGATGAGAAATAGCAAATAGAAAAATAGTACAAATAAAGTAAAATAAACATTTCAACCTTCCTAATGAGCATTTTAGCCCAGTTTATTTATCATTTTACAAGTAATTTTTAGTTGAAATATTATCCTCACATTCTCATCATGAAATAAAAGCATCATATTAATGGTAGAATTCTATATATATATATATATATATATATATATATATATGGGAACGGATTCAGTAGGAAGAGAGTTTAGGTAGGAAGAAGCAATCTGGAGCGTCCAATCCGGATCCGATGGATGAGACTAAAACTGTCACACATGTGGTATTTAAATGAAAAACCACTTTCCACCCCTTAAAAAACAACTAGTGGTTTTCAATTTTAATAAAAAAAAAAAAAGAGGAATAGTTAGTTAGAGACAATTAAGGGAAAGTATTCAATGGAATAAATATCTGATTATTCTTGTCTAAAACATAAAATCAATTTTAAAGATATGATTGCCAAGAATTATGCATCAATTACAACAGATATGTCATTTGTCAATGGAGAATCACAAGTACAGTGTGGTCATCAAATGCAAAGAGTGTGCACATCAAATACCAGTCAGTGCGGTCATGAGGCAAAGAGTGTCGTCACAATCTAATACTAGTCATTGTGATCATCAAAGGCGAATAGTGTGGTCATCAAAGTCAAATAGTGTGCTCAAAATCTAATATCAATCAGTTTGATCATCAAATGCAAATAGTGTGGTTATGAAATACCAATCAGCGTGGTCATCAAAGTCACATAGTGTGGTCAAAATTGAATACCAATCAGTGTGGTCATCAACGACGAAGAATGTGGTCATCAAATTACCAATCAGTGTGGTATTCAATTTTGACCACACTATGTGACTTTGATGACCACACTGATTGGTATTTCATAACCACACTATTTGCATTTGATGATCAAACTGATTGATATTAGATTTTGAGCATACTATTTGACTTTGATGACCACTCTTTGCCTCATGACCGCGACCGATCGATATTTGATGTCTACACTTTCAGATTGATGACCATTATCACTGTGATTCTCCATTGACAAACAACATCTTTGTTGTAATTGATACATAATTCTTGGCAATCATATCTTTAAAATTGATTTTATTTCTTAGACAAGAATAATAAGATTTTATTCCATTGAATACTTTCCCTTAATTGTTCTAACTAACAATTCCACTTTTTTTTTTATTAAAATAGAAAACCACTTGTTGTTTTTTAAGGGGTGGAAAGTGGTTTTTCATTAAAATACCACATGTGTGACTATTTTAATCTCATCCATCGGATCTGAATTGGACGCTCTAGATTGCTTCTTCCTACCTAAACTCTCTTCCTACTGGATATGTTCCCTATATATATATATATATATATATATATATATATATATATATATATATATATATATATATATATATATTATTTTGAGCAAAAAATAATAACTATCTATATCCACAGCTTTGAAACCAACATTACAAGTTTATAATCCATTAAGTTTATGTTGTTATAAGTATCAGTCTAATATAATAATCTTCATATAAGTAGCATAGATGTAATTAGTCAATTTTCATTGTCAGTCCAAAAATCAACTGTGCTATTATGGATGATGAATTGATGATAACCAGATAGTCTGTGGTATTGGTGCCAAAGTGGAATATTAGTACCTTTTTTCAAAGAAAATTATATGTCATAAAATAAAATTTTCATAATTAATGGGTATCCCAAAACTGCAACTTGAACAGTGAATAAAAGCTCTAAAATTAAGAACATGTCCTGACGGATAAACAGGTTCCTCGTTATAGGATACCCGGAAACATTAACCCCTTGAATGTACATGGACCAGCATTGGCGGATCTAGTGGCCACGAATACTGATAATACCAAAAAAAAATAATTCAGTATAATTTAAGATAAAAATTATAGATATTTGTATGCAAAAAATTACATAGGGGTACCCTAACTTTTGGTGAAATATTTTTCTGGTACCCCAACTTTTAAAAACTAATTTTGGGGTACCCTAACTTTTAGTATTGGAAATAATTAGGTGAATTTTCGGCTAATGATTTGAATTCAACGGTGAGTTTTAGGCGGGAAATTAATTAAGTGTTTTTGTGGATGAAAATACGCTTTGTTTTCGTGGACGAAAATGATTTGAATCAATCGGAGTTTCGCCGGAAATTCACCTAGTAATTTCTAATCCTGAAAATTAAGTCTCAAAATTAGTTTTAAAGTCGCAGTCAAAAAATTGTTTCTTCAAAAGTTAGGGTACCTCTAAATAATTTTTTAATTTGTATGTATTAGATAAATATAATAGTAGGGAATTTTTACCATAATTGAAAGTAATTGAAGTGTTTAGATTCATTTCTCATTGAAGGGTCTATAATTGTCAACTACTGTAGTTGAAAATTTCAACTATGGTAGAATTTTCAATAATATTATATTAGTCATCGCTAATAAGAATATCAAGAAAGCATAAGCTTGATTAACCATGATATGGGTTGGCGCACAAAAGAGCTGAACTTGAGGTCCAGAATAACCGTCATTTCTCCCTCCCTCGGTTATCACTCTATGCTCCTCCTTATCACTTAGTTACCTCCAATGGCGACTCTGAGCTTCAATCCCACCACCTTCAGGGACCAAACAACGACCATTTCCTACAAACCCATCTCCAATTTCACCCCTTTTTTACAACCCACAAAGATCTCTTGTCCAACTACGACCCCCCATCTCTCAATCCCCCTCAAAACCCCCTCAAAACGCCGTCGTTTCAAGCTCAATTCCGTCTCTGAGAGCTCAGTTTCACCCCCTCTAGAAGAAGCTGCTTTAGAAGACGAAGAGGATGACGACCCGACTGCGGAAATGAGTTATCTTGACCCGGATTCGGAACCCGAAAGCATCACTGAATGGGAGCTGGATTTTTGCTCGAGACCCATACTTGATGTCAGGGGTAAAAAGATATGGGAGCTTGTGGTCTGTGATAATTCATTGGCTCTTCAGTACACCAAGTATTTTCCTAATAATGTCATCAATAGTGTCACTCTCAAGAATGCCATTGTTACTATTTGTGATGAGTTGGGTTTGCCTCTTCCTGTCAAAATTCGATTTTTCAGGTGAGCATTATGCATAATTTCCTTGGTCAGATTTCGTTTTACATTTGTGATTTCCTGTGCTTTTCAATATTCTTTAATAAACCAGGCTCTTTTTGGGGGTTTATAGGGGTGTTAGTTGCTGGTAGTTTGTGGGATTTGTCCTGTTTGTGGTTTTGTGATTCTTTAAGAGTGTGTGGGTTCTAAGATTTAAGAGGCAGAAACAAGTATTTAGTGTTGATATGGATTCAAGTGTTGGAGTTTGCTATCTACAAGAAATTTTGATTGACTATTTTTGGTGTAATTGAAGAGTCCTACCACAGACCATGTCTAAACAATTTAAGTGTCAAGAGTTTGACATGGATACACTGGGGAAAGATGAAGAGCCTGGATAGCTTAGTTTGTCATTAGTTGTATGTTGAGTTTTGGCATTCCTTGTGTATGTGTGTTTATGCATAAGAGTGTTGGGGGAGGGGGGGGGGGGAGGTTTGTGTATGTGTGTCTTCCCCTCGGGACAGCTTGGAATGTCCTTTGGGGTTAGTGCTGCAATTTATGTAGGCGATTTTCAATTGATGGTTCATACTTTTTGATTGTAGGTCTCAACTGCAAACCATTATAACAAAGGCTTGCAAGGAGCTTGGCATCAAACCTGTTCCAAGTAAAAGGGTAACTAACTATGGTTACATTGTTTTCTTCCTTTGTGCTCTTTCTTTCAAATTCTCATGGAAATTCTTGATCACGGAGTGAATATATATGTCAACTGGAAACTTGTACATATAGTCTTGAAATCTGCTGATTTTGTCCATCTCCAAATCCCACTAGATAATAACCATATGGGTTAAATATCCTAAAAATCTTGCAAGGCCTAAGTGCGTCAAAGCCAAAGCTCATAGACTCACAGCCAACTACACTCACACCAGTAGGCGACAGGACAAAACTTAAAGAAACTTTATGACTGCTAGAATTCATATGTGATATGTCATTGGTTGACCGTTGACCTAGATGCAAAGGCATCTAGGGTGAAAGAATCGTGTTCAGATGTATGCAACTTTCCTACCAATTTGCTTTGATGTTCAGTCTCCTCCCTATGGCTGTGGGGTCAGTCCATTTTACAATACAAGTATTAGGCTAATCGCTACAAAAGCTCATTGATGGAATACAAATGATGACCATGATTTTTCATTGTATCTTTTACATCTCTACATCAAGCAGGACAACCAGCTTTTGCTACATAACTTGGGAAGCAAGGAAATTGGTGTTGCTTTTAGATAGAATGCTGATGAGTGATAAGGAGATTAAACAGAATACGTATCCTAAAATATTGTCGTCCTTGGTATGATATTGTCTTGCCTACCCCCAAGGGAAGTTTCAATAGCTTGTTTAAGAGATAAATATGAGAACTAGATTTGTCGTGAGCACATTTGTCAGAAAATACTTTCTGTTTGTTACGTTGCTCTGATCACCCGGAGTGCCCTCATTGAGGGCATAGTTATGTAGGCATTTACACTGTAGCAATGAACAAAAAAAATGGCGTGTTTGAGACATAGTTAGCAAAGGACTCATACTGCAGCGATGAATTACAAATGGTGTGTTATGCTGATAAATTGTGTTTTGAGTTAAGATTGTCACTGTTTTTTGAGCCAATTATCCTTGTGTTTTTAATGTCATTTTTTTTTTTTCCCAGTGTGTGTCATTGGTCCTCTGGCTTGAGGAACGTTATGAAACCATCTACCAACGCCACCCAGGCTTCCAAAAAGGAGCAAAGCCTCTTATGGTGTTGGATAACCCTTTTCCTATGGAACTTCCTGAGAATTTGTTCGGCGAGAGATGGGCTTTCGTCCAGTTGCCTTATTCAGGTACATCCATTGTAGCTAACTGTTGTAATCTACTGTCCTGGGTACAAAGACTTAGAGATGCTGGTTTTCTCTATTAGAGTTCTCATGGAGCAAGTTCCTAGTATAAATAATGATTTATGAACATGTAAGAAACAACCTATCATTGTGTAGCGTTTGCTCTTTAGCAGTCCTTACCATGTTTTGGAAGTGTGCTTAGCCATAGATTGTTGGCTGTCTAAGCAAAATTTTGACTGATCTCAACGCTGAAATTTGTCTAATCCGGGGGAAAAAAAACGGGTACAATCATAAATTTTCAAACAAACTTCAAAATTTGATCGATGTGACTAAAAATTCAAATACAATATTTCTCTTATTTCTAATGTTGGCACCCTCCAACCTTGTTAGACTCGAAACAATTTAATATTGACTGATTAGATTGATCTGAATTCGACCTGAACTAGAACTTTTGCCATCGCCATGCGGTCCTAAAAATTGCCGAGATGGTTGGATCTCGCCACTTACAAGAAATTAGCGTTTTAGAACCAATCCTTACATGGATATACTGACCAATCAAACTTCCACTGTCAGCTGTCCGGAAAGAAATCTCGTCCATGGAGAAAACGTTTGCATTTGGTGCTAGCTTAGATTTGGATTTGCTCGGAATTGAGATTGATGATAAGACATTGATTCCTGGTCTAGCCGTCGCATCTTCCCGGGCCAAACCATTGGCAGGTAAGCTTACCTGTTCTAATTGTTATTGTGTGAACTTTCATTTTCACACATAAAAATGTCTCACAAACTTCTGCCTCTGCAGCTTGGATGAATGGGTTGGAGGTGTGCTCAGTTGAAGCCGACACTGCTAAGGCTTCTTTGATTCTATCTGTTGGAATTTCGACAAGGTATACATATGCTACTTACAAGAAGACGCCCGAGACAACTAAAGAAGCCGAAGCATGGGAAGCAGCTAAGAAGGCTTGTGGAGGCTTGCATTTTCTTGCCATTCAAGAAGACCTTGATTCAGACGATTGTGTTGGGTTTTGGCTGCTCCTTGATTTGCCACCACCACCAGTATAATCCTGCCTTTGTACATATGTTTTGCTGTATATCCGCAGTAGTGCACAGATTGAGTGAGCAACTACCAAAGATATGCTCGAAATTTCTTAATTTTGTACCTTCTATCATTTCATACTGAAATCTGTTCAGGGAAACTAACTTTGATGGAATCAAAAATATACGCAATTGACAGTAGCCTTTAATCATTTCATTTTCTGTGTTACAGTAATTGCAATATTGTAGAATTACCGCATGTTAAATTTCGATTTGTCTCCTAACAATCAAGTTTATCTTCAAAATTCTACGAAAAGATTAAACGCTGAACAATGAAACATAAGGTATGCATTCCGTGGGAATAGGAAGTGAAACGAGAAGTATATCACACATTCACACTATAGAGCAAGGGAAGGCTCTAATTTTCCCAGTTTAACATCTGAAAGAATAGCTACACATGTGGTTAAGAGTACAGATCAAGTCAGACAGATAGCCCTAGATTAAACCCTAGGAAAGCCCTGCATACTCTAAATCATTTACAATGGAGGCTGGAAAACTGACCAAAATACTGTGGAAAGAAGGGAGATCTGCACTAATTCTCTGATTAGATCTACATCTAAGGTATCTAAACACCCCTGTTTAGGAAGTAGGATCAGGAAAGATCTCCCATCAAGAGAAAGGCTGCAAAATGAAGTGCCAATGGAAGAAAGGCCGATAAAGGGCAGAAAAATTCGAGGTTAACTTGGATCGACGCAACCCAAAACAACAAATGGAGCATGTGCCAATTATATTGGCCTTGAGACGCAAGGTAGCAGACCGGTAAATTTTGAGCATCTTGGCTTTCAGGATTTCAGTCTCTTTTGTTTCTGTGGGACGAATCGGATACTTTGCTTTCCAATTTCCAATGTCTTGGATCGTCCACCATCGAGATCAATAGACAGCATCGATGTCCCCTCAATAACATTGCTGACGACTCCTTTATGCCTGGAGAGGAGAAAATCAGAATGAAAGGATCAGATACAGTTAAATTTCAGCTCGAATGTACCAGTCAATCATTAGCTGAAATGCTTTCACAATTCTGCATTCGAGCATCATGGACATTAAAGGCTACATGTTTGTGCAAAGTCACCTATTCGTATATTTTCCCATAGTAGAATCGCATAAAGAACGGAGACTCACCAGGAATTATCAGATTGCTGATGAACTTCAACTCTCTTTCCTCTCGCATCTTTGCCTAGTTTTTTCAATACCCAATTAGCATCCATGATCTCGTTCATTAAATTGTTATCTTGTGTCTCAGCATCTTCTTCTTGATGCCTAGGCTTTTCTACGTACGCTGAAGGTCTCTTTCTTTTTGACCTTTGACCCTTCACAGATACAGTCGCTTCCTGAACATGTGGGGTCCAGGAACCTGAATAAGGAGTCTTGAACTTGAGCCTTAGAAAAGGTCTCGAGTCATTAAATGAAGAATGTACTGCAGGAGCCACTTGCTTGTTATTTTTATTGCTATTAGTCGGTGTTTCAGTTCTCTTGTCAGAATGCTTTCTTAGAGACACATCACCTATGGATACATTGTTGTTCAGCACTGATGTCACTGCACTGGTTTCTCTACTTTTTGATGAAGTAATCGTTCTGTAATCTAAAGCTTCTAATTTGCCTGTACTAAGCTTTATAATGTTGTTCTTCCCTGACATCAACCCTGTTGTCTCACTGGGGCCCTCTACTCTGTGACCTGCAAATTCCCATGAAGCAATTATGTTGAAACAATCATACCAGATAACAAATTACACCTCAATAAGTCCCATTTGCTATATACCATTGTTATAGTAGGCTGCCCCATCATATCTATCCTCAGTGTAATCACCCTTTCTGTGATGAGTCTGCTGACTCATTGCTTCACTTCCTGTTTCCATAGGAAGTCCAAAGAAGAGATGAAAAGAAGTGATACTCATAACATAGGTCACTTGAAATGAAGGATCAATCAGAAATATTTCACTTGAAATAAAAGGCTCCCAATCAGAAACCAGAAAGTTTAACATACAGGACGAGTGAAATACTGGAAAGCACAAGACTCACCCTCAGGAGTTGTCAACTCTTGTTCAATCTGGTACCTTGAAGAATCAGACATTGCAGAGCTGGTTATCGTTTTGTTTCGCCCTCTTGAGTGTACAACTAGCTTCGTACCCTTCATATTATTCGCAACTTTCCCCGCATCTTCACCAGTACTAGTTTCTTGGATCTTCTTGCTCTTAATCCGTAAAATTGTGGGTTTTCTGCTCACATTGTTCCCAGCAACCTCATCCATAAATTTGAGTTTCAAAACCCCTTGCTCATAAGTGGACCGCATTCTCTCCCCTGGACTTAGACTTCCAGTAACTGGAGAGGAGGACAAATCTGGTCCAGGAGGATGAGGATCCTTTTTTGCATCATCAACTCTACTGCCAGGTGCTGGACCATCATGGTGCTCTTCATGGTTACCCTCCACTTTACCATTCAAAGCAAATCCTTTCTTCTTTGCATGGTTTTTGCTGGATGGTTGTTTTGCAGATTCTTTGGTCTTCTTTGGGGAAAATCCTGCCAAATTTTTGAAATAGAGCTTGGCCCCACTATGTTCACTCTTTGCAGCACTCGGATCATCATCTTCATCATCAGAGAAAGGTGAAATGGAAAAAATTTCTTCTTGGGTTGGCAAACCAGCAGCTGCCCTCAAGCTGGCTATTAAATCTTTATCAGCTTCATCTCTTCTCCTCCAGAGCTCCTGAACTGCATCTTCAAGATTCCTAACCTGTCAGCACCACAGGAAGATCGGAAGATGAGTGCTGAAACATTGGGGGAAGTAGATGGAACGAAGAGACGGGGGTACTTCCCCGTAAACTCACCTGGTAACACTCGCCTCTGCATGTTGGGCATGTGTATGGTAGGTCTCCATCTGTTTGAAACTGCAAATATTTCTCATCACTGCAATTTTTCTCCCCCCAGAAGACCAGAACAAGAAATTTGTCAGAAAAGCAGACAAATTTGTCCAGGGATAATGTTCAAAGCATTAAAAGTTTTTGTTATTCACAAAAGCTAATATTTTTTGGTGCGTATTCACAAAAGATTATGCAAATCTAAGGAACAGAGAACCAGGTTTACAAGAATGATCATACATGCTACTCAGTACAGCACCTGCAAAGAGCACAGGTCCCCCCTTCCTACCCAAACCCCAGGCTCGGTCTAGTTCCTTCACTTTGATTCCCCAAAAAAATAAAACAAGTTGCTTTTCATAGAAGCTAAATTCTATTGATATTTACATCCCAAGGAGACTGTCAGTGAATATTATGAAATGGCTAGGATAGCCTTTCAAACTAGAATTTTTTAAAAAAAAGTGTAACTGCAGAAGTTCCATGTACAGGGATGAATCAGGAAACTTCAAGCATATATCCAAAAAAAGCGAAAATAAGTAGAAAAAGACTTGAATTTCTACATCCTCTCAATGACACTGTTCGACAAAGTTGTATTAAGTCAGTAAATGATTTCTGCAAACATGCGATATATCAAATGTACTGGGGTGTGCAGAATATGGGCAGCAACAGAGTTATCAGAATCTATATGCCTATATGTATTCCAAGACTAGTTATGTTCTTGGGAGTCACGTTTGGGTAAAGACATTGGCATCTGCATGTTACAAAGATAAATAGACAAACCTGATTCCATCACAGTTGCAGTGCACCCAACGCTGGCAAATATCACAGCAGACCATGGGAGTTGATTCCGAATCTCGATACACCTACATCATGTAATAAAAGCCTGGTCAGCTTCATCCAAGCAAATAAATTGTACGGCACTATCCGTGCCAGTCTCTGCATCATAAGCAAAAAAGGTATGAAAAGAAGGTGAAAACAGAGCAGAAATAAAAGAGCACGTGAAACAGGGCACTGTAACTGTTTTCAAATCTTTAAACTTCCAACCAAAAGCAAGAGACATCGTCACTTCACTTTTAGAGGAATTTAATCAGCAGAGCTGGAAGAATCCAACACCAAAACTTCTCATACATTAACTGAATGTTTCTATAATTGCAGTGGGAAAAGACTAATGATACCTTCAGGCAAACTGGGCAGTAATTGCCTTTAGTGAACAGTCTCCCACAAGCATCACAGCAAGTATAACCTAAAAACCACCTGCATCAACCAAGGAAATTGTCAAGAGATGGAAACGAAAGATATTTAACTCTGAAAAAAGTTTCTGTGACACCACCCCCCCCCCCCCGGCACCCCCACCCCACACACAAACACAAAACCCAATGAAAAACAACGGGAAAAAAGCTTCAACATGGAACATGAAAAGCTGTTCACTACCTACCGTTAAAATTAACAAGTTATAAATGCCTTTATGATTATCATTAACAAGGGAATTGTTACCTTACACTGAGCCCATTGCCCGGAACATTTGACCCACAGCTGTGGCACTTCGTATGCTTTGGGCATAAATATGGCCCAGAGCTAACATTCTGCAACATCAAGATGAAGATAAGGCATATGTCTCCCAGAAGAAAGAGTATCAAATCAATAACTAAAACGACCTTGTGAGGAGGCTGCATACAGTAACAGTGAACAGCACCATCACATCTCTTGCAGAACTTAAACTTGGTTGAATCTCCAGTACTATGGCAAACCTGCAAAGAGAGGAAATTCCATGCTCATGTAAAATATGCAAGTACCACAAACCTTCAACTTCACACCACTCATCAAAATTTGCGTACAGCAATCACAAAGCAGCTACCAGCACACAAATTCAAAAGTCAGTTGCTCTTGAATAAGCGGAGGTAAAGGATAGCTTTTATTTAGAAGTTTAAATCATACACATGTAAGTAAAAAATCACACCCTAGGAATGATTTGACATCAACGAAAAATAGAGACAGGAAATATGATTTGATATCTCGCATTTGACAGACAATGAAGCTGCACTGCATAGGAAGATGAGACTTTCTTTCCTGGCATAGTACACCCTTTATCATGTTACAATCCAACTACATTGTGTCCACATATCAAACATTACAACATGAAAGGAAATAGTGACAATATGCATATATATTATACACTATATATCATTCTACGAATTTAACCATCTTATTTCTGTTGGTGATATAGTAAAAATCCAGACCAATTAGAAATGTCTATCTACTGCCAAGGATCAAATACATCCCAATCCTAATCTTCAATGCTCAGATGAGGAAATCATAAATTCACACATCCAAGTAATTTCAAGGGAATCGTAAAGTTCATGTAATGTCCATAAGACGAAACATAGCCATGGAGAAGGAAGGGGAATAAGTACCTCTGTACCTTTATTTTGAATATTCAAATAGACTAAAATAGTAAGGGAAAATGTTTTTTGTACATATGACAACACTAGAACCAATTCGAATCAAGTAGAGCCACAAATTAAAATTGAATGTTGACAAGCTAACACAAATTATCATGGAAAAGATGTCACATAGTCACATATGTGAGTTAATGGTGGTTCAACAGAAGCTAGCAGAGGATACTGAAATCTTTTACGTTACCCTTATTAAGTATTCCACAAGGAAGAATGGGTTCTGATGTTTTGATGTTATGATTACAACAGGCTACTTACAAGCCAAGCAACCAACTTAGTGGCAGATCTAGGCCTTCGGATTAAGGGTGGCCAATACATTATTATACTTATTTGGCAAATACACCTTTCATAATTTTTATCCTAAATTACACCAATTTTCAAAAAAACGATATTGAGTTAAGGGGGCCACCCCTAACATTGATGCACATATGCCACTGCAACTAATCAGAGAAAGCTGATTCACAAATACAGGTTATTCTCAAGAAACTAGCACTACCAAGCAATAGCATGAACATAAATTAAAATGATTGACATTTTTAGATACCCCGCATACACGACAAGAGGGGCACGTCCATGAACTCCAGTGGAAAAGATCTGCAGACAATCACACTAGTCAGATCTGGGAAAAGCATACAAATACAATTACTCAAACAAATCGAATCATATGACCTCTATGTTGAGACCAAGATTTCAAGCAACTCCTATGATACTTCTTGCCACAACTTCTGCAAGGAAGCATTTCCTCTGCTCTTTCACTTCCTCCATTTTCGAAAGCAAGGCATAATGGACAAATCACATTTGCATTAGGCATCTGGTCCTCTGCAGTAGAATCCTTGGAGGCAACCTGCAAAAAAAAAAATGTTACTTTTCACCAATGTGAAAGATGATCAAGAGAAACAGAGTCCACAAGACAGCTTGTATATCCCAAGAGGGAGAGACAGCACGTCAGGAAAGATACCGGATGCACAAGATATCACTCATTCAGGAGTCAGCACCCAGTGCAGCAACAAAATAACAAGACCCAAATCAAGAGGCATGACACACCATCCAAAATTCTATGCCAAAACTTCTATTTCTCATATTTGGTATTTCTGCATGTTTCCTAGCCTATTGTAACAATGGCTACCCAAGGCCTAATGTAGCAAGAAAATGACAAGAATCACATCAAAAGACACATTCTATTCCTACATATTACAGTACCTAGCCGAATAACAATAGCAACTCAACACCCAGTGCAACAATACATATTTCCTAGCCGAATAACAATAGCAACTCAACACCCAGTGCAACAAAACATGAACAATAGAGACAGTCAATTCTGCGTGATTACAAGAACAGCAAAACAGCACAATACAAGACCAAATCATAAACATCAAAATCACATTTCCCCACTCCTGACTCCTCAAACAATCAATCATCAATCTACACAATCACATAAAAAAAAACACAATCTTCCACACACCAATTCAGCTAAAATTCAACCACTCACCACAACAGCCGTACTCTCAAACCTCCGCTTAAAATCCTCCGCACCCAAAGCCGAAACAGACGCCTTCTTCTGCACCGCACTCCGCTTACTCTCACCAAACACCAACTCCTCCACATCTTCTCCCCCATCATCACCACCACAACCAATCGGATCAAGCTTCGGAACCGGAATCTGCACCGTTGATCCCTCGCAAACCCTAATCAACCACGGATCCTTCAGAAACTCGTCAATTCGGCGAACCTGCTCGAAGAACTCGCCATTGCGACCGTGACCACGAGGAAACCCTAGGGCACAGTAGCAAATCCGCTTGCTGTTCCATAGCAATGACGTAGGAGAGAGAAAGTTAGAGAGAGAAAACGCGATCACCCTCCAATGCAAGAGGAGAGGAGCGAAGAGGAAAATGGAGGGAAGAGTAGAATTTAAATTTAAAAAAAGTGAAAATAGTAAAGAAAAAAGAGGGGAGAAATTACTAACCATGTAATTGGGCAAGCGACGTGAAAAGCCATCATAATATGCGCTGTTGTGATGTTGGTTGATGACAGAGAAAAGAAAACCAGCCGGACGATTTTTAGATCATACTAAATTGTTTTTCCACCAACAACCCCTGTTTTTATTCTTTCTGAAACTGTAATTAATTAATAAATTAAATACTTGGAAGAAAATAAAATTCCGGAAAATAAAATATATTTTCAAAGATGGATGATTGTGGTTTACGATTTCGCAAATTCTTTTCTTTATTTTTGGGCTGGGTTTTATCTCTCCTATGTGGAGCCTTTCTGTAATTCTCTTTACTCTGGCACAGTAGTTTTCAAGGGAAGGGTGCCAATGGGCGGAAACGGCGCCGTTTAGGGCCCCTTAATTGAAAGATTACTATCATAATAAGTGTTCACTTTTAGACAAATGTAATATATATTACATGCACTCCAGACATATGCTCTAAATATTTATTAGTGAACAAATACTTCTTTTGTTTCATATTAATTGTCATAATTTTGACTTTTATGGTCTCCAATGTTATTCTTTGATTAATTATTTCTTACATACTCCCTCCGTTTGTTTTTATCTGTCGTCTAGGAAATTGTGTTAAAAACTTTGACCGTTAATATCTTAATTTGTATCCCGTCGAAAAAAAAATTCTTAATTTGTGTAATGATTCATCATACAAAATTGGTATCATTAGATTCGTAATAAAAAGTACTATTCAAAAAGTATAATAATATATTTTTTATAAAAGTTTTATATTAGAAATTATTGATTAAAAATTGATACTGAAAATCGTAAATGACAGATAAAAAAAATGGAGGTAGTAGTATGTTATTAACGATTGTAATATCAGACTCTTCGAATAATACTTTTCGTTACGAATCTAATGGTGTTAATTTTATATAACAACTCATTATATATGTTGAAGAATTTATGGTCAAATTTTTTGAAATTTGACTGCGCGATTTTCAAAGACGACAATTAATATGGAAAGGATGAAGCAATAATAAGAGTGAATAACTTAATGCATGTGAGTGAACAATCGTAATATTTGGAATACATGTTTAGAGTGCACCTAATAAATTACAGGATAAATGATTACAATAGTAAGTGTTATATGAAACAATCATATCAAAAATTTATCATGACCTTTATAATTTTGTGGTGATTTTTTTTTTTTATGAATATAAAGTGTTGAGGCCCTTGAGATGGGGGGTGAATGGGTTTGTTACAGAGTTCTTCACTTATAAACAGAAGGACGTTAATAGCACTTAATTGAACTGAATAATACTTCTTTATTAGATAAACGTTGAGGTACAAGAGAAATAGAGGAGGTTAGGGAACTTAGCAGAATTAGGATAGTGAGATCCTTGATGACTACTTAAAAGGACAGAAATTGAGATTCATTTTCTGTTGAGGGGACTCACAGACGAGGCTTGTGATGAGGGGCCTCACAGATGAGGCAGAGAGGAGGGGCCTCACAGACGAGGCAGAGAAGAGGGGCTTCACAGATGAGCCAGAGAAGAACATGACAGATTACAATGGATATCAAACTCACAAAGCCTTACTACTTCAAGGTTTTGCTACACAACACCTCACCAACATATTTGGCTACATAACTCACCAAGAACCTTGTTTACACCTCACCAGAAGTACCTTACTGGCTACATAACTCACCAATGACTCATTGGCTACACTCAGAAACCTCACGAGATTTCCTACACTCGATTACTTGCTTGGAATCGACTAATTTGCACAAGGAGATGTTGGAGTTATTTATGGTCGAGGTCTTCAATCAGCAACGGTCTCCCCTTGATTCTTTCCTTTCTTGATTGATCTTTGATCCTTTCCATATTCGCTTTGATCTTCTATCTTTGCTTCTTTGGAAACTTCAATCTTTGCTCAACAAGGCACAATCTGCGAAGATATATATTAGGATTAGCATATATAATCTCTGAGAATATTATGACATAGTGTGAGGAGATTTTCAAGATACTTCCCTAATTTGTTCTTTCAAACAAAACTTTATGGGCATGGCGGAGATCCTTGGTACAGATGTCATGGAGGGCATCACAGCTTCTTCAATCTCTCCCTTTTTGTTTGAAAGACAAAACTGAGTAGTAAGGACCTTAATGATTTGGCTCCCCTCAATCAGTGCAGGAGAGATGGCAAAGGTCCTCAGATGTGAGATGTGTTTCCACAATCTCCCCCTTGATACAAAATCTAGAATATTTTAGAGGTCATATAGAAATCTACAGCACTTGATAAACTTGTTAGTACTAAGAGAGGGTCATCCCCCTCAATTCATGCCACAAGTAAGTTAGATCAATTAAAAGTTTACGGAAGACGTACCTCAAGGTTTGTGTCAGATGACAGACATAGAAATAACTTTTATAGCTGAATGCATGATATAAATGTCCGTGACTCACCTTGTTGCTTTCACTATCCCCCGTGATCTTTTCCACAGAGCGGTTAGTCTCTTCTTGAGTGGACCTTCTCTGATACCACTTGTTGAGACCCTTGAGGGGGGTGAATAGGTTTGTTACATAGTTCTTCACTTATAAACACAAGGACGTTAATAACACTTAATTGAACTGAATAATACTTCTTTATAAGATAAACGTTGAGGTACAAGAGAAATAGAGGAGGTTAGGGAACTTAGCAGAATCAGGACAGTGAGGTCCTTGATGACTGCTTACAAGGATAAAAACTGAGATTCAGTTTATGTTGAGGGCCTCACAGACGAGGCTTGTGATGAGGGGCCTCATAGATGAAAAAGAGAGAAGAGGTCTCACAGACGAGGCTTTTGATGGAGGGCTCACAGATGAGACAGAGAGAAGGGGTCTCACAGACGATGCTTGTGATGAGGGCCTCACATATGAGGCAGAGAGGAGGGGTCTCACAGACAAGGCAAAGAAGAGGGGCCTCACAGATGAGGCAGAGAAGAACATGACGGATTACAATGGAGATCAAACTCACAAAGCCTTAGTACTTCAAGGCTCAGCTACACAACACCTCACCAAAGACTATCGGTCCAAAATTCCTCCCCTTCATACCAACAAAGGACCTCTTCTTCCTACACCAAATATTCCGCCTCTCAGAGAACACAATCATAGAGGTCCTCCAATAACAAATAAAATAAGGACCTTACCAACTCCCTTGTCTAAAGGAACTAGACCTCCATGCATTACTAAAATTTGGTTCCCAAAGACCTCTTTATAATGATCTTATCCTTGGTTAGAGACCAAGAAAGGTATAGTGTCCTCTACTACAGGTATGCCTCAGACACATTACCAGAGATCCAACCAAGTTCTACAAACTGAAAATCAGCAAGACTGGAAGAGTGACCTCTGGAGACAAAAGCCTATACAAGATCCTAGACATTGGGAAGGTTGCGAAACAACAACACCCGCACCATCCGAGGGGGAGCCTTCTACCATGAAGACCTCAACCTTTGCACAAGCTGTCAAATTGAGGGGAGTCCTATCATCCCTCCTCCCTACATATGGTCCCTCTCCTCCTCCCAGGTACGTCAACTCTCTGCCTGTTTGGACATCTGATGTCTTCATCAGCACGTCCTCTCAGGCACCTCACAATTTAAAATGGGTCCAGTAAAAAATGTCTAACTACCTCTCCCATAGGTAACTCAAATTCTTACCTTTTACCTTCCTTCCCTCCTCCCTCTCTCTTTTTCTATTCATTTTGGCCACACAATTTAGTATTTGTACTCTCCTATTTCCTTCTTGTCTGAAAGACAAAAAAGGGAAGAGTTTTAACATGGCTTGTAATTGTTCCACCCCACCCCCGCTACTCTACCAATATATTATCACTATACATTTTGCTATCTATGCGTACTATACTTGCAAGTTTTGTCTTTCAAACAAAAAGGGGAAGATTGAAGAAGCCAGCTTAGTGAGGACCTACACCGCTGCACTTTTGTTTGAAAGAGCAAAATCAAGATTATATTAGGGAAGTTATCTCTACATTATATCTATCTCCTTGATTCTGATTCTCCTTAATTATTATGACAAGTTGATCTTCCTATTGTAGATATCAAACGGAAAAGAGGATACTTCCCAACTGCCAAATAAAAGAAGATTGGAGATCAAACAAGAAAGGAAATAATCAACCTCAAAGGAAGGAGATCGTTGCCATTAGAGAACCACAAGCATAAATACAATCAAGAGACCTCTCAATAATGATATAACGATTTCCAAGCAAGTTAACCGAGAGTAGGAATTTCTTTGAGAATTCTAAGTTGTAAGAAAGTTTGTGAGAAAGTTTTCTAACTTGTAACCACTAGGGAATTAGTGGTGACTTGTGTAACCAGTTAAGTGACAACTGGTGAGGACCTCAGGGTTGTGTAGCTAAAGTGAGTGAGTGACCTCACTTTAGTGAGTCCAAGTCTTTCTTCCTGCCTCAACTATGAGGCCTTCTCTGCAAAAATTCATTCTGAATTTTCTGCCCTTGTAAGCATTCATTGAGGACCTCACAGTCCTTGACAGTGCCGAGTTTTGTAACATCCTCTCTTTCTTTGCACCTTGAGCTTATTAATAAAGAAGTATTATTCAGTTATATAAGTGTTATGAATGTCTTTGTGTTGATTAAGTGCATAATTATTTATACAACCCTATTCACCCCCCCTCTAGGATTATTTCATAAAGGTAACTAATATTTTATTTGGGGTAACTATGATAAAAATCATCTTTGATAAATTGTTAGTCGCATTTATTGAAAAGTCATTCTAATAGGTCATAGTAAAATATTAAAAATGTCACTGTATAAGGAGTTTGTTTCACGATAAGTTTAGGTGAGAATGTCTTATACTAAAAGTTGCAATGATACTACCACTGCGGTCAAACCATGGTGTAGTAACTCGACCCTAACCTAACCCAACATAATTAAGTTAAGTAATGAGATTAATTAACCAAATCGCGCACTTCAATTCAGTTAACTGTTTGTGTTTTTGCAGGACTCGAGCAGAGCAACGACCATCATACATTAGTCTAGTATGTTATGTATATAAAGTACTTATGTGACAATTTTAGTTACTCAAAATTTACTCTCGAGTTACCTACCTGGCTAAGTTTTATCATGTCGACCGACACGTTGACATTATTAATACGATTATTGGACGTCAATAATAACAACTTTGGGGGTATTGGAGACTAATAATACAAAATATTTTCTTGGGCACTAGTAGTACTAACTATCGACCTATTTCCCTCCAACAGTACACCTTCGAGTTGTTATGGTTTTAACTCATTGGAAAGATGACGTGGCTTCATAATGTGTGACGTGGAAAGCCGACTTTGGGTAGAAAATGTTGACGTGGACATTAACATGCCTTCCATGTCACACATTATGGAACCACGTCATCTTTCCGATGAGTTAAAACCATAACAACTCGGGGGTGTACTGTTGGAGGAAAATGGGTCAATAGTTGGTACTACTAGTGTCCAAGAAAATAGTTTGTTTTATTAGTATCCAATACCCCCAAAGTTGATATTATTGACGTCCAAAAAACCCTTATTAATAGTAATAATAATATTATTATCATAGCTATTTATTCCTTAGTTTATTTAAAGTTTCGATTTATTTCACTTTCCCATTTTATTCCAAGTCTCCTTGTTAGTTGAATTTATAAAATTATATCTCGATACCTTCAACTAGTATTAGTTAGGATTTAGTAGGAAATAATATTCTTAAGGTGAGAGGTGTAAGTATTAATAGTAAGAGGTTGGACATTAATCTTGGATAATATAATGAGGCCCAATAAAGCTTCCTTTCCATTTTTCCTTCTTACGTTCAAAAGCAAAAGGAGTACACTGACTCCCTTTCTCCTATCTTTCTATGTACTCTGCTCTCTTTCTCCCTTCACTGTCTGTGCTAGGCCTCCTCATGCCACCACCAGTCAGCCGCCGGTAAGTCAGCCGCGCCACCCATCATCGGTCGCCGTGTTGGGAATGTCCCAACAATGTTCGATATACACAGAGATTAAACCAAAGTAATATAGTAATTATATGTCTTGCTATAGACCTCCATAATTAGTAATTGAATGTGTTCTATTACAACTATATTATTTGGTCCTACTAGGTCACACAAGTCAGTGCCCTGGAACAATGTATGTAACCTAAAGTAATATCGTATTATGTTTAGAATTGTTGGAAACTGATTTCTATGAGAAATCAGCTCAACACGGACCGAATTGGACTCAACACGGATCGTGTGGTCCAACACGGTCCGTGTTGGTGTCACCACGGACCGTGGTGTCCATGGGCCGACTTATTGGACTTTCTGGAGGCCAACACACACCGTGTTGCCTCAACACGGACTGTGTTGGGGCCTTAGAAAGCGTCGTTGCGTTAAGTCGACCGTTAGGGTTTTACTCTCTCCCCAAGTTATCTAAACACTATAAAAAGGGGTCTCTATGAGAGATTATAACCTACCAACTGCCTGAGACTCTTAGAGAGATACCAGGGTGATTCCTGAGTTCCTCTCTCTTTTAGTTTGAAGTTCTTATTTCCTGAAACATTCTCTTATACCGAACACATACATCTTAGATTGAGATTCGTCTCGATCAGGTCGATCTAGCAATCGGGTTCCCGGAGTGTTGCGTGGACTTTCAGTAGAGGATTTCTGCATTGGAATCTCAAAGGCCAACCTCTGCATCAACCGGATTAGCGATCAGGTATAATTACTAAAGCCTCTGCAATTGATTCCTTTTGGTGATTAATTGTTTTTGTAATCGTTATGAATATTCCGCCGATTAATTTGTATCTATTTAGGAAATAGATAACCTAAAACCCAACACGCTGACCCCAGAGACCTGCTACGACCCCGACGCCCCTCTCTTTCTCTTTGTTCTGCTTTTGTTCTTCCACTTCGACATTAAAGGTAAACCTAGAATCCACTCTTTTAAATCAAATTTTATCAAGTTTAATCCTTGAATTCTAGTGCCTTCTTGTCAAATTTGAGTATTTAGAATGAGTACACTTAGAATTACCAATTGGTTTTGGGTTGGTTTGTGTTTATGAGCTATGCACGCTAAGTGTTTGATGTTATGTCTCAATGAAGAGCTTGGTGTATAAATGTATAATATCAAGTTAGGTCCTCTTGGATGATGAAAGTAGGTTGTTTTAATGGAAAATCCTCTTGAATATGAAAGGATTATTGTTAGATATGGTTGCATGTGATTAAATGGTGTTTAATTGACACATATGATGAGAATTGGGTATAAACATGAGGAATCAAGTTGGAATTATGGTTGGATGGTTTTGATTATGAATATTTGGAGTGTGCATGTCGTTTTAGCATCCAAAATGGGGATTAATTAGTGATGTTGCTGCTGAAATGATAGTATGATGGCCATGGAAATTATATATGAAAGGAATAGAGGGATTAATGGCACAAAAACACCAAGAAAAAGGTCTTAACTAGCCACTTGGGGTCAAGTGAGTAATCTGAATTTTTTCAAGACATTTAAAGCTCCCCTTGCTCAAAATTTTATTGGGGATGATAGCCTTAAGTAATAGTGTAACGCCCCGACCCCCTCCCAGGCTGCGGACATTACCAATAACTGCTTCAAGGATCACTGATTGGCCCCACAAATCACCATGAGTCTTTCCAGCGTGCTTCATCCTCGATCACACGCCGCCTGGGAAAACTTCCCAGGAGGTCACCCATCCTTGGACTACTCCCAGCCAAGCACGCTTAACTGAGGAGTTCCCAACGGATGAGCTACCATAAAAGAAGGTGCACCTTGGTGATATGAGTAGTCATTTTAATCCCTTTAAGCTACACTTTGACCACATATCCGGGGTGTTACAAATAGTTTTAATCTGGTTTTTGAATTTCGGGATTCCGATATGTATAACTCAAGTTTTAGCGATTCTAAGATGGGTATCTTATATTTATACGTTTTGAGGGAAGTGAATTCATGGAGGTTTTTAGGTGTCAAGGAGACCTTCTTAGCCTAAATATTCAACATAAAAGTTTTAGTACACTTCGCAAGCTTTCCGGAATGGGGTTTTATGCGTCCATCAGATGTTGGGGTAGTGAGTTATGGCCCGTCAAAGTCAGCTCCATGACCACGCAAAATCAGAATTTTTATTCACGGAGCCTTTTTCAAAGCCAATTTCCGATAGCTTCCAACCTTTTCTGAATTTTTGGTCAACATGAAAATAATTCGCTCTCAAGCTTTTCCATAGACTATTAGCACATGTTCATACGATATATATTTTTTAAGTTTTGAGCTCTCAAAGTTCCCTTCCCGAACTTTCCGATCAGCAGGCCAGCCGTCATGATTGCTCATTTTCAAGCCTTTACACTCCTTTTTGGCCTTAACTCTTAATTGGAGAGTTGTAGAACTTATTTTTGTTAGGTTTTAGGTTATCTATTTCCTAAACAGATACAGATTAATTGGCGGAATATTATAACAGTTATAAACAATTAATCAAAACAACTGCAGAGGCTTTAGTAATTATACCTGATCGCTAATTCCCGCTGAAGAAGAGGTTGACCTTCCAAATTCCAATGCTGAAATCCTCTACTGAAAAGTCCATGCAGCACTCCGGGAATCCGATTGCTAGATCGACCCGATCGAGGCAAATATCAATCTAAGATGTATGTAAGATTGCTTGAGGAAACAAAGAATGTTTCCTGAAACTAGAACTGCAAACTAAAAGAGAGAGAAACTCAGGAAATCACTCTGGTATCTCTCTAAGAGTCTTAAGCAGTTGGTGTGGAATAATCTCTCCCAGAGACCCCTTTATATAGTGTTTAGAAAACCTAGGGAAAGGGTTCAAAAACCCTAAAGGGCCGATTAAAGACAACAGGGCGTTTCTGGGCCCAACACGGTCCGTGTTGAAACAACACGGTCCGTGTTGGACTCCAGAGAGTCCAATTATTCGGCCCATGGACATCACGGACCGTGGTGTCTGAACACGGACCGTGTTGGGTCAACACGGTCCGTGTTGAGCCCAATTCGGTCCGTGTTGGGCTGATTTCTCACATAAATCATTTTCCAAATTTTCTAAACTTGATACAATATCATTTAGGTTACATACATTGTTCCAGGGCACTGACTTGTGTGACCCAGTAGGACCAAATAATATAGTTGTAATTAAACATATTCAATTACTAATTATAGAGGTCTCTAGCAAGACATATAATTACTATATTACTTTGGTTTAATCTCCATTTATATCGAACATTGTCGGGACATTCCCAACAATCTCCCACTTGTCCCACAAGTGTTCGATTCCTTGAATTCCCTTGTCACTTACTGTCTCATGTTCGGATAAGGTAAGCTGATGTCATCCTTATGTAAGGTCTGAAACGTTCATCGATCTCCGAGTTTAGACTTTGAAAAAACAGACGATCAACTATTGATTCAACTGAGCTCGGCCAAGCATTTTCAGTCCAATCTCACCAAGTGGCCAACGAGACAACTGTCCCTAATAGGGAGGACAATGCCATCTTGTTCAGACACACATTCTCACATGATCCAACTGTCACCTAGACACCGCCTTCATAGCCTACTGTTACGAAAGGCGTTTGACTCGCTCCAAAGTTACAACAGACCATGTAGTCTATGTACTGAACTCAGGATTCAGAAATTTTGAGTGGTGAGAGCTCCTATGACAATTCCCAACTTAAAGAGCTCCCACTGTGGGTCAGTTCGGTAGTTGTTCTCAACAATACCCATGTGATTGATTTATGATGTCATTACATCATTATGATCACGAAACTTGATCATCGCCTCATTCCTACATGCTAATTGTGTTGATATTATCACTGTTCCTACGTGATAATACAATTAGGAACTAGGTCGATTGTCGACCAAAACTAGCGTTATTAAGTTCACTAATGGGGTTTCAGAAATCGAACTTCATCCAATTTCCCATTTTGAATTCGCTAACCTTTTTGGACATTCACATAATTCTAAACCACAATTAATGTAAATTTCTGAATCTTATTCTTAATGATGAATCAACAAGGTCATAATTCATGAACAATTCATGCAAATTTGACTTGTTAATATTCCGGAATGTGTTTAATACATATTGCCCATGCATGACTATCATGTTATAACTACAACAGGGGTTTAGTACATAATACTTGCAATGAACCTCGTACATATACCATCTCACTAATGACCTTTCATATAGGAAGATATTTCCGGAACACATGTTTGGATTCATAGTGAGCTTCAGTTCCTTTGTTTGAGTGATGGCTCCTATCAATAAGGCTTCATTTCTCTCGCAAGGCTAGAAACATCACCCAATTCTAAAAACGAACTTCGCAATCCTAACAGTTTCTGCCACAACTTCTAAAGTCGTGTCATACTTGTCTTATTTGTAGAATTAACCGCATGTCATGTTAGGAACTTCTTCCAGTTCACCTCAATACCACTCAATACAGATCGTATAATTTTCTCTGACCTTTCAGATAATCATATTTCTCTGCATGAGTGTAGCATCAATGCAACTCTTCACACTTAGCTTTTATCAACCACTTTATCCTTAGTTTTGCTTATACATATACAATGTATATGTTATGTTGGACTTTGAACATCTCATGGCATACATTAATCTAACGCCTGAAGCATGATTTATATGTCTTATCCTTCTTAGAACTTCTGATTGTTTTTGAGACAATCAAATTCCGTAAGGACATGCCATGATTTTGGAAATTAATCCATTCTCGAAGTGAGTTGAACTATTCAACACCTAGTTAACTTTGATTCAAACAATCAAAATCTTTCATCTATCATTATAAATCTTGTCTCCAAGAAAATTCTTAGCCCCACCAATCCTTCACTTTGAAAATTATTTCCAAGTCAACCTCAATAGAAGCAACATTGGAATATTCTTCTCAGTAGGCAGTATGTCAATCACATACAATATCAGAAAACGCATTGCTCCCACTGAACTTCTTGTAAACACAATATTATCTTTGGCACTTCCCAGTATGTCAAACCTTTTGATATCCTGGTCAAGAAGGTCAATGATTCCAACTCCTAGAAGCTTCCTTAAGACCACAGATGGTCTCTTGAAGTTTACAAGTATTCCAACAAAAGACCACTCAGTTGTGTCAAGTACAACCTTTCTTCAAAATTTAATTTTGAAGTCAGTCTTGATGTCTATCTTAATGAACCCATGTTTTGCCTTAAAACCCTCACATGCCTAATGGCTCAATCCTTCAGACAAATCAACCGAGTTCTAAACTTGGTTGTATACATGGAGTCCATCTTAGACCTTATGGAACTTGCTTAAAGCTTCTTTGTTGTAGGTAGAGTCATTACTTTCTAAAAGTAACATCTCACGCTCATCCATAGAAGATCGATATCTCCGGGTTTGATGGAGTTGTTTGTCTGACCTTGCTTGGAGTAATGTTCATGACACCTCCTCCTCAACGTTTTGAGGAACTTCAACTGCCTCAACCTTGTTTTCCCGACCAATAGGAAAATTTTGAACTAGGATCAAGTAGTGGAGTTTCAGGTGATGATTACAGTGTTTTGTGTATCTCGAACTTCGGTAAGTTCAAAACCTCTCCCACTCTTTCTTTTAGAGAATAACATATTCTCTAAGAAGAAAGTATTTTGAGACACAAACACTTTCCTCTACAACAGTTTGTAGAAGTGATACTCCTTTCTTTCAGAAGACGGTTCAAGAACCTCTCTTCTCCTAATGCTTCCGATAATCTTTATTCAGTAATTAGAGCTATGGTTAATTGCGTGTATCCCCAAAAGGTAATCGGCAATGTTGACTCAACCATCATTGATCACACCATATCTAATAAGGTGTGATTCCTGCTTTTAGATACGTCATTGAGATGTCGTATTCTTAGAGGAGAGAGTCATGAAACAATTCCATATTCTCTGGAATGGTCAATGAAATCTTTGGCTCAAATTCTCACCTCCTCAATCTAATTGAAGGGTTTTTGATTTTCTTGCCAAGTTGGTTTTGTAATTCACTTTGAAACTCTTTGAACATTTTCAAAGGACTTGGACTTGTGGCGTATTAAGTAGATATACCCATATCTACTAAAAAATCGTCACTGAAAGTGATGAAATAGTACAGTAAACCTTCTTCTAGCACTAGTGCTCATAGGCCCACATACATCAGTATGTATGCATCCTAATAAGTCATTAGCTTGTTCACCAATTCCAATAAGAGGTGATTTTAGTCATCTTACTCATCAGACATGCTTTGCAAACATTGAACTTTTCAAAGTTTAGGTTTTTCAAAATTATGCACTATGCAGTTTCTGAATGCATTTCTGATTAATATGACTTAAGCTTATAGTGCCATAATTATGTTTCATTTGAGTCATTTGTTCAAACTCTTGGCTCAACCATTAGCATCCTTTCGATCTTATCTAGGTGCTCTCATTGTTTCGCCAAAACTACTTCATTTTGGAAATCTTTAAACTATTTTAACATTCCAGCTTCAGATGAATCTCATAGACATGAATCACCATGTGTTATTTTATTCATCTTGAAGATTTGAAGTAATTCACCCCTTGTACTTGTGCTCAATTGGTCTACATACATCCATATGCATGAGTGTTTGTTGGCACGTTCACCCTTTCTTGTAAAAGGTACAATCATGCTTTGCAGACATCACATGTTTCAAAGTCTTATCATTCAAAAGTCTATCACTGTGACGCTTCTGAATGCGATCTGATTTGCATGACTTAATAGATAGTTACAAGTTTTATGTTTAAACATCAGTTATTCCTTTTAAACCTTTTGGTTTCGATGTGTTGGGTGTGTTTATCCGAGATCCTCTCTCTCTCTCTCTCTAATTGAGAGTAAGAAATACTTATAATGAGAACATAGAATCACCTATAAATTTCTCTCATAAGTCTTGTGGAAATGGATAAACAACCAACTCTTCATAAGGAACTACAACTAATTGTATGTTCCTATTTGTAGGTTGACTCTCATCCTTCAAAGCATATCTACTTTGCTGTAGATACTGCACATTTGCATAAATGCGAGTTTCACAGCCGGTATCTTATACTCAAAGTGGGTTTAATAAGGGTAGTGTGTATCATATACGCATTTGCCTAGAATTGAAATCATATCTCAAGTCTTTCTTATAGTTATTCACGCTCCCAGTGTCATATATATATGATCTGGTTGTTAACCGGTTGCTGTCATTGGTTGGGTATGTACAACTGTTTGTCTTTACCTTTCCTTTGACTTCTTGTCTTTGATAGATTTCTTAAATCTTATTTTCCCTTTCACTAAAAGACTATCTTTGGTTTCCAATCTTTTGACTAAATGGGATATGAGGTTTCTCATGTTTTTAAAATAGTCAAATTATTTCAGAACATGAGCGCCAACAATTGGCTCTTTTCTAGCTCAACCGAGACTATCTGGTTATTGGTTTCATATTTATCAACTCTAACTAGTTCGATGAACTTGGTTTTGAGTTGGTAATATTGAAATCTTCCTCTAATCTTCAAACATTTTGAAGTTAAAATTGTATGAATACTATGACATTTCATGTATTCATTTGGCTTGATTGACCTCTTAATATTGATGCCTAGCTCAATGTTATATCAAAGACATATTTCTTTTTAATCGCCTTCAAGACAATCTTGCGATGGCAATGCCAATTAAGGAAATGGTGTTAATTGTTTTTCTCTTTCTCAAGGAGAAAACAATATTTTATTAGTGGTGGATGTTTGAGTGAAGACATAAATAATTCTACGAGACAAGTTGATTCATTTTAGTTATTATTCATCAAAAGAAATTAAACTAATTTTAATTTCAAATCAAAACACTTTATTAACTCTCACTTAGTGTTTTAATTTAACCAAGACCCACAAGACTCATGGGCTCAAGTGGACTTTGGCCCAACAAAACTCGATCCCATGTTATCTTTGGTGGATCATCTTATGATCGATCATTCAAAATGACTCTTGGCAAGAAATTTGTATCGAATACAATATTTCTCTTCCTCTTCTCTTGGCCCAAAACTATTTTGATAGCCAATTTGAATTGACCTAGCTCCCACCCTACTTATTAATGATGGACAAATAATTCGCTTTGCCTTTCTTTATTTATCCATCTAAGTGGTGTTTCGATAGGTTGAACAATAATTCATTTTGAGAGTATGTTTTATTATCCTAAGCATGCAATTCTAGGTGAACTCTTTCGAAAAACATAAAAGGAATAATAAAACATGCAATAATGAATTTAAAGCATAAATAAAACCCCTAGTAAAGCCACCTAGACTTAATCAACTAATTTAACTAATCCTTGACAGTCTTCAAGAAAATCTTCTTGGGTCTCGCAACTTCATTGGATGGGCTCCCACTCGAATCACCACCTCTATTGCTGTTGGGCTCCCACTCAATTTAATGTCTCCAATTACAACCAATTTACAATTTGGACTTCATAATTGAGTCCTTTCATGAATTAAAAATAAACTTAACTGAAACTTAAATTTAAAATTTAATTCAAAGACGGTACGCATACCGTATTTCACCCAACCCGGCACGCAGACCGGTAAAACTAACTATCTATGGCCATACTAGAAACACATGCAAACATGTAATATTGCAATAAACACATGCTTAAATAACAAATTATAAAGGCATATAAATAATTGCAATATAACACATAAGGAAATAAATACTAAATAAAATTTCCTAAAGGTATGCATGATTAATAAAATAAACAAAATCCAAATTTTATCTTAGTTACCTAAACAGATTTAGGATTTTATACCTATACATACAAAATACTTGACTTTCATAAAATCAAGGAGTCTAAAAGATACTATATCTTTCAAAGGTATTGTAAGTTTCCTAAACTTTACAAAATAATAGATTTTATGCCCATTATCTGATTTAGTAGTAATAGGATTTAATAATTAATTTCTAAAATTAATTACAAACCCTAAAAATACACGAATTCACCAAAACTGCTGGCAACACGGTCCGTGTTGCTTCCCAGTTTCGGTTAATTTCGTGAATGAAAAACTTAAATAAAACTATCATAACTTATCGAATTTAAAGATTTCATATCGCAGTGTTATCTAATAACCCAATATGAAATATTTTCCAGAATTTTAACAATTTATAAAAGATTGTTAAAATTTAGGGAATTAAACCTTTTAATTCTCCTTTTAAGAGGAAAATAAATAATAATAGTCCGATAAGTTTAAAATCAAACTTTATAATTTTTCCATACAATAGATTCATCCAATATGCTACTGTAAAAATTTCAGATTTTTATCAAATTTCAAAAATTAGAATAAAATTCAGAAAAGTAAACAATTATACTTTTCTGTTAATCTAAAAATTAAAGGAAAATAAGTAAAAGATTTCAAAAATTCACGAAACTTTTATCCATAACAGAATGGTTACCCAGTAATCTACTGTAAAAGTTTCAAAAAAATTTCAAATTTCTATAAATATACAAAATTCAGAGAAGCAACGAATTTATTTCTCTGAGATCTGAAAATCTAAATTAAAAAATATAATTTGATCAGATAAATTAACGGAAAATTTTTTCCCTAAAATTATGGTTACCCAGTAACCTACTGTAAAAATTTCAGAAGTTTTACAAATTTCTACAAATTTATAAAATTCGGAGAATTGAACAAACTTTAATTCACTTCAGATCTGAAAACTCAATTAAAAATCCATTTTAATTGGAAAAAATCTACAAAAATTATGGAAAGTCTAGAACACTTCCAGACACCTCCAGTGAAAAATTCAGAAATTTTCGAGTTTGTTTGATATTTTATTTCGATTTTTCATATTTACCGTAAATAAACTAAATTAGAAAATTAGTTCTACAAAACCCTATTTTGCGAATTTAGACCTATTTCATGTATTGCCTACTGTTTAACAATATTAAACATGATTGTTTCTAAAACATTCAAAATTAAATCGAGTTCATGCTATATTTAACAATTAAACAAACATAAAATCGATTAATTAAAGGCAATAAGAAACAAATAATAACAATGCATGAAATTTTACAATAAAATCTCAGATTTATTATCATGAACATTAAATTTTAAAAATTTCATAAAGATTCAAAATTTTAGGCATAAATCTATTCTAGTATATTCATAACATAATTCAACTATTGACAAAATTAATTATGAATACAAGTACAATACTTTAGCATGCAATTGGTGGCTCTGATACCACTGTTAGGTTTTAGGTTATCCATTTCCTAAACATATACAGATTAATTGGCAGAATATTATAACAGTTATAAACAATTAATCAAAACAACTGCAGAGGCTTTAGTAATTATACCTGATCGCTAATTCTTGCTGAAGAAGAGGTTGACCTTCCAGATTCCAATGCTGAAATCCTCTACTGAAAAGTCCACGCAGCACTCCGGGAACCCGATTGCTAGATCGACCCGATCGAGAAGAATCTCAATCTAAGATGTATGTAAGATTGCTTGGGGAAAGAAAGAATGTTTCCTGAAACTAGAACTGCAAACTAAAAGAGAGAGGAACTCAGGAAATCACCCTGGTATCTCTGTAAGAGTCTTAATCAGTTGGTGTGGAATAATCTCTCCCAGAGACCCCTTTATATAGTGTTTAGAAAACCTAGGGAAATGGTTCAAAAACCCTAAAGGGCCGATTAAAGACAGCGGCGCGTTTCTGGGCCCAACACAGTCCGTGTTGGACTCCAGAGAGTCCAATTATTTGGCCCATGGACACCACGGACCGTGGTGTCTCAACACGGACCGTGTTGGGTCAACACGGTCCGTGTTGAGCCCAATTCGGTCCGTGTTGGGCTGATTTCTCACAGAAATCAGTTTCCAACTTTTCTAAACTTGATACAATATCATTTAGGTTACATAGATTGTTCCAGGGCACTGACTTGTGTGACCCAATAGGACCAAATAATATAGTTGTAATTAAACATATTCAATTACTAATTATAGAGGTCTCTAGCAAGACATATAATTACTATATTACTTTGGTTTAATCTCCATGTATATCGAACATTGTCAGGACATTTCCAACAATTTTTACCTTTCCGTAAAGTCCTCTTACGAAATTTTCAAAGGTTTACAAAGGAAGTTATGCCTTCTGCGAATTTACTGCAAAGTTCCAAAAATTCTCCAATCTTTTCATTAAAATTCACTTTTATTAAGTTAGTAGGAGACTCCCTCCTTACCAAAAATCCAACTTAATTCATTTTATTGTCCTATCTCAAGTTTGGTTCAAGAGGTCGTTGTTGCTCCCTGTTCGAGTCCAATCAAGTCGTTTAAGTGCGGTTCAGTTTCAAGGTATGCATGTTGTCTGTACCCTTCTTAAACTCTTTTATTTGAGTTTAATGAGAAAGTGTAATGATATTGGGAATGAATAAGGTTTACTTATTTTATCATGTAACTATGGCGCCGACCCATTGTTATTTGTGCCATTGAGCACTCCGACAGTAAATACCTGACCTAGTGTCAACCCATCCGGATCTCCCGTTCGGTCCGGGTATGCGCATACGGAGGCTTAGACCGATGATAGCAAAGCAGAGGACCATTAAAGATAATAATATGGTAAGCATGTTTATTGTTCATTGTTATTTATTGTTTTAGTTTTTTATTGTTTGCAAAATGAATTGAAATGCGCGAAATAAAATGAATTGTTTAAATTTATTTGACTGTTCAGGGGAATGCCTATTGAGTTTCGACTCATTTGCGAAAATGTTTTATGTTTTTGTTTTAGGTGGTACTCTAGTGCTTACAAACAAGTACCGATAAGAAGTTTGATTAGATTGGGAAGCAGGAGGTCTTATTTATACTAAAGTTATATGGTCTACTTTTAGTGTTTATTGCTATGGATCGTTGTGGTGACCAACTTGGCAGTTGGTTGCAATTTCTTATATTGGTTATGAAAATTATTAATTCAAGAGTTTAATGTAAATTCTTCTTGGTGAGTATGTGTTATGTTAGAGTATTCTTTGGGAATTTTCATTGTATTGGCGTTCGTGTTGATGGTTTGTTAAGCCTTGTCCATGATCATGGACGGCGGTAATACCTTTGGATTAATATTTCCGTTGTGCTAATCATTGGGTTATGAGATATTTAGTGATAATTCAGTGATTATGAATCTGGGGTTGTTACACATGGTAGGCGTTGCCTCAGTTGATTCTCTAGCTATTTCTTCAGCCAACTCAATTCTCATGCCTCCTACCACTTGTATCCACCCAGATTCAAATTCTTGACCTTGCTAAGGCCCCATCCAAATGATAATTTAGGCTCCACTCATAGACCCAAGTACCCAACAATCGTCCACTTGGAGACCAACTTGCATTCGCTCTCCAAATTGTATTTGCAACCTTTATCATTCATCGATCATCACCAAACACTTCGTTAAATTCTCTAGTAAACCCATCTCAATATCTCAATCAACAAAGATCAACAAAGGTCTCAATTTATATCCCATCAACCCCCCCCCCCCAAAACCCCCAATAACGAACACACTTCCTTAAATTGTCTTGTGGAATTACGGATTCAGTTTTAACCTCGTGTAGACCATGTTGAATTCCTGTGTAGGTTAGGTGTTGTCGACCATGCGTTCTTGGAGTATAGACCAGAACCATCCTCATTTTTTGGTACACTTCTTTCATCAAAGAAGCTAACACTCTTTTGATGAGCATGACCAGGCTTGTTAGAATAATCCATCTTAGTATACAATTTCCACTTTTTTCGACTATTAGAAATAACCAAAGGTCCCTTCGTAACCTTCCAACAGCCATCCCTAAACTTAGTTGTGAAACCTTGATCATCCACTTCCACATACACAAGATTCTTGGTTAGCCCCGAGATATAACACACATCTTTCAACCTCCAAGTACCACCTTTAGAAGTTTTGATGTCAACGTCACCTCTTCCTACCACCTCAAAGCTGTGATTGTTTGCAAGCCTCCCCCCCCCCCCTAAAAAAAAAACCTGTCACTCACAAAATTTGTAAAGGACTCCTTGCTAGACCAAGGATGAAAGGAAGCACCTGAACCTGTCACCCAACTCTTTTCTATTTCGCAATATTAATAGTTAAAGTTTCACCCAAATCCTCGACTGAATTTATTGAATCATGGCCGTTGACAATGCTCTTCCCTTTACCCCTTAGGTTAAGACAATATATGCTAAAGTGACCTCTATCACCACGATTCCAGCACAAGACATGTTCAATATTTCGATTTCTAAATTTAGACTAATTCTGACTAAACAACCTTTCACTGTTTCTCCTACCCCTAATAGACAAAGCAGTCCCACCCAAAGGATCATCATAATCGTTCCTACGAATGCTTTCACTTAAAATCATATCACACAACTTATCATACGTCAAAGGACCCTTCTCCTTAGACATACTAACAGTAGTTGTGAACGTATCCCAAGACTTAGGTAGGGTAACCAACAAAATAATATAAGTTTTAGTCTCATCATTAAAACTAAATCTTGTAAAAGTCAATTTAGACAAGATCATAGTCATATCACTAATATGATCTTGCATATCATCCGACTCATGCATCCTAAATTCGAACAAGTAGCGCAATACATGTACCTTGTTCACTTTCAAAAGTTTCTCAAGACCTTAAACAAGCCTGTAGTTTTTAAAGGTGTTCGATTTTTCATTCATATACAAGTCACGATTGTGACTTCTTAGGCCATGCCCGTGACCGGAGCACTTCACGCTCGCGACCATCAAGCTAACAATAGGGTCATGATCGATTGTGACTTCACTGGTCACACCAGTGATCCTGCGAAGTGAAGTTTCCCCTCGCGCAAGACATCGAGGTCACGACCATGACCCAACGGAGAACAATACCCCCTTGTGCAAGACACTAGGTCACAATCGTGACTAGGGGCACATCCATGTGTACAGGTGTGGTGTCAATTGACACCACTAATTTTTTTTAAAAAATATCTGTTAGGGAAAAAAGGAAACAGATTTAGCTTATATATGATTTGACACAAAATTGAATCACAAAAATGTAGATAGCCCGCTGGTGTCCGACCCTGTGTGTGTAGGAATTGATGTAGGACGTAAGGGTCATGAGTTCGATACTTGTTGAGTGCGTTTGCTCATTTTTCATTTTTTATATTTAATAACAACCGCAGTTACATATATAAACTAGATAAAGGCTCTTTAATCTCTATTCTTTTCTCAAATTACTCTTTCCTCTTTATTAAATTTATTCTCATATTTGGTTTATTAATTGCTTGTTGTATGTGTATGAATGAGAAAATTTTGTTAAACTATTATTTGTACACTTATAAATTACATTATGTACCATTTATTTGAAATTGTTGAGGCTATTAAGTGTTTGAATGAAATTTGTTAATTCATTAGATTAGGTATGGTGTATTTTGTAAAATTTAGGTGTTTATAATTTTATTTTTGGAATTTTGGACGCTAATATACTGAACTTTTGGGGTATTGGACAATAATGCACTGAACTTTGACCCTGGACAATAACGCTGAACTTTGGGGGGTGTTGGACAATAATGCACTCGAGACAATTTCGACGGTGGCGAACTTGGTGATAATCTTACGTGACAGACTGAGAAGACAAATATTTTTGGACCAATTTATCTCCTCCACCTGCTACATAGGATTGCCACCAAGTTAGTCATTGCCAAAATCATACTTAGTGCATTATTGTTCAACACCCCCAAAGTACAGTATATTATTGTCTAAGGTCAAAGTTCAGTGGATTATTGTCCAATACCCCAAAAGTTTAGTATATTAGCATCCACAAACCCTTTATTTTTTTAATTCAGTTTAAGATGGAGAGATATTTTAAGAAAGTGAGTAGGGAATCAACCTCTCATTCTAGCCCCTATTCGGGCACCTCATCCCAAAATTCACAAATAAACTGAGAAAGGGACAGTGTCGGTGCATTTCAAACAGCGCCAACACCACATCCCGAAGCCAATACAAACCCTTTTGATTCTACCAGAGAAGTCATGTTGATCTAAGTGCTCTTCCATATGATCAAGAGCAAAGAAAACCGATTTCGCATTATCACCCAAATGATCGATTGTAGCGTTTATTTGTGATGTTTATTTTTTTTAAAGAAAATTATTCTGACACCACTAACTCTAAATCCTGGATCCACCACTGATCGTGACCTTCCCTGAATATGCATGTGACCTCCCTGTTTAATTGGAAATTGTAAATTTTAATTAAGGTCATTTTGTCTTTAAGCCTTTGTATTACTTTTGCTAATTTTTGCCAACTTAGTCCTCTCCCTATTTAGGATTATTTTGGCACTTAAGTTATAATCAAGTTAGGGTTAATTATGCCCTTTTTTTAGTTAACTTCTCTTGGAATTTTAACTCATTTCCTTCCCTACAAATAGGTAATTGGAGAAGATAAGAGATTAACTTTGATAACTAATGATATGATAGGATGTTTTCGAAAGCACTCTCAAACTCTTTTCAAGCTTAAGTTTTCTTTAACCAAGTTCTTCATTTGGTGTTGAGACTAAGCCAATCCTTTATTGATTTGTGGTGGGTTTCCTTCATCAAATCATGGTGGGTTGATTAAATATTGGTGGTGTCTAATTTTACCCAAGATTATATATCTTTGTTTTTAAGAGTTTTTTTTTCCCAAGATTCTTCAAGTTTCTTTTGGGTTTTGGTTCATTACAAGATATTCAATCATTTCATCGGGAATACTCAAGCAACAATCAAAGTGTCCATCACGACACACTCCAACAACCCACTGACTTTCACATTTAGTGGTTGTAAATTTGTGTCTTTTATCATGAGCAAGGAGGATATTGCCATAAATTGATCGTTTTTGCGTAAAGGCACCTTGAAACGATGAAATGAGTTTTCTAAAAGAGTTCGCAATCTCATGACCATAACTTTAGCTATTATTTTGTGGAAGTTACATAGACTAATAGTCCTAAAGTGATTTGTCAGTGTTGGTAGCTTGTCTTGGGAATAAGGGTAATGAGTGTATGGTTAAATTATTTTAACATTTTTCCAGAAGTTGAAAAAACTTGTACACCTTTAACAATATCTTCTTGGATTTTTGACCAGTTTTTCTGGTAAAAACCACCTCCGAACTCATCCATGTCTGGAGTCTTGGTTGGGTCAATGTCAAAAACAACTAATTTAACTTCCTCCGCTTAAGGTATGTTTGTAAGTTTGGAATTTTCTTTTAATGTAACTATAGTTGGAATGGCAACCTCCAAAAATGTCCTGGTAGGAATCCTTTGAGAAACAATAGCTCTATTTTCTTTGGCTAGGGTAGCAACACATATGTTGCTCTTGTTCCATAAGGCCCAACTATCCTTCGAATCGTATTGGGGTATGACAAAGTCAAAGCAATTAGGTACTAGTTTACTTATCAGTTGTGGAGAATTAACTTCATTGGTCATTGTTTCAGCAACAAAGAGAATGTCATGCTTCTGATTTTCTGTTAGAGCTTTGAGTTCCTCCAAAATTTGGGATTTTTAGTCCCACACATTCCACGCAATGACTTTCATTTAAAACTATTTTTCCATGAGAATGCATGGCTTTTCTGAAATGGAGGGGTCGCAAAAAATAATCACCACTCTTTCTATAGGCATATTCTTAGATATGGACTTTGACATTTGACTAAGTAGAGAGAGTAACTAAAAAATCAACGACTTTATGAGATAAACCTTGATGGAGTTCCCAAAGGAAACCACCACACTTGTCAAGATAACTAAAAACGTAACATCGTAATCTCTCTTAATTAATAATTAACTAAAAGCAATTTGGCCCTTTATTTTAAATTTATTTAGGTTGTGTTTGGTTGGAAGGAAAATGATTTTGGAGGAAATCGTTTTCCAAGAGAAATTATTTTCCTAGGAAAATGGTTTTCCATATTAAATTTTCCTTTGTATTGTAGGAGACAAATCGTTTTTCAGAAAATGACCATATACGTCGACATAAGTATATGTGACAAATGTAAATATTTTGAGCTTAAAATTCATATTTGAGCTTTTTTTAATCATTTCTATCGTATTGTAAAATTTCATGACAAACCGATAAAATTGAATTTTACTTTTAAGTTTCAGTCATATTTAGCCGCAAAAAAAGATTGACAAAAGTGGCGATATATGTCAAATGAAAATATTTGGAGTTCAAAATTTATATTTGAGTTTTTCTTAATCCATACTATCAATTCATAAAGTTTCGATTCATACAGTTCAGTTTGAATTTTTTAATGTTTCAGTTAGTTTTAGCGGCAAAAAATTCTGGTATATGTCGCGATAAATGTTATCAGATAAAAATATTTTGAGCTAAAAATTTATATTTGAGCTTATTCAATTTTATCGTGTTCCAAAATTTCGAGCAAAACCGTTAATGTTGAATTTAACCCTCAAATTTCAATTAGAGTTAGTAGTACTGAAAATCAATCCAACAATCAAGGGTGGAAAATATTTTTTCCCGCTTACTATTTGTCGCCCACCATTTTACTATTGTCGCCCACCATTTCATTATAATTTCCAATTACGGCCTTCACCCTCATAATCTCACTCTCCACCTTCTCTCTACTTTATCTCTCTAAAAAAACACTCTCAAACAACGACGACGAGGGACGCTACAACATCAACATACCCGGGGGTTATAATCGACGAGATTCTTGTAAGTTTTATGTGTTTATAATTGTTAAATTTGAATTTGAAATTTGAAAAAAAAAACCACGAAAACCTGTTTTTTTCCGGAAAAAATGACGGTGCCGCATGAAGAATTCGACAAACCGCGGTCGGTTGCCGCACGCGGATCTCGGCAAACCGCGGCCGGTTTGCCACACGCCGATCTCGGCAAACCGCGGCTGGTTTGCCGCGATCGGCATGCGGCAAACCTGCCACGGTTTGCCGAGATCCACGTGCGGCAAACTGGCCGCGGTTTGCCGAATTCTTCGTGCGGCAAATGCGGCGGCTGGGGAAAATTCGTCGTGCGGCACCGTTTTTATTTTTTTTTCAATTTATTAAATTTAATTGTAATTATTATTATTATTAATATTAATGTTATTATTATTATTATAATTGTTAAATGTAATTTTAATTAATTTGGTTTATTAAATTTAATTTGTTATTATTAGTAATATTAATGTTGTTATTATTATTATTGTTATTATTATTAAATGTAATTTTAATTAATTTGGTTTATTAAATTAAATTTGTTATTATTAGTAATATTAATGTTGTTATTATTATTATTGTTAATATAACTGTTATTATTGTTGTTAATGTATTTTATTAATTAGATATTTCTGATAATATTAGCAATAATAATGTTTATAAAATTTTTAGTGTATGATAATATTATTATTGTTGTTAATTAGATATTTATGATAATATTATTATTGTTGTTAATGTATTTTATTAATTAGATATTTATGATAATATTAGCAATAATAATGTTGTTATTATTTATTATTGTTAATATAATTGTAGTTTAGGGTTTAGGGATGTAGTGATTTTTATAAAATTTTGAATTAGTGTAGACTTAAGTTAGTGTATGAATTTCACGTACGTATTTAGTGAGGCGATAATTTAAGGAAACCCTAATTTAAAATCTTTTAAATATAAAGCAACTAGGCAATAATATTTATTTTATTATTATGCAGGTGATCTAAAATGGCAGGTAGGGGCAAGGGGTTTCTAGATAGGTCGAACCAACTTCCGTCTGGAGGAGGAGGTGAAACTGGGACCCGCACCGACGTATCAGATCACAAGACGCCGACGTCGGCCGAGGTACTGGAGCACCTGTTGATGCGGTTGGCCAGCCGGATGACACGCACAGTCAGACCACGCATGACTTCATTGAACATATCAACGAAAATGTTGATGACTATATCGAGACGGAGACAACGGGGGATGACGGTACAGAGCCTGAAGGCCCGGGGGCGATCCCTACTCCTTTAGTGCCTCCTCCTACTTCAGTCTACAGGCCAACGGGGTTCGAGCCGTTGAGAGATGCATCAGGGAGGTTTGCCCCATTTCGACATGGGGGAGAGGCCGGTGATGAGGCTGGGGCGAGCAGCAGCAGCAGCAGCAGGCATAAGAGGAGCCGGAGAAACGAGGAAGACTGGAAGATTCACGGTAATGTTCCCGGTGGACCACAATTGGGGGACATTATACCGAGCTTTGGAGGTCACATCGCTCGGGTAATATGGGATGGTCGGGAGCGCTCGCCGGCAACAGTTCTTGAGTGCGTGACTAAGAGGAATGCGTTGAGGGAGTTGAGGTCAATGAGGTCCAGGATGGATCCCGTATGCCAGAGTGCACTGCAAAATGTCCAACTGACCGCTTTGGTAGATTTAATGTATGAAAACATCGATATGACACTGATCTCGGCCTTCGTTGAGAGGTGGCAACCCGACACGAATACGTTTCACCTGCCCTTTGGTGAAATGACTATCATGCTGCATGATGTGGAACACATTTTGGGCCTTCATCGGGCAGCGGTTAACGAGTTCGTGCAAGCTATTTTCATAAAGCCAATGCCAGATCTAAAGCAAATGGGCATTTATGACAAGGGTGCCATGACTGATGTCGATTTGAGGTCGGTCGCTGTTTCGCCCATGTACCCCTTGCCCCATAGGACACGGGCATGGTTGTTGAGCTTGATGGGGAACACTATCCTCGTGGATAAATCGAGGGATAGAGTTCGTCCAAGATCCGCGCCTAGCAATCGATATTGTCGATACAGCTTGGGGTACGACATAACCGCCTACCTGTATCGACGCGCTAGGGATGGCGAGCAGGGCTGGGACAGCGAAGATAGCTGGGTGTTTGACCCTTTTGCAGGCTTGGATATATGAGTATTTTCCCTCATTTAGGCCACACAGTGAGCAACCGGTTCGGGGACCTCGAGCGGGCAGGTGGTTTCCCAGTCACACAGTTAGATCAGGGTCACGCCTACGGTCGATGAGGGCCTCCCTGGATGCGTTGACGGCCGATAAGGTGTGCTGGTGCTCTTATGGAGGTACACCTTATAGGTCCTGCGAGAGGACGTTGTACATGGGCCCCATTCATGCATATGACGTGACAGAGTTGTACATGCCTGATCGCGTTGTCCGTCAGATAGGCCATCGACAACATGTCCCCCCAGTGTTGCCCCGCCCTATGAAAGCTGAACGACCGGCCAAGGGGCCGTACAAATTGGAGTTTGACGAGTCCTACGTCACATCTGCTTCGGGGACATTTCCCTTTGGTAACAAACTGTCCCTGACGGCTCTGCCACGCACAAGATGTGTGCCGTGGGAAGTGGATGATGCATGTAACGATTGGTTCGTGGTACATTCACACAAATTTTTGATCAACAACACCTCCACCAGCCAATCCACAATCGATGAACCGCGGTACCTCGAACAGGTACAAACCCCTAAGCATACTTTAACATTAGTTTTGCATATTTTACATAAGCTAACCAATGTTTTGTATGAATGTTTTAATTTTCTTAATTTTTTCATAGTATGCATATATGTGGGCGGACATAGCGGAGACGATGATGCAGCAACCTAGTCCTCACGAACCGACGAGGCGAGTGAGTGAATACAGTTACACAGCTATGTCTGATTTGTATTCTCAATGGTGCGCACAATTGCATATCCAGGTCCCCGCGCAGCAAGCCGATCAGGGAGAGGATTAGTTGTTAATTTTTAATTTGTGTCGAACATTTTAATTTCTAGTTGTATTGTCTATCGTTTTGAGACTGATGTAAGTTTAAATTTGTGTGGTTGTATCGTAGACTTGATGTATTGCTGAGTATTTTAATTGCTGGTTTTAACCTTATGTATTTTAATTCAAATTATTCACCACCAAATACATAAAGCAAAAAAGACAACAATGTAACAAGCGCCATTGACCAAATACATATATATACATAGTTTAATACCTAAGACAAAGATCTAGTTTGAGCATCCCTAAGACCTTTCCATTGATCAATACGAGCCTTAAAAGGCTCATCCCAACCTTCAACAGTACGGTCTCGCTCGGTACCACCCAAGATGAGCAATTGGTAGAGGGCGTTGATCGTGTAAATAAAGAAGAATGTAATGGCACTTTTGTGAATGCACTATTCCGAATATTTTTCCTGGTCTCTTCATGCCAGGTCCTGCTCTCAAGGGTAACACTGATATACATGTCTCAACTATTCGCCAAATTCGCGGTGGTGTTGCAATGTTGATCCACATAATGTTCAACATTGTCGCTGCTGGAAATAAATCTGTCGGAGTCGACATCCAAAATTCACGCCTGGCTGGTCCAACCATGTTACCATTTATCCGGTTGATTGATTTATTGTACTCTTCCCGACACCCAAAGTGTGCCGCCAAATACATGTCTTGACGCGCTAGCAATTCACTTTCCATTGTTGTCCGGACAGTTTGCCATTGTTGTTGGCCTCCATAACCTGCCTCGCCAATGCATCTGAACCCGCAGTTTCCATCCGGCGCAACGTCCGTCCAGCCAACAATATATGGTAGAAAGAAATGTGGCACGTCGTTCTTGAACGGGAAAGGATCTATACACATCCTAGAAATAACTGCACATCAAAAGATACATCAGTCTTAAAAATACCAGGCATATAGATTTTTTGTCATATTATAAAAAATAAACCAAAATAAATAAGGAAAATGAAACCTGTTTCACTCATCCCGACAGAAGAAGAACTGGATCCCTTTTTTCTCAATGAGTTCGTGGTAGTCTTGCTACCACGACCCGATCTTCTACACTCAAACCCACTAGGCTCGTGTCTCGATGGATCCGAAATTGCGTCTCCCTTGCGTGGGCTGATCTGGATCGTGAATATCGGCACTCTCGGATTCAACTTCTCGTGGAGGGTCCGTTTACGCCGCGTATCACCGCTGGATCTTGCTCCCAACTCGCTGAACGAGCAACTCAAACAACTTCAAGTCCCGGACGATGGATCATCATTTGACCTGGGGTGTCACCATCTCCACCATCGCCGCTTGTCTCCGTAACGTGTCTATCGATGTATACGCAATCGCTTCCATTATCGTCAGTGCATCAAAGAACACGCACACTAAGGTGGTGGGTTAACCACAACTTGTGATCGCACTTGTTTTCGCCTTTAGCTCTCCTCATCGCCAACATGTCATTGAACTCCAGCAATTAAATCAATGGCATGATGAGAAACATGACCGTGAAAATGCTTGAGGAATCGAGATTCCCTATGATATCCGTGCGAACTCATAGATCGCCAAGCTCCTCCGAATCTCGGTATGTTGATTCTCCAAATGATGGTAAATCACAAAGACACGGTCAAATGTGCCTCCCACTTCCGATATAATATTTCAGTAGAATGTCGACTCTCCACCTCGAAGTCGCAGTTGTTCCCAAAGTGAGGTACCATCTGAAAGCACAAACAAATTTCTCCTTATACTGCATCCACGTATCATTCAGATAATTCACAACTTCTTTGTTCTTTCCAATCCACACGCTTTGGAGAGTCATCCACTTCATCTCGAACTCTTGAACGGTCTTTGCATAAACAATGGGGTTCCAGAAATGATGTTTGAAATGTAGCCCACAACCATTCTTCTTCCCCCCAGTAAGTGCGTTGACCTTATTCTCCACATCGTTCCCAATATGCCATATGCACAAAAGGTAAGGCACACCTGGAAAGACATTGGCAATAGCTCCACTCAACCCATACTCTTTGTCCGTCACAAACACACCCGGCTTAACATCGGGACCCAACAACTCATGCAACTTCCAAAGCAACCACTCATATGAATCCTTCCTCTCGTCCCGCATGAATGAGTAAGCAACCTGGAAGTTTTTGTTAATTGGTGTCACGCCTACTAGCTCGCACAAGGGCCACTTCGCCTTGTTTGTCATATATGTATTGTCGATGAGAATTACATTTGGGTACGTACGGACCAACTTCAACGAGTACGGGTGGCATAAAAAGAGCTGACGAAGATTGCCATCATCATAAAAGTTTGTATATGAGACGTACCCGCCAGCTTTCACCAAGTCGAGAGTTTGTTGGGCAATTGTCCTCCCATCCATACCCTCGGCGCGCATCTTCGCCCGCTCGTTGTATATTTGTCGAACGTTTGAATTACAACCAGGGAACTTTATCTTCAGCGATGTCTGTATCGTGGCTGGCGTGCACCCCGTGATTTCATGCACATGTTGTTTCATCTCAGGGTTCAACGGGTGTCTGTGACGATGTCCTTCCTCGTACACGATGAATTGATGATTGTGCATCCCCCTGTCTCCATCGCAAGCACGAACTCGCCATTCCGTTTCATTACGGGTCCACGCTACAATGGCAAATTTACAACCGCACGCCTTCGTCGACGTCGATCGACCAGTCGCTGCTGCATCAAGATCAGTAATTTTCCCCCGATATTTGCCATACCTAAAACACTTCAAGTAATACCTTCGCGGACTGTCCAAATCTTTTTGCTTGTATGATGCCCTTACGAACCTAAACCCAATGACCTGAGCTATTTCGTTGGCCCACTGAAGCACTGCTTCTATATTATCAAACACATCTTCTGTAACAAATAACGATGAATAATCAACACCGTCTCCGCCAAACTCTTCTAACTCAACCTGCAGAACAGTGTCACATTGATTAATAATAATATTAATAATCATAATATTTTTTCCGCCAAATTATACTAAATAATAACTTACAATAAAACAACTCACTTAGAATAACAGTGACAATAACAATAACATTATTAAACATAATAACAATAATATTAATAACAATAATATTAACAATAACATGCATAAACCTAAACACTAAACCCTAAACATTATTAAAAATATTATTAATATTCATAATAATTAGCACTTCAAGTAACAATTACAATAAACACATTATATATTAATAATTATAATAATTAACACTTCAAAACATTATTAATAATAACAATAAAAATAATAACAATAATATTAACAACAATAACAATAACAATCAACACATAACAATAATAATAACAATAATAATAATAATAATAATAATAATAATAATATTATTATTATTATTAACAACAATAACAATAACAATCAACACATAACAATAATAATAATAATAACAATAATATTTTTTCTTCGGTAAAAAAAACAATAATATTAACAACAATAATAACACAATATTTAAGTTGAATAAAATTAACAAATATAAATAATTAATAATAATAATAATAACAATAATAATAATAATAACTATAAATTTAAATATAATAATTATTTTTAAAAAGAATTCCAGTTTTTTGGCCGCACGCCCCAGCCTGCAAACCGCGGCTGGTTGCCGTACGGCGATCGCAGCAATACGACGATAGTTGCCGCACGCCGATCGCGGCAAGGCCGCGGCACGTGTCGCACCAACCTTTCCATACACCCGCGGCATTGCCGCGATCGCCGTGCGACACTTACCGCCGTTTTACCGCGGTCGTCGTCAGAAGCGTATGCACCGGCCAAAAATCTGGAATTTTTTCGGAAAACTAAATTTTTACCAAAACTTAATAAAAATAAAATTTACAAACTAACCTCCTCCTCTTCAGATAATTTGTCACCTTCCTTTGACATTATAGATTCAATTTCAAAAATCAAAGACAATTATATAGAATTTGGTTAGTTTAGGAGATTTGAGAGAATGAGGAAGAAGAGAGAGAGAGGAGAGAGAGAGGGAGGGGTATGAAATGGAAAATGGGGGGCTACAATAGTAAAATGGGGGGCTGCAAAAATCAAACCCGTATTTTTTCTAGGTTGAACAAAGCAATTCCATTTCCTTCCTTTAGGGGAAAATGATTTTCCAAACTTTTTTTGTACCAAACACTAGAAAATTGGGAAAATATTTTCCAAGAAAGTGTTTTTCCCCTACCAAACACACTCCTAGTAAATTGTGGTTTTTTTCAATGTTAACTCATAACTATATATAGTATAAGACATGTTATGAGAGGACTCCTTCAACGGTGAACTTTTGAATGTTTTATTACTTGACAGATTTATATAATCTATAAACCCTTGATCAGTTGTTCATATTACCAATATAAAATAGGCTCATACCTTGCACTTGGTATTGACAATAACATGAGATGAACGGATTATAGTAAACCAATGATTAAAAACATGAAAAATTCTCAAAAGTAAATCTAGAAGGTAAAAGCCTTTGTTGATGAAAAAAAGACTTGAGAATAAATTGCTAAAAAAGTTTATGTTGGGAAGATTTAAGGGGGAAGCTCACTTCAATCTATGTTGTCAAAATCGGACCGGTTAACTCAGTGGGTCAATGGTTCAATTGGTCGGACCGTTTTGGCCGGATTAGACCGGTTGAACCGGGTGAGAGTTGAACCGGTCAAAACCGGCATGTACCGGTCACGAAGTAAAAAACTTTCATATGCTTGAAGAATAATTAAGCTACGAAAATAATTAAACCGGCACAAACACGACATGAGTTGGTCAAAACCGGATTGAACCGACCAAAAACCGGATTGAATCGGCCAAAAAATGGATTTTTTAAAATTAATTCATCAAAATTCCGGTCTGATCGTGAACCGGGCGGTTGAATCGATTTTGCCAGTTTTTTCTCGTTTGAACCAGTAAGCCGAGTCAAACCTAGAACCGGACCGATCAACTTGCCGATTCATGGTTGAACCAATCGGACCGGCTCCAATCGGACCAGCCGGTCTGGTTCGGTTTTTACAACATAGACTTCAACCAAGGCCCATGGTACACCGTAGGTTCCATCTTAAAATCAATTGGTGTTAAGAGGAGTAACCCACTTGACTTATATACCATATCCTTTCTCTTTACTTTTCCGATGTGGGACATTTTGACTCACGGGTGAATCCCAATAGTTTATTATATGGATAATCGTAAAATTGATCGCTTTGCTCTTATACTTGATAAAACAAGAGGGCATTCCAAATTGCAACAACCCAAATAAATATTAAAAAAGGGGATTAGGGAAGGACAAAAAAGAAAAAAGAATAAAAAGAAAAATCCAGTTGGGAACTAAGAAGTCCTACATGCATTATTTTCCCTCTTAATTAATTAAAAGTAATTTGGTCTTTTATTTAAAATTTATTTATTAAATTGTGTTTTTTTTTAATGTCAACTCATAACCATATACATATTATATGAAGACTCATTTAAAGGTAAGTTTTTGAATTTTTTATTATTTGAGAAAGTTTATAATCTATAAACCCCTCATCAGTTGCTCATATTATTGATGTAAAATAGGCTCATACCTTGAACTTGGTATAGAACATAACATGAGATGATCAGATTATAGTAAACCAAAGATTAAAATAGAGGAAAATTCCTCAATAGTAAATGGAGAAGGCAAAATGCCTTTGTTGAAAAAAAAAAAGACTTGAGAATAAATCGCTAAAAAAAGTTTATTATGGATAATCACAAAATTGATTACATTTCTCTTATACATGATGAAACAAGAGGGAATTCAAAATTTGCAACAACCCCAATAAAGGGAAAAAAGGGGACTAGGGAAGGATAAATAAATTAAAAAAATAATAAAAGAAAAATCTAGTTGATGAGTCCTGCTGGGTTTCTGTTCCAAGATAGGTAAGAAGGATCACCAAGAGCCCTACATCATCATCAAACATTCAATTTACTTTAAGAACAACCACAACTAAAATTCATTATAACATCGTCAGGTATAATAGAGTAACCCAGGTTAGTATTAATGGCTCAACACTTGTTCCCCTATAACAATGTCCAATATTGAAAAACACAGCTCATGGAGAAAACTTGTCTTGTAACCTCTACCTTTCGCCAATGAGGCCCACATGACAGTTCCTTAGGCATAATCATCAACTAAGATTGTAAAGGGTATATAATATTGTACATTTGTACATGTACCCTCTAAATTAGTATCTAGTAGGTATCGAAGAGAAAAGACAATATCACAAAATATTTCACGAGATAACTCAAATCCAAATGGAAGAGACATAAAAAAAAGAAGAGCATACTGAAAGCAGTCAGTGACTAACCTTGGCTTGACAATGTAAACGAGTATGAACCCTAAAGCTAAGAACAAGGAGAGTCCACCAACAATGAGATATCCTATACCAAGGAATTCATTTTTCCCGCCAATCCAACTTGTCGTAGAGAGAACCAATCTTTTCTTGCCCCCAAATCTATATGTGTTGTAATTATTCTCTATCACAATTGATATATTCTGGTTAGCACCAAGATCCGTCTCTATCTTCCCATACAACTTCCTAAAACTAGGTAGTGCTGCTGTTCGCATCCAAACAATAAGATCTACTTGTTCACTAAGCTGCAAAATAAGAGAATATGACATTATTCAGTAAGCAATGATAGCAAGTATTAATATGCTGAAAGTGTCTACCATGACGATCTCGTCTGGATCCCCCAAGACAGGAGGAATCCAGATGTACACAATCCTACAATTGACACCCCCCCCCCCCAAATAAAAATGTGACAAAAATTGATAGTGGCTAGGATTGAATGAGGATAAACATTACAGGAATGCTGGAATTAAGCTTGGCACCCCCAATGAATGGTCCAGCTTGGAAATTTTTAGGGTAAACATCTGATCCAAACTTATGTGTCTGGTCACTCTCCCATGCGATCCCCTTCTTGCTAACTTCAAGTGATTTCGAATTGACAGAAAACTTGTAGGTATCATTGAATAGACTCCATGCGATAAGACCACAAGGAACTATAGGGCCACCAAGGCCACCACTAGTGTTGAGATTGGCTTCTGGATCACAACCTCTAGTGGAATTTGCACTGTCCTTGAACCGTAATTGTTTGTCGTTTCTGCTTTTTACGTAGCTACAAAGAAATAGTAAAATATGTCCTCAATATATGATAGACATGATTTATTCTTAGAGTTCAAAACTAGAGGACATATGTCATAAATATGACTACTGAGCAAGCATGTATATGAGAACTTCATAATAGACAATGAACATGAATTCGAGATAGTTTTGGTAAAGAAATCAAGGACATAATTGTATAATCTTTTATGTAATACTGACGTTATTAGTAGAAGCAACTCCAATGTTCAAATGACTAATTTCAAAAAAAAAAAGGAGGTTGTTTGAGCCAAAGTTAGGCTCTAGAATTAACTCGATATCTTATAATGGTTCAAATCCAAATCCAAGTCTAAAATCAGTTAAGTATGTTGAAAACATTATTTCATCGCATAATATGCAAACAAGCAAAACAACCAAAAAAATGGAGATTAAATCATTTAACAATGATTGTAAGAAGATGACATGTTTCGACAACTAGGAAATATACTAGTTAAAAGTGTATGTTCCTTTTCCTAGATCTCATATCATATGATTCCGTGACATGTCTCTTTTGCATCCTCAAGATCACAACTACGACAAAAGAATGTTCTATATTTCACCAGTAGCATATAACCTATTGCAAAAAAGTAGGATTTTGCATAGAGTTAGGATTCATAACCAATGGAAACTACCTCCCACATACTGTACTAATTAGATACCATTAAAAACATTTCTCAGATCTAGTATATTAATTCAAAAGCAATGCAAAAATGTAAAAGTTTATAAGACTTCAGGGCTATAGGAGCCAATGTGTCAGCCATCAATCCTTATAGATGGTTTAATCCACATACCAAAAGAATTTGACTAAATTTAAGATTGATATATCAATATAAATTAGAAGCCTATATACTTATGTATGTACATCATTTCAGGACTGAAATGGTGAATCCCAAAAAATTGATGCAACTATTATACTCATCATGATGAAAAGTAAATGATCAAAAGACGTGATATTGTAGATTATACAAAAGTAACTTCTGGATTAGTACTATTAGGTGCAACTTAAGTCATATCTAGAAGGGAAAATCTACACAGTTTGCTATTAAAAAGTGGGAAGAAGGAAGAAGCAATATTTCTTTCTTTTTTTTTTTTTTTGCATGCAACAACACATACCGACGATGGTTTTGGTAGAAGTTTTCAAGTTGATAATAAATAAATACTGGTGCCTTCATTGGTTTTGGGACCTGAAAATGTCATGTTAATGCAGCTCTTAGTAAATAACTTTGATAATGTGGCACAAAAGTTTATTTTGGCAAAAGAAACTAATGTCATTGTACTGACAAAGACTATTATTCTTACCCCCTTTCGATTCCATCAAAGATGATATAAAAAAATGACTAGCCTTTGGCACATGAAAATCCATTTACACCCGCCCCCCCCTACTCTAAAACCTTCCCATGGTAGTTGACAATGGTTATGTTACGGTCTATAATTATGTGTTATAGGTTAAGCAGACCTAAGTTCTATATTAGGCTCTATTAAGGTTTTGATTTCGAATCATTCTATCTGGGTTCATAACAATAGAATTAGCTCAAAATATAAGCATATTGTTGCTGAACAAATAACTTATTTGGTTACATGTGTAGCATACAGTAGACCTGGGCAATGGGCCGGGGACCCGCCGGCCCGACCCAACCCGGTCCGAAAAATTGCGGGTCAAGGCTGTAATTTTTAAAGGCGACCCGACCCTGCCCGAAAAGACTGGGGCCTCGAAGAATGGACGGGTCGGGCTCGAGCCAAGGGTTTGTGACCCGGCCCGGCCCGCCGACCCGCTAATGTAAATGAAAAAAAGAAATTCAGAAATTGGGTTGGCCTGACCCGTCTGACCCGGCTCGCTCAATGTCTAAGTCTAAAATGCATGGAGAATTCAATTTAAAAATCTAGGTTGCACAATTACTGGCCTGCTGACCCGGCCCACGGCCCGCCGGGTCAGGGCTCGGGCCGACACTACTTGACCCGAAGGACGGGCCGGGCCAAGTTCGGGTCGGCGGGTCACAAATTTTTGGCCCGCCTGACCTGACCCGCTAAATGCCCAGGTCTAGCATACAGTGATGCTGTTTTTGCAAAAAAGACAATATAAAGAGATTTGATCTTAATGCTTAATAATTGAAATGTAAAAAAAAGGATAATAATCGAGAAGAGCAAAGACATTTCTAGTGTTCCAAATATATGACATTAGTCAAAGTTAACCAAACTGCTAACTTACTATCAAACTCGTCAAGCATGTTTTGTTAGTGGAATTGTTCTGAATATATGCGACCATGTCTTTTTTGTGAGATGGAGGAACACATTCTTCATCATACTCTTGAATGACTTCCACTACCTAGGCATCAAAAAGGAAAATGTGTCCAATGTCATTTACACATTATTTAGCTATACCATTCGAATTACACGAAGATAGGTTCAGTATTTACATGTCCTGATGCAGACAAGGTAGCAAGGCCAATGGGAATAAATATCAATGCAATTGCGATAAATGTTCCAATAACCTGTGTAAAAATATTTGAAGAAAGATTAAAAGAAGTGACTAATCATTAAGGAAATATAATTTTACGCATATTAAGATTACATTTTTTTAATATCACACTTCTTTAGGTATCCATATTGGTACTGCTTTAGGGGTCTAGAAATAAAGAAAACACAAATGAAATTGAAATCACTATAATAATTTGACTTTAGATGTCCATATTTAGCAAAAGGATTGAAAATCTTATAAAATTGATACTATCGACATTTTTTCTAGCCAAAAGACAGATGCTTGAAGACAAGAAGTTGGAGCGTATCGGGCGAGGACTCAAACTTCGAATTATGTGTTTGCAAAACCTTCCCACACTACCTTTGAGAATCACGAGCGAACTCACTTCAAGGTCGGGTGTGGGGTGCATTTTAAGGTGGACCCGGGACCCTGGAGGCTTGGTTTGATCGGCATCGGGTGTGGCATCCACTTCAAAGGGGACCCCGGAACATGGGAGTGGAGCTACGTGTCCTCATCTGGACCTACTTCGAACCTTTAAAAGGGTTCGGAGTCCTTCGGCAAGAATAAGCGCAAACGGGTCAGCGTGGGTTTGTCGGAATGGACGCGCCTTCACGCTTTGGGTCATAGCTCCTTCAATACAACTCTGATGAGTCTCAAATTTTGGGAGCTTATAGTACACACTAAGATCTTTCCAACGATATCTTACGAGCCTAAAACGAAGTTCGGATGAAGAAGTTATGCGCGTTTGAAGTCGGCAGGGAAAAGCTGCCCAGAAGCATGGCTCGCCCGAGCCACCTTTCTGCCCAGTTTGTCGCGCCCGCGACAGTCCAAGGCGGACAGACGACTGACTCGCCCGAGCCAGTTTTGGCTCGCCCGAGCCATCCTTCTGTGACGGACGCGCTGTTTCATAATTTTGTTCTGTTTTTAACCTAAATTCCTGTTTTAGTATAAATAGCTTGTTAGCACGTTTTTCCAGGCAGCTTTTGATGATTATGAACATGCTTATGCATTGGTTAGGGTTTCCCTAAGTTTTCTCTCAAAATCTAGATTACTTTATCCATTGATTAATGGTGGTGTTTCTAGTCATTCCTTTATTGATCATTTGGTGGATTCTTCCTTTATGATGGTCATGGTGGGGTGTTAGGCTTTGGTGGTGGAATCTCCTTTATCCAAGGTCATATCCAATCCCTTTGGTGTTCAAGGTTATTGATATTGGTTGATTTTGGTTATTATTCTTGTTATTATTCAAGTTCAAGGCTATTGTTGAGAAGTTCAAGCATGGGTGATTGAGATGTTCATCTTTCTCCCCTTATTCTATTGCTTATGGATTTCTCTCATCTCTTCTACAACAACAACTGAAGCTAAGTCTTCAATCTCTCCCATCGCGCCACGCTCCATTTGGTATCAGAGCTATGGTATTCATTTAGCTTGAGTTTCTTTCATTGTTCTTGCTAGTGTGTTCTCTAATGTTGGTTTTTGTTGGATTTTGGTAATTTGATTGTATATTGGTAATCCCCAACCCTTGTGACTCCAAGTGTGTTGGAGAAATTGTTATTGCTATTGTGTTTGTTGATTTTGATGCATATTGGAGCTTGGAGGAAGAGTTGGAGAATTTGTGCCCTAAGTGAAAAAAACACAAAGAACCCTTAGCCAAACACAAGCCAACTACAAGAAAACCCCCAAACTCCATAAAATATCCCAAACACAATCCGTCCCATACCTTTCCCTCGATATGGATGGTCACGATGATTCCGATCGAGAGGAACCTAGCCACCGGAGGAGTTCCCAAGTCCAAGGAATTGAGGACCGACTCGCTACGATGGACGAGAGGTTCACTTCTCTTGAGAATCATAACGCTAACATCGAGCGGACTCTTCTAGAGATTGCGGCACAAATGAACACTTTGACAGTGCAACGTCAAGGGCAACCACAAGTTCAACGTCGGAGACGTGCACAAAGCCCTATCCGTCCTCCTCTAAACTTTGAGTCGAGTGACGATGCTAGAGGCTCTCCACGACACCGAATTCGTCGGAATGTGCATGATCAACCCCTTCGTGACGACTTCCAGGACGTTAAGATTGACATCCCCAAATTCAACGGCTCCACCGACTCGGATGACTACCTCGAATGGATCCAACTGATGGATAGGATCTTTGAGACCAAGGAGTATGATGATGATAAGGCTTATAAGATCGCGAGATTGAAACTCACCAAGGTTGCATCCTTTTGGTTTGAGAATGTCAAGGCACAAAGAGCTAAGGAGGGTCGAGCAAAAGTCACCTCATGGACAAAGCTAAAGCGATTAATGAATCAACGATTCTTGCCTAGTACTTACAAGCGAGACCATGAACTCATTTCATCACTTGATGGGCAAAGAAGAAGAGAGGATTCCTCCCGGGAAAAACCATTCCACTGTTCCCCACTAACGACCTTTACGTCCTAAAAATGTGTCAAATGTAGACGTGTGGGACATGATGCTTTGCAATGTCCGACAATGGCTATGGTTGAAGCTTGGATTGAAGAATCCTTTGGTGTTGAAGAGCATACAAGTGACATGGTAGAAGAGGCTAAGCAAGCAAAGGTCGATTCCTTGCCCGACGAGGGAGCTTCCGTTGAACCTTGTGAGGCTTCCGAAGCTATTGTTGAAGTTCCAAGCCAAGAGGTGGTTGAGAACATCGATCTTGCCCTTCCTCTTATCCTTGTTGAAGAGGCCCAAGAAGAAGTTCCTTTGGGTTTATCATTGCCACCAACCAAGGAATCAAACAACAATGGCGATGACTCCCATTCCCTTCCATCCGTGGGCACCCAAATTCTTCTCCATGGGAAGAACAAGGTAACCGAAGACTCTCCTTTGAAATTTATTGAATCATGCTTGAAAGATGTACGATGTGGTGTAGAGTCTTTGGGTGAGTCGTGCATGATCTTTGGGAGACATTGGTTGTTTGATGAAGTTTGTTGGCGAGATAAGTTGCATGATGAGCATGTGAAGTCCCCGGTTGGAAATTCCCAATGTTTTGAGTGGCATACTAAGAATCTTGGTGTCCGTTTGGTGTTTAGTGGCGAATTTGGAATTGAACATGCCTTGATTCTAGTTCAACCTAAGTTTTTGAGCTCTTCAATTGTGTCGTCCTTCGATGAATATTGCTCGCATATTGGTCGTTGTGTCATGAACTTTTTGAACGAGTCATACATGTTGTTTGGTCGACATTGGTTATTTGAGGATTTGTCGTAGAATGAGTGTTATTAGAAATTTGGTGTGCAATGTTCGTGGCATTGTGTGTTGAGTGAAGATCAATTACTTGGACTTGAGTGCATGAATCCCTTAACCCTACATAAAAATAAAACATGGGTGAGAAGTGAGTTGAGGAACCTTCTCATGATGAGCGAAACACGGGAAGAGCGTGCTCTTGGCGAGGACGAGCTCCTTCTTGCTTTGTCTTTGCCTTGTAGTGAGCCTATTGAGAATGAGAGTTCCCAAACACCACAAAAATTCCCTTTCCCGTCCTTTAACCCCTCACCTCCACAAAACAAGCCTCCAACCTACTTCTTTTATTTGGATGATGGGTATATAGTGGGTTCCGAAGCTTGTTGGGTGCCTCGTGTGATTGTTCATAGCGGTCGGGATGTTTGGAGCTCTAGGGTACCAAGTTGTGGAGAGGGCCTCGATTTTTACTCCCAAGAGTTTAGGGCAACTCTTTTTCAAGAAGGGGAGTATGGAGCGTATCGGGCAAGGACCCAAACTTCGAATTATGTGTTTGCAAAACCTTCCCACACTACCTTGAGAATCACGAGCGAACTCACTTCAAGGTCGGGTGTGGGGTGCATTTTAAGGTGGACCCGGGACCCTGGAGGCTTGGTTTGATCGGCATCGGGTGTGGCATCCACTTCAAAGGGGACCCCGGACCATGGGAGTGGAGCTACGTGTCCTCATCTGGACCTACTTCGAACCTTTAAAAGGGTTCGGAGTCCTTCGGCAAGAATAAGCGCAAACGGGTCAGCGTGGGTTTGTCGGAATAGACGCGCCTTCACGCTTTGGGTCATAACTCCTTCAATACAACTCCGATGAGTCTCAAATTTTGAGAGCTTATAGTACACACTGAGATCTTTCCAACGATATCTTACGAGTCTAAAACGGAGTTCGGATGAAGAAGTTATGCACGTTTGAAGTCGGCAGGGAAAAGCTGCCCAGAAGCATGGCTCGCCCGAGCCACCTTTCTGCCCAGTTTGTCGCGCCCGCGACAGTCCAAGGCGGACAGACGTCTGACTCGCCCGAGCCAGTTTTGGCTCGCCCGAGCCATCCTTCTGTGACGGACACGCTGTTTCATAATTTTGTTCTGTTTTTAACCTAAATTCCTGTTTTAGTATAAATAGCTTGTTAGCAAGTATTTCTAGGGAGCTTTTGATGATTATGAACATGCTTATGCATTGGTTAGGGTTTCCCTAAGTTTTCTCTCAAAATCTAGATTACTTTATCCATTGATTAATGGTGGTGTTTCTAGTCATTCCTTTATTGATCATTTGGTGGATTCTTCCTTTATGATGGTCATGGTGGGGTGTTAGGCTTTGGTGGTGGAATCTCCTTTATACAAGGTCATATCCAATCCCTTTGGTGTTCAAGGTTATTGATATTGGTTGATTTTGGTTATTATTCTTGATATTATTCAAGTTCAAGGCTATTGTTGAGAAGCTCAAGCATGGGTGATTGAGATGTTCATCTTTCTCCCCTTATTCTATTGCTTATGGATTTCTCTCATCTCTTCTACAATAACAACTCAAGCTAAGTTTTCAATCTCTCCCATCGCGCCATGCTCCAGAAGTAATTATAGAGGTACAAGAAAGAATCTACAGAGAAATATAGTAATTTTATAGACATTTGTCCCCTATATAATTAAAGAGTTCACAATAGACAAAATGTCTTAACAATACGTATTACATTAATGTAGTTAATGTTGAAAAGACCATTAGTTCCTAACTGCAAAGACTAAGATAGTCTTTTCTTTCATTTTTTTTGGAGGGGGGGGGGGGAGCGGGTCCACTGCTACCCTTCAACTTAGCATAAGTATTGCAAGCAAATTTTGAACATGATATCATGGAGAACTTGGGGGTGTTTCGTAATAAACGTTTTGCTACACATCTATTTAAGGTAAGATAGCCTTTTCATCAATGAAATTTGAAATTGTGTTGTTTGGTTGAGAGTTGTTTCCGTTTTCTTCTAGATCCATCATACCCATTTCCACAAAACATTTAGCAAGAGATGTTCAAAATTATAATAAAAAAGCTATATAACTTTCTATTAACTTCTTTTTTCACTAAAATGTACAGTATTTGTGTCCTTTGGTGCAAAAGAGCTAATATGCCAAGCACCTTTCAAACGTCACCTCTTTGCATTTTCCTAAATAAGTTTCTTAAGTGTTTTATTGCGCACCAAAATGTAGCAAAATCTGGCACCATTTGAAGTATACTTAGTGGCTAAACTTCTAATTCCTGAACATCCTTCTTAATCAGGGAAGCTTGAACCAAAGTTATTATTTTCTTATGAATGCGGGGTTTAGTAAGTCTTATAAGCTCGTTAGGGATAACTGATCCAATTAAAGGCTCACCAATAAATGCAATTTAGGAACTAATGCTATGGTATAAAATATGGGTATAATTGAATGATGCCACATATATACTAACATCAATGAAGTACCCCGTCAGAGATAAATGTTCAGCAACATATTTTTACCCATGATGGTGTTAGAATTGGTTTCCAAGCAGGAAGCTCTTGCTGGGTGAACCTAGAATCTGCAACAAACATCACACAATAGTCAAACAAACATCTTTGAAAATGTAAAATATCATAACATGGAACTCCAATCTATTTTGCAAATAGATTAACCAAAGATCAAACAAGCTAATACTGAATAGAGTCCTATATTGTGATTTACTGATTTCTAATATGCTTGCCACTTATTTCAAAAGTACGCATAGCAAAAATGCAACTAAAAGAGATAGACATGAAGTATAAACTCTTTCTTTTTGTTTGTTCATGGTTTAGGTAATTAAACCCAATGAAACTAAATATATCAATATCACCTAACACTCAGCTAAGATACACACAAAGAAATAGATCCAATTATGTTGTGCAAGTACTATTCGCGTCAAAGTTGACCTTTCTGCTATCCAATGAGCTCTTAAATGTCAAGACATGTCAAAATTTCGATGTAGTTCTCATAATTTTATCGAGTCTCATATTATAACAATGTTACATCTCCCTTTAGAATTCCTCTTACACTACTATTTAGAGCTGGGCAACGGGCCAGGTCGAGCCGGGTCAGGGCCGACCCTGTACTCATATGGGCTAGGATCAGGTCAGATCATGGGCCACCTGGCCATGACCCACCCGTTTATATTTGAGGAATGTTTTGATTTTCTCTGCTCCTTCATGGTTTCAGATTATATTACTCGAAGTTGGAGGTGAAAGAGGAACATGAAGAAATGAAGACAACCAGACCCCATCATTAAAATTACTCATCTTCTCCCCCCCTCCTCTTCCCACTCTCAATTTTCCATTTTTCTCCAACATGCTCTCCTCCTAATTCCTAACTCCTCCTCTCTCTCATTCTTCATTATCTCTCTCTACACTCCAAACTCATCACCATTACCGATCACCATGGAAGGCTACACTTACTCCTACCCAGATTCCGGCAACTCCTCCCCCCGTTCCGGCGAAATCAACTTCGAGAACCCTTCGCCGTCCTGGGAGGAGCAGGCTGCTCCTCCGCCAGTCCCCCCCCCCCCAACCACAAGGTCAAATTCATGGTAAGCTACGGCGACAAGATCCAACCCCGCACCCATGATAGCCTCCTCTCCTACGTCGGCAGTGAGACTAAAGTTCTGTGGCAAAGAAAGAGGGGAGAAAGAGAGGAGAGTGAATGTGTGAATTGGGATCTAGGGTTTATGAGTAACTCAGCCTATAAACAATGACCCATGCTTGGCCCGCGCTTAACCCGCACCTGACCCTTAGCTTACACGGCCCATGAACAGCCCGACCCCTATATATAGATAACTGAAGGGTCATGACCCTTTTTTTTGCTGACCCTACCCTTTGAGCCCATAGGGTCCCCAGCCCATTGCCAAACTCTACTACTATTAGACAATTTTGTAAGCACCAACCCTTAATAGCTATAAATCATGTCCTTTAGTCAACTTGACAGCTACACTAAACCAACCAACCATGAACAATGAATAAATATGGTAAAGTTTATTATGTAAATTCCTCTTAAATAAATTGAAGGTCAAGTCCATTTGTTGTTAATAAACACACCACACACCTATTTACGACGCTATTATTCCTTTTTAAATAGAAAAAAGGATCGGATAGCTGATATCATATTGTTCAATGATTAATTCTATTAGGATTTGGTAGTAAAAATGATACTTCACCATTAAAAAAAACACATCTACTGAACCAAACTCAAACGTTGGTCATCATTAGCACAATATTTAATATTCATATCATATAAGCATAAGAAAGTGACCACTTGAACCAATTTTACCCCAATCTAATATTTTAGATTTCTATTTGGTGTTATCACTCATTTACATGTCTAGCAAAATATCTATCATCTTCATGAAAGCCCAAAGGAATCAATGACTTTTAGGGGAAATGAAGATTGAAGATACCCTTGTAGAGGCAGTCAGTAACTAGATTGTTTTTCATCAGCTTCCATTTTACTACTTGAATTCCTAAAGATGATTCCAACCTTCATTATAAATCATCAAACATTCTCAACTTATAATGTCCATTTTCATGCAAACGTATATAAATACACCCAACAACAATAATCTTTGTTCATCATACTCAATCCAGCATAACGTTCTTCTAAAGAGAGACAATTTGGTTTCTAAACATTCCATATAAAATGTATAAGGACCAACTACCCAATGTACAACATTAAAATTCATCAAACCGTATAAACACACAAACCCTAACATAATCCCTTAATCATGATCTTCAAAAACAAAACACAAAAATTGTTATAATGGTTGTGAAAATTTTCAACCCCCGTGAAATTGAAGGAAATGTATGTCTCAATTATAAATGTGAACAATCAAGTTCTAGAATAACAACATTGCACCACCATAAATCAAAATATTGGCTATTAAACGCGAAAATTTTAAACATTTTATAACTTACATTTGGGTTTTTTGGAACTCTTCTTGGTTGGAGATTCGGCGCCCCCTTCTTTGCGAGCTCCCCCAGAAGAATTCATATTTACTCGGCCTCTCTACCGATCAAAGAAAGGAGAGAGAAAATGGAGAAATACAGATTTGTATCAAATTATATCATTCAAATTCAAATTCAAAGAAAAAAAAAGGGGAAAGGAAAAAAAATGTTATTTTCTCAAAAGGGTAGAAGAAGTTTTGCGAAAAGAAATTATTTTATTTGGAAAATTTGATTGGTTTTGGGAGGAAGAAGAAACCAGTTAGAAAACGCAGTCTACCATAAATAGCAAGAAAAATGACAGTCAAAAGCCCGCACTTTCCGCTTGCTAGAACTAATGGCCATCTTTCTCATTCTCTTTAATCTTATTAATGTTTTTAAATAATACTTTATCATCGTTATTTTGTTAAAGAAATGTAAGTTAAAAGACTGATGGTATCATTCTCTCAAGGGTTCTATATCACATCTATCCACTAAGATGATATTACAAATATTTTTATCATTCAAATCTTAACATGACTTGCTCCAACACCAACTTTAGCAAGTCAATCTTGTGTAACCCTATTAGCTTGTCTAAAAATATGCTTTACAAAAATACAATTACGGTTCTCCAAGAACTTCATAATATCCATTATCATGTGCAAATCAAGGAGTGTTGTTTTAGCCATGAATTGCATCTATAAGGACCTTGTTATTGTTTTCCACACAAATGTTCAAACTTCAAATGGCCAATCCTTAGAGCCTGCCTATCACCGAGCCCATTATTATTGTCGCTTCCATCACTAAAATAAAAGATCTTCCAATATAATTGACATGAGATTAAACTCCCACACTAATCACACAAAATAAAGCCTCCAACACCATACTAGGATTTGCAACCATAAAAGTTGATCTTCAAAACTCCATTCGGCGATGCTCTCAAGGAAACCCAACAAGCATCCACGTTATAAGGAGCCGATGAGATCCCTTGGCGGAAATTGGAGAGTTTTGTATGAAGAATTCTCCATTTTGCACTAGCCTTCTTTGCTTTGATGAGGATATTGACTCTATTTGGAGGAATATTACGAAATGCTTTAACTTTTCTAGCATTCAAATACTCCATAAAAAAACAGTAACATAATCCAAATTATGGGCAAGAAATATAGAACAACTCCTTTTATAAGAGAAAGGAAACCCTCTCTCATTTTCTCGGGTTCTCTTGCCCTCAATTCTTAATTAAAACTCAAACTACTTTTAAGACACCTATGCAAGTGGAGTTACAATAAGTTAATGTGGCCACAAGTTTTATATTAAAGAATAAGATTTATGAATATAGTCAAGTCTTCTAGTTTAAGGGTACATTAGGAGTATCCAAACCTCCAATGTTTTACCGCTTATGTGTAAAAATTTTTTGGTAATTACATTTTTATATATTCATAAATAACCTTGTTAGTAAAATATGCTACAAGAGTTAAACACATAAAACACGTCACATGTTTTATTAGCCAGCATTGGTTAATAATACGATCAATTATTTGTTGATATATATGTTAACTGTATAAAACGATGGCATATTAAAAATTCGAGTTTATATGATACCTTTTTATTCAAGAATACTGATATTATTAAATACACCCTCCATTCCTCAATAGGAGTATCTGTCACTTTGGTCAATTTTATATTTTTCACAATATCTGTCATTTTACAATTCCAATGCAATATTCATGACAGTTTTTCAAATTTACCTTTAATTTTTGTAATTCCCAATACAATTATATAACTAAAATAGAAATTTAACTCCTACTTTTACCATTTTCAATACAATTATCATTCCCAATACTATTTTCTTAAAATCTTCCCAAAACTTCAAAATGACAATTATTAAGGAATGGAGGGAGTATTAAATATATTTGACATATGTCAAAAAAGCGCCCTTATTGTTAGGTGTCTTCACTTTTTAAACATCAAATTCGTTTATATATAAGGGAGTGTTTGTTAGGAATCCTAGGAATATTTTTCCGTGGGAAGTTTTCCATCGGAAAGATTTCCCCGAGAAAGATTTCCTTTAGCCTCTCAAGGGAAATTTTCCCTAGGAAAATGTATGAAATGATGGGTCCACCGTAGAATTTTTCCCAAAGTTAACTTACATCCAAACATGAGAAAAGTAAGTCAACCCGGAAAATCGTCCATTTCTTCGAGTTACGCCATGGATAAGTAATCCCAAGAAAACAAAAAAGAAGGCAGGGGGAAACTCAAAAGGAAGACTTGGGAATTTACTTGGGTCAGCCCAATAGCCTGTTGATCCGACCCATGGTAAAAAAACAACTGATTTCTCCGAAAATCAAATGACGGAAACTTTTACTTTTTAAAAGCAGAAGAGGAAGAAAAAATCATAAAATAAAATCGGGGTTAATGCGTTAATTACGGGCCATTAGGGTTTTGGCGGTTAGGGTTTTCAAGTTCTCCTTTTTCCGTTTGAGAGTCGTATTGTTTCGGCCCTGCAATTTTCCCTTTTCTCAATTTTGCCGGTAAGGCGGCTAGGGTTTTGAATTGCGTCTTTATGCTTCCGTTCTTCAGCCTTTATCCCACTAATTCCCATGTCCTACTGATGTGGGTTTAAAAATTTCATCACAATTATTTCTCTTGTCTTGAATTCTATATATATATATATATATGTAACCCTCAATTTCCTTCGTCATTAGTTTAATCTCCATACCTTGTACTTTCCCTTATTGTAGTCTGGATTTGAGAGGAAATTTTGTCTATTGAAGAGAATTTTCACCTGGGCACCGCTGGAAAACTATCAAATTGTTAGTCTCTTTTCAGGTGTGCGTTACTTTCTACTTTCTTGGGGACGAAGGTTCAGTTTTTTTTTTGGGTTTGATAAATTTTTCCTTGAACCGTGTTAGATTGCACCTACAGAGATACTGATTTCATATTGCAATTCTTTGATTACTTAGATTTTGGAGAAATTAGATTGTCATACAATCGAAGTGCTTTCTAGAGATCCAATCTTGATTAGTTTATCTCTGGATTTGAGTTTAAGGGATCCATTCGGTTCTCAAACATATTGTTGTATCAGTTGAGAAGATTTGGGAAGAAGAAATTCAAGAATATACAAAGATGAGTTTCTCTGATCCTGCCCCTCCTTTTGTACAACCCCCACACTTCCCTAATGGTTTAGATGCTATGGGGTTCTGGCCACAATTCCCTGGTGAACCACATGAATCAAATGGGCAATTTGATCATGGCCCTCCTTTCAAAAGACCCAAAAATTCTGATGATAGCCAACCCATGAACCACAGGACACCTCCCATGAATCCTCCTGTTAATCAGCCAACCGGCAAGATCTTCTTTAAAACTCGTTTATGTGCGAAGTTTAGGATGGGTCAATGTCAGAACGGTGAGAATTGTAACTTTGCTCATGGTGAGGAGGATTTGAGGAAGCCGCCTCCCAATTGGCAAGAGCTTGTGGCGGGGCGGACCGAGGATCGAGGGAATGGAAGTGGGAGTTGGGAAGATGATGATAGGATCATTCACAAGATGAAGCTTTGTAAGAAGTTTTATAATGGGGAAGAGTGCCCGTATGGAGATAGGTGCAATTTTCTACACAAGGAGCCTCCTCCTAAGTTTAAGGAGAACGCTGCTAGGTTTAGGGAATATTCGAGGGAGAGTTCAGCAATAAGCATTGGCACCACAGGGCCTCCAATGGTTTCAGGTGGCCCTCCTGATCAGTATGACGTGAGTAGGATGGCAAATGGAAGTTCGGATGCATCGCGCGGGAATTCAAGGCCAGTGTATTGGAAAACGAGGCTGTGTAATAGGTTTGAGGATACTGGACACTGTGCCTTTGGTGACAAATGCCATTATGCTCACGGTCGAGCAGGTGAATATCGAACATAAAAACTTTGCTTGCTTTTCGCTTCTCTATTTCGTTTGTGACTGCTTTAAACTATATATAATGTTTCTTGTCTTTGACTGATGAATTTGATGTTCAATCATGATTTTGATTCGGAAAGTGATGCTTCCTCGGTTCCCCCTCCCTTGAAGTGCAAAGTATATCTATATTTTCATAATATGTCATCTTGTTTCTTGTGTGCATATGGTCCATGTATAACATTGTGCCTAACATGTCTATTGTCATTGTGTAAGGATAATATTATGTTTGTCAGGTCTTTGTGCTCTGTTTTATGAGCATGACTTGATTCCTATTCACCGGCAGATCTTGGTAGCTTATTTGGTTATGAATAAGTTGCTAATTTAACTCTGTAATATGTAGATGATAGTATATCATGGCTGCGTGTGCCCTGGTTGTTAGCATCTCATGATGATTAGGCATCTTTTGATAGTTGGATAAATTCTAGACTTGTTCTTTTAGAGCAGATTCTATACCGGAAGATGGCAGGGTGGGGGGGTTCTTGACCTATCTTTGGGTCATCACTGATGTAAATGGTGGGATAGAGCTTGGGTCCAATCTTCTTTGTGCTTATCATCTATGTCACTCAGACTCGGGTACGTGTGTCCATTTTGAACAGATACGGGTGTTGGACTGGACTATTTCAAAGAAATTTTATACATTTTCATTGTAATTTGAAGTGTCGAGTGTTGTACCCTTGTCCGGGTATCAAGGGTCCGACACGGGTGCGGCAGGGAAAATGAAGAGTCGGAGTAACATAGCTTACCATTCCCTCCCTAGGTTCCCCGTTGGGAATCCAAGGAAATAAGTTAGTTAAATACTATGCTGGTCTGAATATTTGGGCTGAAACAAGTTGCTATTGTGAACAGAATGTGATCTGTTGAGAGAAGTTCTTGTTATACGCCGTAATGGCAGTGGTTCTTATACCTTGTGAGGCTCATTTTGAATCAATGTATTGATGTGACTTGACTACGACCAGAACTTCTCTAAACCTAGTTTAATTCTAGTAGGTATGTTGTTTAGTACATAGGTTATTTGAGATTTCTTATTCGGTTTTGTGACAGAGTACTTAATGGAATTGGAATTCAATAACGTATCTCTGGAAGATTTTCCTTTTAATGTTCCGTTAGTGTCTCTGATTTCTTGTTCTGCATTGTATGTTGCCCCTTTGAGTTTAGATGCAGATTTTATGTCACTTTCCGAAATGTCATGCTTCCTAGCAAATGTTATGTGAAGCATTACCTGTTCAATTGTTTCCAAAATGTGCCTCCAATTTCTTGTTCAATATTGTGTTTTGTTTTTGGCAATTTATGCGAGAGTTGCTATAAATGATCGGATGTGTCATCTTGTCATCCATGTGTTGCTGTGCCTACTTCTAATCTGGACTTCTGAGATCTTAACATACTTGATTGAGACACTTTAGTGCATGCGCACTTCATTAACGGTAAAGTCATCATTATCTGTTCGATTCCTTTTGAAGTCATCCTGATTCAGTAAAGGACAGTTCTTTACTGCTTCCATATATAGACATCTAAACCAAAATGTCTCACTAAGCTGACTTTTGACTTTTAAAATAGCACAAGTCAATAGATTTGACCATTCAAATCTACTATTAGCATAAATAACGCCCGTATGCTTCGTTTTTTAGGCATAAGGTTGCATCCATTTGACCAACCCAACCACCGTCCTAGGTGAGCCACTGGGTATATCATGATTTTGTTTGATCATGGTATCATTTTCAAATGTACCTAAACTCTATTACACCAAAATCTAGTTTCAATTTTCCAGCCCTCTCATTTTTGTGTGTTGTTCTGACCCTTGTAAATTCTTGTTCCATCAGAGTTACTGCTGCCGGGTGGTCGTCCTGCTGACAGTGAGCCAGTGACCGTGACGTCTGCACCTGCTAAACCTGCTCCACCGCCTGCTGCTGAACCAGTGCCAGTAAAAGTTGAGTCAGGAGCACCCTCAAGCCAAGAGGGTCAGGGGAAGAAGTGCTTCTTAAAGTGGAAACCGACCAAGAAGATCAATCGCATTTATGGGGACTGGATCGATGATCTGCCTATCCACTTGCCTAGTGAAGTGGAAAGCTGAAAATTTTTGGTAGTTCTAGTCTTTGCTATAATTAGGGATATAATAGTGTTTATAGTCATTCTTAATAATTGCTTTTCCGAACTTCCGCACTGCACTGCCAGTGTCAAAATTTTGCCTTTGTCTCGCCCTATTAATTGGCTCTTGTTAGGTCTAAATGCCCTTCTCCCCCCCGGCTCCTGCCTCAAATTATCTTTCCCCTCTTATGTGTTAGTTGTGTGATTCAGTTGAATTCCCAAGGAATGAGAATAAAATGATTGTATTCGTCTATTTGATTTATTGGCGCCCCTTCGCTACTGTGCTTGTTTATTTTTTCTGTTCTGGAATTATAGATCGCGCAAAAGATGGCTTTTCATCTTTGAACCATTTCTGTGGTTTGCCCCTTTCATTGTCCAAACAACAATTTTGCATGGCTTGTGTAGATTATTTTTGGAAACATCTTGTAGACGAGAATTTGCAGGAGTTTTGTGCCGAGTATAATTCTGCTTCTTACTTGATTGGAGTCTGTGGTCTCAGAATATTGTGTCCTGTCTCTAGTTTGACTGAGTTCTGAATGTCCATTACGAAAGTGTTTCTTTTTCTTTGTAAATTCACTTCAATTTATATAGGTACAAGTTCAGATTGCAATTTCTGTAGAATTTGTTGGACTCACTTAAACCCGGAAATTACTATGCAGAATTTCTGATACTTGGCTGTAAGCCCTTTCTCCCAGATATGCCATTTTACAGAAATTAGTTTGATGATTACTATATTTTTAGAAGAAGAGAGAGGGATGGGGGGGGGGGGGGGGGAGAAGAAAATATATACTAAAGGAAGAGCACATGATTATCCTAATTCCTTATTTTTCTTCTGTCAATGCTGCATTGAGATGAACTGTAAATAATATTTCCTGCTGGGGAAAAAATCATAAGAGGGAAAAAAAAAGACTATATCTTATAGGAATGTAAAAAAAATAAAAAAACCTTTGTCCTATGACTTTCCAGTTCATAGATGAACTGCAAATGCAATGTACATGAATATACTACTTAAACCGACATGGAGCATCAACTTTTGGGATGTTGTGTGTGCTGCGTTTGGACTTCCGATGGGCTCACCACCGAAACCGCCCCCTCCTAATCCTCCTCCAGATCCGATTCCTGTTCCTGTTCCTGTTCCTGTTCCTCCAATAGGAGTTGTCGAAATCGGGGGACTCGGTGGGCTCATTGTCACTGGCGGTGTCTCAACTGGTGGTGTTGGAGATACTGGTGTGCTGTAATGTCACATTAAACTGGAATGTCAGTATCTGCTTGGCTGCTTTAATGTGCAGGGCAATGAAAGCCGAAAGTAATGGTGATTGATTTGTTACCTCGTCGAACTTCCTGGTGGTGTGAAGCGACAGCTTCCAGTGCCTGCGACACACAAGACACAGGGTAAGTGTTTCAATATTATGTTGATGATTATACGCGACAGTTTCTGTGGTTCACTAACTGCCATATTTCGTGATCAATGATTGAAAGTTGAGATCAGAAAATGGGTTGCTTGTAGTTATGTCAAGGATCATATTGGGTTTGGTTCGTTAGGTTTCGTGGAACTATTTTCCTAGATCAACATCTGAGAACGGGCTGCATATAGTTAGCTGATCAGGGATCAATCAGGCTCAACTTCTTCTGCACATAATGCACAAACTGCAGAGCCTGACAAGACGATCCAAAATGCACAAAACTGTCAGAAAGAGTGCTTACTCGGATCTGTGTAGACAAGTTGAGCAGTTCCACCAAAGACACAGCTAGTAGGAGCCGGATTCTTCTGGTAATAGTTATTGAAAGCATAGGAAGCGTGATCACGGAGAGTGTTGGGGTTGTAACAGCTTCCTCCTGACTGAATCGCAGAGCAATCAGCCCCTCCATAGCCACATGCGTAATCCAAGGCCACCTGCAATGCCTTCTCAGATGCACTCGGGTTTGCCACACACCACGCTCCTCCTCCTCCTCCTCCTCCTCCTCCTCCTCCACCACTACCACCACCAGCACCGCCAGCACCACCACCAGCATCGCCGGCACCACCACCACCACCGTCACCGTTGCCGCCGCCTACACCGGGCCCTGTTGTTGGGGTTGGGGTGGGGGTGGTGGTTGTCGGGCCCATGGGAGTGGTGGTTGTTGGGCCCGGGTTGAAGGTCAGGACATCGGTGGGGCCCATCGGAGCGTTGGTCGGGAAAGTGTCATCATGGACCGTGATTGAGGTGGGATTATAGGAAGAGTCACCATGGACTACCGTTGCAGACGGATAGATGTCAGGGATTGTCGTTCTCGGTGTGAAGAGCTGCTGAGTGTCGTATTTCTTAGTATGCTTGATTGCTCCGGCTGTTGCCCCTGTGAATGTGCAAATTTTCAGGTTTTGGTAAGTTTTGATGCCTATAAAAGCCTATGGAAACTTTCTCGTTCAACAAAGCCTACAAAATTTGGCAAAAAGTACATTGATTTTGCCATCCCATATAGGTAAGCATTACATACGGGACAATATCAATTGAAGTCATTTACTTTTATTCTACTCTATATTACGCTTTAAAAAGACATTGCACGAGTGCTAACTGTATTTCATGTAACTCATGCCATCACAATAAATATGGATCTCTTGTTATAGTAACCAAAAAATCAAACAAAAATAGTAAAAATTCGGCAGAATCTCACCAACCATAATACTTTTCCACATTCATTGCTCACAAAACATGATTCCCACATCAAAACCCACCGCACTTCTTTCTGGCCTCAGACAAACAATAGCCACACCAAAAGGAAAAAAAAACATTTATTGCTGAAAAATACTCCCCCTGTTTCATAGTAATTACTGTTTTTGGAAAGTGGGCAGATGATTTGTTGTATAAAAATTCTACCATAATATTTGTAATGAGAAATCTTATCCTAAGATTATAATATTGCAAATGTTAACAAAATATTATATAAGAAATTACTGCCTCCGTTCCATATTACTGCCTCCGTTCCATATTAGTTGTCATAATTTTGACTTTCACGGTATCATTCTTTGATTGATAATTTTATATATAATGTGTTATTAATAATTGCAATATTATACTTTTATGATAGTATTTTTTGTTCTAAATCTAATGGCGGTATTTTCATATAACAACTCATTGTATATATTGAGAAATTTATGATCAAAATTTTTGAAATTTAACAGCACGATTTCCAAAGACGACAATTAATATGGAACAGAGGGGATAAAAAGTAACATTGGAGACCGTAATAGTCAACCAAGTGACAATTAACATCAGACCGAGGGGGTACGGTCACAAGATAAACCTACTATTCACATGATCCCATACATACAATTCCCATGCAAAAAAGGAGCAAAGAAACACAACCATAATACACCATGATTAACATCAAATAAAATACCTGAGTTGGAGATTAGCAAAAGGAGAAAAGATAGGCAACAAAGAAGCTGCAAACCCATGATGTCTTCTCAAGCTGTGGCACAAACTGTTTGTTACATAAATTTTTTGATGCTGCCTCTGTTGCTAAGTTAGAAGCTTAATTGGAATGATGAATTATAAACAGAGGAAATAAGGGGAGGGCCAGGGTTAAGATGCATATGCAAAGAGGAGATTGACATGGTTTGCTTCATTTATTATAAGAAGATTAGAGAGAGAGAGAGAGAGAGAGAGAAAGATTGGATTTTAAGAATCAATGCTTTTCCTGGGTGAAAAGAGAGAGGAAAGGAATATAAGCAAACTTGAATGAGGAGGCAATTCAATAGTTGGAAATCACAAGCAATTAAGTTGATGCATGAGAAGAAGAAGACATAAAGATGAAAAAAGATTGCAGGAATAAAAGGGAGGGAGGAAAAGATCCATCTGTTGGGATTTGAATCTTATGTTTTGTTAAGGTTTAGATCAGGGGGTGTTTAGGGGAGTTAATACTTTATCACATGCTCAATTTATTACTATGGAATTCATTTCATGGTAATGCCCTCTTCTTTTATGCGGTATTTTGCGGAATGGTGCGGTGAGGTGTGGTGAAATTGTGATGGGTATGGTGGAATTGTGGTGGGTTATTGTTATGTGGGGTAGGTGAGGAGAGGGGATGTAAAAAGTAGAGGAGAAAAGTGAGGACATAGAAAAAGTAATGATTTACGGTAAAATGTGACGAATTGTGGCAAACTGCGTTAGGCTGTGGCATCGCAGTTTGCGAAGTGCAGAAAAGAACATGGCCTAAGTTGGTACTCCCTTTGTTCAGCATGAATTGTCACTTTTAAAATTTTATAATCTTTAATTTCTACCATTTTATATTTATAAGATTATGTCATTATAATTCTACGGAAGTATTTTAAGTAAAACATCTAATAACATTTCAATTCATGATATATATTCAATATTACTGGTCGAATATTAATTATATATACCTAGAACAACTATATATAAAGGGAAGGGAATGCAATATATCATATACACACATAAAATCATATTAATGGTTGAAAATTTGACACAAGCAAGATGCTTATTGATTTTTTTTTCCTTAGTTGTTGATAATTTGACATAAGTTAGATGCTTATTGATTTTTTCCCTTATGTAATTGATACACTCATGTTGGGACAACAAAATATTCAAAAGTCTAAATGAGATTGGTCGATTGGTTAATCTAAGATCAATAATTAAAAGGGGACTGGACCTGCTTAACCTAGTTAAATGTGATATACTTGTTGCTAATTAACAAAACTCTTCATGATATTCTTTTAATCCGTTTTTAATTAAAATTAGTATAAGGCTACTCCAACACAATTTTCTCAACATAATTACAAAGATTTGTATTCAACCATATTCATACTCAAAAATCAATTGACTTAAGTGAGCTGTTTGCTATATTAACTATTCTCTTTGTAGTTTTTATGCACACCAAGTAGACAATGATACAAAACATGTATTTGAAAGATCAAATTTATAAGTATATATCCCAAATAATCTTAATTCTTTAAGCAAATATTTACCAACATAATAAATTTCATAAAAGCGAATACTATAATGAATGCATAGATTATATTGCATAGATTACATTGAATGATGATGATCCCATAATAGATACAACCAACGCAAATTCTAGCGTTAGACCATCTCATGTAAATTTATTGTGAGACGGACTCTTTTTAGGGTGATATTTTTAATATTTTATTATGACTAATAAGTGATATTAGAATGACTTTTTAATACGAATATTATTAATAATTTATTATGGGACGACTTTTACCTGAGTTATTTCAAATAACTTATTAGTCACCCCTCTATTGTTAAATAGTCACCACAAAATTATACATCTTGTAATCAATTTATGATAAGATGGTATTACGTCAGAATTACTGGCTACTAATATGATTCTTGGTGCATGCTATTGATGAATGCACCAATAAACTTGAGATAGATGTTTGTGGCCCTCTTTAAAACTTTTGGTCCCTTTTTTGAACTGTTTCATGGGACTGAATCAAAAAGGTAAAATGTTTGAACAAGAGCTGGGTTAATTAGGAGGGGAGTAAAGGCTTTGGCTATAAGTAAAAGCCTTTTAGTTGAAGATTGACAAGTGGTAGTAAAAATCTATTTATTTATACATGCTTTATATGGGTATCAATGCTACATGTCTAAAGTGCAAATAACCCCTTTTTTCACCTATACTATTATACATGTAGAACGTACAAGAGATTCCATTTCCTTACCTACAATGCTTGTTTTGCTTGCCATTGGAGGACACCCTTAACATCAATACTTTCTCACTTCTTAATTTGTATATTCTCAAATGGTGATCACATTAGAAGATAGTTATTATTGGACTTGGAAAATAATTAAGTTAATTGTAAAGACTAATTTGGGAGCACAAAACGGTGTATTTAATTTAAGGGCAATTTTGGTGTTTGAACATTGGGTGTCGTACGTATTCAAAAATAAAAGAAAAATGGTGTAAGTAGATGCGATCAAAGTCGATTCATGGGGTTTTGTGTTAAATAGAGTGGACTAGTTCAGTAATTCTGATTTTATCTATATATTGACAGCTTCTTTTATGTTGTGAATGTGTACTATATAGTCTTGACTTTACCTAACTACGCACCTGTTTAAACCTACACAATTTTTTTTGGATACACATAGATAGAAGTTTAAGAATTTAAGAAAAGATAAATGTAAAAATAAAAAAAATGTTTCTGGACCATCTATTCACTTAAAGCAATGAAAAAAAAGAAACAGAATTTAGGTGGCTGTCCATAAGTAAAATAAATATTACTCATGTATCAAATTCTATCTCGATCATTATTTTTTTTATTTAATATAAATTGTAAAATATATATTTTTAAATTTTAGTTTATTCTAAAAAAATTAAAATAAATATTTTTCAAAATATATATGTTTGTTTACTAGGCAAAAACTTAGAGTTAAGATATTTAAATTTTAAAAAATTTCATAAAAAATTTTTTAATTATGAAAATATATTTTATAATGTTGTACTAAATAAAAAAAAAAGAATGGCGAAGATAAAAATTAACAGATGCATGGATAAATATTGTTTTTATTATGGTGGTTCTTATGGTTGACAACCACTATAAATTTTTCCATTTATAACAATCCAGTCAAATTAGATATAAAAATCAACAGAGCTAGGTATTGATCAAGCAGGAGATTTAAGAAATTGATCAATATTGACAAAGGGTATGCGAGAGCAAATTCTTAAACATTGTTAATTAGTTCTTAGATTGAAATAATAAAAGGAATTTTTAATTGCAGTTCACTGGATCAGTCTTAATGGGCATAGTCCAATAGTCTGTGTCTAAATTAAGAGCGAATATATATATATATATATATATGTATATATATATATATATATAAAGTAGTTGAATATGAACTAGGTCTTTAGAATTTTATACTTTATCAATGGTACGTACTTAAATTATTATTACATTCCAACTTTAATTGGTAACTTGAAGCCAAAGTTTTATACAATTATTGTCGAGTAGTTGTCCTAAGTACAATACTGGACAAGCAACATAGCTAACATTTTCATTTTTTCATTCGGGTCACCCAAGTATAACATTTCCCAGTAGAATGATATTGTTTCTAGGGTTTTTGGCTCAAAATAATTCGTAACGAGAGTTTTGTGATTGAAAATAATCCAAAGTGTCTTTTTAACTAATGATAATCTATATTTTTACCTTATTTTCTCATAACATCATATTTATATTTTCTGGCAATAGAAAAATGGCGTGGCCAATGGAAAAAGTGACTTTTCGGCCGACAGTGCATAGTTTGGTGGACATGTCATTTTTTTGAGAAAATAAGATAAAAGTATAGACTATCATTTGCCAAAAATCACTTTGAATTATTCATAATCACAAGGCCCTCAGTACGGATTATTTAGAGCCAAAATGGTTTATCGTAGAGACAATGCTTTTAGGTTCTTTTCAGTATTTTTTATAAATATTTGGGTGTACATATAACTAAACATATATATAGTATAAGTATAACTTGCAACATAAGTTTGCTGTATTCCCATGTTGTTGAACTGATACAGATGGGGAATTGGGGAGAGGGAGGGATGGTCGAGTTGTAGAGGCAATGCTAGACAGACTGATTCTGCTGAAGTGGTTCAAATGCTCAACAACAAGCTCACAAGCCCGGTCTTGTGTAAAAATATCATTTTGTCTTGTCATCTGTTATTCCTTAAGTTTGACCGTGTACGGATCCGTAAAGTTCCTAGGTCTAGTGTTAAGGAAGTTCACACCCTAGCCAAGCAGGCTAGCGGACGCTCGCTCCCTTGACAACCTTTATTTATTGTACTTCTGTTTATTAACTCCAAAAAAAAAAAGGACAGAATCGCACTCTTAATCATTGAAACTGAAATACACGCGCGTACCAAACTAAGGATGGGCAAGTGGGCAACGGGTGGGATTGAATATTGGATCAGGGTTCTTGATCGATGGCAATTTGCAAGTTCATCATGCTATGCTATGTGTTGTGTTGAGTTGGTTTATATGTTTTAATGTTGAGGCGGCTCAAAAAGGAAAAAGCATATATGCCCTTGAGAATGAGCGTATGAGAATCAAACCACAAGTAAATAAATTAATAATTAATCCAAATATAAGAACTTAGGAGCATCAAAGCCCCAACTCCAAATGTCTTGCAGAGTTTGAATGGTGTGTTAGGCAAAATATTTGAGTTGGAGCATTATGGAGGCACGCTGGGAAGGGGGTTGCTCAAAGAATATATATATATATATATATGTATATATAGGATAATTGGATTCTAATAATCCCTACTTTCACCAATTGCACAATGGTAGACCGTACTTTCACTTTGTATTCTGGTGGTCTAAAAAAAATAAAATTGGATTGTAGTGGAATATTTTCAAGGGAATCATAGATTTGTGTTTCATTTGATTCAAAACTTAGTATAGCACTTAACAATGATTTTTAATGAATTTACAGCATTTCTCTCAAATTGTTTTCATTTTTTTACTATTTTTTACGATTTTTTCACTTTTATTATTTTTAAAAAATCATAATAATTATTCGGAGTATCAAAAAAATAATTTAAAAAATGTTTTAGAAATTACAATTCATTAACTTTCTAGGGGCAGGAACGAAAAAACAAAGACAATATATTGTAGGAATGAAAAAAATAAGAAGGATGTGGATGTGGATTTGGTACAACTACAATCCAATTTATTTGGACCATGAATCTGAAAGTGAAAGACGGCCCATTGTCCAATTGGTGAAAGTAGGGATTATTAATCCCTACTTTTGCAAATTGGATGATGGTGGTCCCTACTTTCATTTTGTATTCTGGTGGTCCAGAAAAAAAATTAATTGGATTTGAGTGGGACGCCGCCGAGTTGAGTGGTGGTGACTCGGTGGTTTTCTGACATGACACATTAAAGTCAACCCTGTCAAACACATGGCCAATGTGTCATGTCAAAAAACCACTGAGTCATATATCAGGTTCGGTAAATACGTGTGGTGTATTTCGGTTTTGGGTTAACCCAATATATCATGAATGCAACATTTTTCTTCTTTTAAAAAACTTTGTCTTTAAATACTATTTTTTGTACAATGTTGATAACCCTACATTTTATAGGGTTATTTGGGTGTTTAATACATGAAGTTTGGGTCGGTTTGTGATCGAATGTAACATTTTATATCCCGAATTCATGTATATTAATTTTCACTTGGTATGGAGATTGGCGTAATTTTGTAGGTTTGTGAATGGACTCACGTGAAGTCATGAAGAAAAAATAGGAGGAGAAGTTAAAAGGTGGGAAGACAAGGCAAAGAGCAAGGAACAAACGAGAAGCTGTGTTTGCCAAGACAGGCGCTGGCAGCACTTCCTTTGGCGCTAGCAGCGTGACAAATAGAGAGTTTAGGGGAAGCTGGAACAAGGCTGGCGCTGGTAGCGCCTGGCACGCACTGACAGCGCCTGGGTTGTTACGCACTGCTTGGAGAACAAGGCATCTATTTTTTGTTATAAAAAGACTCAGAAGCATCCGTTTGAAGTGGAGGGAGGAGATCATATACTATCATCTATCATAGTTATTAGTTCTAAAAAAAACAATATTTTAGAACCCTAGTTTTTGGTATTGGAGATCAAAGCGTTCAACCGCCGTCGGGAAGATTGGAGGTCGAGGCTCGGGAGAAGGAAACCTTCACGAGCCGACATATTCGTTCATCCCTCAATTGTGGTTGTCCTCTTCCTCAATTTTACCTATGTTTTCTAGATTCAATTCAATTAATTTAGTTGTTTTTATTATCAAGCATGAGTAGTTAATTTTTAGTTCAGGGAAAACTCGATGTTGTTCATTTGACCCTCAATTTTGATTTTGGTATGGAGTAGTTTGTTATTTTCGTTCTGTCTTCATGTTTATATTGTTACAGTAATTGATTGGCCACCTGTTACTTGTGTCTAGACTCTTAGTTTCGGATCAAAAGATTGCTTCTTTGAGTTGGATTGACGAAGATTGAATAGGTATAAAATTCGGTTAGCAATAATGTATTTTCTTACCTAGGATCGTTTAAATAACCTGTTGATAACTTTGACTAAATTAGATAGCCATGAAAATAGATGCGTGATTTAGTAGGAGCAATTCACTCTAGATTGAAAGATTGTTGTGATAGATATTTGTTTGGTTATTGACCCGAATTGGTACAAACAGCTAGATACTGAAATCTGACCTTCGTTAGGTTAATTGGGTAATTAGAGTAACTCCCCTAAACGCCTTTATAATATTGAGAAAACCTTCATAAAAATTTTCTTGTGGTTTTGATTAGATACATTCACAGTTTAAATTAGATTGCTTTACAATTTCGATCATTTTAGTTTAAATTGAATTAAAAAATCCAGCCCTTTTGATTAACCTAGCATCCTTTGTAGTAGGTAGTTTAGTGCGTAAGCTAGAACAAGTCCTAGTGGGAACGACCTTGATATACTACATTGTACACCGTGCACTTGCGGCGTATCAAATGTACATAATAAAATATGATTATTGAGTTGTGTGAGATTGGTTCACTTTTGGTTCGTCTATGGTCACTGGCTCACTTCAAGCAGCCCTCTCCTCTCCTTGAATCAAACTCGGTTTCAATGTCTATTTCATGGTGGATACGGGTCCTTGGAGGGTCAATATGGCCATCAAGGAGAGTGGTGTCCCCTTCTACGAAGACCCCAAGCCATAAGATGATATTTTGGATCTTTATCTGACCATTCCCGAGTTTTCTAAAGGGCTCCAGGACCACCGACAAGAATAACAAAGCAACGACGCACTTGACTCACATTTTGGCATCAAATGGAGGTAGAAACAACCCAAGAGGCATTTGGTCTCTCGCTTTTCCCAAAGGTCGGGATGGAAGACCATGCGAAGGAGAAGAAAGTTTTACAAAATTGGACATGAGAAAAATATATATCTTCACTATTTTGATCACAACTCCTTCAATACAACTACTATAATCACCAAATCTAGTGAGCTTATAGTACGCACTGAGAGCTTTCCGTCGATATATAATAAGCTCAAATCAGAGTTAAAGCGAAGAAGTTTTACGCGTTGGAAATCAGCTGATACCGGCAGGCGCTACCTGCGCCTACAGGGACGTTGGATGAGCCTTTCTACACTTCTTGGCGCCAACATTCCAATGGAGGTGTTAGCCGTAGGGGTGTCCATGGTTAACCTAAACCACAAACTGAAACCGTAACCCGGTAAAACCAAACCGGTTAACCGGTTGGTGTTTTGTATTTTTATGGTTTCGGTTATCCAAACCGGTATATGCGGTTTAGGTTTCGGTTTTGAATTTTGGAAATTTGGTTAACCGCGGTTAACCGGTTATATATAATTTTAAAAAAAACCCAAAAAAAAACTAAAGAAACCTAAACCCTAACCTAAAAAAAATCGGAAATTGGAGCAAACTGTGGTTAACCGCGGTTAACCGCATTAACCGTCGGTTTAGGTTTGGTTTAGGTTTATGATTTTCAAAAGCAGTTAACCGCTTTAGGCAGTTACGGTTTAGGTTTGGAAAAACTTAAAACCGCAAAAACAGTAAAGCGGTTAACCGTAATAGCGGTTAACCGCTTTTGGACACCCCTAGCTGGCCGCGCCTCATCAAGGAGATGTAGCTTGCACCTACTCGGCGTAGCTCGCGCCTCTTTATTTTCGCCCAACGGTCGCGCCTTTCTTCTTTTCTTTTTTTTTCCTCCGTGTCTTTTTCCCGCTTCTCCCCCTTTCCTTTATATTATATATACATGTTCCCCCACCTACATTAAATAGTTCGGGAAGGTTTTAGGTTTAGACTAAAAAATCTTTTCAATTGGAGAGCTTGTAATTGTGGGTTTTCAAACCCTAATCAATGAAAGCTAATCCTTTGGGTGGAAATTGCTTATGGATTCTCTTCCTTGTGAGTGAGTGTTCTTCCTCCACTCTTTGTGAGATTTCTTGGGTGTTTAATGGTGCTTTGCTTGTGAAAGGTCCTTGTGCAAGTGATTGAACATCTTAGTTCAATTGGATGAGTGTTTACTCTTTACAATTGTCCATATCTTTTAATTTAATGTTTATCTCCATAAAACCGCAACGCCATAAAAATTAGTTTGTAGTGTTTATGAGTTCTACGGATGGATTTCCATTATCCACATGATTTTGTGTAGACCCTTGGTATTTCCTTTCCCATACTCTCCAATAATCTTCTAGTAACGATAGATCATTGTAAATGTTTCAACTTAAATTGGAGAAATAACATATGAATGAGTTGTGATTATAGTTTAATAATAGTCATAAATTTCAACGAAAAATCACAAATTCTAATATACTGAACTTAGAAAATAAAGTTTTTGGGTTAAACGGATGGGTCAAGTTTGACCTACTAATGTTCAGGTTTTTCGGGTTCAGTATGTTCCAGATTCGGGTTGAGAAAATTGTGTTCAACACCTAGAATTTCCAGGCTGGTTTGGGTCAGATTATCTGGTCGGGTCAAAGATTGGCAGGTATATATGTGTGTGTGTGTGTGTGTGTGTGTGTGTTGTTGGTTGGAAACCTCATATATATGATGTTGAGGTTCTTGATAGGGGTGGGCACAAAAACCTAAAACCGAAAAGTAAACAGCAAAACTGTAAAACCAAACCCAGTATAACCGGTTAACAGTTTAGGATTTTGAAAAATGCGGTTTAGGTTAACCAAGTTGGTTTAACTGGTTTAGGTTTTGCATTTTTGTGTAGCGGTTAACCATGGTTAAACTGATTTTGATTATTTTAGTAGCAAATATGAAATTTCAAAGTAAAAAGTTAATTTCCCCCCCCCCTAGTTGTTACTTTAAATCTCAAAAATCAGCGGTTAACCGTAAATTAAATCCGAAAAGCGGTTAATCGTGTTTTCAATACGATTAACCGGCAAATTCGGTTTCCAAGTATCACTTGCGGTTAACCACATAATGCGGTTTAGGTTTATAAGATATGTAGCGATTAACCGGTTATGCCAACCCCTAGTTCTTGATATTGCTCCTCAGTGGATCCACATCAAGGTTAACCGTATTATTGATGTTGTCTGTTTCCGTACTACCTTTGTTTATGGGTCTAACAGGTTGGTTGATAGAAGGAGTTTATGCGATTATTTAATGGAGATTGGGAATCATATAGATGGGGGATGGTTGGTACTTGGGGGCTTCAATGTTGTTTTGAATTCCGATGACAGAATTAGGGGTACAAATGTGGTGTATTTTGAAGTAATAGACTTCAAGGATTGTATTGAGGCTACGAGGCTACGTGAGTTGTTTTTCACAGGTGATCATTTTACTTGGACAAATTCGCATGTGTGGACCAAAATAAACAAGTTTTTACTAATGACGATTGATTCATTCATATTGATTTTACCCAAGTTCATTTTCTTCCTTTTGGCTTATCTAATCACTCCTTGGCCCTTCTTTCATTCCCCACCAATCCTCGTGCTAGATCATTCGTTAAATATTGTATAATGTGCCATAATGCTCCGGAATATACTTGTATTGTTTTGGATGTTATGTAAAATCCAGTATTGGGCTGTAACTTGTTTCAGCTAACTAAGATCTTGCACGCTTTGAAGAAGCCACTTCAAGCGTTACATAACGACCAGTTTCACGATCTTCATAAGCAGGTTGATTTGAGTCGACATGAGTTGGAATCTGTACATCAACGTTTGTGATGGATAAATCAAATACTAATCTTTGGGAGTAAGAGAGCGCTCTTAGAACTCATTATGTGAAAATTCTCAAATCATCCCAACAGTTAATTTGGCAGCAGCTCAAGTTGACTTGGTTGAATCATGGTGATACCTCTTCCAGGATTTTCTTTGATAAAATGAAACAAAACAACAAAAACAATCATACGTTTACACTATCCTCAATTAACAGGGGGATCATGTGGTGGGTTTTGATCAAGTCCTAAGGTCTTTCGGGATTATTATGTGCATTTTCTTGGTGACTAGAGGTATGTCAGAGTTCATCTTCGCGTTGATTTGGTCAAGAAAGGTTGAGTTCTTTTAGTGGAACACCAATTAGAGCTTTGTAAGAGGCCTTGCAAACAAGACATTAAGGATATTATCTTCTCAATCCCTAGTTCCAAAGCTTCGGGCCTGAATAGGTTCAATAGTTCACTTTTTCAACATAATTCGGAAGCAATTGGTGATTTATTATTCGAAGGGAATGATAAATGCCTTTATAATGAGAAGATCGTTTATAGTGTCAATGGTACGATCCTTACTCTTCTACCAAAGAAGCTCAATCCAGTGACTCCGACTGATTTTCAACCCATAGCCTGTTGCAATGTCGTTTACAAAACTTTATCCAAGTTTCTTTGTCTGAGGCTTCGGGAGGTTCTTCCTTATTTAATCCATCAATTACAGGGAGCTTTTCTTCCTGGCAGGAAACTTGTCCGCAATGTGCTGCTTTACCAAGAAACTTCGCGCAACTATAATAGGAGGAATATTTCCCCTAGATGTTTATTGAAAATAGACCCGACGAAAGCCTGTGATTCTATTTACTGGGAGTGCATTGAAGAAACTTAAGTGGCGTTCAGCTCCCCCCTAAGTTAGTCAAATGGGCCATGATGTGCATTACATCTACTTCATATTCCATCAATGTCACTGGGCAGGTTCATGGGTCTTTTAAGGCTGGTCGTATGTGATGGAGATCAGCCCAACACGCCCAATCCACCAAAGGAGGTCCAATTCATACACATGGAAGTGGAAAAGGCCCTAGAAGAAGGATCTAAGGAGGCCCAACGACCAACTTGTGTACTTTGATCCATATCTCAAGATGACGTCCAAGCTAGCTAAAGGAAGCCCAAATTCATGTGCAAGAGAAGACCATCCTGGTAAGATTAGGAGTATTTATGTTTTCCTTATTAATAGCTAAGTTTGTTATACTATTTTTCTTTATTAGTAGCTAAGTTTGTTAGAAGGTACAATGCCAAGTATTGTCTAGTAGCTTAGGCGTCAAGTTAGAAGAGTTTAGAAGAGTCTAGAAAGGGAGAATCCTAGTAGGATTCAATCCTAGTCTTGGACGCCAATTTTGTCTAATCCCATCAGGATTAGGAAAGCCAAAGGGAATCCTAGAAGGATTCATCCTTAGGTTGCTTAGGCGCCAATCTTAGTAGTCCTGGAAGGATTAAGTTTTATTCTATTATAAATATGGAAAGCTTGTAACGTTTAAACACACGATTTTATGCAATGAATACAAACAAGCTTTTTCTTACCTTGAGAGTTTTCTATAACCCTCTTTCCTTTTCTACTATTGTATCTTGAATTGGCTATTCAAGTGGTGAGGTAGAACTTATTCCTATACTTAGAAGGTGTTTCTATAACTAAGTAGAAGAGCAAGAAGCCATAGGGATTCAACTTGTGGTGTCTCTGTATCAAGTTCGATTCTCCTTGAACTATCCAAAGTATCTATCTTTATTGAGTTATCCCTAAAACAACCCTAGGTTTTGCGTGAACCTTACCCTAACCCTAGATTGGTTGCACGTCTCCCTTGATGTGTTGAGCGGTTCCCGATGCGTAGTGGATTGATGAATAAATATAGCTTGAGTTGTAGTTGTTGAGGAGATGAGAGGAACCCTCTTGAAAACCCATGATTGATAGAATAGAGAGAGAAAGATGCAAATCTCAATCACCCATGCTTGAACATCTCAATATTAGCCTTGAACTTGAATAATAATCAAAATCAACCAAGAACATAAACCTTGAACACCAAAGGGATTGGATATGATTTTGGGTAAAGGATAATCCACCACCAAAACCTAGCACCCCACCATGACCATCATAAAGGAAACATCCAGCAAATGATCAATAAAGGAAAGACTTGCTAACACCACCATTAACAAATGGATAAAGTAAGAACAAGATTTTTGAGAGAAAAGGGAGAAAACCCTAGCAATGCATTAGCATATCATTCATCAACATAAGCTGCCTTGGAAAAGGGGAAAACAAGGTATTTATACTAAACAAAATTAGGTTAAGACTAAGCAAAATAAACGAAACAGCACGCATTTCGCAGGGGTGGTCGCGGGCACGACGCGGACTGTCGCGGGCACGACGAGCTGCTATCCGCCACCATCTGTCGCTGTCCGACTTGGGTCGCGGGCGCGACCAGGGATGTTGCAGGTGCGACGTCCATCTGTCACGGGCATGAAAGGCCTTGTCCCGAGTGCGACCTTGATCTGCTCCATTTCCTGGCTGGGTCAAAGCGCAGGGTCGCGGGCGCGAAGTCTTTGGTAACGGGTGCGACGCTTGCTTGGGCTCGAGATCGCCCTCTGACCAGCCGGATGTCACGGGCGCTACGCCAGGTGACTCAGGCGCGACCTGTGACTGTTTGCTGGCGTTGCTCCTGCCTCGAATTTTATTGTTCTCGGGACTACACCCGAACCCCGATTCTTCGATGCTTCTCATTCCGAGACGGCTCGGCATGATCCCGAGGCCCACGAGGTTGGAGGGGCAACACCCAAGCCTCTCCAAGCTCCAACGTCGGACGACTCGCCTTAACCATTTCAACCCGATACTCATCATTCCACACTTTGAAAAGGTATATCGGTTCTTGAACATGCCCGAATGAGCGGGTTTAGCGTGGAAATGTCGGGTCGGGATTTCTTCCCTCTTGTCATCATCCACAAGCCCGACTTTGGAAGCTCGGACCGGAACCCGACACGATTCATACTCCCCCTCTTGAAAAAGAGTTGCCCTCAACTCTTGGGGGTTAAAATGAAGGCTTACTTTGGGGCTCGGTCAACCGTTACACGAACCATCCAACACACCGATCACGATCACACTATGAACTCCAACAAAAGAGAATGCAGAGAGGGAGTGAGAAAGAGATGGGGGAGAAAGATACTTATGGGAAATTACTAACTCACGTTTGAAACGGGAAGAGTTGTTGGGTTTAATACTTTAAAGCCCAAATTTAGATTAGACTAAAAAATATACTAACCTTTCCTTATTGCTAACTTCTTATTACTAATGTTTGTGTATCCAACAATACCAATTCGAGGTCTCAGAATAAAAATCTGTAAAAATAAAATAATAAAGGAGACTTGGAATACAATGAGAAGATGAAATAAATGGAAAATTAAATAAATTAAGGAATAAAAATGTATGATGATAATAATAATAATAATAATAGTAATAATATTCTTAATAGTGTCGACTAATCGGTCGACTTGATAAAATTTGGTCAAGTAAATAACCCGAATTTTCCGAGAGTAATTTGAGTAGCTAAAAATTGTCACATAGGTACTTTATACATATAACATACTAGACTGGTAATGGATAGTCGTTGCACTGCTCGAGTCCTGAAAAAATACAAACGGTTAACTTGAAATGAAATGCGCGATTTAGTTAATTATCTCATTCATTAATTTAATGATATTAGGTTAGGGTCGGGTTATTATAGAAAGCCCCCCTTAAAGGAAGTCTCTTCCATTAAGAATGCATTGCATATGGAGCTTTCACCGCAGGCCTTGTTGCCAACTTTTTTTCTTAAGATGATGCAGAAACCTAGAACATTTAACAATCAATACGTGTTATCATCCATGTGTACTACACGGGTCCCCCTTTGCTGCTTCATAAGAAAGATGCATGGCAAGGTGCTCCATCACATTGAAGAAGGCGCGGGGAAAAATCATCTCTCACTTGCATATAATTTCTAGTATGTTCCTCTCTAATCAGATCATATTGTCGACACTCACGTTGGAGGTACACAAATTCTAAAAAATTGGCTTAGTTCGTTGGGGCTTTCCGACATTCTGAGGACGCAACTCCCTAACGACAATAGGTAACAACCTCTATATAAATGTGTGATAAATATGACTCTTCATACCATGTAATCTTGACGTCTTCACATTCACGCATCTACTGAGATTGCTTGCATAGTCGTCGGGAAGTTTGAGATCTTTGAACCACTGACACAATGCCTTGATTTCATCTTTACCTAATGAGCTGCTAGGTCCTTTCTAGAGTTGTCGTCGTTCTTTGTTTTTCCCTTGACGTCTATGATGGTGTTCAACACTTGATCAAACACAATCTTCTCAACATGCATTACATCTAGGTTGTGGCGAATGAGAACGCCTCTCCAGTATGGTAACTCATAAAATATGCTTCGTTTATTCCAAATGTGAGACCAAAGGTAACCTTCCAAATTACCATGTTGACCCATAAAGGGAGGCAACCTGGACACACGATCCCAAACTTGATCGCCATTTAGGCGCTGGGAGGGGGGGTGAATGTTCCCCCTGTTTTTTTTAGAAAGAGTTCTTGCTCTTCGATAAGGATGGTCTTTTAGTAGAAACTGTTGATGACAATCAAACCAACAATGTTTCCTCCCATGTTTTAGCCACCGTGCCTTTCTATTCTCCATGCAGTATAGACAAGCTAATTTGCCAGATGTTGTCCACCTAGAAAGCATTTTGTACACAGGAAAGTCACTTATTGCCCACAACACAGACGCTCTCATTCGAAATTCTATTCAGAGACACACTGTATGTGACTATACCCTCTTTCCACAATAGTTTCACCTTGTCTACTAACAGTTGCAGGTAGACGTCCAGGTTTCTTGAGCTAGGGATCAATACCCTACGGAACATGTACGACTTCTTAACACAAAGGCAAGGGGGCAAATTGTATAGTGTACATATAACAGGCCAACAAGAATATATTTACCCAATGATAAACAACAATTTTACGGGCTTTTAGCATTCTTTTCTTTGCTCATTTTTACCTTCTAAGGCTCTTTTACCTAGATTTAATATTTAATTTTGTTCACTTTGTTCATTAGTGACTAAAATGTGTGAATTTTTGTGTTTTTAGGTAATCTCACCCTTTATGATTAAGAAACATGGATTCAAGATGCTAAGGAAGAGTGCGGGAAACAATAGAAGGTTAGAAAGTGAAGAAAGAAATTCAAGCCAAGTGAGCACAAGCTGTGCCAGATTCCAGCACAGGTTGTGCTAAACTGCTGAAATCCAACTTATTGAAACTAAAAAAAGGTGTGACGAGACTGTGAATGTATAGTTTTGCTAGGAGTTTATGACTCCGTGTTGAAGGGAGGTTTGTAAACCCCCGCCCGCTTAATAAAACTGGAAGTTATATGTTTTGTCAGATGTTGGATATTTTTTATATGTTTTGTTTGGGTTGGGTGTAGACTATTTGTAAAACAGTTTGAATTATTCCCTTCTTCCCTAAATGTATTAAAATGTTTTCTTTAAATTGTTTAACAGGTAGGGGTAGACATTATTGAGTTTCATCTCATTGACGGGGTTGGGAATTAAAGTGAGGATGTACCGGTCTTAGGAGTCGTTAAGCTAGTGTGGTTTTCAGCTGAGCAATTGGGATTTTTAGTTCATTTTGTGTTGGGTCCAAGTATAAAGAAAGACAAGTGTGGTTTTCAGTTGAACGATTGTTGGTTTGCTATGATTAGTGTGGTTGTTAAGTACTATTTTGCCTTGTGTTTCTTCGAAGACGCGGCAGTGACGCCCAAATAAAGTTTGACTTCCGCTACTATCGTTAGGTTGACTGTTAGAGTTTTTATAATTGAATTTCCAAGGCATTACACTACCCTAACCCAAAACAATAAATAATAGGAAAGAAACAGATAGCAGAGGCTGAGCTATTTACCTGGCAATCTCTAGAACAGACAAGCCTCGACCGACCTTCAACTCTTGAATGCGTCTCTTCAACTCTTGAACGCGTCACTCCGGGACTCCGAGCGGGAAGTCTCCAAAATAGAAAACCTCCACAGCAGTCCACGCAACACTTGAGACACCGGCTGCTGGATCGCCTGATCTCGATCCAATCGAGACCAGATGAGTATGTGGTCCGTATCAAATACGGACGATCTTTCCTACTCCATGACCTCGAGGAATCACCCTCGTAGTCCTAAATCAGAAGTTATCTAATAGACAGTTTTCCCGATTTCCCAAAGTCTCCAAAGGGAGACTACCCATAGGGGTCTCATGGGATATAAAGACTATCCTTCACATCCCATGGGTCACAAATATATAGGGGAGAGAAAAGGGGAGGAAACGTTCCTCTACCGATGTGGGACGCGCGGTTCACCACGGACCGTGGTGGACAGCAAAACAGTTTCAGCTGAACCCAGGTCCACCACGGGTCGTAGTGACCTAGCCACCAGCCGTAGTGGCCTGGTTCATGTCCATGGTGGTCGGTTTTCTCCAAAGTCGACTTCCGCGCTTCCCCTGGTTCAATCTCGTATTGCCCCGGACCTTTTTCACATACACATTGCCTTCAAGTCGCTGACTTTTGTGACCCTGTGGGACAAAATAACTCAGCTGTGATCATATCGAACCTATTCAATCATTGATTAAGGGGTCTTCTAGCTAAATCATTAATCACCGAATTAACTTGGCTAGAGTACTCGGATGAAATTGAACATAGTCGGGACATTCCCAACATTAAGGAGTGTGAGATGACTCCTATAAATAGGAGTCACTCTCTAGCCATTTGAGCATACCATCTTCTAATCACATCCTATCATTTTTGTTTAGACTACAACTATACTTGATTGTGTTAAGTGAGAAATAAATTTCTTGAGTGTGTTAAGTGCTAAGTTTATCCCTTTAAACATTTATGGTATAATAAATAAGTCTTAAGGAAAGTGAGTTCATCCATAACTCTTAAGGCCTGTTTGGAGAGGAAAAAAGAATGGGATAAGAAACCTGAGGTTTTTAATTCCTTTTCTTCTTGTTTGGTGACTGATTTTAGGAATGAAATTAGAAATCCCAGGGGTTTCCAATCCCCCCTAAACTAGAGGAATTAGAACCCTCCCAATTTTGGAAGGTTTCATTTTGATCCCGGAGGGATTAACACCATGATTGAGAAAGAAAAAGGGAAAACACAGTTTTAATTCCCATGAACCTTCCAACCAGATCTAAACTATTCACACATCTGTCGAATTCAACACATCGTCAACATCATCACCACCACCACCAGCTGAGCATCGCGTTGCGGCTACCGGTGAGGCTTCTTATTGATAGGGCGGTTGTTGTCGCCGGTGATATTGTATGATATTGTTGCTCATCTTCTTTCATGATTTTATCTTAATTTCATTTGAACTAGAAAAGTTAGATGGAAAAGAGAGATAATTGAACAAAATCGTGATACAAACAATTGAAAATGGCGGTTAATAGCTATGAGCCTATGAATGATAAAATGGGTGGAGCACTGGGTTGTCGGGGCATTGGGCAGGGAGAGAAGGCGAAGAAAGAGAAAAAGTAAAAGGAAAAGCAACCATTTTTTTTGTGGTGGAAAGAAGTGTTAACATTATTAAAATAATTCTATTATTATTATTGTAAATAATAATAATATAACTATTTATTTTTAATCTACTGAAATTTTTTGTACAGATTAATTTTTGTAATTAAAATTTATATCAAAAGTGATAAAATAATGACTTAAGAAATTATTAAAAAGTAATTTACTTTGAAATCAATTTTTTTGACATAGATTAAATCAGATTCCATTCCATATTTGCTAGCCAAACAAATTTTATTCAACACTGTGATTTTGATTCCATTCCAAATTCTCAACAAACAACTTGAGATTTAGGTTCTAATTCCATACCAACCCCCTAGATTTATAATTCCATACACATTCCATTCCCAAATTCTCACCAAACATACCCACCATACCCCCTTTCCTCCAACAAAAACTGCTCTAATTATTGGTGCATTATTTACCTCATTGAGTTAGCTTTCCATAATGATGTTTCTAACCTAATTAATGAGGAGTTCATTTGGGAGCTCAATTAGGCCAAAAGTATGAGAAGTGTAAAATCCAACCATTTTGAGCACCTAGTTAAGAGTGGTTGCATGCTTGTTTGATTGTTATCATTCCATCTGATTTTCCTACTCAAATACAATTCTCCATTATCGTCATTAACGTATTGGATAGCTCAGTCCAATTGGATTAGAAGAAAGAAGACGGAGGGCTTTTAACTGGAGGTGAAAGAAAGACAACCACACTTTTTGACTTTTGAGTGCTTTGTTGTCGGTTTATTATTTTGACCGACTTAGCTACTTGCTTAGTCTTATAATACTACTCATTCCCTATGTAATATGAAGCATTTGTAATGTGATAAATATATTATAGCATAACACAAAATAAACTAGACTAAGCAAATTAGGTTTCACTTATATTTGGTGACTTAATCTAGATTTTGAGGGCTTGTATTCCTACAAAGGGTTGTCTCATCCATGTAACTGCACACTTTAACAATATAAAAGCTTAAATATTTGTTGTGAGTCCTAAGCTCTTTCTCTAAATCTCCCTTAATTAGGTTGTATCTAGAATATAGTCGGTTTTCAAAAAATTACTATGAGGTGCCCTAACTTTTGGTGAAATATTTTTCTGTTACCCCAACTTTTCAAAACTAAATTTGAGGTACCCTTACTTTTTGGGTTAGTAATTATTTGGTGTTTTTCTGACCATTAATTTTATTAAGTGACCAAAATGTCATTGTTCTTCCCTTCTTGAAAAAATACCCTTGAAGAAGAAGAATGAAGGTATTTCGGTCACTTAATAAAATTAATGGCCGGAAAAGCACCAAATAATTACTAACCCAAAAAGTAAGGGTACCTCAAAATTAGTTTTGAAAAGTTGGGGTACCGAAAAATAGTTTCTCCAAATATTGGGGTACCTCCGAGTAATTTTTTGGTCGGTTTTGTAGTCATCCGCTGGGCCTCCTTAAGTTTGATTAGTAGTGTGTCTAAATATATCTAACCGGACTTGGTGTACCTTTAATGTTTATGATTGTATATAAACTTTGACTTATGGGTTACTACCTCCGTCCCAAATTATTCGTCCATCTACCTAACTCCCTTGTCCCAAAATATTTGTCCATTTTACAATTCTAATGATTGTAATTTCTATTATGCCCCCAATAAATACTACTACTACCAATAATAAAATTATTTTAATCAATATTTTTCACACAAATTAAAATTCAATTTCAATTAAATTTTTAATTAGAGTTAATTAAACTCCTTTTCATTTTCAATTACTACTACTCACAGTCAGACTTAGCCCTTTCATTTTCAACGTTGTTCATGACATGAAGAAAGCAGAGGGAGCCCCACCATCTCAGAGCCAATCTTACCAAAAAAAAAAAAAGCTTCAACTGAACAATTTTCAACGTTTTTCAACGTTTTCCAAATCATCATTCACCAAGTCAAAAAACTTCAAACCACCCAATCTTACCAAAAAAAAAAAAAGATATTTTCACACACCAAAGCAAATCACTAGTAGTAGAAGGATGAAAAAAGTATCATGAGTTAATTCACTTATCAAAAGGTTGTCCTGAGTGCCCAAAACAACATATAAACCCAAAATAGTAGTAATTAGAAGAATTTAGGTAGGTACAAGTGCAACATAAATGCTATTGTCTCTGTAGGTTCTTCTCCATCAGATTGTTGGTATCGTCCATGCAAGTATGATCCAATCTCATCCATTGTATCATTGATAATTGAAAAACTTTCAACATCCAATGAATCTTCCACAACTAACTCCCTATCCAACGAGTCTTCAAGGACCATAAATATTTCAGAGTGCATCGAACCTTCAATAATTATAGTGTGCAAAGAAGAATTAACAAATATCACCAAAAAAAAGGGAAAACTTGGTAAAACAACATAATGACATTAGCTTCAGGAAGATTTAGTACTTTCATTACATCCCACACAGCATAGAAATAGAAAGTTATTCTAACTCAAATAACTCATTGCATCTCGCAGTACATCATAATCACATTTAACTTCACTAAGTAACTCTCCATGTTGTTCTAACCCCGATTTATTTAAATGAGGAATGTGGTACCTATTTGAACCTAGAGCCCGCATTACCTCTACCAATACAACATTGTAAAATCAAGAAGATATAATTTGACTTGAATGAGGGAAAATCTTGGAATGCTTGTTCGACGGAACTAATAAGCTCATCAACATTTCTTAAAGACAGTTGTTCTCGTGATGCATCAAGCGCTCTAAAGAACCCAAGATCTAATACATTCAAATCTGGGGAATTCGGAGGTTGATTAAGTATGCGAATGTCAAAACCATCACTAGTAGCTACTTGACGAAAAGTAGGATCATCATCACTTATGTGGGGCCTAGCATTATCTTGCTGAATATAAATAGGAGAATGAGCATCCTCACGTGACCATTTTTCTTTAATAGCTGGTATGACTTTGTCAATCATGAAGGATCGCATAACTTCCTTGGTCACGGAGGTTATTGGTTTCGTCACTACTGTTCCCGCCGGTCTATTCACACTATGCCTTCTAGTTGGCTCCTTCGTTACAAAAGGAAACACACCAATCTTCCCAGAAAAGGTTTCATTTCCCTCCGCGTCAAACCTAGGTCGAGCCACAACAACCAAAAACATGACCTTAGCCTTAAAATTTTTATTCCTACATGTACGATACAGTTCCTCTTCACCCGGCAACAAGTTGAAGTTTTGAGTTAACTTGGACAATAAGAACCATTTCTCGTCTATATGAACAATGTTGTCCATACTAACGAAAACTAGATCATTTGGGATACTAGTTGGCCTAATCATGCTCAAATAAAATTGTAGACATGCTTTTTTATTTTCCTCGGTTAGGTGAGGTTTTTTAGTATTTGTATGACGTCGTATCTCTCCTGACTGAACCCATCTACCCACAACACTCTTGCTAATATTCATAGCCGACACCGTGGACCGAATAGTTGTGCGTTGTCTATATGGAATTTGGCGCACTTCTTCTGGATTGATTTGAACCCTCTTTCGGCCACAGTTTCCCATGTGATGACGTACATCGCCACTCTCTCCTAGCTTCCAAATATGATGCACAGTTTTATAGGAAACACCGAACTGAGATGTGACATCCTCTTTTATTGTCATGGTTACTCATCTCATCAAAGACATTGACAACAATGTCTTGTACATAGCTATACGTTCTTCATTGGTCAAGTTTCTACGATCCCTCACTTCTAGCAAAACAAAAAATAAAACACACAATAGTACAAAGGCATAAATCTACCCACACAAACATGAAATTTTTTGTTTATTTTCATATTTATTCCTTTTGAACATTATACATAGCTGACTATGTCTATAAAATCAATTCCTACTTGGTTATTTAATCAAGAGGGTTTTCCAGACATATGCAAATATATTCAGACCCAGAGACTAAAATCAAAACACATGGATCAACAACACATTGATAACAACGATTTAATAATAGAGCAGGGACCAAGGGACTTAGAGATTGGTTTAATACTGCAAATAAGTTTGAGGCTAAAATCATATTATAGAGAAAAATTGAAACACATTAATCAATTTTTTTTTTATCAATTTTAGCTGAATTGGAAACCCAAAGAGGTGGAAGATTGGTTCAATTGTACCCGGATCTGACCTCCACAACCACAATAAGGTGTCCAATTTTGCAATTTAGGGTTTCTGGAAGGTGTTTGGGATTTTGGATTTTCGAGGGACTTTGGGGTTTGGTTGGTTATCAATTTTAGCTAATCTCCAGTTCAGAGTACATAGCAAAGATAAAAAAAAGCAAAGATGATTAACAGGGAATTATGTTACTGACCTGTGTTCAAGTTTTCTACTTCGTCATGCTCATCCACCACATTATCTTCTCCATTTGAATCTTGCTCTAAAGAAACTTCACTGTATTGCTGAAATTCATGTTCCAACTCAACCTCATTGTCAGTATCTTCAACAACGTTAGATGGTTCAATGTTCAAATCCGGTAGCATGAAATCAACTTCTTGGTTCACATCAGCTTCTTGCTCCCTGATAGCTGCAGCACACAAGTCTGGCTCGACGGCCAATTGCGGCATCTTGTTCAAGTCTGGCAACTCAGTTAAATCTGGTTCCACGTTCAAATCAAACTCCCTCAAATGTTTTGCCATACTTCAGCTTTGCAAGTTTCTTTCTCTCCTTCCATGGTGCTCAACTGATCTTCATTTTATACTAAAAAAAAATGGTGGGAAAATCTCATTTGTTTGGCAAAACACTCAAATCCTGGTGAAATTTCAAATTTTTTATGGAGTGATTGCCTTCAATATTGGCAGGAGCATGAGTAGGGTGCCATGGAAGAGGAAGCCATTAATTTTGATGGAGGATTCTAAGAGACGAGTTGATGTGCATTTGGTCTGTGAAAACTGAAAACCCACCAGCATGCTTTACCTGAGAGAAGAGCACCATTTCAGTTTTTGATTCTTTTTGCTTTTTCTTCACGTGAGGAAAGTAAGAGCAGTTTTGGTATATTACATATTTTTTAGTTCATTTCCCATGAGCATTGGACTTTTAAAAACAGTTGGATGGACAAACAATAAGGGATAGAGGTAGTATTTCACGATCTCTATGATACTACATACTCAAAGAGTCAATGCTTAGCTAGGTTGTCCAAGTAATCATGAGCATTTGTTTTGCTTTTCTAAGTGCAACTAGTTAAAATCTTTTCAAAATGGACATGATAGAGTGTCACTACTTGATTGCCTTGATTTAGAATATTCCGAACATAATTGCTGCGAAAAATCTAAGTAATTATTTTATGTTGTCTTGGTTAGTTCTTGTTCTACTTTGGTTGTGTCTGACCCATCTTGGTCCTCCAGGGTTAATATTTGGATAAGGCTTTCCCTCGTTCCAACTATCTTCTTTTCTAAATCCACTATATCTAGGAGACTAGGTGCGTATGATATTTTGTATTGATTAGCATGTTAATTTTGATTGTACTTGGATCCCCTTTATACATACATACATACATACATACATATCTTATAATTGTTGATAACGAAGATAGTTAATTCCATAAATACAATAGCTGACAACAAAAGCTTTAAGTTGTACTTGATAAGATGTCAAATATGAGGTTCAAATGATCGATCTCATTCTATAGCAATTGGAAGCACCAATAATTAAGTTCATCCCAAGGTAAAGAGTGCTTGTAAACTATAAAATATAAGATGTTGAGTCTTGAGTCTATAACTCTTTATATACATTGATTAGATGAGACTCGCATTCCATGAGTGATTTCTAAAGTTTATGTATATAGCACATGAAGTGTGCCCACTTTAGATAGCTAACGAGTTTGGTTTAATGCTCTTACGAAGGATATGGACAATGATTAGAATTATAGTATTGAATTATGAATATAGAATAAGGTGTATGTGTTATATATATCTAATTAGTTTGTATGAATGTATAATTTAATGAATTGTCTACTGTTACATTTGAATTGGTTGAAATTATGTACACAAAATGAAAGTTCATCAAGCCAAAAGTTACTTTTATGACGCGTATAAACTCCTTGATTTCTCGAGTATTCAAGTTTTCTTGGCTTTGCCTAATTGACAGGGGATATGATAACACCAAGACTATTTTATGTTCATTTCACCCCCTAGAAAAGACAGTGGTACCTCATGCTTGGTATATTTCAAGTCCAGTTCATACTTTTGAAATGGTACGTAGAAGGTTGTTGAGCTTTTTCAATACATGGGGGGTTTGGAAATAGGTTTAGGTGGCTAAAATTGGCTTAAAGACACCCCAAGATAAGCCACAAGGCTCGACATAGTTGTGAGCCTACCACAATCTATGTGGCTAAAGCCACATATTGTAAAGGCTAGTAATGAGAGAAAATCTTCCTCAACTATATGCCACGTGCTATGGTTCATAAGGCTATAAACCATGTCATACAGACCAAGGTCCATGGTGCCTGCATTTAACACAAAACTCAATTATTCCCTCATGGACTACTCAACTCTGTGATGCCCGATTATGATGTTTATGGCATGGATCACATATACGCAATCAAGGAGTTAAGTGCCAACAATCAAGCTTATTTGAATTTAAATATTCAAATTCAAATGTCTCATTCTTACACTAATATTTGGCTATTGCAATACACACCATATTATATGCTCACAAGAAAGTTGAAGATACCTTCTTAAATATGTTGTCTGCAACAATCCTTTTAGAACCTTTTGAAAAATCATATGCCTTTATATTCACAAGTAAGGAAAGTTGTATTCTTAAGTCTTTTTATTCTCTAGTGATCAAGTTTTAGGGAGAGTATGTCTTGACCATGACTCTCTACTATATCGCATATTCCATCTTTAAACCATGGTACATATAGGAAGTGATGTGTTTTTATTGGTAGTACAGGTACTTGTGGTATGGTTGTGTTGAGGCGCTTCTGTTGGTGGTGCAAACAGTGTGATGTGTTTGTGTTAGATTGACAACGTCATCTCGTTGTGTCAGTATAGTGCATGATGATATCGTATTGGTGGTGTAGGTGGTGCGAAGTGGTATCAACGGCCATTGTGAGCATGCAAGCAATGAGTGGGGCAAGAGCTCCCGATAAAGGGTAATATTGTTTTTGTTTGTATGAAAAAAGTTAATAGAAGAGGTTTCACTATGTTTTTTGATAACCATAGTAAAAGAGATTGTTTTACTACGATTCCTTTAACAAACCGTAGTAGTAGAGTAGCGTTTTTTTTTCTGCGTGCGTGTGTGCACGCGCGCGCGCGCAACTGATGGTCAAAGAAATTGTAGTAGAAGACCCCATCGTGCCATGGTTGTTGTCAACAATTATAATAAAAGATCTTATTATACGATAGTTGTCGTCAAGAACGATAGTAAAAGCCTCTCAATTACTACACTTCCCTTAGTGGAAAGTTGGAAACGAGATACTCGCTACAAATGTTACAAACACTATACCCCTAAACTATAGAAAGAGAATGTTAAGGATGAATGACTCATTCCTCCTTTGATAAATATACAAGCCATTAATATGTATTCTCCATCGTAAATTCCATGGCGCCATAATCAGACAATGAGCTAATTAACTTTATGATTCCACTCTAAGTTGAAACATAGCTTAAGTAAGTATCATCTTTACTTGGAAATCAACTTACAATGATAGTTAAGGAAACTTATCGACAATCATGATATAAAACTTATGTGGCTTTTACATTGCATGCATTCACCAAATTTCACTCATAAGCCAACGCTTGATATATGCTCACACCATGAGCTAATATATTAGAGGGATTCGAATATTAGATAATGGGCATAGCAAAAAAATCTCATATTTTGCAAGGATAACCAAATCATTGACAAGCTACAAAAATGATGAAAAAATAACAAAAGAAATAAGTGCGAACTACAATTTTAATTCATAATAAAATTATTACTCTAAAATCCTGCCTAGGTGAGGTATAAAGGGGTTGGTTATAATAATCTTACCCCTAAATTTTGCAACTTAGAGAGACTGATTTGCAGTTAAGCTTAAGGGTTTGGTGTACCGTAAAATGGTTAGACCAACGATATTGTATGACGCTGAGTGTTAGATAGTCAAGAAGATGAAGTGTTAAAGGCTAAACGTTGCAGAATTGTGGATGGTCTAGTGGATTTGCGGTTATACCAGGTTGGATAGGATTAAAGAATGATGTTTGTCAATCTAAACTAAAGGTAGAACCCATTGAAGAAAAATTGCGAGTGACTAGACTGAGATGATTTGGGCATGTCCGTAGGAGAGACGAGGATACTCCTATAAGGAGTTGCGGAAGAGATTGGGATACCTCTTGGACGTCGTGGGCATGGGAGACCTAAAAAGTCTGTGAGAGATGTGATAAGAGAAGATCTAAGACACCTAGGTTTAGTGGAGCAAATGACTCTAGACAGGGGGGCTTGGCGGGCTTTAAGGTTGTTGGGTGAGGGAGGGTGTTGTGCTTCGAGCTAGTCTTTTGTCTTTTGGCCTGTATTTGTATTTCTTGTGTAGGTACTTGTTAGCTCCTCCTAAACCACATGCAACACAATGGGACGTAGTTTGTTAGCTTAACAAGCTTCTCCTCTGTTTTGTTGCAGATCCGTCGAAATCAGTCTCTCCATGAACTTTTGTTCATTGGGGGAACGGGGATAAGGCTACCTACATTGGGATCTCCCAAACGACGCTCAAATGTGTCGTCTGGGAGGTTGTTGATGTTGTTTTTGTAGAGATTGATTTCAATTGACCCCATGTTTAGAAATCGCTCACTATCTACATTTTCATGTAAAAGAAACTTATGATGTTTTTTAATGAGACGTTTAACTTTGGTCCATTACAATTTAAGTTGACAAAATATAATTTTTATCAACTATCCAGATTACTATAATTATAGAGTACATAAATAACGGGTTAAATTATTATAATGTAGGACAATGTATTTGCACCTCATGCTCTAGCTTTAAAAAATCATTTAATCTAATAAGGCAATAAACTTACACAACACCATAAAAGACATCTGGTCCATATGAAGCTATATAAGCTATATTAATATCATGTACCTATTACACATTGTCAATAATCTCTTAGACTCTTATGCAAGTTGGCCATCACCATTATTGTTTGAAAATATTCTTGCCGATAAAAGAGTAGTTAATTTAAATAGGCCGACTTTCTTATTGGTAAAAATTTAGAAAAACTAATCAAAACATATCAATATATTTCTTTAAATTGAAAGTACCACAATATATATAGACATATATTTATAGAGCACAATTTAGCTAACAAATGTTATACTGTTCTAAATATCAATTTTAGAAATCTCCTTTTATGATATCGATAGAAACACAAATTTCAATCTTCAACATCAAATTCAAATTCGTATTTCAAACGAGAGAAAAACGAAATGAACATCTTTAATTATACACACATACTCTAACAACAAAATTGCAAACCCACCCCTTATTAATTGTTATCCTTTTAGGGCCCCCTTGTTATCCTTTTAGGGCAAATTAAATATAGAAATCTTCATAATCCTTGTTTTTACTCCTTTGTCCTCAAAACCCTAACCCAATAAACCTTTAATGAGCATGCACGCCAAAGAGATCTCAAAGATATATGATATTCTCCCACACAAATATTTGATTTATTTTATTGATTTACCAAAAACAAACAACTCCTCCCTAAACAAATTAACAAAATCCACACCCCCAAAAAATAAAAATAAAAAAAGAAAAGGAAAGTGTTCCTCCCACCAGGGTTTTCTGTTGTCGCACACACACAGAGATAGAGAAGGTGAGAAAAAGCTCTCAGTTTTAACCCTCTTCTCTTCCCACCCTCATTCATCCCATAATATATCTTCTTCCTTCTTCCTTCTTCCTTCTTCCTCGCGGCGGATTCTTCAGCAGCAGAGAGAGAGAGAGAGAGAGAGAGAGAGAGAGAGAGAGAGAGAGAGAAGGCGGACGTATTCAGATCCAAAGAGAGAAAATGAGTAGTGGGAACAGAGGAGGTGGGAGCACCTCTAATGGGTCGATTCCTGCTGCATCTAAGAAGGTGGTTCAGAGCTTGAAAGAGATTGTAAACTACTCTGAAGCTGAGATCTATGCTATGCTTAAAGAGTGTAACATGGACCCTAATGAAGCCGTCAGCCGTCTTCTTTCTCAAGGTTTCTTTTCTTTTTCTTTTCATGGGTTTTTGTTGTCAGATGGTTTTAATTTGGAGTCTTTTCTTTTGAGACGCTCTTGTTCTTGTTCTTGTTTTTTTTTTTGATTTTGATGTGTGGGGTTTTGTGAAAATCTTTTGTTGTTTGGGTGTGTGGTGGATGAGGTTGAAGGGGTTCTCAAGATTCAATCTTTACTGAATTTGATAGTCTTTTCTGTTTTCTGTTTTTGGGAAAAATTTCTTCCTTTTGTGGGTTCTTTTTGATGTAGGAGATGTCTTCTTTGCGGCTGACTATGTAGTCTTGAAGAGTGTTTCTTTAAAGTTCAAATTTTGGGAGGCAAAGCGTTTGAAGGGATAGTAGGGTTGAACAAGATTCTGTCTTTTCTTCTTGTGTATTAGGTTGTCTACTGATTTCCTGAGGTTTTAGGTTAAGTGATCTCTTTTCTGCTAAAATTTGGTTGTTTCTAGAAAGTTGGTTTTGGATAAGAGAGTTTACTGTTTATTTGGATGGTTGTAGTGGTTTGCCATCTAACATTTAATATCTATTGATTATAACAAGTTTTTGTATTTGACCCCTCCTCTCCCCAAAAAACCCTTCATCCAAGCTGGTTTTGAAATAGTTTGTGTAGTGATAGATCTACTGCTGCATGTATGTTTCTGACTGTGATTTCTTTTGCGTGCTTCTGTTGTGTTAGTGTGATTGGATAAGGAGAGAAGAGAAAAAGAAAGAGAGGGGGGGGGGGGGAGGGGTTCTGTGTGTGCATGTCTGTGTGTTTTTTGAGAGAAAGCTATCTAACTATGGGATGATTGGCTGCTTAGTTGGTAATTTTTGATTGGTAGCTGTAGGACAAATACCCTGAAGCAAACTTGTTAAATATAAGACTCTTGAACATGTAGGAGGGATTGTTTAGTTTGTTCTGGTGATTGTTTTGCTACTTTTTCTTATCTATGTTTTGGTTTTTAATGTCTTGACCTTTCTTGGTTTGAGATTGTGGGTATTTCAGTTGTCACATTTTGGTTGGCTTCTTTTGCGACTTGTAATTATGCTTGTGTCATTGAGAAGTCTGTCTTGTCAGCTGGTTTGTGGTGTGTGTTGAGAAGGTGAATCGTAGCTTCAGTATCAGTTTGAACCGCATATTTTATCTGTGTTGGTCAATTTTGAATAGTATTGATAATGTGTGAGGAACCTGTTTCACCTATGTTTCAGGACGCTTATTGCTTCACAATGGTTTATTCTGTGTTATTACAGGAGCTTCTTTGCTTTGTAATTTTGTATGCTATTGTTTATGTTTGGAAGGCCTTCTTTCTTCTAGGCATCCTTGTCTCTTCCCATCACAATTTCTTCCATTATGCGATAGGATTATCCACAGTTTCTCGCTCAGTTTTGTTTAACCTTTGTTGAGTTTGGATCTTGCTCTAATTTGAAGTTATGGGTTATGTAGATCCATTTCATGAGGTGAAGAGCAAACGTGAAAAGAAAAAAGAGGTGCGCAGGCAAAGAACACAATTTGTTTGCAGTTTTTAAATGTTCCATTTCATTATACTCCATGCATGCATGTGCTTCACGCACTAGCCTGCTTGGATATATTTGTCTTTTGGTCTTTCAAATAGCCATTGGATTATATTTGTCTTTTGGTTTTGGTTCTTAGTCATTGGATTATCTACTCTAGTCTATACCTTGAGTTTCTGCAGAAGAACAATGTTCCTTGAGTTATTGCCTTGACACGTCTTTGTTGGAATTTTTGTATCAATTTTTCTTTGTTGCAGAATAAAGATGTGCATGATTCAAGGCCTCGTGGTACTACTAGCACCTCCACTCGTAGTGGCAGGGGTGGGGTGGATCGTTATTCTAATCGTGGTGGTACTACCCAATTTGGTCCTGGTATGTTGTGACTTGCTTTGTTAATTAATGATCAACCCCTCCTTCGTGGATGGTTTCTTAATAGTTTTCTTCATGTTAGACTCTGGTTCCTCACGCCCGAAACCTGCATATAAGAAGGATAATGGGCCACCAGCTCACACAAATTCTACCTCAGCTGTTGGAGGAAATAACATGAACAAAAGGCAATCTCCTGCTACTTTCAGGTATTTTTGCACCCATTAGTTAGTTAACATGAACAAGGATAATGTTATGCTTGCGTGTTTGTTTCTTGTTATAGTCATTCTTCCATTCAAGTGCAGCCTATACTTCTTGTTGTTGATCATTCTACTTGAGACTTCTAGCATGTCTTTGTACTGTTCCAATCCCCTTCTCCCTCCATCCCCTCCAAACAAAAGGTGAAGAAATAGCTTTTGGGTTCCGGTATGGGAGAGTTAGTTGTGGAGTTAATTGGTTAAGTTGCAAATTTTGAACCTCGGGCCTTCAACTAAGATAGTATTACTTGCTGCATGTGTAACTGCCTTTCACATAAATAATGTCCTCTGTGACTCTAACATGTTTTATTTAGATGGTATTTTCATTGATAAATTTTGCTAAGGCCATGCAATGTTTCTGCTGAACTAATTGGTTTTACCTTTCCATAGTCTTACTTCTTCGATAGTGAATTTTATGATCAGATCATTGTTTGCTAATTTTGGGGATTTGCTTGATTCCTGTTGCAGTGATGCTACCGCGGACAAGGCATTTCCTACTGATACACCTGAAAACTTTCCGGCTGCACTGCCCTCATCTGGCTTTCAAACTGCCTGGGGAGGCATGGCTGGTCAAGTGTCCATGGCTGATATTGTTAAGATGGGAAGGCCCCATGGAAGGGGCCCAAGCACACCTCAACAACAAGTTAACAATAATCAGCATTCTGTGGCAGCTGCTGCAAGACCCCAGTCTACCGATTTGCATCCATTGCAAAATCATGCTTTCAGCACATCGGGAACAAACTTTGAGTCAGGAATCACTGAAAGCCATCATGTACCTCCGAATGATGGGTGGGAGCTATATGAGGAGCCCCCACCAGGTGCCAGTGTTACCTCTGTTGTTGAGCCATCTGTTGATTCTCATCCAGCTGAAGAGCATTATGATACAACAACACAGCAGTTTAGATCTCAGGCAGATGAAGTTAGGTTTGTGGAGGAAGATAATGGCGATGAAACACATGCTAACCTCGTTGGATCTGTACCTATGTCCAACCGAGATATACAAGATGAGAGTTCTGGTGCTGCACCTGGCTTTGATGAAGATCTATACCGCAAAATCGACTCATATGAGGATCATCATAAAGAAGGTAACTAGAATATTGCTATTTTGAAGTATGAGCAATGTGCGCATGACTAGATGTCAGGCTGAAGCATTAGTTCAACATACTTTTTGAAGGGCTTATTTCGTTCACTTTTTGGGATGGGGTCAGATTCTGGTCAGGTCTTCAGTTGTGAGAGATATGCTCAATTATGTTTGCTCTTCCATAGATTGAGCTACTTATTAGTTTGGGTTTGGGTTTTAATTTCTCTTCAGCGACAATAGAGTGACATTTGGCACTTAGGATGCCTTTTGAATGCATTGGCTAGGATTTTGGTGGGTATCTTTATTCTTTCCTTCAATTAACCTAATTTAGGCTTTGTATCTGTGTTCCTGGACTCAAAAACATTGGTTAGTTGGACACTGGGGGTATATCATTGACAATTTATGGATATGCTGAATTGTAAATGTTCATACAACTTTGTTACCTCCAAAGAGTTAATGGACCATCATATATGCTGAATGCATGGAGAACTAGGTTCCAAGTTTCATAGGAACGTAGTTTATGGGGTTGTGCTTGGCTTGTGGAACTTGCAAAGGTTACTGATTGGATATGTATTTAACCTGTACGAACATAGGTTGCCTTAGTGTTGCTTCTCCAACAGTCAGTTGCTAGTTATTGCTATTGTGTTTTTCTAGGACTTATCTTCTTAGTGACCTTTGGCTTACATTGCTTCTGTATTATACAGCTGAGGAACCTAGTCTGTCAGTCTCGTCTGTGACTGCCAATTTGCAGAGCATGTCGTTGCCAAAGGAGGACGAAGACTCTCCATCTGAAGACGATGGTCCTGCTGTTAAGATTCCTGATCATCTGCAAGTCCAGTCTGCTGACTGTTCGCACTTGAGCTTCGGTAGTTTCGGATCTGGAATGGGTGCTCCTGCCCCAGCCCCCTTTTCTGGGTCATTTGGTTCCAGACCTGCACAGAGTAATGAAGAAGAGGCTCCTGTGGCTGCTGATCATTTTTCTGCCGCACATGAGGAGGCTAGGTATTTTTAGATTTTGGGTCTTACCCGCATGTTGTTTATATGGTCTTTGTTGTCGTATTGATTGATAAATTGATTATTTGTTTGTTACTTTTAAGGAACGAGTACTATGAGGAGGAGCATCTCCAAACAGCATCAGATGAAAGCGCTGCTCATAGAGTAGGCACTGATTCAAGCAACTTCGATGCTCCCTCAGTCTCCCAACCTACTACAGTTACACAGGAGGCACCGGAGGTTCCCCAGGAGAATCAGTATGCTTTCCCCTCATCCACTGCTGATTATTCGTTTGAGAACAACCAGCAGTTGAATGCAGCTTTTGCACAACAGCAAACAAGTGCTCAAATGCAGGGTCTGCCTTCTATATCTGGAGTCATGGTGAGATAATTGAAAGCTATGTGGTTCCTATGTCATTTTGTTTGAGATTCTGTCTGAATACTGAACTTTGTATTCGTAACCTATGTTACTCCGACTCGTCATTTTCCCTGCCGTATCCGTGTCGGACCCTTGACACTCGGACAAGGATACGACACTCGACATTTCAAATTACAATGAAAATGTATAAAATTTCTTTAAAATAGCCGAGTCCGACACTCGGACCCTTGATACTCGGACAAGGATATGGACACGCGTACCCGAGTCCAAGTAACATAGTTCGTAACTGTTGCGCACAATATTGTTTAATTGCTGGCATTCCCTCAGTGTTCCTGCTTTGTATGCTGAGACCTTCGTGCCTTTTCTGTTATTTTCTAATCAAAACTCTTTTCTCCTTTTGTTTTAATTGAATTGGAATAGAAGTGAACCATGGGGTATGGGGTTTGAACTTGTTCACTGTTTCTTTTTTGTTCGGTCAAGTTAAGGAACACGTACCAGGTAGACCAAGGCTTTGGATTTTCAACCCCGGGGGGGGGGGGGGGTGTTGGAGTTCTCTAGTGGCAAATATGCAATGCAATTGTCTTACAAGTGATATGTAGAAATATTGTGATTTACTTTTGTAGGATATGGGTTTTGAGCAAAATCTCCCCTTGATATCATGGCATATAAAAGAAAAAGAAAACCGTTGGGGTTTAACTTTATACCTTAACTTGGTGGGAGATAGCTTTTGGATATGCCAGCTTCTCTGGATGTAATGTGGCTGCAGTGTTTTGAAGAGTTGGTCTTGGGGTTCAGGAAAATGGATGTCTCTGCTTGGCATGCATGAGCATTTTTAGATATAATAATTTCACTCTGAAATCTGTCTAACGATTTACGCCTTATTTTGCAGCCTTATCCTAGCTCTTTGCCCAACGCACTATTAACATCAAATGTGCAACCTCGGGAGGCTGAGCTTGCATATTCTCCCTTCCCCATTTCACAAACAATGCCTGCAAAGTATGGAAACTCTGCATCATCTATTAGTGGTCCGGCTGCTTCAATGGCGGAGGTATTGTATTGTTTTCCTTCACTTATGAATCGTCTTGGACATTACTGTGAATTCTATTCTACTATTCTTTTTGGCTAGTTATCACTAGAGCAGTGTCATGTAAATTATAAAGTACTCATTCATGGTAGCTGAGGATAGTAGAAAGGGAGACATAGGGGGTTGTCTGTTTAATGATAGATGAGGCTGTCAGATTCAGTGACTTTTCTGTGATTTACGGGGGCTTTTTGGTAAACTTTCTTGCCTTGCACTGTTCTTAAAAAAAAGTTGTGGGAGACCCAGGAGAGGGGCACTGTTCTGAGTTCTCCTAGTGTTAAGAGGGCTAGGATGGTCAGCCTTACCCACACTTCCCCATATTTTATCGAACTCCCTCTGACAGTGATGTGTTAATCTTAGGACAAATTTACTTTGGTAATAAGATTGCAAGAACATACGTAGTTAACTTTGCTAATATAGTCCTCGTTTAATGTTCAAAGTATACGTTACTTGTGGGCTATTCTAATGCATGTTGTGACTCCACACGCAGGCAATGAAGACGGGCAACTTTGCTACGACTCAGCCAACTCAAGCCCTACCTGGCAGTGGCGTATCCGGGGGACCTGCGCTTCCACAGCAACTGGTACATCCGTATTCGCAACCCTCGGTTCCAATGGGGCACTACGCTAGTATGCTTAGCTACCCCTTTGTGGCCCAAAGCTACCCGTTCTTGCCATCGGCATTCCAGCAAGCGTTTGCTGGCAACAGCAACTTCCCTCAATCCCTAGCGGCAGCGATGCTCCCTCAGTACAAGAACAGTGTTTCAGTCAGCAGTCTGCCACAATCAGCTACTGTTGCCCCGGGATACGGTGCCTTTGGGAATTCGAATACCATTCCTGGTAACTTCCCACTGAGTCATCCGACAGCTCCTGCGGGAACGTCAATGAGCTATGATGATCTCCTAAGCTCCCAATATAAAGATGCCAGCCATCTTCTCTCCTTGCAGCAGGTACTTTTTCCTAGACATTTGTCTGTCTCTGTCTCACATGTGGTGACTTTTGAAAGGGGAACAATGGAAAACGCATGCTATTGGATATATGAGAAGCAGAGTCAGTTATAAGCATATTCTCTTTTTAGTGAGTATATCTTGTGATGTACCCATAGTCCACGTCGTCTGAACTCTGAAAACTTTTGACTATTTTGTCTTCAAGTTATTCGCCTGTAAGGGTGAAGTCTCCTTGCTGAAATTTTGCAGCACTTAAATCGCTGATCAACAAGATTGGCTACCTAAAATGTCATTATTTTGTCGGGATTCCGGGAATTAGTGCATTGTGCATGAAGTATTATCATTACCGTACTGGATTAATACGGAATGTAATTTAGTGGGTTATGTATTGATGTTCTGTCTTCATACTGTTTTATCGAATTACTACTATGTGGCAATATCAGAAAATGCTTCTCTATTTGTTAGGCCATATTTGTGCTTTAGTACCAAACTACCAATTTGTTGTGATTTCCATCACCATTGCAGCGCATGTTATCGGTCTGTTCATATTTATAATGAGAGCTCTCTTGTTGATTGGTTTCAGGGACCGGGTTCGAGAACAATGTCAGGTGTTCCAGGCAACGCATACTACAGCTTCCCGGGGCAAAGCCAGCAACCTTCGCAGCAGCCAGCCGGATACCGGCAAAGCCAGCAGCCGTCACAACAGCAGCACCAGCACCAGCATCAGCAGCAGCAACACCAACACCAGCACTACGGGCAGCTGTCCGGGTACCCCAACTACTATCACTCCCAGGGGGGGCCCACGATCGAGCAGCAGCTGCAAATGACTAGGGACGGTTCCCTCAGTGGGTCCCAGGGTCAGCAGCAAAAGCAAAACCCGCAACAGCTATGGCAAAACGGCTACTAATCATCATCATAAATGAACTCTCGATATCCATCTCAAGCGATGAAGCATGGGTTCCCTCCTCCCCAGGTTTTTTCAGGGTGTTTCTTCTTATATATAGAGGTTTAGGTTTCCCGATTCGGAGTCCCCAGAAATGAGGTGAGAAAGATGTTTTAGGGCAGTGGTAGTAGGGAGAATATAATGGAGGAGACTGAGATTGTTAGGTTAGCCTAGCCTCTGGTGCCTGGGAAGTTGTATGTTACTACTAGTACCTCTTTTTTAATTGTCAGTTTGTCTAACCTAGGAACAATGCGTGCTAATTTGTGCTGTTGCTCGTCCTCTTTTAATCCCAGTTTTTGTTTGGCTTCTTCTATAGTGAAAAAGTTGGCGGTTTCTGCTCGTGCATTCTTCGCTTTTCTTCTTCTCTGCTGTGCTGTGTCTTTCTACGTGTGTTCGGTGTCACTGTTGAATGCCAATGATGCTAAGTTGATTACTCTCTGCTTGGGTTGGGTTGGGTTTGGTGCTCATGTTATTGCTTCTCTGACAAGTTTTGCTTCCTTCTATATGGATTCCAAAACATTAACTCCTGATTTGAATAATGAAATGTGTTCAGTTCACCAGAAAGTGAATCTCAAAATTTAGGAGGAACCAAACCATTCTTCAGTGTTTTGTTTAAAGGTGGAATAAAGACAAGACTATCATAAGTATAAGCATCTAAGACAAATGCTGTTTTAGGTGATGTAACTTACATTTTCTTTCTTCAGAAGAGGACTATCCCTGGTGGGTGTTCAATTGCTCTGCTTGTTGGATAGCTTTTGATAGGGTCGAAGAGGAACAAAATGATCAAGTTTTGTATAATTTGAAAGTTTTATAGTTCTGTTTGGTGTATAAGCGGTAAACATGTCACTTCATTTTTAAAAAAAATTGTCAAAAATAATATTAAACTAGGTTTTAACCGCCTTTGGGGCTTGTTTGGAGAGAAAAGTGGAATGAGTTGAGTATGGAATTAGAATCCTAGCGGGTTGGGTATGGAATTAGAACCCTGAAATGAAAGTGTTTGATGAGCAGTGGAATGGAATCAAAACTATAGTTATAGTATTTCTCATAATTATTATTATAATAGTTATTATTAATTATTATTATAATAGTTATTATTAATTATAATTAATTATAATAATAATTATAACTATAATTAAAAAATATTATTATAATGATTAATATTAATTGTTATAAAAATTATTATAATTCACAGTTGTGTAGATAGTTGTCTTTCGTAGTTTGTGTCCAAAATCTAAAAAATTTTGTGTGTAAAAGAAAGAAGGGGAGAAATGTTGTGAAAAACCCAAAAGTTGTTTTTCTTTTTGAAGATGTGTCCGTTCATAGTTGTGTAGATAGTTGTCTAATTGACTGATTCAATCATATAGAAGCGGCCGGTATGAATAATGATGGGCCTTAGGAAGGATTTTTGCCATGATTTATCTCTATTAGACCTCTACATGGAATGGGAAAGCGGATTCCTCAAATCTTACACGCTTTGACTGTGTCTTCTTACCTAAGTTAGACGGTTTTAGTTGTTCAATTGCTTAAGCTCTTAATTAATGAATTAATTAATTATTGTCGGGCCTACCGTCATGGGTTGGTTTGGGTGGATCGGCACCCTATGCCCCTTAAGTGCAATGACTCATGTATGGAGAAACCCAGCAGGGAGGGTAAACCCTTTGCGAAGGCCGGTACTTAAATCCCGCAAAACCCGACACCGACGCTCTAAAAGACACAAAACGGATTGAATGGAAAGAAAAGAGCGTAGGTTTTGAAAAAGAAAGAAAAGAGCGAAGCAAGAAAAAGGAAAAAAGAGTTGAGCAAAAGAATGGTAAGAAAGAGCAAGAAAAAGCAGAAAAAGAAAGAAAAGAGCGAAGTAAGAAAAAGAAAGAAAAGAGAAGTTGAAAGAAAAACCAAGAGTGAAGTTGGATAGATAATCCCGAGCTTGAACATGAGAACAACTCTGATTGTTTGGTTTAGGATAGGAAGGACTGACTAGAGCCCACTTGCACATATGCACGAGGTGTTTTGCTCATCAGGAAGTGTTTTGGTTCAAAATTTCAAGGATTGGCAGTTTTCCAACCTTCGTGTCTTAATTTGTTTATACTTGCTTCTTCCAATTGATTGTTGAGGCGGGTTGGGGAACTAGGTGCATGATTGGGGACGGAGATATTTTCTTTGCTTTTGTTTTGTTTCGGTTTTCGGCTTTCACTTCTTTTTCTTTCTCCTTTTTCTTTTCTCGGGCTTTTGTGGGTATAGTTGCTATAAACCCTCACGAGACCTACCTCGTCCACCCGTGTTACCGGGGGGTTTAAAGGGCTTGATGCATGTGCTAAATGCATCTGCGATTCCTGCGAAAGTGAGTTAGGGTTTTAGATTTCTTTTTCTAGTCATTTTCTTTGTTTTTAGTTTGCTCGGGGCGAGCAAACCCTTGTGTTGGAGTGTTGTTCGGTTTCGTTCCAAGCCGAATTCTTCTCTTTTATAGGGTATTTTTCTTGTCTTTAATAACTATTTTAGTAGTTTTATTATGTTTTACTCTTTTATTAGATTTTATAGCATTTTATTACTTTTGTTATTATTATTATTATTATTATTATTATTAATATGAATCAAAATGATAAATATTAGAAATTACAAATAAAAATCTATTCTAATCCTTTCCCAATTCAGCCCAAATTCCCCTAATCCCATTTCCCCCTACTTTTCGGCCCACATCTTCTACCAGCCCATCACCTATCTCAGCCTAATACCATGGCCCGTCTACCAAATCCTAATATCCTACTGAGCTAAACCGCCCCATTTACCCGATTTCCCCCTCTCCTTTCTCAACCGATTAACAACTCCCCCAAAACCCTAATTTCATTCTTTCCCCTAAAAATTACTTAGGGGCACCCTAACTTTTGGTGAAATGTTTTTCCGGTACCCCAACTTTTAAAAACTAATTTTGGGGTACCCTAACTTTTAGAATTAGAAATAATTACGTGAATTTCCAGCCAATGATTTGAACTCGCCGATGAGTTTTAGACGAGAAATTGATTAAGTGTTTTTGTGGATAAAAATGCCGTTTTTTTTTGTGAACGAAAATGATTTGAATCAATCGGAGTTTCGCAAGAAATTCACCTAGTAATTTCTAATCCTAAAAGTAAGGGTACCCCAAAATTAGTTTTGAAAAGTTAGGGTACCAAAGAATTGTTTCTTAAAAAGTTAGGATACCTCTAAGTAATTTTTTGTTCTTTCCCCGTTCCTTTCCTTTTATTCCCTCCTTCGTGCCTTTCATTCTCACCTTTCTCTCTAGTTTCTTCTTCCTCTCTCATGTGCGCAGACACCAAACGCACCCCATTCTCATCTCCATCTCTCTTCTTCTTCTCCATCTCCTTCTCTCTTATCTCATCTCATCTCCATCTCTCATCTCTTGTCTCTTTCTCGGGAATCTCTCACTCTATTTCTCATCTCTTCTCTATTTCTCACTCATTTTCTCGTTTTGTAACATATTTGGTTGAATTCGCAGAGGAGAAGTACCATTCGAAGCATCCACCACCATTACCATCTTCAATGTTAACCGAATACATCTAAACCGTCCACAAGGAAGAAGATCGAAGGGCTCAAATCCGAAGAAGAGTCACGATTTCGAGTATAAAAGGGACGAAGGGAGCCGATTGAAGATATCAATGGTTGATTTTGGGAGTGACGCCCCAAGAGCCTCCATCTAGGGTTAGGGTTTAATTTATGCAATTAGATTTTAGGTTTATTCATGTTTTAATTCAAGCTTTGAACTCTGTTTTGAATCTCTTTTCGCTTTCCTTTTCAATCGATTCTGGGATTTTGTTAATGCTTTGTTCAGTTTTGATGTAATATTCGAATTGGTATTGAATTGGTAATGTTTGATGTGTTTCTGTGTTGGTATTTGATATAGTTTTTGTGTTGATTTTGTTTGAATGTTCTGGAATTGAATCTGAGTTTGTTCGAATTGCTGGGTTTGTTCTGTTTTCTTCCTCTCTTTCTCGATTTCTCTATTTCCCTTTTTCTTCCTCTGTTCGATTAATGAGCAGTAGGGAGTGGGTTTTGATTCTCTCCATTTTCCTTCGGTCAAAGTTTAGTAGAGATTAGGTTTAGTTTCCCTTCCTTTTGCTCTTCAACCAGAGGATTTGGTTTAGGGTTCTGTTTTGGTTTATTTAAAGTCTTGATTTGTTTTGATTGGGTTAAGGTCTTTATTAGGGTTAATAGATTAGGGTTCTGTTTAGGTATCTTATTAAGTTAATCCATGTTTAGAGTTTATTATGTTCTGTTAAGTTTTTATTATGGTTTTGTCTAAGGTTAGTTTAGGTCAAAATTCCCTAAAGTCTTTATTAGTTTTAGTCACAAAAACATCCAATCCAACTTTTAGTGAGGAGGAGGATTAAGAGTCACAAATCCTACTTCAAAGTGAGGATTTGAGGATTCTTAGTAATCCAATTCACAATTTTCTTGTTTGTTCGGGGGAAAATCAATTAGAAGTTGAAGATTCAAGTGAAGATTTAGTGCATCGAAGGTATAATTTCTTGCTCCTAATTTCATTATTAGTTGTAGTTTTATTGCTTTCTTATTCCTTGTTCTTAATTGCTTTATTTGATTTCATGCTTTTATTGCTTTCTTTGATTCCATGTCTAGGTTAGATTTAATTGCTTCCCTTTACATAATTTATTGCTTTCCGCATTGAGAAAAACCCCAAACACAAACCGATTACCTCAATCAAGCCTAACACCCATCCCTAAGATCGACAATCCTTACTTAAAACCACAAAAATTACAACCGAACAATTTGCACCAAAATAATTTAGTTCAGAGTCCAAAACAATCAATGATTAGTGATACTGTTTGGTGTTTTTAATTTTAAAATAAAATCCAGATTAAAATTTAAAAAATTAAAATAGAAAAAAATTAGTTTTTTACGTTGTGATTGGCCAATTCTCCTACAGTTACTCCAGTGGCTCTATTTCGTGGGACCCACAATAATTTCTATTATAATATATAGATTATTATTATTGATTTCTAGTCTCCCTATTTGGGAAGGATAGCAAATCTCCAAGGATTGCAATTCCATTCCCGAAACTGCTCTCCAAACAGAAAAAATAGGAACTAGAACCTATTCCTACTAAATTTCGTTCCTGTTTTATTCACCAAACAGACCCTTAGTAGATTTACAAGTAAAAAATATTTCATTTTAATTCCTCTTTTTGTTATTGGAAATAACTCATGGCTGTTAATTTTTTTAAAATTTATAAAATCCTAATTTCTTTATCAAAGATACATTCCTATTGAGTAGTAACTCAATTCAAGAGACATACATTATCAAGGAATTATAGTTGTACTCCACCTGTTTCATATTAATAGTCCCTTGAAATCATTATTAGTAATACACAGTTATATGAAACGAAAACTATTCTCATAATAATATAATATTGTAATTTTAAAATGTCATACGAAATTATTAGTCAAGGAGTATTTTTTACTTTCTAAATCTGAGTTACGGAATTATTAGTAATACGCATTTATAATATTGTCAAATTAATTGACACTTTGATTGTTACTCCGTAATTATTTATAAATTACAATGAGTTACAATAAGAAATATATCCATCGTAATTCTTAGCAAAACATCTTTCTAATGACGGTAATTTTATATTATAACTCATTGTAATTTGAGAGTAATTAACAGTTAAAAATTTAGTCAAAGTGTTAATTAATTTGGACGGAGGGAGTACTAGGCGAAGAAAATAAGCAAATTAGGCATGTTCTTTTGTACGGTTGGTAAGATGCGAAAATTGTGCAGTATGGTGAAAGTTGTGAAAAATGTGGTGACGCGTGGAATGATAAGTCAAAATTTGTGGAAAGTGTGATTGACGTGATAAGTGAAGGGATAAAATGTGAAAAGTAGAGGAGAAAAGTGAGAAAAGAGAAAAACGAAGAGATATATTGATAATGATTTTGATAAAGGGTAACAATAGTATTAAGTAGTACCGTGAGTTGTAGTAGGAAGTTGGTGCCGCGGTGGCATTAGCTGATTAGCTGGTTAAAAGAGAGGTTGACTAGTGACACCCACGCCAGCTCCTCGTAAAATTACGGGAAAATTAATCCTAATGGCCACGCGTCAGACTCAGATACAAATTGTTCATTTTTTTGTTCCATTAAAAAAAGAGTAACTAAAAAACGGTGGCGGTTGAGCCGCCGCCGGCGAAGGTTGGCGTCGGCCGTCACCGGCGGTGAATAAAGATTACTGTGATTTTCCCTTTTTATTCAGTCCTACTTCTCTATCTAACTCAGATCACTTGTAACACTCTCTCTCTCTCTCTCTCTCTCTCTCTCTCTCTCTCTCTCTCTCAGTCGTAATATGCGATTCTCAACACACCTGTTTTCATTCATACTACTCATCGCTCTCTAGAACACTTCCACCTCACGCCTCTCTCTCTCTCTCCTCTGTTTTTGCATCGTCTCCGAATCTCTCTGGTACTCTCTCTCTCTCTCTGGCATTTCCAATTTTGGTAGCTTCTCTTTCAGGGATTGTTGTCTGTCTGAATTATTTCCAGTTTTTTTACTTCATTTGGTGTTTGTTTTAGTTTTTCACGGATTTTATTAATTGTGTTTGATGGCTCCGAATTCGTGTGCTTGGTTGAGCTTGTTGGATGAAATTGAAGGGAGGAGTTATGGTCTTCTGGATATGGACGAGTTTGCTGATGTATTACAAGTAACTGGAAAACTCTAGTGTCAACATCAACGCAGAGTTTATTTCTAATTTTCACACAAAAAAGTTGATATCGAATTTGTGTGGCTGATGCTGTGAGACTTGGCAAAATTTAGCTTGGTGTTTTATCTAACTAGTTGTTATCACTCTACTGGTGCTTTCAGTAATGTTTCTTTTGGATATCTGAATTTGATGGAAATTATTATGTAGAAAATGACTTTATTGTTGTTGTTATTAGTGTTACTACTATTATTGTTATTATTTGAATTAAAATAGAAAAGGACGTTTGATGCCTGAGGTGAATGTGTCTATGTCGTGGTAGATGTTTTCAAGCTGGTTAGACCACATATTATCCAGTCTACCTGAAGGAAAGGGGAAAACTGTCTGGTTTGGACTTTGCAGTATCATGTTAAAACTGGGTGTGGAGATTTCATGATCAATGAGGCTTAAATGTAAGTAGAGAGGTTATATATTTTTTGTAAGACCCTCCATGACATTTTTTGGAACAGTGCTGGACAACAAATAAATAGGCAATGAATGAAATGAGTACATAGTTTGAAATATATATCTTTTTTAATTCAAAAAGAAGAAGAAACTGAGATATCTGCAATGAAAAAAATTATCCAGTAAAATGGTGGGGATCCTTTGAGGTTGTTTGCTTGCTTCTTGAGAATCTGAGGGTAAGCACGCCAAAATTTTCAGTAGACATAGGGAGACTTGAGTGCTCAAAACTTTTGCTGGAGGAAAAGGAGCTATTATTGACAATTTGGCAGAACCTGGTAGGTGGCACATGTAGAGCGCTTCTATGTTCATGTAAGGAGGTGTGGGAAGCTAGTGCGTCTGTGGGCAATATATTTACATGCACCTGGAGTATGTGCTCCAGGATATATGCAATGAACAATCATAATAACAAGAGGGGACAATCATAAGAATAAGAGTGAACAATCGTAGTATTTGGAACACATGCTCTGAGTGCACATAATAAATTGCAGTCTATGGGGGACATAAGATGTTGAGTTCCTTCAGCCATAAATATTTCTTCTTGAGACAACCACTCTAATTGTCTAAGCAATTAGGCCCTGGCATCAAATGTGATTAACCAGTATACATTATTATCTAAAAAAGACATAAGTACTGTTTAAAATTTCAGATTCAAGAGTTCACACTGCTGCCTAAATATGAACAGCTTTTACTTTTGTACTGTGTACAAAGTTACATCATCTCACAGTTCCTTGCATCATTGCAGCTAAACTTATGATGAGCACATGCTAGCTCACAGTCGGCGCTTGCAACAGCTGCACACTTCATGTCTATGCTTCAGTTGGCAGCATTGATTGCTGTTACTTTGGATTGTTAACTGTCATAAGATGGTATGATTTGAGGGACAAATCACAGCAAGCATGTTCTTGAAGAGATACTTCTATTTAACATTTAGAGACATATCTTACAGATGTATTTATTATCTGTTTGCCATTCAAAGACCATAAAGTTAGGGCAGTCAATTTGACAGATTGTTCAACACTATTACATGGAGACCAAATTGAGTGGCAAGGGCAATGATGACTTGAGTTCCAGGAGGAATGCAGCAAAGATTGAAATTGCTAAACTTCAAAGCCAAAGAGATGCTATATTCGCCGATCTTTGGACTGATGGACTTATCTGTGGTTTTGAATACGTGCAAGCTCGTCGAAAAGTGCAGAAGCTGAAGCCTCCGTTTAGATCTGTACCTACACGACAGCTAGAAAGTGATTATTTTCAGAAGCAAGCATTTACGTGTGGAGAACTTGACGCCAATGGTGAAAATGATACCCATAATCGAGATTTTCCATCCCTCGTGGATTTTGTGACTCATCATGTATCTCCTTCTGATGAACATGCGGCTAAACAAGCTTATCAGACTGATCAGCTTCATGAGAGCCATTGGGTGCCAATTGGTTGGGCAAGAATCTCGGAGCTTGTTCAAGAAGTTCAAGCAGATGCTGGTTGGGCTTCCGAACATTTTGAGTTCGTTGATGGTGAAGATGATGTCACGGTAGCAGAGTTGGCAGCTCCATATTGGGAGCGACCCGTTGGTCCTGTATGGTGGTGCCATGTGGATGCAGGTCATCAGAATATTATTTCATGGCTCAGCAATGCTCAATGGCTGCACCCTGCAATCAGCATTGCTCTGAGAGATGAAAGCCGTCTAATAAGTGAGCGAATGAAATACCTTCTTTATGAGGTGATACTTTTTATCTGCAGATACTGCATTGATTTAATCAGTTGATCACCTTTAATCACAGCCGCGATCTGCATCGCTCATCAGTTTTTGACTTTAAAAACTGTGAACGGTATTCGGGTCATCAAATGATTTTATCTTCAATATGATATACTCTTTAGATAAAATAAGTGTGAATGATGGGAGCCTGATAGCTATCTTCTGCAGGACAAAATGCCTAATTTGGCGAGCTAAAAATATTGAATAAGAGAGTAATAAGCAGTACAGTTCAGTTTCTCTCATTGTATCTGTATTGGACTCCTGAGTCTTTGCATTATAACACAATTCTGTTACAGCCTTTGGTGCGCACAATTGACTCAATGCTGATCAATTTCTTGTTTTCATTTGAAGTGTTGATGTCTTCAAATCGTTGATGGCACGTTAAGATATGTAGAGTTTGATTGTGGGCAATGCATTGTTCATTCTCAACTGTATTATTGAGAAAAAAGAATCCGCTATTTGTAATTTTTCCTTGGATCTCCACTCATTGGTAATTGTTTTGTTTGATAAAAGAGCTCTTATTAGCGATGAGGGTCCTTTCAGTTCTTGCATAACTTGTGTCATGACTCAAGAAAATGTGCAGATGTGGATGATATATTTACCGAGTTACTTAATCTTTGACTTAGGTTCCAGTTAGAGTTGCAGGAGGGCTATTGTTTGAGCTTCTGGGGCATTCAGCTGGTGATCCATCAGCCGAGGAAGATGATATACCTGTTGTTCTACGCTCATGGCATGCACAGCACTTTCTGGTAACAGCTATGCATGTTAAAGGATCCACATCAAGCATAAATGTATTGGGCGTCATGGAGGTCCAGGTGTGTTCTCACTTCTTTATCAATATATCAGAATCCTTTGAAGTTTGAATAGCCTTTCATTCTACTTCTGTGCATGTTACTCTGAATGGAATTCTTAATCAGAATTTTTGATTCCCCTATGCCTGTATTTCCCCAGGAATTTCTTATAGCCGGTGGATATAATGTACCACGAACAATTCATGAAGTCATTGCACATCTTGCTTGCCGTCTTGCCCGTTGGGATGATAGGTAATGCCATTCAACATCATTTGTTACAGTTGTAAAATCTATTAATTAAACAAATAGACATTGTCAATGTGCTTTTGACGAGCACAAACATGCCTTGCACTTGCACCGATCACTCTGTAAATTTTCAAGAGCCTGGCTTAGAAATCCACCTAATTATGGGAGAAAGTTGATTGGGCGAAAAAGGCAACCAAGAAAAAAAAGCCATGTAGGTCTCATGGGAACAAACTGTGGGATCATTAATTTCGCAAATAGCCAAATAGTGGTCCAGCAAATAATCCCTGGAAGCATATAAAGAATGACCCCTTAAGGAAGGTGGTAGTTAGGTACAAGGCTGGACAACTTTAAGACTAGAAGTTTAAACCAAAAAGCTTTTGGATGTTGCATAGCTAAAGGTGCATGCAGCTAACTCTTACAAGTATATATTGTCTCTTAAGTCTATACTATCCTTGAGCCATCATGGGTGCATTTTGCTATGACCAACTTATGAACATCAGTGCAGTATGTTTTCTGCTAATCACTTGTCATGACCTAAGCAATATGTGCATCCAATATTCTCATTACAGAATAATTGAAATGTTCGACCTACTCTACTGTTGATCTTGTTATATCTTTCTCTTCAAAAATAAACAAGCGAACTAACCCTGTTGTGGTTATCATATCTATTTCTGCCACTGGAATCCTTCTCATCGGTTGTGTAACATTTTACATTTGTTCTTGTTCCATAGATTATTCAGAAAATCCATTTTCGGAGCAGCAGATGAAGTTGAACTGAAGTTTGTTAACAGGTATTTCAGCTGGAAATCTGCTTACCTTTTGTGTAACTTGTTCGTGTCCACCTGTTTCTTCTCTTGGAGTTGTGCTCATTGTTTGGCAATCTAATAGGAGAAACAAAGAAGATATGCATCTTTTTGGCGCGATTCTCAACCAAGAAGTTAGAAAGTTGTCGAGACAGGTAAGGCTACCTATTTCTGCCATTTTAATCTTGCTTTTAAAACTTCTAGTTGTGTAATCTTTGCGTTTAGGCTGGTTGTGAGAAGGAAAGGGAAGAAGGGGGGGGGGGGGTTAATAGTGCTTTGCCTTGCTTTTTCTGGTCCTTTGCCTCTGCTGCCATAGGTCGAGCTTATAGTGCTTTACCGTTTTTTGTTGGTGTTGGTTCAACTTATTTCCAGAGTCGTGTTATGGGACATTGGGTATCCGTTCTCTGAGAATTTGAACTGTAACACCCCCCCCCCCTAAAAAACAATGAAAATCATTTCTAAAGGGGATCTATGGGAACTATTAACACGGCTATTTAGACCTCCCTTTTTTTCCAAAAAATTGTCGGGAGGTGCCACACATTTCTAACAACTGACTAGAAGGGGACCACTTTTTTTTAATGCACTCGAAGGGGACCACATCTTCAAAGAACTGGCTGATGGGTGATTTTCCGACCGTTTTGACTGTTTTCCGGCGATGTATATATGAAAAGACAGAAATACCTCTATATTTTATCAAACAATTGCTAGGAGGTGCTTTACATTTCTAAAAACTGACTGGACGGGGACCACTTTTTTTCACACCTTTTTTCTGCACTCTCTCCTCCCCCAAATATCAATATAACTCCACCCATTAACAAACCCTTCTTCTTCATTCGACCACCACCCGACCACCACCACAACCACCAGTCAAACCGCCAACAACACCACCATCACTCAATTTGGCACTCACCCACCACCGAGAACCACCAAGACTATTTTAAATCAAACCACAATCTAATTTTGACACAACCAAGCACAAATCCTTCTCCTCATTCCATCAGCATGTCAATTTCTGAATCTGTTTTTTTTTTTTTTTTGGGTCTTAACCTAAGATATAATATCAAGCAAGCAAGGAAAGAGAAAGAGTAAGGCATCAGGTGCGGCGTTTGGTCGTCGTGGGTTTGGGCGTCGGCCAGCGAAGGTCGCTGGCATTGGCCCTGGCGGCAGCTACGGGTTTGGTCGCGCGAAATAGAGTAGAAACGGGGATGGTTCAGGATTGAGTTTGGGTGGTTATGAGTGTTTTTGGGTGGCTGGAGTGGCTTTTTCTGGCGATATTTGGGTTGCAAAAATGGAGTTTGATTGGTGGTTATGGTGTGGGTGTTGAATTTAGTTTTAATCAGGGAATGAGAAGAGAGATTTGTGCTTGGTTGTGTCAAACTTAGATTGAGATTTGATTAAAATGGTCATCGTTGTTCTCGATGGTGGCTGAGCGCTGAAGTGGCTGGTGGTAGTGGTTGCGGTTGGATGGTGAACAAATGAAGAAGAAGATGAATTTGTTTATGGTTTTGATGGATGGAGTTGTATTGATATTTGGGGGAGGAGAGAGTGTAGAGAAGAGCTGTAAAAAAACTGGTCCCTGTCTAGTCAGTTTTTAGAAATGTATAGCACCTCCCAGCAATTGTTTGATAAAACATAGGGGTATTTCTGTCTTTTCATATATATTGTCGAAATTCAGTCAAAACGGTCGGAAAATCACCCAGCAGCCAATTCTTTGAAGATGTGGTCCCCTTCGAGTGCATTAAAGAAATGTGGTCCCCTTTTAGTCTGTTGTTAGAAATGTGTGGCACCTTCTAGCAATTTTTTGCTTTTTTTTCCCGTTCTTTTTTTTTTCCTTGAATGTTGCCAAAATAGTAGGGGAGAAGCCAGCTCCTAGCCAAAAAGGGGGTTCATAAACTAGTTTGAACCATTTGTAGGGGCCATAATATGACAAATCAACTCAATTTTATCCAATTAGTAATACCCTGTGACTGAAACATAATTTATGTATAAAAGGTCGAGGGGGCCGTTAGCCGCTTTCTGTCCACTAAGTGCTCCACCTATGAAAATACTTGTGACTTAATGAGTAATGCAGGGTGAAGAGATATCCAAAGCCCAAAACTAAACTTGGTGGGAGAATTAAATATGAATCTTATGTCCTAGTGTAATTCAAAATTATTTCCTAGTTTTATTTTAACATTGGCAATCACATTGATTGAACTACCCAATGTAGGTAAAGAAATAGCAAATGCAATTTCTCTTCTTATAGAATGCTTGATTCAGGGATATTAAGCTTTATTTTTACTTTGCGTTTGCTACCCACTGCCTTTTTATCTGATAACGCTCTTAGTTATCCCTTTCTTTGACATGATCGCATCCCACATCCTTATGCCATCTTCTATTTCTTATATCAAATGTCCAGGAACTTTTTTCCAGCTTAGACTGTAATGAATTAAAGCAAAATGCCTCTCTAACCTCTTCTTTTCCAAGGAGTAGTAAGTAGTGAATGGTTTTGAAATCTATTTCTTCTTATTTTTCTTCACACTTCCTGTTTTGGACTTTTGGGGTATTTGATTGAGATTTATTTGTTATGTCATTTAACCAAGTTTCAATTTAGTTAGGTCATCAGAGTAAAATGGTCACTCCATGCAAGGGAGGAGATCATATTTGAGCTTCTTCAGCATCTGCGGGGTAATGTAGCAAGAAGCCAGCTTGAGAAGGTAAGAAAGAGTACAAGAGAAATGATTACTGAACAAGAGGCTGTCCGTGGCCGGTTGTTCACCATCCAAGATGTCATGCAGAGTAATATTCGTGCCTGGCTGCAGGTTAGTAAATGTGACTGAAGGTATTCATGGATTGATGATTCCAAGTGCGACTGCTTCTTCTCCTTCCATTCCTTTTTTTTTATTACTGTTGGAGTCTTTTCTTTTTTGGGGTGGGTGGGGCGAGATCGGTGATGATCAGAGCACAGTAATACAGCAGAATATTTTGATAATGTGATCATGATTCCGGCATTAAAAAAGTCTCTTGGGTACATTAATTCATAGCTCAACATCCTTCATACACTCAGCTGCTGTGTTACTCTTACTTCAGTAATGGGTGACCTGTGAACTCCATACATAGCTGTTTGAGGATGGTAGGGAATAAATTTTCCTACGGTCGTACTACATGCTTACTGATGCACTATACCGCTTAGGTTTGTTAATCAGCTTCACTTAGGATAGTCAATGGGATCTTCTTGGTTGCATACTAGTTCTGTGCATCTGATATTATGTTTAATTGGACACTATACGATGCAATCTGACCAACAGAATTTGGGAATCTGATGCAATAGACAGTTACTATATTCCCATTTTGCAGACAAGCAGACACTAATGCCTATTCCATACTGTGGGGATCATATTACTCTATCTTCTTCGGTAGCTATATTGCATCTTTTTGACAGTTGTTGTCATAGTACTTTCAAAGTCGCTTTTAGATCACCTTTCTATGCTGAATGTATAACATGCTGAGAATGTCGGACGTCATTTTAGTTGAGTTTTTCATTTCTGGAAGTCATTGTTGTCTGGAGTTTACTTTTAAAGTCATTGTTCTTTGATCTGCTGAAATCAGGAATGCATGGAAAATTTGGAGCCCACATGTTTATCACTTCCAAAATCAGGAACCTATCCCTTATTTTCTCTCTTTTTTTTGGTGTGGGTGGATGGGGGGTTGGGGAAGTTATTTGAGTACTGGAGAATTTCATTCATGAAATAAACAACAATTGCGTTTCCCTGTAGCGTACATAATTTGAGTGACATGCTTGGATTGCACATTATTTGGCATCTAACAAGTTCCATGGATTGTGTCAAAATTGTCATGAGATAACAGTGCACCATTCATCCTCTCTTCGTGAACATCTCTAATGCAGGATCAAAGCCTTCGCGTTTCCCACAACCTAGGAGTCTTCGGTGGATGTGGACTTGTATTGTCCATAATAACCGGCCTCTTTGGAGCTAATCTTGATGGAATCCCCGGTGCTACAAACGCTCCATATGCATTTGGATTATTTTCAGGGCTCCTTGTCTTGCTGGGTGTCATCTTAATTGCAGTAGGGTTACTATACCTTGGGCTGAAACAGCCCGTCTCTGAAGAGCAAGTTGAAGTGCGGAAAATGGAGCTCGAAGAGTTGGTCAGGATGTTCCAACACGAGGCAGAGAGCCACGCCCAAGTTCGCCAAGCAGATTCCAATGCACAGCGAACTTTGCCACACGATGCTGATTATGTCATAATTCACTAAGCTGTGATTCCTCTCATTTCGAATGAATCTCAATGACTAATTGATACATCGAGTTTTGGTTCCTTCTGAAGTTTGCAGACTAGCCGGTAAAATCCAACACATGGGAGATTTTGAGCAGTACTCAAAGTTGATCTGACATTGGACTCAACTGTAGTATCAGTAACAAACCCATGCATAGGGCTCAAGTTGTTTATAGCCGACAAAAATTGATGTACAAAATGTTGAAGACAGGTGATGCTAATAACCCATTTCGGAGCAAAGTCTTGGTACCTCGAAACACACGGAAGATTCAAGCTGCGTTCAAATTGGATTCAACCAGTATCGGAGGATCCTTCAGTCGCATAGAAGAAGAAACCTGTGCATCGTGCTCGAGTTGTTTAAAACCAAAAAACTTTACTGCAGATTATGGTTCGACTCTGGACAGGCTTTGTAGGATATTATGACCTGTGTTAGTATCAAGTACTCCTAACACTTGTTCAAGGGTTGTGTCTGGTCTGTCATGTTTGACATTGTTTGTTTTGTATTGTGGCTCTAATGTACAGCTTCAAGTATCCTATTCACTAATTTGAGTGCCAAGTGCCTTGCATGTACATTTGCAGAGGAAGTTGGTGATTTCTTTATCATAGACTTCATAGTTTGTGTATTGACAGAAGGAAAAGACTAGGATTTCTTCTTGATGCATTTTATAAAAGAAGTCTTGGTCAAATTGAACAAACCTAGTTTTGATCAAATTGAATTCAAGCTGAGCTTTGGTAGGCAAATCCAACCTGTACATATTTTTGCATAGAACAGGAAACCATACTTTCTTGATGCATTTTTTTAGGAAGATCTTTTATGCCTTTAATCAAATCGAATCTTGAACTAAGTATTTAAACCAACCTTAAAATGTTGTCTTTCACCAATTTCATCTCTTGTACGACTGAAGCATATGAATCTTTGAGATTAGTTTTTCCGGTTGTTCATTTTAAAGCTAACAATTTGGGAAATCTAAAGAAAATTTTATAACTTTTAAAAGCAATTCAATTAGGAAGGTATAAATATTTTCTTTGATGGTTAAAATGTTTGATCAAAACTTCTTCACAACACAACTTTTTTTTTGGGAATACTTCGTTGAAATCATGGTTTAATTGATACATTTCTTTTCTTAACTTTCTTTTTTTTCCCCCTCGATTCTTTAGAGCCCAAACAGGCTGGAAGAGTTTGCAACAATAATTGCATAATGGTGTGTAATACATCAGTTCAATAGCTACAACAAACTTAACTAAAGATGATCAAAGCACAAATACAACCCAAAAAACAGCTAATCAAGGACAATATCTCTTCTTTCTTTCTTTCTTTTCTTCCAGCCAAGTTGCATCCAATCTTTACCGCATTGCATGTCACCTCATTCAATCTATCTTTGGAGTTTTCGACAAATCCCTCCATATTATCTCTTCATATCTCTAAAGTCTAACCTATCTTCTTCATTGAAAATGCAAGTTTTAATATGTGTTTTCTTCCATTTATCGTGACTAAAAATCCTCGAAGAAGCGTCTATGCAAGATGACTTCATATATATATTTGACTTCTCAAAAACCAGTGGTATTCCCTCAAAATAAAAAATGAAAAAGAAAAAGAAAAAGAAAACCAGTGCTGTAAAAAAAAAAAAGGTTAAGTTCGTCCATTATTAAAAAAAAAAGAAAAAAAATTTAAGGTGGAGCATGTTTCAGCAGCACCTGTAATTGTAAACCCAGCCTAAAACCCCCCAATGTCTCGCTCTCGCCTTCTTCCACTTCGCCTTCTTTCTCTCTCTAAACCACTGGTAAATATTCACTTTCTCCCTCTCTATATTGTTGATTGTTATTCTATAGCTCTCTTTCAGGCTGAATCCTAGTGATAATCATAGCAGTCTTTTGAATTAATTATGCAGGTCCACTTTGCGCCTCTCTCTCGTTTCTTCTCTCTAAACCATGGATGGTATCTTCTTTCATCCCTTACTTCTTTTTCCATGCATTGTTTGATTTTCTCTGCACTTTTGATTATCTTCCTCCAATTGGAGATGTCTCTTGTTGAATTTTGACCAGCACTGCATGATTCATCGTTTTGGAGTTTGATTCTGGGTTTTCAGTATTCTTGGTACGATCTCATCTATTGGAATTTGGAGTTTTGTTTTTCTCTATTCTGGGTTTTTGCCATTTGTTTTGGCTCTGGAGTTTTTGTTATCCTTCTTTCAGTATTCTTGGTTTATGAACTGGATTTGGGATGAATGGTTTGTGACCTCCACAATTTGGAGAAATATATGATGTTGTGATGTATTCTAAATCACTGGATGATCATATAGTCTACCTTTTAGGAAAGTATTCCAGAAACCTGGTGGACACGAACCTTATTTCAAAAAAGAAAAATGCGAGTTTGATGAAGAAAGATGCCCCAGTCAAACGATCAGATAAGTCATAGTTCTAGGAATATGATCTTTGTTTTTGATGGGTAACTTATTTATAGCGCGATAATCAATACATGCATCGTACCATCAGCCTTCTTTTGGACCATAAGAGGCTCACCGCAGTAGATGAAGCCGGCCTCGAGGAGTCCATTCAATTGTTTCCTTAATTCAGCAAGTTCGGTAGGCGACATAGGTATGATCGACTTCACGAGGGCAACCGCTTAGGCAGTTCAAGCGGCATCACATCAGCATAATAATCCGGCACCCGGCTCAGATAACACAAAATTTGGAAGCATCTTGGACTAACACACCACCATAAGCTAGGGGAGCAACCTTCTTTGAATAGCCCTTTATGCACTTGTGATAATAATTAGCCAGCCTTAGGAAAGATCTCAACTTCGAACAGACTTAGGATGTGGCCATCACTTTTCTCTCGTCCATTTACAGGACCCTTATTGATCTTGTGCCTAAAAAACATAATTTCCTTTTGAGCAAGCTCACATTTTTCTTTTTGGACATAAAGTTTGTGTTCACAGTGTTTCTGGAATACTTTCCTTACGCGGACTGCATGATTATTTAGTAATTCAGAATATATCACAATATCATCCAGATAACAACGCAAAAGTCATCTAGGTATTCATACAAACAATCTAATTAATCACCTGTTCTAGGAATATGATATTTGTTTTTTATGGTAACCTTATTTAAAGCGCAATAATCAACACATACATCAACTTCGTATCATCGACCTTCTTTGAAAACAGAACAGGCGCACCATAGGAGCGTGTTGATGGATGGATGGTGCGATGTGTATGTGTATGATTATCGCGCTTTAAATAGAGTAACCATCAAAAACAAATATCCTATTCCCGGAATTGATGATTTATTTGATCATTTGTCTAAGGCATCTTTCTTCACCAAATTGAACTTATGTTCGAGGTATTGGCGAGTGAGGATTGCCAAGGGGATGAGCCAATGACTACATGTGCTACTAGATATGCCTCTTACAATTTCCTCATAGTGTCCTTTGTGCTTACTAATGCCCCGCTACATTTTGTAATTTGATGACAGACATGTTGTGTGAATATTTGGATGACCTTTGTGTTTATTTGGATGATATTATGGTATATTCTGCATTGTTTATTTGGATGATATTATGATATATTCTGTATTGTTTATTTGGATGATATTGTGATATAGCTAGAAGATCATATAGTCCACCTTAGGAAAATATTCGAGAAGCTCCATGAACACAAACTTCATGTCGAAAATAAAAAATGTGAGGTTGTTCGAAAGGAAATTATGTTCCTAGGGCACAAGATCACTACTGGCCTTGTACGAATAAAATGGCCTTGTACGGATGAATGAGAAAAGTGAAGGCCATCTTAGGATGATCTCCTCCTAAGTCTGTTTTAGAGTTGAGATCTTTCTTAGGGCTGGCTAATTATTATCGCAAGTTGATAAAGGGATATTCGAAGAAAGCTGCTCCAATAATTATTTAATGAAAAAGAGTAAAAAGTGGTCTTGGAATGATCAATGTCAAAGCACCTTTGACGTACTTCTACAGTTTGTTGTCTCTGAACCAATTTTAAAATTACCTTGTTTGGACCAACCGTTTGAAGTACATACCGATGCTTCGAACAAAGCTATTGGTGGTGTGTTAGTCAATGATGGTCATCTGGCTCCTTTGAGGCCAGAAAGCTTGATGAAGTTGAATTAAAGTATTCCACCCATGAAAAACAAATGCTTGTGGTGGTGCTCTGTCTTAAGGTATGGAGGCATTGTTTGTTAGGCAGTAAGTTTGTTGTGAAAACAGATGTGGCAAACACTTACTTCCAAACTCAAAAGAAATCATCTCCTAAGTAGGCACAATGGCAAGAGTTCCCACAAGAGTATGAATTTACTTGGGAACACAAACTTAGAAGATACGATCTGGTCCCTGATGCTATAAGTCAAATGACCATAATTGAAACTTTTATGAGAAGGTGCTAGAGCACTCCAAGGAGAATGTTGCGTACCAATTGTTGTGGCCATAAGTCCTTGGTGGTACCGTGCGATGATACTGATTAGAAGAGGACAAGCTGTATGCTCAGGCAGAAGGCTTTTATATTCCTACTGGACGACTAAGGCACCAACTTCTGTGAGAAGTACACAATGCCAAATGGGTTGGACATCGTGCCGTGCAAGGATGTGAGTCTATAATGGTTGTGATTGATCGGTTTTGTCAGTGTGCTATTTTCATCCCTACCCCCTGCTGCTTGTTCTGCCTTAGAGCTGCTAAGTTCTTCAACAATCATGTAGTGAAGTATATTGTTTTACCCAAAGACATTCATTAATGACCGTGATAGTCTCTTCACTGATCGGTTTTGGACAATGCTTTTTAGTTTGATGGGGTCAAATAACTTCTGAAGTTCTCAACTGCCAATCATCCGCAAACGGACAACTAGACTGAGAGAATTAATTGTCCCCTACTCTCCTTAAGGTATTTAAGACATTATGTGACCGCTTCGAAAAGAAATTGGTTGGAACTCTTAGACACAACCCAATTTTGCTATAACCTACAAAAGAGAGCTTCTCCTGGTTTACTCCTTTCCAGCTTGCCATGGCATGGCAGTCGCTTCTCCACATGACATAGCCAAGCAGAATAAAGACGAAGTTTGTCCCCATGTTCATTGCTTTGTCTTGAATCAACCAGAGATGTTGGAGTAAGCAAAGTATAGTTTGGAAAAAATTGCGCACCGCATGAAGAAGTATGCGGATTCCAAGAGAAGGCCTCTTGAGTTTATGTCTTGGAAAGTTTGGTTGAATCTTATTCTGTAGATTTGGAAGTGGATCAGCAGCAAGACTGCTTAATGGCCTTTGATTCCCAAGTATGATGGACTGTTTGAGGTTCTTTAGAGAGTAGGGAAGGTTGCATGCTGGCTGCCTTGAGTGCCAGAGAGATTGAAGGTGCATCCTACTCTCCACGTTAGCTTCTTAAAACTTTATTATTCTAATTTCTGACTTGGAAGGACTTCATCCATCTATCTTAAGGAATCCTTCCAAAGTTTGTACACAATTTGATATAGGATGTGGAGAATGTCCTTGGGACGAGACAAAAAGACAAAGTGAGAAATATAGGAGAATTCAATATTTAAGGGCTAATTTGAGGCTGAAGCTACCGTGGACAGGGATACAACCTTGTGGCCATTTGAGGACCACATTCTGAAATACTTGATGAGGGCATTAAGTTCTTCTAGTGTGGGTGGTTTGTAAGACCCCTCACTGCTTGGTTGTGGCTTGCTCGCCAGAAAAACTTGTCTTGATGAGGTCATGAGACAACAAAGGGTTGGTTTGCCCTTTTGTCATCCATGCTACCAAGAGTTAGCTAAGATAATCCCCCAAAGTTGGCCTTTCTAGCCATCCACAAAGTGGACAATGGACATAGAAAAACTGAATCTGTTTGCTGACTGGTTGCTGTTTAACTGGAAATATATTTATTTCAAAACTGATAGTCCTTATGGTCTGAGATATTATAGTTGCTGAAGTTCCTGAAGAGTTAAATGTTGCATGCATATACTAATTGGCCACTGAAAGTTTTTACAATACTACAGTTTGTTTAGCTATATATTTGTGCCAAATTGTATACTGTCTGATGGCGGATCATGATGAGTAAATGACCTTTAAATCTATTTCAATGGTATAAAAGCTAATTTTTAATTTGCAATGAGAGACATGGTTCAATTTTTTCCCCTACACCTTTGTAGCTTTTTGTAAGTTTTGTTTGTTTATGTCGTCCTGCCTTTGGACTTGTGGTGTCAGAGAACATTTCTTCTTATATAATACAGCTCAAGTCCCCGTTTCAATGGAATACTAGAGAACCATGTGGAACTTTTCAAATCTAGGAAGATTCTTCATGAATTTAGAACCTTCTGTTGTGCCGCAGGTGCGTCCAGTTTTTTAGTGTTTGAGTAAGATATTGTCAATGGTTTCTAAGAGAAGTTGTTGAAAAGACACGTGGAGTCCTGATTCCATTGTAATGGTTGAGTACTTGCATTTTTGTGTGCCCTGTACCACTGAACATATGATGATTCATTGGTTTGATGAGTCAACTTTGTAACCATAGAATCATCTGTTAGACTTTAGAAATTTTCAGTACCTCTTTTGCATTTTCAAAAGAATGATTACTGTTGCTTACAGACCTGGCAGCAAAGAAATGTGTGCCTTGTGACTCCAAGGACCTGCGGCCTATGGCTGAAGAGTTAGCAAACGAACTGATTACTAAGGTTTGTGTTCAGTTGATCTTGCATTTTTCCCTGTAGTCTGTTCTATTTATTTTACCTTGTGAATTGGTAGCATCATGCCTTTAATATAAGGTGAAATAAAATGTTCAAGGTTGCTCAATTTTGGTACACAAGCCTATTTTATGAAATGACCAAATAATCCAAATCGCATACATTCATCTGCCACAAGTGTTCAGCGTGTATAGAATACTGACAATAATTACACGTATTCTAGCTTGGCTGTATCCATGTTTTGAGTACATGACTGGTGTATGAGTGAATCATAAAGTAGAGTCAAGAGTTATGTAAATCCCCGACAACTATTAGAGTAACAAGATACAATTACCTGAAACTCGGATCTTTGTCAAATGTATTCAGGTCCCTGGCTGGACTCTTGTAAATGAAGAGGGTAAGCTGAAGCTTAACCGATCATGGAAAGTGAAATCCTTTACCAAAGGTCTTGAGTTTTTTCAGGCTATTGCTAATGTCGCAGAAGCAGAAGGTACAGCCGTTTTCTCTCTATTTTGTTGGTTTTCTTGCTTGTGAATTTTTAAGTTATAACCGAAAAAAAAAACAAAAATTGTCCAAATCAATATCAAAGTCCAAATAATACAGGATGTGCAGGATTTTGTCCAAGTGTTCTATAATTTTCCTGGTAAAGCTATGCAATTTGAAACAATGTTTAGAAACTCAAGGATCTAGTAGAAAGCTCTATGGTTTTGCTGTGACTGTGACTGATTCATGCAAAAAAAAATTAAGGGGGGAAAAGGGGGGAAAAAACCCTGAACCATATGTACATGTCATTTTGTTATGTTATATATATTCTTTTTAAAAGTTTCCTTTGGTCTCCACAGGTCACCATCCAGATCTCCATCTTGTAGGTTGGAACAATGTGACGGTTGAAATATGGACACATGCAATTGGTAAGTGTTGCATAGTGCTATCCTTTGTTGATAAGGACAAATAGAGAACTCTATGTGACGGTTGAAATATGGGGAACTTGTTTGCATCCTCCTGTCCATTACCAACAAATTTGCTCTCATGGCTTAAAATTATAAAACATCCCATAATTGAATGACACCATCTCTTAGGATAAATGGATGAACTTCCTGGCTAATGCACTCCTAAACAATACCTGAAAGTATCCAACGCACAGCTTCGAGAATGATCCCTGCTAACATGTTGTTCTGATAACCCCCGTCATAATATTGCCCGGATTATGCATTACTGACAGCAAGCAAGAGCCTCAACCCCCTCTTTTCCAAAAAATATAATAAAACAAAATAAGATAAACAGTAGCTGTCTTTTTCGTGTGATCTGCATCTAATGTTATTTAAGGTAGAATATTTTGTATACAATTTGGGGAAAATGCTAGATAAGTTGGGATGATAAAGATGGAACCTTTGTGTCCAGATCTGATGATTGACCTTCACAAGAATGTAAATCTACGAACTATCTGTCATGAAACTATCTTAGAATTGCTTGCCATCTAAAAGAAAAGACTTGGGTTCTCCCTGATTTTCTTCCCCTAAACTTTCCAATGGGATTGCTTGGATTTTCGCCATAAATTGCCCCATGGAACTACGCAATATGCATTGGCAAATGTTAGTTGATGACTCTGACAATCTACGTGACGTGCAGGTGGGCTTACAGAGAATGATTTCATACTTGCTGCAAAGATCAGTGGACTTGATGTTGCACACCTTCTCAGGATTAAAAAGCCTGCAAAGTGAACTTAGTCTTCAACTTAGTGCAGTATCATACTTCCTGTGGCTGCATAGCTAGAATAACTTGGAATTTATAAGGGCTAGCAGCACCTGTGGGTTTGATCTCATGGCAATTGCCTAGTTTTCTTTTGTCCCAAGGGTATCATATTCACAGGAGCCCAGAAAGATGTACCCTAAGCTATATGTAGGACATACACTGTTTTGGTTGGAGTACCATATAATATATTTCAACAAATTTGAGAATCTTCCTTCCTCATTTTTGTGCTATTTTAGTAACCATACAACAGCTCTCTTCATAATCATATGTTCACCTTTAATTTCTCATACAAACTGTCAATCTATTAATAAAAATGGCTTTTTATTGTATAAAATTAACAGGAATGCCTATCTATTGACTATTGTCACTAAATATTGGAAAAAAAAAGGTGGTAAAAAATGTCGAGCTGTCTTGGAAATGTCTGCTCTGAAGTTTCACTCTTTTGAGATACTTCCTCCTCCATTGCTGTGCCGTAAAAACCAAATGTCCCTCAAGTTTTGTTGGATGCACGTAAGGGGCTTCGACAGTAAGCCCAGACATTGACTTCAAGATGGATTCTATTGTCCCTTTTCACGGAGTAGTGAGCAGCTCACACATTCCAAACAGCAACTGCTACCAAAAAAAATGGATATAAACTTGAAAGTTAGAAAAAAACAATCAAATGAAATTATATTAAGCGAATTTGACAAGCATTGCAATTTGAAGTTAAGAGTTTTGTGCAACAAAAAATGGTTGCTATATTGGTTGGCCATATAGCTGAAATACAGGTGATCATTCAGATTTATACCCTAAATCCCTGTCAGACTACTCATAATCCCTGGAAAAAGAATCTAAAGCACTTACCCCATTGAAATTTTGCATCGTCCCATCAAAAAAATATTTTTAGAGGAAATCCTGAGGCACCACTTTGTCCAAGGCCTCCCCTTAACCTAGGTTACATTGTTCTACAACACAAGGCAATTTTGATCTCGATCGGATGCCTATTCTGTCATGACAACCCCTCGTTCAATAACAATGTCTTCATGTCTCTGCTTTTTTTTTTTTTTTTTTTTTTTGGGCGGGAGGGGGGGTGAATATGTAATCAGGGATTTGGAGGTGGCAAAACTTGAGGGTTTAACTGTTGAAGTTAATTGTCACTAGGATGCCAATGACTAATGAGCTAGTAGCTCATTTGACATCTAATTGGCCTTCCATGCTTCCATGCCGGAGGCGATGTAATTGACTCCCATCACTTGCAAGTCTCCCTGTGTGGAGAAAAGGAATGCCTTCCTTCTGTTCAGTATAATGACATAACCATAGGAGTATGAAAACACTTGTAAAAGCCTCCGGTCCAGAATTCAAGTATCTTCCTTGTGTTCAGGATAATGCCACAAACCCGTGCTCCCTCTCTAGACTATCAAACACAGCATTCCCTATTCCCAACAGCAACTATTTCTTTTTGTCCACTGAATGGTTTGAATGCCACCAGCAAATGCATCAGTAGTGTCATCTAACCTCAATTTCTTTTCAATCACATAGGTCCTTAATTAGCCCCCACAAAGCCTGAAAACTCTCTTCCACCAGCACTCGCTAGCAGTCTGGCATAATTGTTTCATCCACAAATGTGCCAAACTACATGGAATGTGCATCTACAAGCAGGCATTTTGATGCAAATGACTTCCAAGCATATATTTTAGTAGAATTCCCAAGATTTAGCCTGCTTAACTAACTACTCCCCATAAAGACCCTAGCTACCAAATTCAATATTACTCCTTGACCACACAGCACAATGCATTTACAAACATACAAGTCATAACCAAACTCAATTGGCTACTCAACAAACATGATAATAAATAAAGAAGCAATAAACACAATGTTACCTGAAAAGAATCCATCCATCCATCATCTGGACTTTGGTTTCTGCAAGAGAGCAGTCAAATACATCTCCCCATTCTTCACCCCACTAAAATCAGTCTTGTTCCCTGTTGCCCACTTCACAATCTTATACCCCAACTTATTAATCAATGGCTTATACACCTTCTCCAAATCACCCCCTTTACTAAAGAAATGATCAACCCACAAATACCCACCTCCCCTCAACACTCTATCCACATCATAGAACAAAAACTCCATAACCGGGACCGGAATCCACCGGTTGACAGCATGTCCACATCTCACCAAATCCACCACCCCATCGAACACCGGCAACCGCTGCTGCAGCGGGGCGTGCAATGACAACACCCCTCTAACCGCATTCGCCTCGCTGTAAGGAGCCCCAAAATTCATAGTTGTAGTCAAAATTGTCACATTCCTCTCCTTCATCTTCACCGCAAATGTCCCAGTCCCACCTCCAATGTCAACCCCCAACCTGATCTGGGAACCACCCTTCTCCGCAATCTGGAAAAACTGGGGGATAGTCAGATCAAGATCGGACTTCTGCTTCATGAACAACTTCTGATACTCCTGGAACGAGAAATCGAAACCCAGTTTGGGATTAAGGCATTTGAAGCTGGTACAAGATCCGGGGTAAGAATCCCAGAGGACATTGGAGTCCAGGGAGGAGGGTTTAGGGTTTAAGGGGGTTCTCGAGAAGCAACGACGTCGTGGCAAGGGGTGGCAGCCTCGAAGAACGAGGGATTCAGCGAGGGAGGAGTCTTTGGGGCAGAGAGAGTAAGGTGTGTAGTTCATGTACTGGTGAAGAAGGTCTGGGTGGTCATGGCAGGAGGATGCGATTGGGGAGATGCTGGAGAATGCCAGGAGATCTGAGGATGTGGGTTTTGTAGGGTTCGGCTTCGGAGACGGCGGAGGGTGGTGGCGCGTGAGGTGGTTGAGGGTGGCGCGTATGGTGTGAAGCTGCTGGAGAAGGTGTTCTGGGACTGGTGGTGTGCTGGATTTGGGGTGTCTCAGTTGGAAGAAGGAGGAGGTTGAAGAGAGGTGGTAGAGAGAAAGAATGTTGGTTGCTACCATGGCTACTAGCAGAAGGAAGTTCAGTCCCATTGTGAATCCCATTCCCATTTTCTCTCTCTAACTCTCTCTCTCTAGGCTTTGGTCTGTGAGAGGTTCAAGTAGACTGATTATGATGACTGGCAAGCAGTAGCAGAGGAGTGGTGAAAGTTAGGCAAATCACAAATCAGTACAGTCAAGCTTTCTGTGGCTTTGATTCTGTGATTTTCTCTTCTTTTTTTGGCTTTGTAGAAAAGACTGTAGACTGTGGAGAGTGTAGATCTACTTCAGAATTTCATTCAGTAGTTCTTTCAGAAAGATTTTACTTTTCTAGAGATTAAAGACAGTAAATCCTAGCATTATTTGATAAATTTTCCTACTTATCATACAAGGTTTTCTGTTTTCTTTTTTGGGTTAAAAGATTCTATATATCTGTTAGATTTTAACTATGTTTGGCTGGGTTATCTTGATTAATTATGCAAGCAACTTGCTGATTTTGTATGTCGGTGCTAAGGTGGATGGTGGGAGTGTAGTAGACACTAGACAGAAGAGTTAAGTGTGAAAGGAGGTTCCTTTAAAAAATAAAAAATGTGAAAGGGGATGAGAGATTGGATTTGGGGTTGGCTTTTTGTGCAGAGGATGTATGTTTTTATATTTGCATGAGATGAGATTTGTAACAGTTGAAAATGGAATATACATCATGTGAACCTACACTGGCTAATTAGAGCACGACCATTGTTCAGGCAAAAAATTACAGTATTTTGTCTACACTTTTAAATTTAATTTAGCTCAAAATAAATATTAAATTAGAATTTTTATGTCGTTTATTTAAATTTTGCAGGTTGATGATAAAAGTTGGAAAAATAGACTGGAAATGAGTTTTTTGGGCTTAATTTGGACAGATATGGACCGACCAAGATTTGAATTGAGTTGAAAAGAAAAGAAAAGATGAAAATAAAATAAAAAGAAAGGGGGTCCATTGGTCACGTGCTCAGCCACCTGTTTTCCCCAAGTCATCAGCTTCATCTTCATCACCCAACATCAAATCATCAACGATCATCATCGCATCAAGATGATCAAGGTATCAATCCCACCGCCATGATTTTCGACCAAACTCCTAATTTTAGCTCTAACTACCAACGAAACCCTCCACACGGGATTATCTGATTATCAACACCATCCCAAGAGTTTGTTATCAACTGACCGGGTCAGCCGACTGCAGATCGTGAGCAACAACAAATCAGCTGCATCCTGATTTTGTGGAGCGAGGGTAGTTAGGGTTGGGGGTGAATGTATGTATAAATAGATGGGTAGGGATATCAATTTTCATCATCAATCAAGTTCTTTGTCATTCAATTGTTCAGCTTTCCATCTCTTCTTGTGCTCTGTTTCGTATTTTTTTTTTTCCAGATCGATTTTTCTTTCTCCATCCAAACTTGGTCGCCTTATATTTTAGTTGTAAGCCTTCTGTTGGAATTTCAATACAGCAAGTTTGTTCCGAAATAGATTTTTGTTTTTGTTTATGTTACCGTTGCCTGTGTTTGGAGCTTCCGAGTAGAACCCCTGTTTTCTTTTTTTTCTTTGTACTGCTTCACCTCATTCCTCTGTTTCAATACAAATGAAATATGGGGTGTGTGGTAAGTGGGCCATTTTTTGTTCCATTGTTTTTTTTTTAATTTAAAAATAATACGAAGGAGTGAATTGACAAATCTAGTTTGATTCCTTCAATTAATAGTTAGCTATCACCAGTGTCTTTTTATTTATTTATTTAAATTTCCTTTTTGTTTTACCCCTTTATTTGATTTGATTACTATTTGACTATTTGTTAGCATTAGTAAGATTCGTATTCTTTACATATATTTATTTATATGTCTTTTCATAATTAGTTAGTTAATCAGGTTTTAGGAAAGTTTTAGGTGTTTAATCCATATCATAATCAATACTAGTTTCAGTTTATTTAGTCTTCTAAATAGTTTATTTTTCATTTGTGTTTTTTTTAGGCTCATAATTAAATTAGTTTAAATTGCTAGTTAATATTATAAGTTTGCTAACTGTGTTGGTTAAAGTTTGATACTTCCGTCTTTGTGGGATCGACCCGTATTTGCCGGACTACGCTACAAGTGGACACCGTGCGCTTGCGGTCAACAATTCAGAATCAACAAGTTCTTGGTGCCGTTGCCGGGGACGGTTAGTCTTCGATTTACCCACTTTTATTTAGCAAACTTATTATCTTGTCTATTTCTTTAGTTTTTTTTTTATTGTTATTATTCTTTGTTTGTCTTCTTTTTTTTTATTTTATTTTATTGATTAGTTAAATTAGATCACTTTTATTGCTTTATAGTTTTTTTTTTAAAATAAAATTGACTATAGCTGTTGGACATTGTATGAGTGTTTGGGTTAGAGATCCTAAAAGAAGAAGACTTATTAGGATTGAACCTAAATCTAATAAAATGGCTGAACAAGGAAACCAAAAAGCTCTTAATGATATTTTTTACCCTCCTCGTTCAACAATACCTTCATGTTTTAATGTGCCTGACCTTGGAAACAATGTGAGCCTTGAACTAAAACCACATTACACTCAAATGCTTCCTAAATTCACTGGAACTGAAGATGCTTATTTATTTTTGAGTGAATTTGAAGAAGTGTGTGCTATGATGCATTTTCATAATGTTTCTGTTAATGTGGTTAGACTGAGATTTATTCCTTTTGCTCTGAAAGATAATGCTAAGAAATGGATGTATAGTTTGCCTGCTAAGTCTATTGCTACATGGGATGATTTTGTTAAAGTCTTCTTGCGTAAATATTTTCCTAATGGCAAAACTGTAAAATTAAGGAATGAAATCAATCAGTTTGTTCAGTTAGATAGGGAACCATTTTGGCGTTGCATGGATAGATTTAAAAACTTGTTAGCCCAGTGTCCCCACCATGGTCTAGAACAATGGCGTCTGTGCCAAATCATCTATGAAAGTCTAGACCAACAAACTAGAACCATGCTAGAGTCTATGTGTCAAGGTGGATTCTTATCTAAGGATCCTAAAGCGGCATGGGAATTTCTAGAAGACCTAGCTGAAAAAACAATGCAGTGGGAGACCACTAGGGATGACAGTTTAAGCTCTAGAATCGCTAGTTCCAAGGGGGGTATGCATGTGGTGTCTGACTTGAGCCATATAGAGTCTAGGTTTGCAGCCTTAGAGAACCAGTTAAGAGAGTTGACTACTCCTCAACTAAAAAGCAGTACATGTTCTTGTTGTCAAGCCTTAGACCATACCTTGAGTGCTTGTCCTCATTATGCTTACCAACTGTCAAATGCAACTGAGCAAGTGAACATGGCTTACTAGAGACCAAGAAATGACCCTTTTGCCCCGACCTACAACCCAGGGTGGCGAAATCACTCTAATTTCTCTTGGAGTCAAGGTCAGAACTTAGGAGGACCTACCACACAAACTGGAGGGTTTCATGGAAACACCTCGGCCCAACCACCTCCTCACCAAGGCCAACCTAGACCACCTCTTGTCCCAGTTGCTCATACGCAACAACCTCCGGGCTATAATGAGATTGATAAAAGATTTAACAATCTAGAAAGATCCCAGAATAGCTTAGAGAAGGCAATGAGAACCATAGCCGAACAACTGTCTCAGCTAGTTGTTGTCAATAGGGAAAAAGGGACCTTTCCTAGTCAACCCGAGACCAACCCGAATATAGCTTCATCGTCCACACGCCCACCAGTCCATGATAATAATGTGAAAAAGGTCAATGCAATCACCTCACTTAGGTCAGGTCGTTTAGCTGGTCATGATATGCAAGACCTTGTGGATGTGCCCATTGAACTTTCTCCATCCCTTCCTTCATCTCCTGTGACTGATTCTGTTAGTAAGGGTGTTACTGATGACACCCTAGTTGATATTCCCCTTTCCCCACAACCTGACTTAGATGACCCTAAGGGGGATAAGCAAAATGAAACTAAAAAGGGGGATGATGTGCCTGCAAATGCTGAGCGGGTTCACAAACCTACTATCCCTTTTCCAAGTAGGCTAAAGAATAAGAAGGACCAGACCCATGTTGATAAGATTAGAGAGACTTTCTCTCAAGTCAAAATCAATATTCCCCTTCTTGATGCGATCCAACAGATGCCCCCTTATGCTAAGTTCTTAAAAGAGTTGTGCACCACCAAGAGAACAACCCAAGTCCCAAAGAAAGCCTTCTTAGCTTCTAATGTGAGTTCCATTATCTCGCACCGAATCCCTCCCAAGTTTAAAGACCCAGGTTGCCCTACTATTTCCATAGTCATAGGTGACCAAACCATCCATAGAGCCTTGTTGGATTTGGGTGCAAGTGTTAACCTACTTCCATACACCGTGTATGAGAAGTTGGGATTGGGACAGTTGAAACCTACCAAGACCATTCTCCAGTTAGCTGATCGTTCTACTAGAACCCCTAGGGGTGTTATAGAGGATGTCTTGATTAAGGTAGGCGAGTTCATTTTTCCTGTGGACTTTGTTGTTCTTGAGATCGAGCTCATAGAACCCTGAGACCCAGATACCTGTCATCTTGGGTCGACCGTTCCTAGCTACATCTGATGCTGTGATTCACTGTAGGAATGGTATGATGAAGTTTTCTTTTGGAAACATGACTGTTAATCTGAATATTTTTAGTTTGCAAAGACAACCTGCTATGTTTGATGATGTGACTGACACTGTTAATTGGCTAGATGTGTATGATCATCATGAGCTTGAAAATGATTGTTGTGATGAGATTTATTCCCTCTCCCCTGAGTCTACTGATTCCCCTCCCTCTGTGACACAAGATGCTCCCTCATTAGAGCTCAAACCTTTGCCCGATTCCCTTAAGTATGCCTTTTTGGGTCCGAATGAGACTTTTCCTGTGATTATTGCCTCCAACCTGAGCCCAGACCTAGAGGGTAAGCTGATGAAAATACTTAAGGAGAACAAAGAGGCCATAGGGTGGACCTTAGGTGACATTAAAGGTATTAGCCCCTCCATTGTCCAACATAGAATTCATCTTGAGGATGGTGCTAAACCTCATAGAGACCATCAAAGGCGTCTAAACCCAACCATGCAAGAAGTTGTCAAAAAAGAGGTCATTAAGTGGTTAGACCATGGGATCATTTATCCCATTTCTGATAGTGAGTGGGCCAGCCCTGTTCAAGTTGTACCTAAAAAGACCGGTGTTACCGTGATTAGGAATGATAAGAACGAGTTAGTTCCCACTAGAGTCTAATCTGGGTGGCGAGTTTGCATTGATTATAGGAAGTTGAATGCCGCCAGTAGGAAAGACCACTTCCCTCTGCATTTTATGGATCAAATGCTTGAGAGGTTAGCTGGACATAGTTACTACTGCTTTCTGGATGGATACTCTGGCTACACCCAAGTTTCCATAGCACCTGAGGACCAAGATAAGACCACGTTCACCTGTCCCTTTGGTACTTTTGCCTTTAGGAGAATGCCCTTTGGTCTTTGTAATGCTCCTGCCACTTTTCAGCGTTGCAGGATTTCTATATTTTCTGATATGATTGAGCAATGCATTGAAGTGTTCATGGATGACTTTTCTGTGTTTGGTTCCTCATTTGATGACTGTTTGGCTAATCTGACTAAGGTATTAGAAAGATGTAGGGAGAAAAATCTGACTCTAAACTGGGAGAAATGCCATTTTATGGTGAAAAAGGGAATAGTTCTAGGGCATATAATTTCACAAGAAGGGATTGAAGTTGATAAAGCTAAAGTTGATTTGATTTCCAATCTTCCCCCTCCCACTAGTGTGAAATACGTTAGGTCATTTTTAGGGCATGCAGGATTTTATAGAAGGTTCATCCAGGACTTTAGTAAAATTGCTAGACCCTTGACCAATCTTTTACCTAAGGATGTGCCTTTTAACTTCTCGGAAGAGTGTATAAAGGCATTTACTCGGCTGAAGGAGGCCCTAACTTCTACCCCTATCCTCCACCCTCCCATCTGGGGAGAGCCCTTTGAGCTGATGTGTGATGCTTCTGACTTTGCTGTAGGGGTTGTTTTAGGACAACGTATGGATAGGAAACCCCATGCCATATACTATGCTAGCCATACCCTAAATGCGGCCCAATTGAACTACACTGTGACTGAGAAAGAATTTTTGGCAGTTGTGTTTGCTTTTGAAAAGTTTCGTCCTTACTTGATTGGCTCTCGTGTGATTGTTTATACTGACCATGCTGCGCTGAAGCACCTTCTCTCCAAGAAGGATGCGAAGCCTAGACTGCTTAGGTGGATTTTGCTTCTACAAGAATTTGATTGTGAGATTCGGGATAGAAAAGGTTCTGAGAACCTGGTCGCAGATCACTTATCCCGAATCGTTGTCGAACATAAGAGTGAGTCCCCTATTTCAGAGTGCTTCCCTGATGAGCAACTACTCATGGTCCAATCTGAACCATGGTATGCTGATATTGTCAATTACCTAGTTACTGGTGAGGTACCCTTAGGCTGGAGTAAGCATGACAAGGACAAGTTCTTTTCTTTGGTGAAATTTTTCTATTGGGATGACCCTTACTTGTTTAAGTATTGTTCAGACCAGATCTTTAGGAGATGTATCCCTGATAATGAGATTAGGAGTGTCTTGTCATTTTGTCATGACCAAGCTTGTGGAGGACATTTTAGTGGGAAGAAAACAGCTGCCAAAGTCCTTCAGTGTGGTTTATACTGGCCTACTTTGTTTAAGGATGCCCATTTGTACTGCAAGAGTTGCCCTAGGTGTCAACAGACTGGGAAAATCAGTAGGAGAGACATGATGCCCCTTAACCCAATTATTGGGGTTGAGATCTTTGATGTTTGGGGGATTGACTTTATGGGACCGTTTCCTTCTTCTTTTGGGAATGAGTATATTCTTTTGGCTGTGGACTATGTGTCCAAGTGGATAGAGGCAGTGCCAACCAGGTCAACTGAGACCAGAGTAGTTTTGAAGTTCCTTAGGGAAAACATTTTTGCGAGGTATGGCATGCCTAGGGTTATCATTAGTGATCGAGGTACCCATTTTGACAATCGCTCCTTTGATGCATTGTTGAAAAAGTACTCCATTGTACATCGCTTAGCCACCCCTTATCACCCCCAGACTAGTGGCCAGGTAGAGGTTTCTAACAGACAGATTAAACTGATTTTGGAGAAAACTGTGAATAGAAACCGAAAAGATTGGTCAGACAAGCTCGTTGATGCTCTTTGGGCTTATAGGACTGCCTTTAAGACTCCTTTAGGCATGTCTCCTTTCAGAGTTGTCTATAGTAAGTCATGTCATCTTCTTGTAGAGATTGAGCATAAGGCTATATGGGCACTAAAGACTTTGAACCTTGACTTAGAAGCAGCTGGGGTAGGCAGAAAATTGCAGTTAAGTGAGTTGGAAGAAATAAGGATGGAGGCATATGAAAACTCTAGAATTCATAAGGAGAGAGCCAAATTGTTTCACGACAGGCACATTCGAAGAAAAGAATTTTTTCCAGGCCAGAAGGTGCTGCTATATGACTCCAAGCTACACCTTTTTCCAGGTAAGTTGAGATCTCGTTGGACAGGTCCTTATATTGTTTCTCATGTTTTTCCACATGGTGCTATAGAAATATAGGACCCGACAACAGATTCGCAGTTTAAAGTCAATGGTCAAAGGTTGAAGCCATTTTTGGAGTTACCTGTTGAGGAAAGAGAAGTAGAGTGGCTGATGCTCTACAAACCACAATATGGAGACTGATAACATAGAAGACGATTGCTTGGATGCACCTAGCATTCAACCCGGTACTATTGCTCCTTTGTACATAACCTTATTTATTTTTATTTTATTTTTTATTTTATTATTTTATTATTTGTTATTTGTTTTTCTCTTCATTTTTCCCTTAGTTTATTTTTATTGTTATTTTATTGCTATTTTATTTTATTTCCGTATGCACCATTCTTATGCTTTTTATACAATGGGCACATTGCAAAATTTAAGTGTAGAGTGGGGGTGTGTGATTTTCATCTTGAATTCTTTTCCCTTTCCTTTTTCCTTTTTTTCTTTTTTTTTTCCTTTTTGTCCCCCCTCCAAAAAAAATATTTAAAAAAGATTAAAAAAAAAAGAGTTTTTGGGAGGTTATATATTAATTTGATTGACTCTTGACCCCTTGTGTCTAATTTGTTAGCGTGTATATAAATGAAATGTATATGAAAGCCTGTGGTCAAACTGTGAAATCTCATGTTTAATCTTGAACCCCTCATATTAGAGCGAGTGTTTGACTGTGGTAGATGAGCCCGTGAGACTTCAAGCCTATATGACTAATACATACATGTCAGTCTCTTTGTTCATTTTTGAGTGTGACTCTTCCATGGTAACATATCTCTAGAACTTGGTCAGTCTCTCTTCGAAACCATATATGGCACTTGCATTTATAACATGATAGAGGCATTATTTGTTTTTAAACTACATGAGCCAAAAAGCCACCTTGAGACATTTGTAATCCCTTTTTATTAACCCAAATGAGCCTTTACCTTATAATTTTTGCACCTATTATTAAGCCCTTGGCCAAAACACATTCCATATCCCTAAGCCAGGTCTATTGGAGCAACTTTGTTGGAAGGGAATGATGATATATGGGAAAAATATAAGTGGTGATCTTTTTGTCTCGTTGTTTAATTCAAAGTGTTGGTGATAATACTTTGGTTTGAGTTGGGATATCTTTTTCCCCATGCCATTCTCAATTTCATATCAAAAAAAAAAAGAGAGAAAAAAGTTGAGAATAAAAAGAATGGCATGAAGGGACTTCAAATTATGTTTAAGCTCAGCAAAAGGCGCTGAAATTATTGATACATGGTAGCTTGAAGGGTGTTTATGGAAGTTTGAGGTACGGCTGGAGAAATAAGTTGCGCTCCATTAGCATCTTGGTTTTTAGCTCCACATTTCCTAAATGATTTCCGTCCCTTAGCTTTAACCCAAGTCTCCATTACAACCCTTAAAAGTCCTTTTGATTATAATTGCATTTTAGCCTACTAATGGTGGAGAATTGAGAGTATGACCAAGCTTATGGTAGATTGTACTAATGGAAGAGAATTTGAGAGAACCTCTACAACATTTAAACACATGAGTGTGAGTGTTCACTAATCCTAAAGTGAGGTTCTACCAGTCAACACTTAATCTACATAATGATGAAGTGATAGTTGATGTGTGGATGTAAGCAGTGAGACCGTTGTCTTGACTTGTACATTTTGTCTATATGCATGCTAACAATTGGGTTTCTTGGGTAATATTGTTGATTAAAATGTGTATATTTTCCTTCCGTTTTTTCCTTCCATTTTTCTTAGTCTTTTATTTTATTTTATTTTATTTCTTTTGTTTTTATTTTCTTTCAATTTCAAAAAGAAAAAAAAAAGATTTTGTGGGTATATCTTCTGCAAACCCTCACGAGACCTACTCGTCCACTAGGGGGAACCTAGGGGTTTAAAAGGGCTTGTTGCATACGCTAAATGCAATCGTGACTTCTACGAAAGTGAGTTAGAATTTTTTGCCTTCCTCATTTTATTATCTTCTTTTTTTTAGCTTTTTACTCGAGGACGAGCAAAATTTTAAGTGTAGAGTGTTTGTTCAGGCAAAAAATTACAGTATTTTGTCTGCACTTTTAAATTTAATTTAGCTCAAAATAAATATTAAATTAGAATTTTTATGTCGTTTATTTAAATTTTGCAGGTTGATGATAAAAGTTGGAAAAATAGACTGGAAATGAGTTTTTTGGGCTTAATTTGGACAGATATGGACCAACCAAGATTTGAATTGAGTTGAAAAGAAAAGAAAAGATGAAAATAAAATAAAAAGAAAGGGGGTCCATTGGTCACGTGCTCAGCCACCTTTTTTCCCCAAGTCATCAGCTTCATCTTCATCACCCAACATCAAATCATCAACGATCATCATCGCATCAAGATGATCAAGGTATTAATCCCACCGCCATGATTTTCGCCCAAACTCCTAATTTTAGCTCTAACTACCAACGAAACCCTCCACACGGGATTATCTGATTATCAACACCATCCCAAGAGTTTGTTATCAACTGACCGGCCACCGATCGCAGATCGTGAGCAACAACAAATCAGCTGCATCCTGATTTTGTGGAGCGAGGGTAGTTAGGGTTGGGGGTGAATGTATGTATAAATAGATGGGTAGGGATATCAATTTTCATCATCAATCAAGTTCTTTGTCATTCAATTGTTCAGCTTTCCATCTCTTCTTGTGCTCTGTTTCGTATTTTTTTTTTCCAGATCGATTTTTCTTTCTCCATCCAAACTTTGTCGCCTTATATTTTAGTTGTAAGCCTTCTGTTGGAATTTCAATACAGCAAGTTTGTTCCGAAATAGATTTTTGTTTTTGTTTATGTTACCGTTGCCTGTGTTTGGAGCTTCCGAGTAGAACCCCTGTTTTCTTTTTTTTCTTTGTACTGCTTCACCTCCTCATTCCTCTGTTTCAATACAAATGAAATATGGGGTGTGTGGTAAGTGGGCCATTTTTTGTTCCATTGTTTTTTTTTAATTTAAAAATAATACGAAGGAGTGAATTGACAAATCTAGTTTGATTCCTTCAATTAATAGTTAGCTATCACCAGTGTCTTTTTATTTATTTATTTAAATTTCCTTTTTGTTTTACCCCTTTATTTGATTTGATTACTATTTGACTATTTGTTAGCATTAGTAAGATTCGTATTCTTTACATATATTTATTTATATGTCTTTTCATAATTAGTTAGTTAATCAGGTTTTAGGAAAGTTTTAGGTGTTTAATCCATATCATAATCAATACTAGTTTCAGTTTATTTAGTCTTCTAAATAGTCTATTTTTCATTTGTGTTTTTTTTAGGCTCATAATTAAATTAGTTTAAATTGCTAGTTAATATTATAAGTTTGCTAACTGTGTTGGTTAAAGTTTGATACTTCCGTCTTTGTGGGATCGACCCGTATTTGCCGGACTACGCTACAAGTGGACACCGTGCGCTTGCGGTCAACAATTCAGAATCAACAACCATACCATCTAATTAGAGCACGACCATACCATGCTTTTTTTAGTTTTTCCTTATAGCAATAGACTACACCATGAGTAGCAGACTGCTGTGCCTGTCTAGCAGAATTAGGTTCGGGTGGCAATAGGGATTGGACCCAACTCAAATCCATAGACCTCATTCCAGTTTTAAAGATTTGGTTTCAAGGGATGAAAATAGATTTGGATCTAGATTCAAGGGTAAGACCCAGATCCATTAGATACATACGTACATATAATAAGTAAAAAGAAAAAATTTCCTTTTGTTAACGATAAAGCAAACCCAAGTTTTTCCAGTTACTCACTCACCCTCTGTCTTTTCGCCTCTTGCATTGTGCAATTTATTAGATGCACCCCGGGCCCTCTCGTTGTCTCGGTTGGCTCTCGCTCTCCTGACCTTCTCCCTTCTCAATCCTTCATTTACTCCAAACACACAATCACACTTCGTGGTCCTCGACCACTCGGTTCCTCGTCAGTCACCCCTTGGACCTCAGCTCCTCCATAAAAGAGCCAAAGGATCGGAGTCCAATCAAAAATCTGGATAAGGATATGGGTCCTCTAAAAAGAACCTAAAGGATTTGGATAAGCATATGGTCCAGGTGGATCCTTCCCACATCCTACCCATTGTCATCCAGCGATAGGGCCTATTTGACAACTAGCTGGTAGCTATTAGTTGGATAAATAGATTGAAAAATTGACTCGAGACTCAAAACCCAAACGGAAAAAACCGAATTCGGACCCAAATGGATGATCCGTTCTTGACTCGCACCCGAAGAAAACCTGACTTGAAACTGATATGAACCGCAACACGAAAAGTGATTCGATTAAGATCCACAATCAAATGATCCCAAATCACAACAGAACCCAATTTAAAAGAACTTCACCCAAACCAGCATGAATAAGACTCATCCGAAGTCAAGTCTATTAGTAGCTGGCAGTTGTTTGACTTAACTGTTTAGGTTGACAGTTTGTAGGAAAGGTGTTTGGTAAAGTAAATGTTTGAAAAAAGCTCCTCTAAAAAGCTACTTTGAGTAGCTTTTTGAACTAGCTTATAAGGTCTAAAAGTTAATACGAAAGGTTGTTTACCAAATACCTCATGTACCTTCTTGACTTAGTAAAAAAATTAACAGTATCCACAAAGCTAAAAGTTCCCCGAAAAGCTTGTAACCAAACACTCTCATAGTACTTTTGGCCCTCTTTTTTTGTATGTTTATGGTCAAGGTTAAACCTAAACACTAACCGATAAGTATATACTTAACAATCTATAAAACTCGCAAAAGTGGAATCAATACATCATCTTCTTAACACAATTACCAACACTTCAAAAAAAAAGTTATCAATGACAATTGATGGAGAAGAATGTTTTATGTTGCTCATTGATGCTTAGACCTTTAAATTTTCTTGATATTTTGCACATATGACTCATTGTTTAAAACTTTAAGCCCAACAAATCACCAGGTTTCAAAAACTCACTAGCAAATCAATGAACATTATCTTTCGAATATACAATATTTGGTTCGCTTAACCTAGACCGACTTTTGAAGCAATTCTCATCTTAGAGATCTAAAATCTTTGACGCAATAATTTCGCCAACCTCTTTCGATTCCCTTCAATATTTTCATTATAATATAAGATCTCAATCGAGTGTTCATCCAATCAGAGTTAACTTCATTACCATTCTCCAAAGCATCACTAGAACACGACCCACTAACAAGACAATCTTTGTAAAACCTCTTGTTGATAAATGTTGAGTGATTAACTCTCACATCAATTGAGTATGAATAGTTCAACAATTATAAAGAGAGTCATAGGTTTCATCATTAGTAGGGACAACAACGACATCCAACCCTCAATCGACAGGCATTTGCTATAACCTCAAGTGAATAATGAACAATGGTGCCTACATCCCAAAAAAGCAACAACTTCTTTATCGCTCTACATTTTAACGGAAGCAAAAGGCTCTAAAACATCGCCATATTATGTCCTATTCATCAATAAATGCTAAAGGATTGAGTTTTAAGGACTCGTTTCTAAATAGTTTGAGTGCAAATGCCTAGTTTAGAGGACATTCTCTTTTGAAATTTAGCCGAAAAAACTAACTATTCCATTCAAGCTAGCTACAAACAACTCTAACTAAATCACTTTCCTGTTAAAATCTCACAAATTCATATTTTTAGTTCACTCCCCCTACCCACTTTTGGAGGAATTCAAACATCAACCACATTACCAAGAATACCTAAAACTTGTTCAAACTTACATTATCTAGTTTAAAAAGGCAAATTATACAAGAAATGGAGAAGGAGTGAAACCTCTTCCCATTAAAAACTAGCAAATGGTGAAAGAGCTTACATAAAATATAGAGTAAAAACAAGGCACTACGGGGCGCTAGGTATAACTAGGACATTAGGCACAGATCAATTAAACAACCTCTTCAACTCTAAAAGTTCTTCAAGGATAACGAAAATTTAGCTAATCCTAGTTATAGCAGCCATGGAAGCAACATCAAAAGACCCAACATCTTTAGAAATAGAAGAAATAAAGGAAGATAGCATACCCTTCTATAGGGGTCGACATAGATCGGTTAACCGGATATTATGATAATTAAATCATGATCCGTATCCGATCTGAAAGTTTTGTTAACCGGAATTTCAGTTAATCGAATTGCCGAATAATAAAATTTGCGTCCATATCCGATCCAAAAGTTTCAGTTAGCCGACTTGCCGATCGGATAACCATATATCCACATATTATATAACACTCATACAATCATAATCATTGTGCTTCTTACTTTCATGGGTTTGAAGTTGTAAATATGATATATTGTGTTACATTTCTAAACTATACTAATTTACCACGAAAAAAATAACATTTAAAGGATTTAAAGTTGTAAAATAATTGGTTTCGAATTGTCGGATAACATATCCGAATTTTTCAACCTCCGATCCATATCCGATCCGCGATCCAGCAAAGTTTTGGATGGGTTAACCGATCCGCTAACTTCAAAATTATCCGCTAATTATCCATTTATTCGGATCAGATACTCGAATTTTGGATCGAATCATGGATTATGGATTTTTCGTCCACTCTTTGGAGCGTGACACAGTGGGAGAATGAGAGAATAAAAATCCTTGCTTGGGTATGTGGGTGAAGATGGATGATAATAATCTAGATTGAAGATAGTAATCTCGAGAATCAATAATCACACTCCAAAAGAAACATAATAAGGATCTTCAACACCAACGGAATTGGATATGATCTTGGATAAAGGAAAATCCACCACCAAGACCTAACAACCCACCATGATTATATAAAGGAAGGTTCCACCACTAATCACTAAACGAAAGACTTGCAACACCACCATTAGCAAATGGATAACGTAATTAAGATTTTAGAGGAAAATTAGAGCCATTAGCTTCTTCATTCTATTCATAAGCAAAGTCATCAAAAAGTCCCTTACAAAAGTTTAACAAGAGCTATTTATAGTGAGGGGGTATTAAACATAAAATTTTGTGTAGGATCAGGCTTCAAGGGTGTTGCGGGCAAGATGTAGGGTATCGCGGCCGTGACACTTTGGCTTGGGGAAGGGGGCACCTTCTCGAGGGATCCTTCGCGGGCGTGACATTCCATGTCGCAGGCATGACGCTGTGATGGATTCTCAAAGACTTTGCGGTGTCGCGGGCATGACCCGGAGCATCGCGGTCGTGACTTGCTGCCGAAGGAAATCCTGTCGCGACTGTAATGACTTTGTCTTGGGTGCGACGGTCTTGATCCCAAAGGTATCACGATCATGACAAGTGAGTCATGATTGTGACATGCTTCAGCTCCAAACAGGGACGGAACAGAGAGAACGGTCGCGGGCGCGAGGTCTAAGGTCGCGGCCGTGACACCCTGTTTTTCGACCCATACTCCTTCATCACGAGGATCACGACCATGACTATGATTGTTACGCTCGTGAAGGTTGCTTGCCTTCCTTAATTAACACTTCTATCATCCTTAACCTGGACCCTCCACCATTATTAGTGCCAAGATGAGAGGACATCCATCTAGAGAGTGTCCCGAGCCATTCCAAGAATTGCGTCGACGGTCTCTTCCTGGCCCAAGTTCACCTTGAAATAGACCCCACACCCAATTCGAAAGTACAATTGCTCGAAATTTTCAAGGGAGGATCAGGAGGGGTTGATGACCACATACTTTGAGACTCGGACCCTACCTCGATACAGTTCATACTCCCCCTCTTGAAGAAGAGTTGTCCACAACTCTTGGGGGTTAAAATGTAAGTTCTCTCCACGACTCGGTCGCCCGACATGTGTCTCCGACACCTGGGGTATGACTTCTCTAAGCCCGACATCATCCCCATCAATAGGGTGCCCACCATGAGGAAGGTGTTCCTCCAATCGGTCCTTCACTTTATCGTTGTTCCCACAAGGGACTTGACATTCTTCAAAGCCCAACACGAAGTCATCCTCATTGTAGTAGAGATTGCTTGGAGGTTTACGGGATAAAGGAAAGGGACAAAGGGATGGAATAGGGAATTTTTGTGGTGCTGGGTAACTCTCTACCTCACATGGCTCGCTACAAGGAAAAGACAAAGCTATATGTAGTTTGTCCTCACCAAGAGCACACTCGACCCGTGTTTCTCTCACGTGAAGGTTCCTCTTCCCACATCCCAACCCGGGTTTGATATGATGTGGGGGTAAGGGAATCAACTTCAGCTACTTACCATTATGGACAAAGGAATAAGAATTCTCGAAACCATCGTGAGTAGCTTTCTTGTCAAGTTGCCCTGGCGCCCCAAAAGAACATGACAAGTGCCCATAGGAATAACATCACACAATATTAAAATAAAGATAAATAAAAGTGCTTAAAATAAATTATACGATTACAAAGTTGAACTAAATGACCACATTCAGCGTACACAGTTTACATTGGAGAGTGGAAGACGGTGATTTTTTTTTTTTGGAAGGATAACTGGTGTGCTATGGATAACTTGTTACTTGTAAATGGCATGGAGGATATAAGTTTAGTTGATGACTCTCTTAAATTCGACAATTTTATTCTTCCTTATAAAACTTGGAATATTACTTTGCTACAATCACTAGTGAATGAGCAATACATCCAGGTTATTTTGCAAATCCATATCCCTATTCATAATTATAAAGATTTTATTTGTTGGAGACAAGCTAGTAATGGTGAATTATTTACTAAACCTGGAACTTGGCTTGCTCATGGTATTTCATCCCAGGGGCAAGTTTAGGATTTTCGTTGGATATGGAAGTTAAATATCCAACCTAAGTTCAAACTTTTTCTTCATCAACTTCTTCATAATTCACTCTATTTACAATCTTGTTTGGTCTATCGAGGCCTTCAAATCTCTACGAATTGTACAGGTTGTTCTATTAATGATGAGGATACTGCTCATTTTTTTCTTCATTGTTCTGTAGCTAACAAAATTTGGCGAATGGAGGATCCACAATCGGTTGACTAAACATTTTCTTCAGTCAACTTCGTCTTCATCACTAGGGGAGTCACAACAATCGAGGAGCAAGCCACCATATAGGCTTATCAAACTCAATTTTGATGGGTCCAAGACGTTGGAGTCTGCATCAGGAGGATTTGTACTTCAGGATTCATTAGGCCATCTTGTCTTTGCCTCTTCCTTTACTTTAGGGCAATATTGTATTCCTGTTGTTGAGGCTACGACATTGAGAAATTGGCTACTTGATGTTTTATCCGTGGGTTATTCTTGTCTTGTTATTAAGGGAGATAATTTGGTCCTCACCAAGTCTGTTTTAGGTGATTTCCAAATACTTGTTGGTTCGTGATATTAGGCTATTGTATGATGATAGATGATTTCCAAATACCTTTGGAGATAATTTGGTCCAAGAATGGTTAGCTAAGTTTGATCATTCGCTCTAGTCTGCGGTTAGTTGGGTTCATGGTTCAAGTTTAAAAAATGTTTTTTATTTTGTACGATGATATTCTTGGTAGATCCTTACATAAGGGTCTGCAAAGGGGGGGATTAATAAATAAGAGTAGGAGTTCATAAGAGAAAACGATGGTGAGAGTAAGTGAGTACTCCTAGGGGTAATCTACCTTTAAAGTCCTTTTTAAATTATAAAAGAGTTAATGAGAGTAAGTTTCTAATTTACACATTTATCGTTTTCTATTATATGTAATACACTCAGTCATTCACAAGCTATCAAAACACTTCAAATTCTCCCTCTACTCACGGGAGAGATGTGTGTGTGTGTGCGTGAGAGAGAGAGAGAGAGAGAGAGAGAGAGAGAGAGAGAGAGAGAGAGCAACATGATATGGAGAAATGGAAGGGTAAATTTGTCAATTTATCTGTTATATATGTTATAGTGTCATTGGTCTCTTCCTTACACTCCAAAATGAAGTATTGAAAATTAGGGTAAGAAAGAGTAGGAAGGGGTAAACCTGACCCCACCCTACTCCACTTTACTCCACCTCACCCTCTCCCCAAGCACGGATAAGGAGGAGTAAGACCCTTACTACCCTTCTTAACCCCTCCTTAGCCCACCTCCCAAGCAAACCCTGAGTCATTATGCTTAAAGCGTTATCAACATTCTCTACACCAAAACCCTATCTTGCTCTGCATCACAACGTGGGCGCGTTGTTGGCCCTGATCGCCGATGATTGCTTGCGGGTCCACGTCCCTGCTCTGCACTCACCGCCCGTTGCTCTTAGACCCTATCTTTTCGGTCTTCGCCTCCCTCGTTCTTCTTCGTGGTCTGAGATTTTCTAGTGGTTTTGGGAGTCTTTTGACATTATTTATTGGCATTTCATGGTCGACGATAGGCGGTTTTCGATTAGGTCTTACTGGTGTGGTTTTGGTGCTTTGCTGGTTTTTTCATGGTTGATTTGAATATGTTATTAATTCTAGATGCAATGTGTTGAAGGCATAACTTCAATTTTTTCCACCTTTCCTTTAACGACGAAACTTTAGATGTGTCAACGGCTGCCCTTTCTAGGGCTAGTGAAAATTTTCGGTTCTCAAAGAGTTAGTTAAGTTGTTTGGGGTGTCTAAAACCCCAAGTTCTGATCTTTCCTATGCTACTGCTAACCATCCTATTTCCATTCCCTTGGTTAATTTGTCTGCTCCTCATTTTAATATGCTTGTGCAGTCAAGCGGTTCTAACAATAAGGGTGGTAAATCTTTCTCTTTATTTGTGGATATCTGCCAGTTGGGGTTGATAATGCTAGTTTGAAAAATTTGTGGAATTTGGTGTGGTTGTCGATTCCTATATTCCCGACAGATTAGGGTGGAATGGTAAGAAGTTCGGGTTTTTTTTCGTTTCAAGAATAAGGATGCGGGTTCCATTGTTATTCATGCTCTAAATGGTTGGTGTTTTGATGAGTCTGTTTTGAGCGTAGCGTGGGCTAAATTCTGCAAAAAGCAAAGGTTCATTCATTCTTCAAGGAGGGACTCTGTCAAGTGAATTTAGGTCCCTAAAGCTAAGGAGGGTGATGTGTCTCAATCTACTCCTTTAGTGTTTGATTATCCTAATAATCAATCTAGTGAGGTGGTTGTTGATAACCTTGTAGGTTCACATTTTAATCATACTGCTAACCATGGTGATGGTTATATCGGCTCTTTGGACTCAAAACAGACTCTTTCAAATCCGGTTTGCGCAAGGTTAAATATTCATAGAGTTGCCTCTTGTGTTCCCATTTCTCCACCTACTTAGGGCGACAGTGAGGATACTTTGTCTGTCCAATCTGAGTATGATACGTCACCTGGTCACGAACTTTCTTTCTTGGAGGGCTTGAAAATTAATGTCAGAAGGAAAAAGAAAGAGAGAGCCTTGGTAAAGTCTAAGGGTCCGTTTGGACCTAGGAAAATAGGATGTAAATAAAATCTCGTGGAAATAAAATTAGGAGGAATTTTTTTTGAGTAAAGTAAATTTCTATTATTTGGTTTAAGTAAAATTTTGAAGGAAAAAAATTGATTTTCCATTCAACTTTCTTTTCCTTATTTGGTTTGAGGAAAAATATAAGGAAAAAAATTATAAAGAAACTTGTAAATGTTAAGCTTCTTGTAGATAAGATGGTGGCATGGGGTGTCATTGGGGGGAGAGAGGGAGAGAGTAGATACTTTAGAGAGAGATGAAGAGAGATAGAGAAGAGACAAAGAGAGAGAGAGTTAGGGACAAAAATTATATTTTTATGATAACATTTTTCATTACGAATTTAATGTTGATAATTTTATATAATAATTCATTGTATATATTAAAAAATTCATGATCAATTTTTTTTTAATTGAACTGCATAATTTTCAAATACAGCCATTTATATGAAATTGAGTATTTTGGATTCTTGACGCTAACGTTGTATGTATGCCTGGTTGCCTCACTTCAGTCGCCTGTCTCTCTCTGATATTCTCAAATCCGAATTCCTGCTGTACAAAACTTGCGTCCCATTGACGCAGCCTTCATAAACTTCAAAAAATTTGCAACCTCTCACCACTCTCTCCTTGATCCCCTCCTATCTCTCATACTGCTGCGAGCTTTCGCCCTATCTCCGAGTTCTAATGGTATGTAATTCTCTCTTTAATTCCCGTACTATCTTACTTCTCTATCATGCCTGTTAGGGTTTTTTCTACTACCTCTTTAATTGGTTTCGCAATTCAACTCCGTTTTGCTTGCCCTTTTCTTTAATTTACTTGGCCGAATTCTCTGATCAGTTATCGCTCAATCGTTTTTCTCGATGTCACGCCAATGTCAATTGCTAATTGTTAAAGGAAGTTTATTGATTTATCAGTCTGATTCTTGATTTTAGTTATGATTACAGCTTACAAGGAGACACAGTGTGGAATGCAACTTAGATTTATGTTTTTTTTTTGGTTGGAATTTTGAGATTAGTGTCGTAATTTTGGGGTTTTGGTTAGTTAATTGCGGTACTGTCTATATGTATAGGCGGATCCTGAGTTGGAAGCGATAAGGCAAAGAAGAATGCAGGAGCTTATGGCCCAACGTGGAATGGTAAGTGATCTACTTGTTTGACATCTGAGTATGTTTTGTGTGTTAAACTAGAAAGTGTATATTTTGTTTGTTAAATTGTTTGTGACCGAGTTCCATATGAAACCAGGGAAGTCAGCAGAACCCTGAGCAGCAGAAAGCTCAAGAAGATGCTAAAAGGTTCGCAGTCCTGTTTCCATGATGTTTCTGTATTACGAGCTAAAGTAGTTTGTTACCCCGTTTCCTATTAGTGTCCTGTTTGATCTTCATAGTTTTGCTTTGCTTTTCTGGTTTGGCATGCAGGGATGCTGAAGAAAGGAGGCAGATGATGCTTTCTCAAATTCTGTCTGCTGAAGCACGTGAAAGACGTAAGCCAGATATATGGTCATTGTGCTTTCTTTTTCTTATGAAATAGCTTTGATAGTTTACATTTACATTTGTCAAACTCTGAAAATGGAAAATTTTTTTGTTGCTGTTGCCTATATGCGATTTAAGGGCTTGTTTTTATGATTTGCTTATCCCGGTTTCCTATGATTTCCTTATCCCTGTTTATCTTTTGCTTGTGTTCACCTTCTGTTATTTTTTTGGCATGTAGGTGTGTGTGTCTGTGGTGATTTTTGTGTGGGGGGGGGGGGGGGAGGGGGGTTCATTTGTTCTGCAAGCTATGCCTTTTAACACTTCTATTTAGTAGGTTGCTAAAACAGCTGGTGTGACTGGTTGTGGTTTTTCTTGATATAGAAATTTCTTGTTTCATTATATCAATATCTTGTGGAGCATGATAAATTTACTAAGAACACTTCCAGGAACATATAGTCAGGAACACACATCATCCCTTATTGCACAAATATAGTATAATCAAGGCTCCCGTAGGGGTATCATGGGGCATGTAACGTCGTTGATAACTATTTGTGAGATTCTGTTTACTCTTGGCTATTGATGACTTCATTTTACAAATTATAGTGTCTATTATCAGGAGATATCTTCTTTGTTTTGCCATAACTACATAAGTGATATCAATTATGTTTCTGGGCTTACTTCTACACCACAAGAACAAATCTTGTGTACCTACTACCTTGTGTGCATTTGAGGTTGGACCCTATGCTCCTTGATCACAGCAAAAATCTTCCTTAGCTGAGTTGAGTACTGGGTATTTGTTGTGATTCCCTATAACTTATAAGTACAGCTGGGCAACGGGCTGGGTTGGGCCGGGTCAGGGCCGACCCGTTGCCATGATGGGTCAGGGTCAGCTGGCTACTTTCACACATAGGGTCGGGTTGGGTCATGGGTCGACTGACCCTGACCCACCCATGACCCACGCATTTGCTGTTGCTCATGATCATCATGATGCAGAGTTGGTGACAATCTCAGAATTGCACATGATCATCGTCATGCTCCTGGTGTTGTTGATAAAACAATGAAAAGCTGGGGACGAGATCAAAACTAAGAATGAAGGCTAGAATTGAACCCGATCGATCAAAGATACGCCTTTTCACATAAATTCAGCCTTGATCTGCGCAAATAGCTTTCAATTAAATAGCCACAAAACCCTAAACCAAAATTCAAAACCTTTTCAGATCGAAGTGAAAGGATGCAAGAATCAGATCAACCAACAAGTAATTGACGATTTGATGAACATGATTCAAACAAAATCAAATCAAAACACAGCAAGTCAACAATTAATTCAGACAATAACAATCGAAAAACACATACAAAATTCACTGATTAAAACCCTACAAATTCCTACCCACATACACAGAGAAAGAGGATAAAGATTAAATCAAAACGAAGAACCTCAAGATCTAATGAATTTGGAGGCGACGAAGGATCTGTGAATCCAAGTGCAGAACAGGTGTTTGACTAATTCAGAGGACAATCAACATCTGCTCGCTTTGTATAGAGACGAGAGAGAGATGTATGAACGAAGATCCAGAGGACAATTCCCCAGCGTATGCGTCAGAGATGGAGGTGTTTCTAGGGCTTCGCCGACGAGTGGACTGGTCGGCCGGCAGTGGCGACTGGCGATTTGCTCTGCGATTTGCTTTGAACGAAAACCCTAGTGAAAACTCAGAGGAGAGGGTCGATGGCGATTTGCTTTGAGGGTCAACGAGGCTTCTTGTCATTTGCACTGGCCCATAACTGACCCGCGAGCGACCCTATCCTGGCCCTAATTATGCTGACCCGTGCAAGGCCCGCCCCCTATTTGTTTATGAACGGGCTTTAGCCCTTGAAATATGGTCTCGACCCTTAGAGCCCATAGGGCCCCCGGCCCAATGCCCAGCTCTACTTATAAGTGATCCACGAGCTTTGGTTAGATTGGTGGTGTGTCTTTACCTTCTAACTGCTGATTATCGATGGCTTGCATTATTGAGTTACTTTGTTTTTCAAGGTTAGTGCTTCAGTTCATTTGACTGTTTAGGTTTATGCCTTTATGCATAGTTACTTGGATGTCACTTGTTTAGGTATACATCCATAAAGTACATGAGTTGTACTAAAAAAGGCTTTTCTTTACTTGATCATTTAGCTTTGTTACATGATTCCATCAAAGCGTATAACTTTTCTTTTAACCTTTTCCTACTTATTACTCTTGTTGTGAAACTTTCCATTGTGTGTTGGGTACCACAGAACAGACTTTTTATGAGTTCAAGAAACCAAATCTGTGTTGAAACTAACTTATAAATTCATGCCAACAGTTAACATGATAATTCGAGATAATTACATTTACCCTACCTGACATATGTGGTAATAATTTTTGCGCACCCGACATTTGAGAAATAATTTTCACCCTACCTGACATTTAAGTGGTCGTAAATTTAAACCACCTAAGATATATTATAATGGTTTTTTGTGGGATTTTCCGGCAAGTATTAAAAAATGAATGGAAAGTGACATGTTTACCCTTGCTATTAATTCATGGTATTTTCAATTAAAAATGAAATTACCTATTTACCCTTATAGAAGACGACAGTGAGAAGAGTGGAGTGATATATTTCTTTTTTAGATCGACAGTCTTTTCCCCCTTTTCCCACACAAAACAATTGAAGGGTCAGTATTGTCATTTCAATCGCAATCTTAAGGGCAGTTTGGTACTTTCACATAATTATATAGGGGTATTATTGTATTTTCATGTCTCCGATGACAAGTTATCGGAATTTGACACAAAAAAACACTTTCACTAAATGTCAGGTAGGGTGAAAATTATTTCTCAAATGTCGGGTGTGCAAAAATTATTACCACATATGTCAGGTAGGGTAAATGTAATTATCTCATGATAATTCTAGTAAGTATTTACATGTATGATAAAGATGAAACGTGCTTACATCTACAGTTAAGCTGCTTCCATTCAGGCACAAAGGCTTTTGTGGTTCTTTTCTAGCTTTCTGTGATAAGGCTCTTGTTCCCAGGCCAAGGAGTTTACTTTGAACTGGTGGTAACACCCACTCCATGCCTGTGCTTTCATTGCTTCACATCTTCCATCAGTTATGGGCGCCCAATTAAATTAGATTTTCTAAACAAACATATTGTCATCAGATAAGAAATATACAATGTCTCTTTTCTACCATATATTAGGAGTCCGGACAGAGCGCTTATATTAATCAAATATTTGACTTCCAAGTGGTAAAATCTTAAGGAAACCACTTTGAAGAAAATAATGCTGTATACCTCTTTCATAAAAGCTATTTTGACAGTGTCTGATCTCATTGGGAAGAAATCCTGTGCGCAGTAAAAAGCCTGTCTTTGATAGTTTGTTTCTGGAGGCTTGCACAACAGTCAACATACTTTTGCTTTTATTGATAACATCTCTCTTAACAATAAAAAAAAAAGAGGTTATCTGTCCTCTAAAATGTTCCACACGTCAGTTTGGTTGGATTTGGTTGATTCATTTATGTTGTGCCTTACTCCTTACAGTACGTCTTTCATTTCCATGTAAGGGCACATGACATAGAATTTTTTTTACTTGACCAAACATTTTTTTTATAGGAAAAAGATAAACATTTATAATAGGAATAAAAGTATTGATGCTCAACTAGCACCATACAAAGTTATTTACAACCAAAAAACAAGCTGTCTGTGAAATCTACCACACCAAAAGAGCAAGAGTTAAACCTCCCATTCACCCAAAAGAAGAGACTTGACAAAATTGTCGTTCAATCTCTGATGAGGGATTTCAACCCCCTCAGAAACCCTTTGGTTTCTTTCTTTCCAGATAACCCAAAAAATCATATGTGGTATAAACAATGCCTTCTTCTTCTTAGGTTTCCAGCCAATGAAACTCTTCCATGAGGAGATGACTCCTAATTGAATAGGATACAACCCATGAAACACCAACACAACCAAAGGCTAAAGCCCAAAGAGACCTAGCAAAGTCACCATGAAGCAATAGACGATTTGGAGATTTAAGATCCCGCTTGCACATGCTACACCTACTAGCCATAATCTTCCCCCTTTTTTGTAAATTATTACAAACCAAGATGCTCTCGTGTTTTGCTTCCCAAACAAAAAATGCAAGCTTCAAAGGGGTAAAAGACATATTCTTCCCAGCTATGAAGCATGGACACTTCTTTGAGCCTCGCATATCCGTTTAGGACACGTATCCGACACAGATACTCTTGGACACTCCTGGGACACGTGTCGTACACGTGAAAAATGTGTCCTCTAAATAATTATCAAAATAAACATCCAACACTTGGAGCACTCATGGTGGGTACGCGAATCCCAGCCTTCTGACACTTCCGGATCATTGATGGGCATCAGAATTCCGGCTAGCCTACCTCTAGAGACATTCTCAACTATGATATCCTTATCTCAATACAACATTGTTCTTACCTATTGATTTACCATCTTACACATACCTTTGGTCCCTTTTCACATAACTTTGTCCTTCTTCCATTATTTTATTTTATTAATTTTTGTTTTGTATATAGTTTTGCAATCCATGAACTACTGTAGAAAAAGTATTTATTAACAAACATCTTTATGATAGAATTTGATATTTTTACGATGGACTATATAAAAATCAGGGTACGTGCCAGACTACGTGTTGTATCCTTATTTTTTTCAAAAATCATGTGTTCCCGTGTCCGTGTCGTGTTGTATCAGTATTTCATGTCCGAGTCCGTGCTTCTTAGCTTCCAAGTTCCATCTTTTGGAGGCTGGAGCTTTTCCATCTATCATTACCTGACCGGATTTCTTGTCGCATTGAGCCAGTTTGTTGTTGTTGACTGTAAGTAATGGCCTTCACTTTTTGTGCTACTTATCATCAGTCAGAATTTTTTGATATTTTTGTAAATTTATGTCCATGGCCTAGCTGCTTAGAACCAAAACATGGAAGCTTGCCCCATGATTCTGTGTTGCCATTAGAAGAATGAACATGGTGGCTCTTGCCCAGCGGGGAGTGACTTGCTTGAGCTGGTCATTGGATTTCTCGACACATTTATTAATACATAGACTCTACAAAATATGGACAGGCTCTGACTCTCTGGTGTTCTACTACTTGAAGCTTGTCTGAAAAACTGTTTGTGTCCAAATGAGCATGAGTTGCCCGTTCTAGTATATGTGCAAACCTTCATATCTACATTGTAGTACTCGTAATGATTATTGTTTATTTCCTGTTTCTTGTTGGAATGAACAACTAGGTGACCCTTCTAGCTATGTTTTATCTATTGCAGTATAATATTCATTCTAGATATGTTCTGTCTATTGCCATATAATATTCATGTCCGAGTGCTGTTAATGGTGATATTCATTGCTAATATAACTCCCGTAGAATACCTTCCTTTTTTTTGGTCCCTTTTCCATTTTTTTAACCCTTTTCCTTTTGTTTTCCTCTTAAAAGTTGCCCGAATTGCTCTGGTGAAGCCGGAGAAGGCTCGGGGAGTGGAGGACGTGCTTTTAAGAGCTGCTCAGATGGGTCAAATTGTAGAAAAGGTGAGGCAGTGTCTTTGTGCAAAGATCCTATCCCACCCTCTCGTCAAGAAAAAAAATTGAAAACTTTTGTTAGAGTATTTGATCAAGTAGTTCAAATGTCCAACATGTAATTGAGAGATAAAACCATCTTCCATTTTACGCACAGGTTTCTGAAGAGAGACTCATTACTCTACTGGAGCAAATTAATACACAGACTTCAAAGCAGACCAAAGTCACAGTAAGTAGTGCTTTGGTTATTAGGGAGCTGAATATGTTTGGCTGTAAATCTGTCATTTACTAACTCAGCTTGTGAAATTTTCAGATCCAAAGACGCCGGAGCGTTCTTGAGGATGATGATTAGATTCATTCAGCTGGCGGTTTTGGTGTCCGCAAGTCCTTTGAAAACTGCTGTAGTGGGTTCTCAAGCTGATCATGGGACTTGTTCTCTATGTCATGGCTGGTGTTTGAGGATCACTTCCGTAAATTATGGGTTTAGCTCATTTGAGTGTCTTTTCAGTCTTCAAGATAAGATTGCGAGAGCAAGACTGCATGTACATCTGTACTTAATGTGGTGTCTTGGTTTTGGGATTGATTTGTTCCAGTAATTTTCAACATATCATCGATTTGGGCTAGGAATCGAATCTTATTGACCTATTGATGCTTAGTTTGCTAATTTCTCCATCTTTGTTGTTTGCTGCGGTTACTTACCTCTCCGGAGTAGAGGCATTTATGGTGTTGTGTCCTCTGTTTGCTCGTTCGCTGGCAGCTGAAGGGTTTGCATGAAGATGTGTGCAACAGTCACTATGACTGTTAGCAACTGCCAACTGCAATTAGACCTGTCAATTTGGGCGGGTCGGGTTCGATATGCCCCGTATTCCAGGTTTGTTACATTGCAGGTTTAAAAACCGGGTTGGTCTCGGGTCGGGTCGGTTTTTGCCAGGACTAACTGCAATAGTGTGTCTATTGATTTTGGCTGCTGCAAATCTTACAATAATGTCCATCCTCTACCCCTTTATGGTACACTTTTTGGGAAGGAATCCTTACGACTCCAAATTTAGGGGCTGTTTGGTTTATTTATAGGAACAGAATGGAAGGTAATGAAACTTGAAACCCCAAACTTAATACTTTAAAATAGTGTCTGGTGCATAAAAGGCATGAAATTAAATTAACAAGTATCCTTACTATTGCTTGGATTCTATATGGAATGGAATAAATGTTCTGTCTGGTATGTAAGGGGAGCAGAATGAGAACTCACAATGAGAATGGAAATGACAATGTGCTTATGAATTTCTAAGTTCCTTGTTTTATGGTAAGTCAAAATGGAAATAAGTGGCATTAAGATTAGGAATAAATGCATATTTATTAAAAATATTTTGATTAATTTAAATAGGCTGAGGTAATGTTGATGTAGTATAAGGATAATATTGGTATTTAAAATTGATTTGTTAATTGTCAACGTGAATCACCACCCTCCCTTAGTAATAGATTAATCGAAATTGGGGGTTTCTATTCTCATTTTCAATTTTGTATTTTTTACAATTACTACAAAATAAACATGTACAATGGGAATTGTATTGTCAATTTAGTTATTCTTATTCCCACCTTTCAATTCCTGTATACTGAACGACTTGCAAGCTTTTATTTCAAACTCTTTTATTAACATAAATAATATATATAAAGCTTTATTGATATACAAAATTGTCTTTGGAAATAAACATATTCATCTGTCTACCCTTTCGGCTTTCCCAACCGCAGTTTATGTACGTAGTGCACTGCCATAGCTCCTCAAACCCAAATCAACCACCATCTCTTATTCAACCATGTTAGACGTGTCATCTTCTCGATCTACTCGATGTTCTTGGGAACTAAAAGTTGGACACCCGCACCCCCCCCCCCCTATCAGACAAGGTTATCTCCCGTTTAAACTTCCACTAACTGATTTGTACTTTGGGAGATTTTTTCTAAGAAGCTGGATTGATATATTATCCCAATATTGAAGTGAGTCTAGCAATGCTAGCCCTAAAAGATGTTTTGAATGTAACTGTTAAATGCAAAACAACAATTTTCATCCTTCGAAAACGAGTTTTAAAGTGTTCATTCCAAGCTAAGAACAATCTCTTAAATTGTGGCCACTGGCCAAGCTGTCCGATTGAAAAAAAAAATGTCGGTTTTGCGGGCAAGTATCATTTGATCATTTCCAGCTAAAGTATTGAAAACTTGAAGTTCGGTTTTCTAATTTAAACATATGGAACATGTGCTCAAAACATTTTATGAGTTTTCTCATATACAACACAACAACCCTCCATATTCTTCATCAATGTAAATTAGAAGCATGTTTATGGTTTTAGTGAATGTCTGAATCACAACACAACACAACACATGCATTGCAATGCTACGTTTGTAGGCACTAGCATTTAGTATACAACGTTAAAAGTTTTTAGGCTATCAGTATCTGGATGCTGAAATAGTAATTCTATTGTAAATCATCGACTATTCCAGTATGGGCCCTTTATGAGGGACACAAACTTTTGCCCGCCTCGCAACTAATTCCCCATTATACGAGCAAAAGACCAGTGCAAAACCTTGGCGTCAGACTGTGACAAACCGTGTGTTAGAACCCCTTTAGGACCTTGGTAGACCTAAGTGCAAAGACCTCGATAGACCTAGGTGCAAGGATTTTGGCGCCTGGAACAATTTTGAGTGAAAGTCAAAATTCGAATATTATCGGCATAATTGTTTAGAATGATACTTTCCTAATTGTTTTGGCAGATTTGCTACCCTCCTCCGTGATATCTAAATCAATGTCTAAATCTAATATTATACTTACTAATTATTGAAGTATCTCTCTTGGAAGGTATTCAACTATTTGTATTAGGTGAGTTGGGAAACTCACTTCGGTAGCTAAGTATGGTTAATGCTTGGTGAATTGTAGATCAAGGGTGTTCCCTTGATTGAGTTGTAGATCAAGGGGACATGCTTTCTTGATTGAATTTTTTTTGTAAACTTGCCTTAGAGGTTCTCAAGGGAGTCGAGATTGAGGACCTAGTTGTACTTATTAAGTGAACAAGAAGTGAAGTAGTTCGAAATCCTAAGTGAAGAGAAGCTTAGATCCGGTGATGTAGCCCTATTTGGAAGGGTGAACATCGGCTAAATTCACGTGTATTATCTTCTTTTATTTTCATCATTTACATTTCATTTTTATACCTTATCCTTGGCTATGCCATGCCAAGGACCTTGGCTGACTTGTGTGTTAAGTTTTGTAACCTTGACTTAATTTTAGTCAACCACCTCAATCAATCCCCTTCAAGGGTTCTTTTAAGTGCTATTACGGGTCGTTTGGTAAGAATGAATAGAGGATTGGGAATGGGAATAGAGAGATAGGGAGAAGAATTTCCATTGTTTGTTTCATGATAATTATATTAAAAGAAAGAGGGGAATGAGAATGAGAATAGAAGTGGTCTATTCCCAACAATTTATTACCATGGGGCGAGGTGGTAATAGACATTGAAAATTCGTTAGTCACGGTCAAATACCAAAACTACCCGTTGGTATATATTATTGTATTTTTAGTTTTTTATATTTTGTAGTTAGTTTAGTTAGTTAGGTTAGTTAGTCTTTCTTGCTTTTCTTTTCTTTTCTTTGTCGAGTTCTTTTCTTCTCCTTCCTATTTAAGGAGGTCCTTGGTTCTGTTGTAAAGCCAAGGAAGTTCTGTGAGTTCAATTCTCATTAATAATAAATCTCCTTCATTCTCTTCCTTTCCTTCTTCCCTTCATAGTTTCAGCTTGAAGGTTTTCATGATATCAGAGCAGGCCTAATCCCTGCCACTGCTTACCTGAACAAACATCCATGGAAGACAGCAAGAAAACTGTCACCATCGACCCCTCTGATCCTCTTTTTATCCACCCTTCTAACCATCCTGGGCAATCTCTCGTAGCTGAACCTTTTTCTGGTGAAGATTTCGAGAACTGGAAAAGGTCGGCCTCCATAGTGCTCTCAGCAAAGAATAAGCTGGTGTTTGTAGATGGATCATATGAAGAACCAAGCAAGAATTCTCCTCTCCTCCCTTTCTGGAAAAGGTGTCAAGATATGATAATTTCTTGGCTCCTTAATTCCTTGAGTAAGGATATTCGAGAAAGTGTCCTCTATTCAGAAACCCCAAGTTTGTTGTGGAAGGAATTGATTGAACGGTATGGTCAATCAAACAAAGCAAAGGTGTATCAATTACACCAAGCAGTCAGTGCCCTAGGACAAGAAAACATGGATATAACTGCGTACTTCAACAAATGCAAAAAGCTTTGGGATGAGCTCTCATTAGTAGACGGACTGCCTCGTTGTGGATGTAGGAAATGTACATGTGATCATAAGATAAATTCAGTCTTGGTCAAGTATGCAGAAGATCAAAGGATTATTCAGTTCTTGATGGGACTTAATGAGAGTTACACTGCTTTTAGAGGTAACATATTGATTATGAATCCCTTTCCTAACCTAAGCCAAGTTTATGCCATGGCCCTTCAGGAGGAAAGACAAAGGCAAGTCAGGCAGAATTCCAACTTTCTGTCTGATAGTGCATCCTTCCAATTAACCTCACAATATTCAGGACAACCAAGGAAACCACCCTCAAGAAAGGATACTGTAGTATGTTCTTACTGCAAGAAGCCAGGTCATCCAGTGGAGAAATGTTATAAGCTTCATGGATATCCAAATGAAAACAAAAGAGGAGGCCAATCCAACAAAAATAGAAATGGAGGAAATCAGAGTGGAAGGTTTGCTCATGCTGTTCAGAATTAAGAGAATGCTGAATCTGCAGATTTTGCACTGCCACGGCTGGATCCTGGACAGACCAAACAGATGATTCAATTCCTTTCAAGACTGCAAGATTCATCCAAGAAAGAAGACTCAACATCAGAAAAAGAACTTAAATCTGCTTTTATGGCAGGTATATGCACAACTCCCTCCTATGATTTTTGCATGATGTCTAGTATAGATAATAAGAAATGGATAATTGATTCAGGAGCTTTAGATCACATGGTATGTGATAAGCGTAATCTATGCAACCTTAGAGACCTTCAGAAACTCATCTCTATTATTCTACCTAATCAAGAAAGAGTCAAGGTTAAACAATGTGGAGATTATAAGTTAAATGAAAGGTTGTTACTCAATAATGTCCTTTTCGTACCCTACTTTACTTTTAATCTAATTTCAGTTAAAAGGCTTAGTGAGCAGCTGGGATGCAATGTTGTTTTTACACAAGAAAATTGTACTTTGCAGGGCCCTTCCTTGAGGAGGCCTCTGGTTCTTGGTAGGTCTACTGGAGGTCTCTATATCCTTGATGAACAAATGACCAAGACTGAGAAGAAAGATAAGAAATGAAACCACACCAATGACCTTGACTATACTTGTAATAAGTTTACTGATAACATTAGTAGTGCTATGTTCTGTAAGTCTTCTGTCTTGTGGCATAAGAGATTAGGACATGTCTCTTACAGTAAACTAGGACAATTACATTTACACAACTGCATTCATGCTAATGATCTTGCTATGCCTAAATGTGAGATATGTCATAAGGCAAAACAGCATAGGCTCCCATTTCCACGTAGTAGAATTACTTCTAAAAGAATCTTTGAGCTTATTCATATTGATGTTTGGGGTCCCTATTCTACAAAGACTTACACAGGACACAAATATTTCCTTACTATTGTAGATGATTTCTCAAGAAGTACTTGGACTCATCTAATGGTTACAAAAGATCAGGCTTTGTCTATAATAAGGTCCTTTGTGATCATGGTTGAGACCCAATATGAAAAGAAAGTTAGGATCACTAGATCTGACAATGCCTTAGAACTTGGTCTTAGTCAATCTGCCAAAGATTTCTTTAATGAAAAGGAATTTTACACCATACTAGTTGTGTTCAAACTCCCCAACAAAATGGGGTAGTCGAAAGAAAACACAAACATTTATTGGAAGTCTGTAGAGCCTTACTGTTTCAATCTAAACTTCCTGTAAAATTTTGGGGAGACTGTTTGATGACAGCCACTTACCTCATAAATAGAATGCCAACCAAGGTTTTGAATGGAAAAACTCCTTTTGAAGTTCTTAATGGTAAACCACCTGATCTTAATAACTTAAGGACCTTTGGTTGCCTTTGTTTTTGTGTCAACATTAAAAAGGCCAGGTCAAAGCTGGAACCCAGAGATGTCCCTTGTGTTTTCTTAGGATATCCTATGGGAAAAAAGGCCTACAAAGTAATGACCCTAGACAGTAAAAAGTTCATTGTTTCTAGGGATATAGTGTTCTGTGAAGACACATACCCCTTGGGTGAAAGAAATCATCATGCAAGGCCTGTCTCTATTAATTCTTGTAATGACAATATTTACAACAGTTTTTCTAATAATCAGTTAGAGAATAATTTCAACAATGAAGTGAATAACAGATCTGATTTAGAAACAGAAAACACTACTGATCAGGCTAACCCTGACAGTCAACAGACACAGATAAATTCTTCCACACCTAATACCAACAACAACACAGAACCTACTGTCAGAAGATCCACTAGAGTTCATAAGGCTCCAACTTATTTAGAGGATTATACTCTTTTGTCTCATCAAGATGATTCCAATGCTTTGTGTCTTGCCACTATTACTAACTTGTGCCTGCAGGAACCTACATACTCCTATGATTATAGTGCTCTTCATGTTCACAGTCAATCCTTGCTAAGTCATTTAAATTACAATGAGCCTACCTCTTACTCTCAAGCTTCTGAACACCCTGGGTGGCAGAAGGCAATGCAGCAAGAGTTTCAGGCCCTTATAGCCAATAACACCTGGGAAATTATGTCATTACCCCCAGGAAAGAAGCCCATAGGCTGCAGGTGGGTATACAAAGTTAAGCATAGGGCAGATGGAACTATATATTGAGAGATTGAAAGCTAGGTTAGTAGTACAAGGATTTACTCAAAAAGAAGGGATAGATTATACAGATACCTTCTCACTTGTGATAAAGATGACTACCATTAGAATTCTCATGTCTATAGCAGTCAAGAAAGGCTGGATTTTACATCAATTGGATGTAAACAATGTCTTTCTACATGGAGACCTAAAAGAAGATATATATATGAAGGTCCCTCCTGGATTGGACACTCACATTCCTAATGCAGTGTGCAAGTTGAATAAGTCTCTTTATGGTCTCAAACAGGCCTCAAGGCAATGGTATGCCAAGCTTGCTGAGACTTTGTACAAAAGGGGGTACTCTCACTCTGAAAATGACTATTCTCTTTTCTGGAAGAAAAATGATAATCTTGTTGTTTTCTTAGCTGTCTATGTAGATGACATTCTGCTAACTGGAAGTGATAATGTTGAAATACAAAGTATAAAGCATTATCTTGACACCACTTTCAAAGTGAAAGACTTAGGTCAGGTGAGCTATTTCTTGGGCATTGAAGTTTTGGCAACTGATCAAGGGTTGCTTACGCAGCAAAAATTCATAAAGACATTGATACAAGATTTCAAGTGTGATTCCGAGTCCACTGTGATTACTCCATTAGATCTGAATCAAAAGTTGTTTCCAAACTTGGGAGAGTTGTTTGACAATCCAACTCTCTATAGACAGTTGATTGGAAAACTAAATTTCTTGACAAATACTAGACCTGATATTAGTTTTGCAGTTCAGCATTTAAGTTAATTCATGCAGACTCCAAGAGTTCCCCACTTCAAGGCTGCACTCCATGTTCTCAAATATTGAAGAGGTCCGGGTTCCATTCTCCTCTCTGGTGGGCACCGCTAAGCGAACCGCCTCTTCCAACTCGAACCTCGAGTTGCAATTTCCGGTCACTTCGGGAGCGGGAAGGCTAGTCTCGGCCATTCGATGGATGGGCCCCGGGGCTCCTTAGGGAGGGGCCCACTCACGACACCGACCCTGGAGGCCTCGGGACTGGACCGGGCCGTCTCGAAACTAGAGCATCGAAGGTATCGGGGTACGAGTGTTTGCAACCCCGAGTGCAATAAGTCCAAGAACCAAGGCACAAGTGGCATCGAGAGCCCGCCGCGCCGCGTCTCTCGCCGCTCGCGCACCGAACATGAATGGCGTCGAGGGCAAGCTCGACCGAGCCACCCATCGGCTCGAGCCGCCCGGCTTGATCGGCAGCAAGACGCAACTCGCCAACGATCGCGGCAGGCGCTGCTCGCCGCCGATCCTCTTCGCCGGCGGCGCTTCGTCGAGATGCCGCGCCGCGACCGCCGACGATCGGGCGCAGTGTAAGGCCCCGCCGTGAGCCGACCTTTCGCCCGAGCCGACATTCTGGTCGACACCTTTTTTTCGCTGTTTTGGCTTAATTTTGGGTTTAGTATAAATAGCCTGTTGTTATATTTTTCCAACACTTTTTGACTAATTAATGAATGTGCTTATGCATGGAATAGGGTTGCTCCCTTTCTCTCAAAATCTTGCTTTACTTTATCCATTGATTAATGGTGGTGTTTGCAAGTCTTCTCTTTATTGATCATTTGGTGGATTCTTCCTTTATGATGGTTATGGTGGGATGCTAGGCTTTGGTGGTGGATTCTCCTTTATCCAAAGTCATATCCAAATCCTTTGGGTTTCAAGCTTTTGTTGATTGTTGATTCAAGTCTCTCAAGCTAGTCCATCAATCTCTCCCACCGCGCCACGCTCCATTTGGTATCAGAGCTCAAGGTTTTCATCTAGCTTGAGTTTTTTCCATTGTTCATACTAGTATTTCTCTATTGTTGGATTTTGGTATTTTGGTTGAAATATTGGTGTTTCCCATCCCTTGTGACTCCAAGTGTGTTGGAGAAATTGTTATTGCTATTGTGTTTGTTGATTTTGATGCATATTGGAGCTTGAGGAAGAGTTGGAAAATTTGTGCACACAAGGTGTTCGATGAAATGCCCAAGTGAGAAAAACACAAAGAACCCTTAGCCAAACACAAGCCAACTACAAGAAAACCCCCAAACTCCACAAAATATCCCAAACACAATCCGTCCCATACCTTTTCCCTCGACATGGAAGATCACGATGACTCCGATCGAGAGGAACCTAGCTACGGGTGGCCTCAACCGGGTTCTCGAGAATCGACTTGCCACCCATGGCGGCGCTTCTCCTCCATCAATCGAACCCTTAATGCCATCATGGCACGGTTGGACAACATCGCCCTAGAGCGTCCGTTCCACCTCGAGTAGAACGTCCGAGGCGCATACAAAGCCCACCGCCCTCCTCCGAACTTTGAGTCGAGTGACGATGCTGGGGTTTCCATGACGCCGACTCGCCGAATGTGCATGAACAACCCTTCGAGATGATTTCAGACATCAAAATTGACATTCCCGAATTCCACTGCCCATCGATCCGACGACTACATCGAATGGACCCAATTGATGGATAGGATCTCAAACCAAGGAGTATGATGAGGAGAAGGCTTATAAGATCGCAGTTTGAAACTCACCAAGGCCGCTTTGGTTCGAGAATATGAAATCACAACGCTCGAGAAGGGAAGGCGAGAATTTCCACTGGACCCATCTTAAGCAAGTGATGAACCGTTTCTTACCAAGCACTTACCGTCGACAATCAAAAGAGCCTATGCCCTTACCCAAGGCGATTTAACCGTTGAGAGTACATATCCGAGTTCGAGCAACTTCTTATCAAAAGTGGCCTCCGAACTCAAGATCAAACTATGATGCGTTTTGAATGGCTTGGATCCCACCATCGCTAAAAGGGTCGAGATCCAACCTTACTATTCCTGGATGAGTTGTGTAGCTTCGGGTTGAACGACGCCGGAAAGAAAGGGCTCACCAAATCGACTTCACGCAACTATTTTCCACCGCCAAACCGACTCCTCTTCAAGCGCCACACCCAAACCTAGTGAGACACCCAAGTTCCCTGCTACACCTGAATCGACAAAGGAAAGGGACTTGTTGTGGCGTCTCACGGGACCACTCGTCTTTTGGAAGGAAAGAAATGCTTCAAGTGCCATGGATATGGTCACTTCGCCGATTGTCCAAACGGCGGACCACGACTCTCAAAGAGGTCCGTGACATCGAGGAATTGCAGGAAGCCCGTGATGAACCTGAATTTGTTGTTGAGGATGCATACGCTAGTGAAGAAGGGGAAGTTGCGCCGCTTTCGTGACCAAGGAGGCGCCCTCGTCTTGAGGCGAGCTTTGCATGTTCAAGAAGCTCCTCTTGACCGAGGCCAGCGAGAGATTATATTCCAAACTCGATGCTTAGTTGGAGGCAAGGTGTGCGATCTCATCATCGACGGAGGAAGCTGCACTAATGTAGCCTCTACCTATATGGTTAACAAACTGGGGTTACCTCTTTTGCCTCATCCTCGTCCCTATTCGTTGAAATGGCTCAATGACTGCGAAGACATTAAGGTAACCAATCGTGTTTTAGTGAATTTGACTTTTGGCACTAACTACACGGACTCTATTGTTTGTGATGTTGTTCCCATGAGCGCGTCACGTATTGTTGGGTCGACCGTGGCAATTTTACAAGAAAACCACTCATGACGGATCGAGGAATACTTACTCCTTTATCCACAAGGGCAAGAGGGTTAAACTCCTACCACTAGCACCACATGAAATATCACCACCTAAACCTGGGGCGGGAAGTGAGGAGCCCAAACACTTGAGTGAGACACTTGAGTGTCACGTATTTTTGCCTTGCTCCTCTTAGAGGCGAACACATGTGAGGAAGTGAAACCTAAACACCCTCTCGTTGCCCCCCTTCTTGCTGAATTTGGAGATGTATTTCCCGAAGAGCTCCCACCGGGTCTACCTCCCATCCGAGGTATTGAGCATCAAATCGACCTTATACCCGGCGCTCCACTCCCCAACAAGGCGGCATATCGGTGCAACCCGCAAGAGACAAAGGAGTTACAAAGACAGGTTGACGAACTTATTACACGAGGCTATGTTCGAGAGAGTATGAGTCCGTGCTCCGTTCCGGCCCTCCTGGCGCCGAAGAAAGATGGAACTTTCCGAATGTGCGTGGATAGCCGAGCCATCAACAACATTACCATCAAGTATCGGTACCCAATACCGAGGCTTGATGTCATGCTCGATGCACTACATGGCTCCTGTATTTTTTCCAAGATTGACCTACGGAGTGGCTATCATCAAATCCGTATGAAGGAAGGCGATGAATGGAAAACGGCGTTCAAGACAAAAGGGGGATTATATGAGTGGCTTGTCATGCCATTTGGGCTTTCCAACGCCCCAAGCACATTCATGCGTCTTATGAACGAGATGTTGAGGCCTTTTATTGGTAAATTCGTCGTGGTTTACTTCGATGATATTCTAGTATATTCGAGGAGTGAAGCGGAGCATGTCGTGCATTTGCAACAAGTGTTCGAGGTTTTGCGGCAACAACGACTTTACGGCAAACTGGAGAAGTGTGAATTTTGCACTCCCCAAGTCGCCTTTCTTGGGTATATTATTTCCGGCGCGGGGATTTCTATGGATCCCTCAAAGGTGGAGGCCATCCGTTCTTGGCCCACTCCCACCACTATCACGGAGGCGAGGAGCTTCCACGGTCTTGCTTCGTTCTACCGCCGGTTCATCAAGGGTTTTAGTACCCTTACCGCCCCTATTACTGAGTGCATGAAGAAGGGCGCTTTTGAGTGGACCCGAGCACCAAGGAGCTTTGAGAAGTCAAGTCACAACTTTGTGAGGCTCGGTACTTGCTCTCCGGATTTCACTAGCCTTGAAGTTGATTGCGATGCTAGCGAGTAGGCATTGGAGCCGTATTGAAGAAAAACCAACGCACTATAGCCTATTTCAGATAGAAACTCAATGGATCAAGGAGAAACTATTCCACGTATGATAAGGAGTTTTATGCTCGTCTGAGCTCTAGATCATTGGTCACACTACTGAGGCTGCCGCTTGTCCTTCATTCAGACCATGAGGCGCTCAAGTACCTGAATGGACAACACAAGCTTAGTTCCCGACATGCCAATTGGGTTGAGTTTCTCCAAGGATTCAATTTTGTGGCGAAACACAAGAAGGGGAGCGTGAATGTGGTCGCCGATGCTCTATCGAGGAGACACTCTCTTCTTTCTGTGGTTGAAGCAAGGGTACTTGGGTTTCAACACTTGAAAGAGTTTTACAAGGAGGATGATGACTTTAAATCACACCTCGATGGTAGTGATGGGCCGTATTTACTTCAAGAAGGATTTGGCCGAAGATGGGAGGTGATGTGCAGGACGTGATATCGAAATGTATTACCTGTCACCATGCCAAAAGTCAGTTCCACCAAGGACTTTATACGCCCCTTCCGGTTCCGAATGGTCCGTGGGAAGATTTGAGTATGGACTTCATTGTAGCTCTTCCCCGAACCGTGCGTGGCAAAGATGCAATTCTAGTCGTCGTTGACCGTTTTTCCAAAATGGCGCATTTCATTGCCTGCGAGAAAACCGATGACGCCACACATATTGCCACCCTTTTCTTTCGAGAGGTAGTGCGTTTGCATGGAGTTCCGAGGACTATCGTGTCGGACCGTGACACTAAATTCATGGGTCACTTTTGGAGGTCTCTATGGAAGCTCTTGGGAACGAAGCTTTTATTTAGCACATCACATCATCCTCAAACTGACGGTCAAACTGAAATAATCAACAAGACTCTCATTACAATACTTCGGGTCTTGTGAGTGAGTCTACGAGATTGGGATGCCAAGTTATGCCACGAGTTTGCTTACAACCGATCTCCCTCTTTTGCTACGGGACATTCGCCTTCCGGACTTGCTATGGGATCAACCCTATAACTCCTATTGAGCTCCTTCCTCTTCCTTTAGAGTCGAGGTTAGCGTTGAAGCAAGTGAAAAGGCCGAGATTCAAGCTTCACCGAAAATTCGAGAGAAGATCGAGCGCACCAATGAACTTTATAAGGCCCGAGCCAACAAGCATCGCGGGTGTCACGTTCAAGCTCGGGGACTTGGTTTGGTTACATTTGAGGAAGGAACGGTTTCCTTCCCGGAGGAGTAATAAGCTAATGCCACGAAGTGAGGGACCGTTCAAAGTTTTCGCCAAGATAAATGACAACGCCTACAAGCTTGATCTTCCGGGTGATATCGGGGTCTCATCAACCTTCAACATCGGAGATCTTTCACCCTACGTTGAGGATATTGAATCTGACGCGGATTTGAGGGCAAATCCTCTTCAAGAAGGGGAGGATGAAGAGGTCCGGGTTCCATTCTCCTCTCTGGTGGGCACCGCTAAGCGAACCGCCTCTTCCAACTCGAACCTCGAGTTGCAATTTCCGGTCACTTCGGGAGCGGGAAGGCTAGTCTCAGCCATTCGATGGATGGGCCCCGGGGCTCCTTAGGGAGGGGCCCACTCACGACACCGACCCCGGAGGCCTCGGGACTGGACCGAGCCGTCTCGAAACTAGAGCATCGAAGGTATCGGGGTACGAGTGTTTGCAACCCCGAGTGCAATAAGTACAAGAACCAAGGCACAAGTGGCATCAGAGCCACCGCCCGAGCTCTCTCGCTCGCCGAGCACGCCGAACATGAATCGGGCGCCGAGGGCAAGCTCGACCGAAGCCACCCATCGGCCGCTTCGCTACAAGACGCAACTCGCCAACGATCGGCGGCAGTAAGGCCCGCCGCTCGAGCCGCCCTCCGCCGCTCGAGCGCCGCTTCGTCGGAGATGCGCGCCGCGACCGACGATCGGCGGCAGTGAGGCCCGCCGCCCGAGCTGACCTTCTGCTCGCCCGAGCCGACATTCTGGTCGACACCTTTTTTTTCGCTGTTTTGGCTTAATTTTGGGTTTAGTATAGCCTGTTGTTATATTTTTCCAACACTTTTTTGACTAATTAATGAATGTGCTTATGCATGGAATAGGGTTGCTCCCTTTCTCTCAAAATCTTGCTTTACTTTATCCATTGATTAATGGTGGTGTTTGCAAGTCTTCTCTTTATTGATCATTTGGTGGATTCTTCCTTTATGATGGTCATGGTGGGATGCTAGGCTTTGGTGGTGGATTCTCCTTTATCTAAAGTCATATCCAAATCCTTTGGGTTTCAAGCTTTTGTTGATTGTTGATTCAAGTCTCTCAAGCTAGTCCATCAATCTCTCCCACCGCGCCACGCTCCAAATATCTTAAGGGAAGACCCTCTCTTGGCATCCTATTAAAGACTGATTCTGATTATTCTCTCACTGCATATTGTGACATTGGGCTGCTTGTTGTCACTCTCGCAGGTCAGTAAGTGGCTTTGTTGCTTTCTTAGGAAAGACATTGGTTTCCTGGAAGTCCAAGAAGCAACATACAGTGAGCTTATCTTCTGCAGAAGCAGAATATAGGAGCTTAAGAAGACTAACAGCTGAGTTGGCTTGGATGACAAGACTTCTACATGAGCTGTGCATTACTGACATCATACCAATTCCTGTAAAATGTGATAGCCAAGCTGCTATCTACATTGCAAAGAACCCTGTTTTTCATGATCGAACGAAACATATAGAGTTAGATTGTCATTTTGTGAGGTCCAAGCTGATGGAAGGTTTGATTACACTCAATCACGTATCTACTAAACATCAATTGGCAGATCTCCTCACTAAACCTTTGACAGGAGTTCAGCATCATACAATTCTTAGCAAATTGGGGGTTTATCAACCACCAATTTGAGGGGGGGTGTTGGTATATATTATTGTATTTTTAGTTTTTTATATTTTGTAGTTAGTTTAGTTAGTTAGGTTAGTTAGTCTTTCTTGCTTTTCTTTTCTTTTCTTTGTCGAGTTCTTTTCTTCTCCTTCCTATTTAAGGAGGTCCTTGGTTCTGTTGTAAAGCCAAGGAAGTTCTGTGAGTTCAATTCTCATCAATAATAAGTCTCCTTCATTCTCTTCCTTTCCTTCTTCCCTTCATAGTTTCAGCTTGAGGGTTTTCACTACCCCTATTTAAAAAAATAATAAAAACTCACATTTATTCATTACTTTTCTTTTAATTATTTTCAATCTTGTTGCCTACCATCACCAACATGTAATATTTTTGCTTATATTAATTAAATATTATTGTTATTACGTGGAGCGGTTCCTGATGCGCGTTGGGAGTGATGATGAAATTAGCTTGAATAGTTCTTGAAGAGAAGATGAGAGAAGACCACTTGAGCATCCATAATCAATAAAATAGAGAGAGAATGAAGCAACTCTCAAACACCCATACTTGAATCATCACAATAATAACCAAGAATTTGCATAATAATCAAAATTATCCAACATAAAGCTTGCACACCAAAGGGATTGGATATGATTTCGGATAAAGGAGAATCCACCACTAAAACCTAACACCCCACCATGACCATCCTAAAGGAGAACTCCACCAAATGATCAATAAAGGAACGACTTGCTAACACCACCATTAACAATGGATAAAGTAAGAACAAGATTTTTGAGATAAAAGGGAGCAAACCCTAACAATGCCTTAGCAATTCATTCAATATCATAATTTGCCTAGAAAAGAGTGCTAAACATGGTATTTATACTAAATAGAAATTAGGTTAAAAACAGAACAAACATAACGAAACAGCACGCGCGTCACAGAGGGGTGACTCGGGCGAGTCACTAAGCGTCGCGGGCGTGACAGCGCACTGTCCGCCATGGTCCGTCGCTGGCCAACAAGGGTCGCGGGCGCGACCGCCTACTGGCCCGAGCAAATTTGTGTTGCCTGGGTGACTTCGCGGGCGCTACAGACCAGGTCGCGGGCGCGACGGTCTGACCAGACCTTTGTCTCGGGCGCGATGGGGCCTGACTTAGTCGCGACAGGCGTCTGGTCGCGATGTTCCTGCCTTCGCTTCCATTGCTCCGAGGTGTTCCGAATCTTGATACTCCTCATTCCCGGGACGGTCCAGCCCGGTCCCACGACCTTCGGGTCGGAAGCAAGTCCCCAGCCGCTCCAAGTCCCAACATCGGTTGATTCGCCCTAACCACGATAACTTGATACTCACCACCCCATCCTTCGAGAATGCGTATCGGTTCTTGAAAATGAACGGGTGAGTGAGTTTAGTGTGGGAACGTCGGGTCGGGACTTTATCTTTCTTGTCACTTTCCACCTTCCCGGCTAAGGAAGCTCGGGCCCGATCCTGACACATTTCATTACGTTTCCTTCAGTTGAGATATTACTAATGCAGTTTAGGGTTTAAGCCTTTGTAATAACCCGCCCCTAACTCAATATAATTAAATTAATTAATGAGTTTAATTAATTAAATCGCGCATTTCTTTTCAAGTTAATCGTTTGTGTTTTTGCAAGACTCGGGCAGAGTAACGACCGTTATATATCAACTGAGTATGTTACATATATAAATTAGCTAAGTGACAATTTTAGCTACTCAAATTACTTACTTGACCAAATTTTATCAAGTCGACCAATTCATCGGTATTATTAATAATAGTAATAATATTAGGGTTTTTGGACGCTAATATACTGAACATTTGGGTTATTAGACAATAATACACTGAACTTTGAACTTGGACAATAATGTACTGTACTTTAAGGGGTGTGAAACAATAATGCACTCACAACAATTCCGGTGGTGGCAATCCTACGTGGGCCGCCTGTCACGTAGGATCACCACCAAGTTAGCCACCGTCGGAATCTTTCCGGTTGTACTATTGTCCAACACCCCATAAAGTACAGTGCATTATTATCTAATGTCAAAGTTCAGTGTATATTGTCCAATACCCTAATAGTTCAGTATATTAGCGTCCAAAAATCCATAATATTATTATTATCATACATTTTCATTCCTTAATTTATTTAAGTTTCAATTTAATTCACCTTCCTATTTTATTTCAAGTATTCCTCTCATTATTTTAGTCTCGTAAAAACTTTTTTTCCGAGACTTCATATTAGTATTTTTGGGTATAACATAGAGATAACGCTAATAAAGAGGGAGGATTAGTATTAAGAATAATACTCCCTCCATCCCAAATTAATTGACATTTAGACAAAATTTTAACCGTTAATTATTTACAAATCATAATGAGTTACAATATGAAATTACCTCCATTGTAATTTTTAGTAAAGTATCTTTCTAATGACGGTAATTTCACATTGTAACTCATTGTAATTTGCAAGTAATTAATGGTCAAAATTTTGTCAAAGTGTCAATTAATTTGGGACAGAGGGAGTAACAAATTAGGCCTCAAAAATAACCCCCCTCTACTCATTAATTTATTAACATTAAGGGAGCGTTTAGTTAGGGGTGCAGTTTTGGTGCGTTGAAGCGGTGCACCGGACGAAACGGTGCGCTAAAACTTTAAACCGGAACCGGAACCAGAACCGAATCACCCGGTTTTTAAAAACCGGTGCACCGGCTTTAACGGTGCGGTTTCACCGGTGAACCGGAACCGTATTAATTTTTATCAACATCAAAAAATGTCTATTCAATCAAAAAAAAAAAAGAAAAGGTTCGATGCCGGTTCTTAGTTCTTACTATCTTAGCCCATAAGCCCAATGTCCTAATGTTCTTTATTATTTTTTTTAACAAGTTAATTTACATATTTTTGTATTAATTTTTGGGTAGATTTTTTTAACCAAAATTTATATATATATTTATTTATATTAACGGTTCGGTGGCGGTTACCCGTCGGTGTGAATATCCCAAACCAGAACCGCCCCGTTTAGCATCCGGTTTTTCCGGTGTGGTGCACCGGAATTTTAAGCCGGTTCGGTGTTGCACGTTTCCGGTTTTTTTATCCGGTTTCCGGTTCGGTGTGCCGGTTCCGGATTTTTCTTCCACCCCTACGTATGGTAGCAACCCCAGGGAAATTTTTCGCGGGGAAAATTTTCCATGGAAAAGATTTCCTTAGGGGTGTTTGGTAGGAACCCCAGGGAAATTTTTCCCGGGGAAAATTTCCCATGGGAAGTTTTCCATGGGAAAGATTTCCTCGGGAAAAATTTCCCTTAGCCCCCTAAGGGAAATTTTCCCTAGTAAAATGGAGAAAATGGTGGGCCCATCGTGGAAATTTTCCCGAAGTCAACTCGCATCCAAACATGAGAAAAATAAATCAATCCGGGAAAATTGACAATTTCCTTGGGGTTATTGACCAACCAAAGGAACAATTTCCCTTAGCCCTCCCTAAGGAAAAATTTCCCTAGGAAAATGGAGAAAGTGGTGAGCTCATTGTGAAATGTTTGCTAAGGTCAATCCACACCCAAACATGGGAAAAATAAATTAACCTGGAAAATTGATCATTTCTCAGGGTTATTGACCAACCAAACGCACCCTAAATTCATTTGTTTTTCCTTTTTCAAAAGCAACGCTACTCAGTACTCCCTCCATTCTTGCCAAGTCGTCTTCTTCTTCTGCCTGTCCCTTGTGTCTAAGTGTCTCCGTCGCAAACCAGCTGACAGACTACCGGCGCCGGTCGCCGCCGCCAAACACCACCGACGACCGATCACCGCTGCACCACATCTTCGCTTACTCTGTTGTTCATCCTTCCTTTTCTCAGTTAAAGGTAACCCTAACTCAGATCTTCTTAAATCATATTTTCTAGGTTTAAATTACCAATTTTACTTCTTTTCCTTGTTTAATTCAGTACTTCAATGTTGTGTTAAATGGACAATTGGGTTTAAGTTTGGAGATGAGTGTGTTGGATGTTTGAATGGTTGGGGGCTGTTAGTTGTTATGTGTTATGGAGATTGAGTAGTTGATGCATGTGAATCTTGATGCTTTAGTTTGCTGAATGTGGTGTATATTAGAGGAGTATTGATTCTTTTCGTCATAATTGTGAACCCTAATTGTTGTTGTTTTGAGGAAGGATGGTTCTCTTTTGGAATAAGTGAATGTATTAACCACAAATTTGGGGGTTTGATATGGCATAGTCAAGTTTTTCTATTATTGTATTTAATTTGATTGATAAAGTTTCATGATTGGGTTTGCGTGTGCCTCTAGTAGACTGGTAGATGATCAAATGGTGTGGATGCTACTGTTTTAGTTGTTTATCATCAAGGGTAAGGCATGCTAAAAGATTAAAACATTATAAATTGTTTTAGTGACGAAGAGGAATCCGATGATGTCAAAATTGAGTCTAAAATTGGTGTTTTGTGTAATCAGGTCGTCCCATGACCAAAATTATTGTATGGGTTAATAGCCTTAGGTAATAGCTGCAATAAGGGTTTCGAATTTTGGGATTCCGATTTGTATAACTCAAGTTTTAGTGGTTTTATTTTGGGTGCTCTGTTTTTCTACGATTTTGAGGGCAGGAGGTTTGGAGGCATTTTTAGGTATCAAGGAGGTCTTAATGGCCTAAGTATTAAAACATTCATAAATTAATAAAAGGGTATTTTAGTCAATGTGTGTTTATTCCTAATCCGATTCCCAATTTGAATTACCATATTAAGGTGTTGCTCACACTACTCCCATCCTCTCTCAATCTAGCTCGATGCTCAGCATCTCACTCTCAATCTGGCTGCACCTTCTCAATCTCGCTCAGCATCTCACGCTCATCCTCCTACTGTCAATTTCGATAGCTCAGTCTCTTAATCTCACTGAAGTGTGAAAGATAGCACAAAATTAAGGTTTGAATTAATGCAAAACCGAATCCCAACCAATATGAATTCTGGAAATTTTTAGGGTTTGAATTTGTTGTTTGAATAATTCTAAAAAATTTTAAGGGTTGAATTGGGTTTTGTTGAATTCGGTAGAAAATTGGGGTTTCAAGTTGGAATTTTGGATTTGGGTTTCAAATTGGAATTTTCAGCCCAAACAAGCCTTGTTGATGGAGCTGCTATTTAAGCTAAGTTGCCACTCCAATTGTTTTTTCAACATCAAAACGTTTCACCAAATAATTTTTTATGGGTCTATTTGTTTCCGAGTGCCACGGGGTTAGGGCTGTTAAAAAGTTGTTTAATGTGGATACATGGTTTAGCCCAAACTAGGAAAAACCAGTTACAGTCATAAAGCTTTTGTGAAATAGTTCATTATAGATGAAGAACTTCAGTATAAACATAAAAATGGTAGTTCATGTTGCTACTGTCTTTTTGTGACAGGTGAGTTTCTACTTACAGCACCCCTGATGGCTACAGAATCATCTGAAGGGGAGGATGAAGGTAAGATAGTTGGTGGTAGCAAGCACCTTGTTGTTGATGGTGACTTGAGAGAGATGACAAAGAATGCTGCTTGGAGTGTTAGTTCATGTAAGCCTGGCAATGGAGTCCAATGCCTCCGAGATGACAATTGTGACACTTACTGGCAGTTAATATTCTCTCTTTTTATCTAATTCCCTTTCCAACTTTTGTATGGTATAACTGAGTTACTTGTCCTTTTTGTTTGTATTCAGATCTGATGGAGCACAGCCTCATCTTATAAACATTCAGTTCCAAAAGAAAGTGAAATTACAAGTAATGAAGAAACATTATATACCTTCCTCTTTTTCATCATAGTTTTTACTTTCGGATGATTCATTTCCTGAAACTGCTTTGATTGCAGCTCATTATTCTGTATGTTGACTTCAAGCTTGACGAGAGCTACACGCCAAGCAAGATCTCTGTCCGAGCTGGTGATGGCTTTCACAATTTGAAGGTAATTCCTGAGCTTAGGGAGCCTAGAATTCGTTTTCCTATTTATGTTATTTGGGGTACCTTAAGGCATAATCTTCTTGAATGTTACTACTCTGCATATGTTTCTCTTCCCAGGTTGTTAGTTCATGGATGATGACCACAACTACGCTTGTTGTTACCTAGAGTTTTTGAAATTATAAGGGCTTGATTTTTTGGGAAGAAAGGTGGGAATGGCAGGATGTTTCTGGAGGTGTAGGAAAGAGTGGCAAATTGTCTGGGTGTCAGAAGGAGCGGGAAGGTGTGGCTGTGTGGGAAGAAACAGTGGAAAATCTCTGAAAGATTGGGAAGGGTGAGAAATTTTTGATAAGGTGGGAAGATGTGCGAAGGTGTTGAAGGAGTAGTTCACCATCCAAAAGAATCAACCCACATCAAGTTTCCTCCTATATCCGTATCTTATTCCTAAAAAAAATATCTTTTACATTTAGTGCATTTTTCTTTTTTGGATAGGAGAAACATATATATTATTAATAGAAATTAAAGAATTGAGTTTTAGGGCAAAGTTAGACAAAAGAAATGAGGGAAGAGAACTAGTTGAGCTGTTTTGCATTGGTTCTAGTGACCAAATGAGTTTTGCCAGCCTTTCTATTTAAAGGGTAAGACTTGAACTTCACAGCTCTGTGGCCAAACATGAACTTCACTCTAATTTCTATTTAAGGTTTCGATAAGATATAATACGGGTATCAAATTATCTAAGTGGCTCATTGTTGTTTTGTATACGATGTTGGTTTTGATTCTATGAATCTTTTCTGGTCACATTTGTGTTTTTTTTCTTGTGCATGCTGAATTGCTGATAGTGTTCATGTTTGGGATGCATGTAGCTATGCCATTCAGAGCCTAGTGATATGCTTCTTGTACCCTAGTATAACATTACTCATTGAGTACGTAAAGAGCATCAACATTGAAACCCTATTATAACATTACTCATTGACTACGTAAAGAGCATCAGCATCGAACCCCCCCCCCCCCCCCCAAACAACAAATGTCTTTGGCTTCCTCTGTGGGCTTATCAAAAAGGAGGTTTGGCTTCCTCTATGCAGCCTATCAAAAGGAGGGAGGGTGTTGAAAATGTTAGGTATTCTGGTATATCTTAGGGAAGAAGACTCTGCACAAACCAAGATCCTAACATTTGATATTCCAGAATCACTCCTGTTATGTTGCAATAATCATTCATGTAAACCAACTGGGAGGTAATTTGGAAACACAGCCCCTCTATTGGTAGCGCAATGAGAGTAGACTGCTGCAGAAGGCCAGTGACAGCATAGAGCCACAACCTCCTGCTGGGGCTCTGTCAATAAAAGGTTCTCATATAAAGATGAACATTATTTTCTCTTTTGGCAAATGTTTTCAGGACCCTTGGCTGTTTTTTGCTGTGTTCATTTTCTCCATTTCAACATTCAAGGAAAAGTAGAATCACCTTATCAGGGCAAAATTTATAACAAAAATTTGAAATAAACAAGAATTTAGGCTGTAAAATTTTCAGATTCGAAGAATTTGGACTAATGAATTCGGATGAGAGAAACCAGTTTCGGTGCAGAAGATGTTGAGGGTGAAGAGTATCATAGTGATGATGATTGCAACAATGAGAAAAGCTATGTGTTCCCATGCTCTGTCAAACCACTTACATTATCAAATCAGATAAGTTCAAAAGTCCATAGTACTCAGATGGGAGCAGAGAAGTAGGTTTGGTGCCAAAAAGTTGTCAGGTGCTTATTTTGATAAGACGGGATTGGAATAAAGGCTGCCACAAATTCTATGATCCTCCATTGTGGATGCTGTAATATAAAACCATGGCTACAATGATAAAAGTTAAAGACGCCCAACTGTATCTGTATTAACACTTTTCGTTATCTGTTTCATATATTTCTTACACTCTGCAGCAAGCCCCTGCTTTTTATCTTGCACTTGTGTATTTGACATAATCAAATGGCATTCTTTCTCTGATATTACTATAGGAAATCAAGGCAGTGGAACTTGTGAAGCCAGCTGGTTGGATGCCTATATCGTTGTCTGGAAATGATCCACGGTAAGATTTGGAAATCATTATTTAATCTTGTGAGTGATATTTTTCTTATGTGGTGAACTGGTGATAGTTAATCACTCACAGATTAAATTAGTAGTCTATCAATTTTCTTTTACCCTTTTTACAAATATCTCATATTGTGGTGTTATTTACTTTTAGATTTTTTTTTTGGTGTATAGTTCTAAGAGGATTATATTTTATGATTGCTCATAATGTATGGCCTTACTTGATATCTATGTTACTCCGACTCTTCATATTACATGTTGTACTGTGTCGAACCCTCGATACCTGGACAAGGGTACGACACTCGACACTTCAAATTAGAATGAGAATATACAAATTTTCTTAAAAATAGCCGAGTCCGATACCCATATCCGTGTCCATATCAGACACGTGTACCCGAGTCCAAGTAACATAGCTTGATATGATCATACTGGCCCGGAAAACTTGATTTGAAATTTATGTTTAGCTACATTCCTTACATGAAAGGAAAAGAAGGTAGGAAAATGATTAAACAGCTTTTAGCATGCTAATAGGGGAGAGTTTTACTAAGGGCCAATGAAGCTTGTCGCTGAGAAGAACAGTTAGCATGCTTCCATGCAAGTAAATAGATGACTGAAAATCTTCCTTCTGTTCCTGGAATGTGTGCTTGCCTCCGGTCTATGACTTGCATTTAACTTTAAAATCAAAGCTAAATGAACTCTCAAACTTAGGTATCGTTGATCATGGTTGTCAATTAGCAACTATGAAGAAACAACAGAGGAACACATTAGAGATATATAGGCGTGGCATCAATGTAGGATAAGATGTGGTCCAAAGCTAAAGGAATGCAAGCAAGGGGAGAAGGGATCCACCCTAAGGTCTAGGAAAAGTAGAGATAGGAAAAGTGGAGATAGGCCGTAGAAGATTCAGTATGAGGTTATGAAGCCAAGTTTGACCCATGTGTGATTTGGGGAGTATGTAGCCTAGGATGGGAGTGCATGGAAGTCTGATTAGGGGTGCAGCCCTTGGGTGGCTTCTTCTTTATCCTCTCATTCCTCCTTAACTTTAAGGAATCGTCTTTGGCTTCTAGTAGACATAGCCATTGTATACCCAGCCAGATTTGTAGATTTGAACATTTTAGCAGTCCCTTTGGCCTTTTGTGTTCTTTTCAGAGCTAAAAGTTTCAGGTCCTGTCCAGTGACAGAGTTTGACAGCTAGGATGGTGTTCCTATAGGATTGAAAATTCTGTACCATAATGTTATTTGATGTTTATACATTATAATATTACTAGTTGTAATTTGTAAACTTGTAATTGTTCATCATTTAAGTATATGATTATCTCCTTTAATTATTTTGCGAATGGCTGGGAACATCCCCCCCCCCCCAAAAAAAAAAAAGAAAAAAAAGAAATTGTACATTTCGGGTTTCTTGGAATCATCATTGTTGCAGGGGCAACATTACTTTCATCTTGATATTTACCTTACCTCGTTATTTTCATAGACCCTGGTCAGGTAGGATCTGGTTGTCATTCCTGTTATCGAGTTCCACAAGCAGGTCTAACTAAATAGAAAGCCCTAGAGCCTACACAGCGTAGAACATGGAAAATGCACTGAAAACTTGTTAAAATTTTCTAGTAGGATCCTCAATGAAGTAGGAAGCAAAATCTTCTGAAACACTATGAAAAAGACCCTTGGCAATTCTCTGATAGGTAGACTCGCCTTGCAGAACTATTCAAGGATTAAAAAAAACTGGTTTCTTCTTATTTGCACTAAAAGATTGCTTCTTTATCACATGCATTAGGATATTAGGAACGCTTGTTTAAATCTATTGTAACCCTATGGTGATCTTTGGTAGATACTCGTCAAAGCATGAGAACAACACTAGGAAGATTGCAACCTTATACAATATTACCTACATTGACGTGAACTCACGGACATATCTGGCGCCCTTGAAGTCGTCAGTCATCATCTTTATCATCATTGAAGCCATAAAAAATCACTCAGGGAGATGAATAGATTGTCACTTTAACTTATTGAATCTAGCAATATTCCCTATATATCTGCAAGAAGGAAATAATCGAGTAGAACATTAGTTATCAGCTGTCACATGCTGTTGTCTATCTTGCATACTCGCTGATAGGGCTTTGTAGCAATATTCCCTATCTTGTGTTTCATAGCTTTGACTTGAACATATTTCTGAGTTACACCTGTTGCAAATATTGCATTTCCCATCCTAGGATGCCTCTTCTCAAATTAGTCAGCATCCCTGATCTTCTACATGACGACATAATTTTCTGTGAATTTCACTGGTCGCGGCTGCGCTACCGTATGCTCACTCACACACAATCTCACTCTTCATGAGTTGTGATTTCTGATATCTGTGCATGTATGTTTGGCAGGGAAACCTTTGTTAATACTTTCATGCTGCAAATCGCTGTTTTATCAAATCACCTTAATGGGAGGGATACCCATGTTCGCCAGATCAAAGTCTATGGTCCTCGACCGTAAGTTTCAAGACTTGCAGTCTTATACTGACATTTACTATACATTGAGTCACTTGTTTTTCTGGGTTTAATTTACAAATCTTGACTGTTTTTTTTTTTTAATTGAAGCAGGAATCCAATTCCGCGTCAACCATTTCAGTTCACTTCTGCTGAATTCATGACGTACTCAACTGTTAGATGAATCTATTCAAACTTTTCTTAGAGATTGTAGCAGTTGCCAAGGAAAACACTGAATGCTTGTTGCCTTAATTGCAAGGTTACTCGATTGGCCAAGTGGTAGCCTGGTAGGTAGAAATTGCTATATGAAAATATATGTAATGTAAAGCTCCTGAATCTGTATGCGTTTCGGCTTGTTTATGATTCATTCATGAGAATGCATGGTTCTCTTTATGCATGCTTAACTAATCAAGTTCCTGCTCATTGTATTCTTCCGTTTCCCTTTTCTTTCCCGTCTTGTAAGAGTTGGCATGGCATCATTTTACTTCAGTTCTAGAGTGGAATTTTATGGCAAAAGGATTTCGATATTGAAAATCAAATAGCCCAAAGTTTTCCTTTTACAGTAATGGAAGTGACAATGATTGTGACAAAAATGAACTCACTGGATCAGCAAAGGACTTTCTTATGTCTTTGTCTTAGAGTGAGTTAATTAACACTCTTGTTTGGGAGGAGAGTTAAAATGGAGAGTAGGGTTCATAGGAGTAAAATAGGGTGAGGGTGAGGGTATGGGAGGGTTCATAAGGGTAAACTAATTACCCCTACTTGAGAGAACAATTTGGAGAGTTCATAAGAGTAAAATGCTAATTGACATATTTGCCTTTTCATATTATTTGTAATTCAATATAATATCTATACATTTGTTCTAACTAGCCATAAAATGCACGCTTCGTGTGCGATGGAGTTGAAAGATAAATTATGATGTGGTATAAGTATGAGATCAACTATTATTATTCATAGTAAACAGTCCTAAATATTCCTTTTTAATAATAATTTTTTAAAGTTTTTTATATTAATTCTCTAAAGTTGTATAAATCATTATATGTACAATGAAGTTATACTTAATGAATGTTGTTCATTAGCAATGCAATATAATCTTTACATTATACTATTGCCCATAATTTAGGCTGCCTGGAAATTGTTGATATATAGATAGTCAAAATAATTATCTTGGATAATATTTTTTTTATATGAGACTGGACTCCCCTTTTAAGCTAGTTTTTCGGATCAAAAATCTAAAAGAAATAAGTTAAAAGCTGTAAAAAATACCTATAGATGTTTACATACCAAAAAAATAATGTTAGAATTTTGTTTAATGGCTCAAAAATATTAGATTATTTATTTCCAATTTTTTTGAGATTTATAATACAATACATTTTTATTTAATGTATTTTGTTTGTTACATTTAATTTTCCCTCTGAAAATACCAAGAAAGGAAATCAAAAAATAAAAAGAACTAAAAGAATGGTATAAATAGCTCCAAAATTTAGCTAGCTTATATATTTCCAAACTTTAAAATGAAGTAACGTTTACTTAAAGTACTTTATTTTACTTCATTTTATTTCCACCAAAATTACTAAGAAAGGAAATAAAAAAGTAAATGCATCAAAAAAGATTAAAAATAAAAAAAGAGTTGCAAAGGAAAAATGATACTACTATAAATTGCTAAGGTGACGTTTTTTTACATATTTTGGTTATGTTTCAACAAAAAATTATAACATGTAATTAATTTGTTAAAAAAGATTTAAGTATGAAATAACTTTAATTTAAGTTAATTAAAAATTAAATTCTTAATATGCAATCTATTAATAGGGTCAAAACAAAAGATAAGGAAAGTTGGACACAATGCAATGAATGTGTGCATCAAGCCCCTTATGCCCAAGCAAAAATCAGTAAATAAATAAGCAAAAATAAATAAAAAGGGAAAAGAGAGAAGGTAGAAGGTAAAAAAATAAACAAATAAGCAAAAAAATAAATAAAAAAGGAAAAGGCAAAAAAAAAATAAAAAGGGAAAAGAAAAAGAGGGGGTGGCAATCAGTGGCAATCTGATGAATCCATTTAGGCTTTTAGAATGTTATGGATACGCATTTTCTTTCTACCCCCCCCCCCTCTCTCTCTCTCTCTACCCCTTCCCGCCCCCTCTCTTTTCGCTCCCTCTCTATACCCCTTCCCCCCCCCCCTTCTCTCTCTCTCTCTGAATAAAACTTTTCTCTCTATATATTTTCTCCGAAAAATTGATGGGGGGTGCCACACATCTTTTTTAATTGACTCGCAGGTCACAACTTTTTTTTAATGCATTCTCGGGGGACATTAAACTTACTTAAGTGGCTGGTGGGTGACAATCTGGCATGTTTTGGCCGGAAAAAAGGAAAAGTCTTGTTTGCCCTTGAAAATTGAGTGAAGTGGCCCTTTTACCCTTAATTTGCTCGCTGAAAAACAATGCCTCCGGTCTGGGCCGGCGATTGCTCAACTGTGTATACTTCAATCAATAACCTAGAATGCAGAAATAGGGGCGGAGAAGACTCGGAGTCATGGGAATAGCTCCGATAGTTGAAATCGAGGTGCCAATTCAGATGGGGCAGGGCTTGAATTTCCGAATCCGGGTCGAAATTGAAGAACACAAGCCTTAAGAGACCTTTGGAGAGAGAAACGAAGTATCAGAGGAGCGAGACAGAGGTTGTGGGGGAAGATAGTGTCGGGAAAGGGAGCGGGACGACATCGTTTGGGAGGAGGCTCATCCACAGCGACACCATTGATGACGATGTGGAGGACACGGATGGTCGATGGTTGTCGAATGGGGAGGATGTGGATGGGGTGGATGATGATGCTCATGATGATAAGAAACACGATGATGATGTTGATGGGATTGATGATGATGAAGAGGAAGTTGGCCTAGCGAAGATGAGGTGTGAAAGGGAGGGTGTTATGTGAAAATCCAGCCCAATGTCTCTAGCAATGGCTGCCAATCTGAAGGTATCACTGATTAGTTCACCTGTGGGTGTGAAAAGCAATAATGACAACCTTTTCCTGTCCTTCTTCTTCTTCAGTTTCTCCTCTTTGAGGGCTCTTCTTTGGAGATGGTGGTGGTTTTTGGCATCATCATTATTTTCATCATCTGCATCATGGGCATGGGGGTCATCAACACCACCATCATTATCATTGTGTAGAAATGGGTTGTTCATGGCTTCTCCTAAAACCAAGGGCAAATAAGACTTTTCCTTTTTTTCGGCCAAAACATGTCGAATTGTCACCCCCAGCCACTTAAGTAAGTTTAATGTTCCCCGGGGATGCATTCAAAAAAAGTTGTGACCCGCGCATCAATTAAAAAAGATGTTCGGCACCCCCAACAATTTTTTGATACTTTCTCTCTACCCTTCTCTCTCTCTCTCTCTCTCTCTCTCTCTCGTTCTCTCTCTCTCTCTCTCTCTCTCTCTCTCTCTCTCTATCTTCTCTCTATCTCTCTCTCTCCCCCTCTCTCTGATTAGAGAGAGATAGAGAGACAGAGAGAGTAGACTGAGAAGCGTGGAGAGAGAGAGAGAGAGAGATGCGAGAGAGAGAGACAGAGAGAGGGAGAGAGGGGGAGAGAGAGAGAGAGAGATGCGAGAGAGAGAGAGAGAGAGAGAGAGAGAGAGAGAGAGAGAGAGAGAGAGGGGAGATAGACAGAGAGAGGGAGAGAGGGATATATATATATATATATATATATATATATATATATATATATATATATATATATATATATATATATATATATATATATATATATATATATATATATATATATATATATATATAGAGAGAGAGAGAGAGAGAGAGAGAGAGAGAGAGAGAGTATAAAGAGACATACAAGGTTCAAAAATAGAGAGAAATAAGTTGGGTTGGAAAGTGAGGAGCCAAAAATGGTGACTTTATATGTCAAATTAAGAGGTATGAATGAACTCCAATTTGAATGAACTCCAAATTAAGCGGCTGCAAAGTGTGAAGAGAGAGAGAGTGAGAGAAGAGGTGTTGGGTTGGAAAGTGAGGAGGGAGAAGGTGAGATTGTTAATGGTGATGAGAGAAGAAGAAGAAGAAGAAGAAGAAGAAGAAGAAGAAGAAGAGCAGTGAAGGTGGAAAGAAGGGTGGCAGCATCTTAGGGAAGAAGAAGAAGAAGAAGAAGAAGAAGAAGTGATGGTGGAAAGAAGGGTGGCAACATCCTAGGGAAGTTGAGAAGGGGAATGGTGGGGATGCGTTGTTGAATGGAGGGCATTGTAGAGATCTGGGTAAACACGGGTTCCCAGATAAACACACAAGGAAGAAGAAGATGAAGAAGGAGAAGTCTTATGGCGATGGAAGCATGGAGAATGAAGAAGGATGAAGAAAAACAAGAAGTCAACAATCGAGATGAGTTTGATGGTAAGGAGAGAGAGCAGAGAGATAGATAGTGAGGGTGATGTGGACATAAGTAATCTGACATGACAAAGTCAATAGACCCAAGCACGTGCCTCCGCCGCCACATCATCTCGCCACCGAGTTAAGTTCAACTTAACTTCGTGGTGTACTATTTAGTCTACTATGGTGCAAAAATTCATATTAATTAGAACCAAATCTAAAGTTCATATTATTTAGTCTACTATGGCCAAAAGTTCATATTATTAGAATCCAATTTCCTTTTATGCAATGTCAATTCACTTGTCCTGAAAGAAATTTGTGAGTTTTATATGTGCTTCCAATTATTGGATTAACCAAATTAGTGATGTTCCATGATTAGAAGCTTTATCGAAGGCAGACTTCAAGCATTTTGGGTTTGGATGGATCGGGTGTTGGACGAAAAAATTGATGTCTCATACCTATTTATTAAATTTGTTTTAGGTCACAATAATTCAGACGAGCCTAAGTTCAAATTCAAACGATAGAAGTATCAAACATACTGTGTTCATTCGGATGAAAACTGTGCAAGTACCCAAACTTTTTCTAGGTCGAACTGAAACAACTCAAACAAGTGTTGGGATTAGGTAATCTTTGTACAACCTACTTTATTTAGTTCATTGTTCATTATCACCTTGGGCGTCAGGCACGTGTGAGACCTAAAAAGTATAAGAGGAAGGTGATTAGAGTTGACATGAAATATCTAGCCTTAATGGAAGATATAACACTAGATACAAACATTTGGAGGGGTAGAATTAAGGCAAAGTAGGGTGAATTGTGAGGTTGTATATAGGGTATTGTACTTTTTGTTAGCTTGCTTCCATATGCCTCTTATTTGATTGCAGAGGTATGTCTAGTTGTCTACATCTTCCATATGCGTGTGGGACACACACACGAATGGATTTGAGTAGTCCTACAAGCTTTTTAGTTTTTCAAATTGTTTTTCGCAAAAGTTTTCCTTATGAGTTTCTTTGGTAAAAGACACGGTTTTCCAAAGAAGATTTCCAATTATTTTGGTGGATCCCCGAGAATCAGCCTCTTCATGAACTCTAGGAATGCTACCTACATTTGAATCCCCAAACCGTGCTAAAATGTGTTCTCCTGAGAGGTTGTTGTTGTTGTTGTTATTATTGTATTGTTCATTGTCACCTATTCCCTAACCTAATGGTGCGTTTGGTTCTTTTCAGGAAAAAAATTATTGGAAAACTTTTTCTCGGGAAAGTTTTTTCTACATTTGAAAACATGGAAAAGTTTGTGGAAAAACTCATTTGAAATGTCCAAACTACTCCACATATATTATAAAGTAGCTTTTAGAGACACTTTTGAAAATAAAGTTAAAAAAATGTTCCCTTTCCCTTGGGAAAAAACTTTCCCAAGCCCCCATAGAAAAAAATTTCCCATCCACCTTGGGAAAATTATGGGACCTACTTCAAAATTTTCTTCCCCTCATTTTATAAACAAACATAGGAAAATTTGATTAACTTGGAAAAATTAATAAACTTTTCCAAGAAAGAGATGCACCCAAACGCACCATAAATGTTTAATAGACTACTTTCGAACTTTCATCTAGATAGAATATAAAGGGGTCATATAGATGGCCCAAGTTAGGGTTGGCCAAAACCGGTTAACCTCAACCGCGGTTAACCGCAATGAGGTTAATCGCTTTTGAGGTTTTTGGATTTCGGAAACCTAAACCGAAACCGCATTGCGGTTAACCGCTTTTGAAATATGGAAACCTAAACCAAACCTCGAAACCGCTATTTGGAAAAGTTAACCGTATTTAAAATCAAGAAACTTAAACCAAACCGAAATTTACATGGTTCGATCCGCATTCTATACACGGTTTATGCTTCAATGGAAATTTACAATAAACAATTACTAAAGACTGTGAGAGTTATGTCATTGTTAATTTGTTATGAGGAAGTGAGGCACACAACAAGCCAGCAAGGCCTAGCAACACACTTGAGAGAATTATAGTTTTTTCGATTTCCTGCTTAAAATTACTAAAAAATAAAACAAATTAAATTCACAAATTCTATTTGAAGTCAGTCACAGATATGAGATAAGGCAGAGCTAGTCACTCAGTCAATAGTTTTTTTTTTAATGGTTAAAACCGATTAATCGTGGTTAACCTTTTTTGAAAAATCCAAAACCTAAACATAAACCGGTCAAAGCGGTTTGGTTAACCTAAACCGCTTTTACAGTAAACACAATTCAGTTAACCGCTTTTACCGGTTTGATTTTATTGATTTTGCGGTTCACATTTCGGTTTAGGTTTGAGATGGCCACCCCTGGCCCAAGTACATGTAGAGGGCTCAGATGTATAGCCCAAGTTTATTCTCTATAAAATTCAATACAACGAGTATTAATTTAGGGTTTCAGAAATATGGCCCAAATATGTATGAATATAAAAGTTCCTCAGCAAGGAGTCAATGACCCGTACGCTTGCCGGGCCATATATAAAGCCGAACGAAAGAAACCCTAACGAGAGGGACAGGGAGAGGGAGAGAGTAGAGGGGCTGCAGTTCTGGTGTAATTGTTCATCCTACTAGGGTTTCAGAAGTCGCCGTCGCAACTCTCGAACCAGAAATGGGTAATCTCTCAAACCCTTACTCTCTGTCTCTCTTCTTCCACGCTCCATTTTCGATGAATGCATGAATGAATTCAATTAAATCTACAATGTTCGCCAAATTGATTGTATTTGTTGAATGTGATAATGTACAGCCAGAATCAAAGTCCATGAATTGCGCCAGAAATCCAGGGCAGAGATGCAGGCCCAGCTCAAGGCTTTGAAGGATGAACTCTCTCTCCTCCGAGTCGCCAAGGTCACTGGTGGCGCTCCCAACAAGCTCTCCAAGATGTAATTTCCTCTCTCTTTCTCATCTACTGGTCTATCTTTCTCTCTTGAATTAATTTGTAAAAGTGGTTTCAATGGCGGATTGTTTGATTTGGAATTGCAGAAAGGTGGTGAGGCTGGGGATTGCACAAGTGTTGACGGTGATGTCTCAGAAGCAGAAGGACGCATTGAGAGAAGCATACAAGAACAAGAAGTACTTGCCTCTTGATCTTCGCCCTAAGAAAACTCGCGCCATTCGTCGTCGTCTTACAAAGCACCAGGTCTCTATTTCTTTCTCTTCCTCTCGCTACTTGACAACCTACATGGTTAGAACATATTATTCAGAAATTAGAGTGAGTTGAATGAAAGGTTATTCTGCATAGTGGAGTATGTAGTGTTTTTTGCGTATAGGAATCAGAGATTGGTGTATTATTGGGTTGGGTTTGAGATTATTGCGCTTTGGTCTGAGATTGAAAGGGGATAATTTGGTGACGATATCCGATTCTGTAGTGGTTGCTAGTGGTTGTTTTCCTAGCCAGATGTATGAATTGATTATTCTGACTTTCAGCATTTTCTGTGGATGGGTTGATCCTTATAAGCTAAAAGCGTCATTTGGGAGTCATATTTGAACTTCTGGCAGATGTATATGGTTAAACAATGTTATTTAGAATTGAGCGTTAGCTAGTAGAGTGGGTTGAATGTGAGGTTTTCTACATAGTGGATCGTGCGGTGTCATTGTTTAGCATAAAATCAATTTCAGCTGTGTTTACTGGGTTGATCAGAGATTATTGGATTTTGCTTGCACGTAAGAGGGGGAACTTGTCGAGGTTCCACCCTTTTAACACAGCTCAGCGTTCTGAGCTCAAGGATATTCTTGTGGTCGGTTATTTTAGCACTCTTTAGTATTAGGATGAGTTAATATGAGGTTATTCTGCAGGTTGATTTGCTTTGTGTTTTTTGTGGTACAAAAATCAGTTATTGGTTGTGATTGTTGGGTTAGAATAGACATCCTTGGATTTTCTTTGATATCCAGTTGGTGTTTAAATTGCTCCCTCTTTTAGTTTAGGTTAAAATGAGTCAGTATAACAACTATACTCCTAGCGTAGGCCGTAGGCTGCCTTATCATAGCAAGCATGATAAATACATACAGACTAGATCTGCCAATTTGGGTGGGTGGATCAGTTCAGTATGGATCTGTTTCGGGTTTACTCAGGTTTCTGATTAGGAAATCGTGTTCAAAACCCTTAACTTTCAAGTGGGTTTAGGTCGATTTTCGTGTCAGGTCAAAACATGTATGATCAATCAAAGAATGATACTATAGACCCACTAGTAAAACATTTTACTAAACCAAATTTAAACAAGGGAGAAATTTTTTAAAAAAGAAATACACAATGCACTTCACTTTTTATATATGTTTAAAAACAATGTTTCTAGGTTCGTTCAGCTCAAACAATGGGCAGATTCCTAATCAAAAGTTAAGGCATGGGTGGCCAAAATATCATTGTTTTTTGGTCTTTTTAGTTTGGTAATAGTTTTCAGTTGATAGGCCTCTCCCTGTGCTTTATCAATGTTCATATGCTTAAAAACATTTTAATTTAGAATTTGGCTTTTAGAGTTGGTTGATTTGGTTCTTCTCTGCTTTATGGTGAGCATAGCATTATTTCAAGGAGTAAAATTCTGGCACGAACTGTGTTTTTTGGGTTAAATTAAAAATCGTTGGTCTGTGCTTTGATATTAAGTTGGTGTCTAAATTGCTGTTTTAGGATAAAGGTAGTCAATATTGGGATCCTAATTCAGATTGGTTATTACTAGTATTTGATGTTTTCTAGTTGAAGTTAAATGTTCAGATTCTGAGCAATTTCTGTTTATGTGACCATCTTTATTGGCTAAAAGTTGAAAAGTATGATTTGGGGAGTGATTCCTGAACCTGAAAGTTCAGTTCAGTTAATTTTGGGCCATATCTTTACCATGTAATACGGTTCAGTGGTACCTGCTGGGGATTATCATTGTCATTGTTTTTTTTTTCAAAATAAAAAGTCCAAGCTATAGTTTTGGGTAACTGAATGCTTATGCTCTTTCATGTATTTCTTCAGCTGGTATTGGGTAGAATTTCTTTTCCTATGACATTTCAACTTATGTAGAATTGCTTTATTGATGAAGAACCTTGAATAGCTAATCAAATGCATTTGCATTTTGCAGGCATCACTGAAGACTGAGAGACAGAAGAAGAAGGAAATGTATTACCCAATGAGGAAGTACGCAATCAAGGTGTAGAGTAGTCACTAGGGCAGTTCCTTTTTGTAGGAATGGTTTCTAGTTCAACTCCTTACATTCTTTGAAGATTTTGGTCCAGTAGCTTTGTTTTTCCAGCGCCCTTAATATATGTTAGAAAGAACTGAATTCTTGTGTGAGCTTCTAAATGGAAGGGAAAGGAATGTTATCGGCTCCGGTATCTGGATGCTGCCTTTCTATTTGCAGTTTTTATGCTTTCAGGTTTCAATTGAGTTTTTGAATTGCGTGCTCATTGAACCAAAAATCAACAATTGCTATATACTTAATCCTTGTTCTTTTGTGCAGTGCATTACCATAACTTACCATACTAGTATACCACTTGATACTTTTCAACATTTTATCATACTATACTATGTTTTATCACAATTATATTAATATATATGCTTACTTTTCTCTCTTCATTTTTCTTCTATACTTTTTACATTCTCTCTCCTCACTTACTACAACAATTACACTTTTTACAAATTTCACATATTTCTACATTTAACCTCATTTACTACAATTTCACTACGACGCACCATCTCTGCATCTTACCAACCTCACAAAAGAACATGATTTTAGTCATTAAAATCTGGACCTAGATTTACGATCCTACGGTTTATGATCCAAAAATCCGTGATGCAAATTTACGATCTATGTGAGTTTATTTCGATCTTAATAACTTGATGAACGTAATTAGGATTCTAATTCTAACAACATTGGTCATACATAATGGTGGTACATGGCAAAGAAAGGAAATGAGTAGATCCCTGGTATTACTAGTATGTTGGTATGGACGTATTATGATTTATGAGTGTTTGGGTGAAGTTTATTGACGCGGCATTTGATAAATGGAGCACACTGCACAGAATGAAAGCCACAGTTGGCGGTTGTGTTGCCTTGTACCTGAAAATTGAAATGATCACTCTGTATGGGGCTTATTAGTTGGCTAATTATCTACAAATCATTATGTTACATTGCGTATGCATCAGATAATCCAAAATGTGACAGCGTAATCCCATGTGTGATGTGTTTGTAGGACCATTACATTCAATAACTGCTTCACACTGGATTCTCATTGCCCTCTACCTCATTTTCATCGTTGCCTCTTGTCTCATTCTCCGAGTCCTCCATGTTTCGTGTTTGGCATCCCTTATCCCTGCTCGCAGCTCGCAACAACCTTCTTGGTTGCCTCCAATAGTGGTCCAATGTGTTGGCTTGATTATCATTACTAAAAAACAATTAGGTATTGTATTTTTTACTTTGGATAGTTTCTGTGACTCTCTTCCCTGCATGTAATCTCACTATCGTTTATCATTGTAGAAAAAATCCAGTAATTATAGTAAGACATTCTTTTGGTAGATATGTAGATGTTGGGTAAAATAAAATTAGATAGATTTGAATATATTTAGATAGAAATAAGTAGAAATATGTAATAAATTTTTTGAGGACTAGGAAAGTTTAGATAAATTTAAATAGAAAAATAACATTGAATAAGAGTGGATAAAATTGAATTGTAGGTAGTTTATAGTGCGAAAGAACATGATCTTAAGCTTTTACAAAAATGTCTGTTTGTTGAGTTTTACCATATAATGTTTTATTAAAAATTAACATATTACAATTTTATGATAGTGTTTTTATTACGAGTCTAACAGAACACATAGGGATAACAATGGGGCGGATCGGGGACGAGGGAGTATATCCCCGTCCCCATCCCCGCTCCCAAAACCCGTCCCCATCCCCGTTTCGGGGAATGATTCTTGCCCCATCCCCTTCCCCGCGTATTCCCCATCCCCAACGAAGATTTGTTTAAAGATATGCAAAATCTAACTAAATTTTAATCGGGCCTGATTTTTAATCGGACCCGGTTTTTAACCTTTTCAAAATACAACGTATTTAACTTGCTCAAGCAATAATACATCAAAATCAAACAATAATACATCAACAAGTGTTATTCGGAAAAAATACAATAATACATCAACAAGTGTCATTCGGAAAAAAAAAGTATGGAATTATGGAGGAGGGGGGAAGCGAGTTTAGGTCAGGGTTTCTCACTTAAAATTCGAAAATTACTACTTTATCCTTGCTATTAATATATATATTGAATTACAATAAAGATTATTTGGTAATTTTAAAATTTTCGGGGACGGGGAATTTTGCCCGGCGGGGGAAATGGGGACGGAGATGGGGAAAATTCTGTCCCCATCCCCGTCCCGTCTCCGAGCGGATTTTGAAAAATCGTTCCCGTCCCCGTCCACATCCCCAATGGAGGCGGGGACTTTTCCTTATAGTGGGGCGGAGCCTCAACGGGTTCGAGGATTCCCCGCCCCATTGCCATCCCTAAGAACACAGTTTTATATAAATCATTACATATATTAAACGTTTCATCTTAATTCAAAACAACAAATATTTTGAGATATAGGCCGTACGATAATATGCTTATTGCTTTTGTTAGTATATTTTATCGAAAATGATAAATGATAAACATCTTGACGCTTAACCATCTTGTATTTTTTTTCTAAATCACCAATAAAGTTAAATCTAAGTGTTTTTAAATCATTCTAAATGTATATTTCATTATTTTCAGGGTCACTACAACTTATAAATAATTTAAAAATAATTATTTGCTTATATTTATTTCATAAATATAAAACTATGTATAAAATGTGCATTTTCTACTTTGATTGATAAAATTAGGCTATTATTATATTTTTTGACCTAGCTACTAAGTATTATATTATTATAATTGATAAATATATATAATTATTAAAAAAACTATTAATAAAAGTTACAAAAATGTGAAATATGACTAATTCAAGATGGTTAAGATCCTTTAACTATTTGTAAAAGTAAATTTGTTTCCGTTTGGATCTTTACAAATCGCATAAAAGTACTATTCACTTTGGAATTGTTAATTTGTTAAATATTATGTCAAAAATTAGGAACTTATTAGAGTATTGGGGAAGTACTTTGTCTAATTTTTTTTATTTATCATTCGAGGTTTTTTGAGATTTATTTTTAATCAATTATTTTTTATGTAATATTTTTATAAAACTATAATATAATATTTTTTGATAGTATTTTAATTATAAATCTAAGGGAATATTCTTTAAACTATAACTATATAATTTTTTGATAAAACTATAACTATATAATAGTAGAGTGTTATATATGATAATCAGAACTAGGAAGATTTGAGATTTCCATTTGGAGGTTGTTTTTACAATATCTTAGTTTCTCATTGTATCTATAGCAACCACATATTTAGGGTGATATTTGCAGGAAGGCAATTCATCAATTAAACTCGAATTTTTAATTGATGTCGTGGTGTGTTTAAAGGTAATATGTAAAATGCAAGTGTTACTTAGGCCCTGTTCTTTTATGCGGTATTCTGCGGTATGGCGCGATGAAATTGTGGCGGGTTGTGGTGTAATTGTGGCGGGTTGTGGTGTAATTGTGGTGGATTATTGGTATGTCGTGGTGGGTTTTTTGTATATATATATATATAAATATTGTATTGGTAATTGTGAAAAAGTAATTGGAAAAAATGAGTTGAAATATTGTATTGTTTTTGGATGATAAATATTGTATTGGTAATTGTGAAAAAGTGAGTTGAAATTCGTGGTGAGTTATGGTAAATTGTGATAGAATGGTATTTTGTGGTGGTTTGTGGCAAGCGGGTGTCTTGTGTATGATTAATCAATAGCCATGAAAAGACCGCAGCTAATAACCCGTATAACAACCATCACATCACAAAAAAAAAGCTTGTATTTAATTGATGTTAATTCGGTGTTGGTTGTTGGCAAATATCATTCCAAAAATTACATTGTTAAATCAAATGTAATGTTTGAGATATTATGATAATAATCTTCCAAGTTGGAGATTTCGGGACATAATAATTCATTAAATTAATAGCCAGAACAAAAAAAATTAATAAATTAGTTAAAAGTAATAAATCTTGACTTAAAATCTCCAATTACAATTATTATAATTTAGAAATTAGAACAAAAGAAATACTATTTGATTAATAAATTAATGAACCGTTATTATTATTTTTTTTAGGAAATGAACCCTTATTTTTATTTTTCGAAAGAGTAGCATAATACGGTATTTCTGTGATTGCAACATAGATATTGTGAATGTGACATCGATGTATTGAGTTTATTTGTTGGACTTTTCTTCTTGTTACTTACAATAGACGGGTGATGACCGAATTTTGTTGTTGTGACTTCTGAAGACACTAAGGTTTATTTAAGTTTGGACCACCCTTCGTATTAATATGTTTGTACCAATAAAATAAGCTTCGAGAAGGATAGTGCACTATCTGGCATTTGCTGACATTTGTCAATACACACATCTCAAAATTCTGTTGGCTTGTCATCCCTCTTTCAATAATTGACATAAATAAAGTATAAATTTCTTTGGATATCTTACTGCCTGTTCTGAAAATAAAAATGGATTATAAGCATCATTTACATTGGGGGGGGGGGGGGATGTGAGTATATATATGTACAGATATAAGGGAGAAAGAGGAAAGAATAATCAGGCAACTGCTTTAACTAATTTCTATCTGTTGGTGGAGAATCCATTAGCCCTAACCTTGAAGAAAGAATACTATTAATTTATGTTGAATCTCTCCCAGAATTTTGGTCATTAGATCTGCAAACTGATCCTTTGACTTAATATATTAGGGTTAAAGAAAACCTTCAAGGAGCTTATCACGGGTGTAGTAGCAATCAAATGTTGATATCTTTTGTTTGCTCGTGATCAAAGACTGGATTCTCAGCTATATGCATAGCAAAATTATTATCACAGAACATTATAATAGGCAGATCCGATGACATCTCCAAGTCTTGAACTAATCCACTCAAGTTCAGAACTTGTAGACATTTCCTTGTACTCGGCTCTCAACAGAAGATTTTGTGATTTTGTTTTTTGTTGCTTTTTGTTTTCCATGAAACGATAGACTCCTTAAGAAAAGCACAATAACTGTCAAAAATGTCAAGGTCATCTAATCACTCATCGTGCTTCACAGTAGGCAATCACCTTCAAATCTATGCTAGCAGGATAAAATAACCTTCAAATCTGTGGACATTGACTACAACTTGATAATGAGGTTCTTTTGGCATGTGTAAGAATTGATTAAGATGTTGACCTGCATTAGGAAACATCAAGTCTTGTTAGTGTCAAATATAAGAGTCGACCACTAAGCCTTCTATGGATTTCTAGTTCAGCCAAAGGGTGTCCTTCTCTGTACATGATTTAATCCCTTTCGGTAGAGAAAAACTTAGTTGCCTTGGTTCTAGTCATACCAACATCAGTGAGAATGTATGTGATATACATTCATTGGTTGAGAAAACTACTTGAATTTGATCGTTTTATCTCAACGCCTAGAGAATACCTAGTGAGGCCAAGATCTTTTACCATGAAGATTTCATGAAGTTGTTTTGACTTGTTAAATACCTTGCGCGTTATTACTTGTAACTAATAAGTCATCAACATTACTAAAATACAACTGATTCGGTTAAAATGATCCTTGATAAACAACGAGTAGTCACTTGGATTGAATGAATCCACGCTTTATGAGAAACCTGCTCTATTCGAGGTTACACTATGTGGAAGCTTGCTGAGTTGATATAAAGATCGTTGAAGCTTGCATACTCGATCTTCCTCAACCTTGGTATATCTTTATGGTGGCAACTGTTCGGTCTCGTTTCGAGCCGAATTCTTCTCTTTATTAGGGAGCTTTTACATGTTCTAACCCCGTGTTTCATTTTGGTTATGAGATTTTTCTAGTTTTGTAGGAAAATAAAAGAGTGACCTAAATTGGAGCCGAAACGGAGCAAAACTCATCAAATAGGGGAAAGAGGCAGAAGGATGGCTCGCCCGAGTCACATCCTGGCTCGCCCGAGTCAAGCAGCTGGAAGATTAGCAAACTTGCCGACCAAAGTTGAACCATCAAATAGTGGAACAGAAGGTTGGCTCGCCCGAGCAACACATTGGCTCGGTCGAGCCATACCTCGGTTAAGCCACTTGAGAGTGTTGTTGAAATCGGCTAAGGCATGGAGAAAGCAGAGGGCTGGCTCGCCCTAGCAAGGGCCCTGCTCGACCGAGCTTAGCACCTGAGCTGCCGAAGAGAAGCTGCCAAGAAGACAAGGTGCAACCGACCAGAACCCTGGCTCGCCCGAGCCAGGGGGTGGCTCGCCCGAGCCACTCTGGATTTCTGCGTTTTGTTTAGATTCGAAATGCTGCGTTTTGTGTAACAGTTTGGGATCAATATAAATACCCTTAGCTGCGATTTCATCAAGCATAGTTTTAGCTTAAGTTTTAATATGTATTTCCTAGTTTTAATTGCTTCTTAAGTTGCTTTTACTTTCTCTCTCTTAGGGTTTCTATTGCCTTGTTCTCCAAGTTCTTGAGATTTTGAGTGTAATCAACATTTTCTTCAAGTAATTTCAGCAAAGCATTTCCTTCATTTACCTTGTGCTTTTGATTTCATTGAGTTTGCCATTCAAAGTTTCTAGGTTAGCCACCAATCAATCTTTTAGTGAAAAGGGGGATTAAGGGCTACAAATCTTACTTGAAGTGAAGATTTGAGGGTCCTTAGTAACTTGATTCACAACTTTCTATTTTGTTCGGGGAAAGTTGCAAACGAAGATGAAGAATGAAGAATGGAGATCGATTTCGATTAGTCGTCAAGGGTATGGACTTAATTCTTAGCTTGTTTTAGTTAATTAGTTGCTTATTAATTGCTACTTGCTTGCTTCTGATCTTGGTGATAGTTTAGGGTGTTATTAAATGTTTGCTTGTTAGCTTTATAGATTTCTTTTGAATCAATTGTTAGTAATTACTGGCTTAGTTGTGTTTCTTTCTTAATAGTTATGTTTAGTATCATGATTAGGGATAGTTTAATCGCTTAATTTTCATACTTTAATGTTTTCCGCACTTGAGAACCTCTAATAAACTAAAAACAGAATTAATTACATTTACCCTACCTGACATATGCGGTAATAATTTTTGCACACCCGACATTTGGAAAATAATTTTCACCCTACTTGACATTTAGTGAAAGTGATTTTTAGTGTTAGAATCCGGTAACTTGTCATCGGAAATGAAAAAATACAATAATACCCCTATATCACTATGTGAAATTACGATACTGCCCTTTAGTTTGAGACGGAAAAGACTAAGTTGGAGAGTAGAAGACAGACATGGTGGTTTGAGAGGGGTTAGGTTTTTATTTTCTGTATGGGAGGGGGGCTCGGAGAGAAGAATCAGTGGAGTGGTTGGGTTTAAAATATCATAAGAATTAATACTAAGGGTACAAAAGTCATTTCACATTTAATTGAAAGTCAAAGGAAATAATAACAAGGGTATAAATGTCACTTCATATTTATTTTTTTACAGTTCACCGGAAAAGTCAATAAAAAATCAATTATAACATACTTGAGGGGTTTTAAATTTATGACTACTTAAATGTCAGGTAGGGTGAAAATTATTTCTCAAATGTCGGGTGTGCAAAAATTATTACCACTTAAGTCAGGTAGGGTAAATGTAATTATCTCAACTAAAAACCTAGACAAACCTCACACCCATCCTCGAGTTCGACATCCTTACTTATAAATCCACAAAAATTAGAACCGAACAATGCGCCGTTGCCGGGGTGGGCGTTATTCGGGAGTTTAGGCTTGGTTTGTTTGTGCATAGTGTGAATAGTTTAATTGCTTTGCTTGATTAGTATTAAGTTTTAAAATCACTAAAAATTAAAAAAAATAGAAAAACCAACTAAAAAAGAGAAAGTGCGTCATTCGATAGGATGGGTTCGAATACCGGAAACCAATAGACTGGTTAGGGTAGAGAAACCTTTAGTCGACCTGCCTAACATGGGTGAGGATGAACCGAGGGTTACCTTGAGCGACCAGCTCTACCCATCTTATGATCCGCCTCCATCTTGTTTTGTGCTACCGGCCCTACCTTAGGGAGTTACTTTTGATCCTAGACAGCATCATACCCAGAATCTACCTCTTTTTACTGGGACGGGGTTGGCGCTTATCTGGACAGCGGAGTATAAGGAGTATCTTAGTATGGTCACACCACCCGGGGTACCTTTAGATTATGTTCTGCTGAAATATTTGCCCTTTGCCCTACGAGATTCTGCAAAGAGGTGGATGTATAGTATCAAACCGGGATCCATAAACTCATGGGATAGTTTCTTAAAGGTATTTACGAAGAGGTACTTCCCAAATTCTATGGCGGTTCAAATGAGAAATTCCATCTTGAAGTTTAGACAGGACAAGGGTGAGCCCTATTGGAAAGCTTTTGAGCGGTTTAAGAATCTTTTATCTCAATTCCCCCATCATGGGTTTGATCTAGTGAGATTGTGCCAAATAGTGTATGAGGGAGTAGATCAGGAAACCCGAGTAACCTTAGAGTCTATGTGTCAAGGGGGATTTATGGACAAAACTGCAGAGGAAGCTTGGGACTTTTTGGAGAGTATGTCAGAAAGGGTGATGCAATGGGGGAATACTAGGGATGAGTCCATAGGAGCACAATTGTCCAATGCACGGGGGGAGGGGGAGGGGGTTCACGCTGTGAGTGAGAGTACTGGGTATGAGGCTAGGTTCGCTTTTTTAGAGAACATGGTAAAAACCCTAGCCCAACAGCAAATTGCATCTTCTAAGACCCAGCCTTGCACACAATTGAGTTATATAGAGCGACCCATGTCTCCGAACCCTCAATCCCCTTTGATTTGTGCTTGGTGCCAAGGACCTGACCATGTATATGTTAACTGCCCTTTGTATTTGCAACATGTGTCGTCCAATGTGGAAAATGTTAATGCTATGTTTAATCAGTACCGGCCCTACCAATTTCCCGGGGTGCCAAAACACCCTTTCTTGTCTTATGGGCCGGACAATCAAAATGTCTTGAGGCCACCAATGCACCAAGGAGGAGGTTTCCAAGGAAACCCACCTCCTCCTCACCAACCTCCGGCCCAACCAAGACCACCCCCTCAGGATGCTTATCAAGCACCTCGAGGGCAGACTATCCATCCCCAGATTGCCCATACCCGACCTCCACCAGGATACCAAAGTGAGGACAAGGGGGATAGGAAGTATAAGGAGTTAGAGTCTGGTTTGAGTAGGGTTGAGGATACGATGAGTGATATGACGAAAATGGTAAAACAATTGAATGAGAGTGTAGCTCAACTTATGATGTCTAATAGGGATAGGAACCTTCTCGACAAATGAGGCGAACCCCAATGGGAAAGCTTCTAGTTTGTCCTCTTGTGACCCAAACCATGTTAGGGGACTTAATGCGGTGATTACTCTTAGATCAGGGAAGGAAGTAGATAATCGGGTCCGGGAAGTACCTTCAGACTTGCCTAGGAAACAACCTCTGAGTGTTGGACCTTGTGATGAACTAGTATCAGTTGAGGATGAGTCATATGAGGAAGAGAGGTTGACCGACTTAGGTGAAACCCCGAGTCTTAAGACCTTACCTAGAGTACTTCCAGAGTCTAGTTCTGTACAACCTATGGCGTATAAGCCTCCCCCACCTTTTCCTCAAAGGTTGAGGGGAACTAAGGACCAGAAATTTCTTGAAAAGATTAGGGAGACGTTTTCTCAAGTCAAAGTCAACATTCCCTTGCTAGATGCTATTCAGCAATGTCCTTCCTACGCTAGGTTCCTCAAAGAATTGTGTACAACAAAGAGAGCAACTCAGGTTCCTAAGAAGGCCTTTTTGGCCTCTAATGTGAGTTCCATCTTGTCTAGTCAAGTTCCAGTGAAATACAAAGACCCTGGGTGCCCAACCATCTCTATTACCATAGGAGACAATCAAATTGAGAGAGCCCTCCTTGATCTATGGGCGAGTGTCAACTTGTTACCCTTACATGTGTATGGGACCTTGGGGTTGGGGGAACTGAAACCTACGAGAATGGTTCTCCAATTAGCCGACCAGTCTACGAGGGTACCTAAGGGAGTAGTCGAGGACGTGTTGATCCAAGTTGGAACCTTTGTTTTCCCTGTAGACTTTGTTGTGTTAGAGACAGCTAGGGTTCATAGTCCCCGTGACGAGATTCCAGTCATTTTAGGTAGACCCTTTCTAGCTACGTCTAACGCTTGGATTAATTGTAAAGATGGGAGAATGAAACTGACTTTTGGAAATTTGGCTATGGAGTTGAATATTTTCGACCTATAGAAGTCACCATTAGGACATGATGAGCAAGAGTGTAATGTCTTGAATTGGATTAGTGACCTTGAGAGTAGTGATCCTTCTGATCTTGATGTTGTTCCTAGTGTGAGTGATCTTGTTGAGTTAGGATTTGACCCAGATTGTGTGACCTCATTGTGTGATTCGATGTGTTTGACGGTGAATTGTTGTATGAATCATTGTTTGCCTCTCAAGATGTGCCTGACACAATAGAGCCTGAGCCACCATCTTCTAGAACCCTTGAACTTAAACCTCTTCCATCTGAATTGAAGTATGTTTTCCTTAGCCCTAGTGAGACCTACCCGGTTATCATTGCTTCGAACCTAGGTGAGGACCAAGAGAACAAATTAGTCGAGGTTCTTAGGTTAAACAAGGGGGCTTTGGGATGGACGCTTGGAGACATGAGGGGGATTAGTCCATCTATCGTGCAGCATAGGATATTTTTGGAAGATGGTAGTGTGGCCCATAGGGATCCTTTGAGGAGACTCAACCCCCAAATGAAAGAGGTGGTTAAGAAGGAGATTCTGAAGTGGTTAGACAATGATATCATCTACCCGATTTCTGACAGTAAGTGGGTTAGTCCTATACATGTGGTCCCTAAAAAGGCGGGGTTGACAGTTGTGGAGAATGAGAGGGGTGAGTTAGTGTCAACCCGCATCCCTTTAGGATGGAGAGTGTGCATAGATTATAGAAAACTCAATAAGGCTACGAGAAAAGACCATTTTCCTTTACCCTTCATGGATCAGATGTTAGAGAAGCTGGCGGGGCATGATTTCTTTTGTTTTCTAGATGGGTATTCGGGGTACACTCAGATTTCCATAGCCCCATGTGATCAGGAGAAAACTACTTTTACATGCCCATTTGGCACATTTGCTTTCCGTAGGATGCCCTTCGGACTTTGCAACGCCCCCGCCACCTTTCAGCGGTGCATGGTGTCTATTTTCTCGGACCTTGTTAATGACTGTGTTGAAATTTTCATGGATGATTTCTCAGTATTCGGCACCACCTTTGATGATTGTTTGTTCAATTTGAGTCGAGTCTTGAGTCGGTGCCAAGAGAAACACTTGACTTTAAACTGGGAAAAGTGCCATTTTATGGTACGAAAGGGGATAGTTTTGGGCCACGTGATTTCAAAGGATGGAATCGAAGTGGATAAAGTGAAAATTGACCTAGTTAGGAACTTGACCCCCCACTTGTGTGAAGGAGGTTAGGTCTTTCTTAGGACATGCTGGATTTTATCGTCGATTCATTCGCGACTTTAGTAAGATCGCCAAGCCCCTTTATGCTTTATTGGCCAAGGAGGTGACTTTTGATTTTTCTGATGAGTGTTTGAAGGCCTTTAACACACTTAAAGATGCCTTAATATCACCTCCTATTCTCAAACCCCCCACATGGGGGGAACCGTTTGAGTTGATGTGTGACGCCTCTGACTTTGCTATAGGTGTGGTCTTAGGACAACGAATTGACAAGAAACTTGTCGTGATTCACTATGCAAGTCACACTTTGAATGAGGCACAATTGAATTACACGGTACTGAGAAAGAGTTTCTAGCTGTGGTCTATGCGTTTGAGAAATTTAGGGCTTACTTGTTGGGAGCTAAAGTGATTGTGTTTACTGACCATTCGGCCATTCGTTATTTGATGGAGAAGAAAGAGTCCAAGCCTAGATTGGTTAGGTGGGTGTTGTTACTTCAGGAATTTGACTGTGAAATCCGTGATAGGAAAGGATCTGACAATCCAGTAGCGGACCACCTTTCTAGTATAGTGCCTGAACATGAGATAGAGCCTCCTATAAATACTTGTTTTCCCGAAGAGTGTATTCTTAGCATAGGAGTAGAGCCGTGGTTTGCCGATATTGTCAACTTTAAAGTCACGGGAGAAATGCCTAGTGATTGGAACAGGCATGATAGGGATAGGTTCCTTTACATTGTCAAGAATTTCATATGGGATGACCCCTATCTGTTTAAGTATTGCCCTGATCAGATTCTTAGAAGGTGTGTTCCGGATGAGTCTATTATGGATGTCCTCTCGTTTTGCCATGACCAACCTTGTGGGGGACATTACAGTGGGAAGAAGACAGCATATAAGGTCTTACAAAGTGGATTCTATTGGCCCACCATCTTTAGAGACGCCCATAACTATGCCCAAAGTTGTTTTAGGTGTCAAAGTTTGGGAAAAATTTCTAGAAGAGACATGATGCCCTTGCAACCTGAGATTTTTGTGGATGTGTTTTATGTTTGGGGTATTAATTTTATGGGACCATTTCCCACCTCTTTTGGGAATGAGTTTATTTTTCTAGCAGTGGATTATGTGTCTAAATGGGTCGAGGCAATTCCGTGAAAAAGAAATGATGCAAAAGTAGTGACTAGGTTCCTTCGGGAAAACATCTTTTCTAGGCTTGGGGTACCTAGAGCGATCATTAGCGACCAAGGAACTCATTTCAATAATCGATCTTTTGCGGCTTTGCTTAGGAAGTATTCTGTGGAGCATAGAATGACCACCGCTTATCATCCTCAATCAAATGGCCAAGCTGAGGTGTCCAATAGGCAGATTAAGCAAATTCTTGAGAAGACAGTGTCAAAGAATAGGAAAGATTGGTCCACCAAATTGACCGATGCTTTATGGGCTTATAGGACGACTTACAAGACTCCCATAGGAATGTCGCTGTATAGAGCAGTCTTTGGGAAACCTTGTCACTTGCCAGTAGAACTTGAGCATAGGGCGTGGTGGGCTTTGAAAGCCTTGAACCTTGACCTTTCGGTAACTGGGGATATTAGGAATTTTACTTCGTGTGAATTAGAGGAATTTAGGAGAGAAGCATATGAAAACGGGAGGTTGAGTAAGGAGCGATCGAAAGTTTTGCATGATAGAGTGATCCTTAGGAAAACCTTTGTCCCGGGGCAGAAAGTCCTCCTTTATGACTCATGTTTGCACTTGTTTGTAGCAAGGTTGTTAAAATCGGGATCCTAACTCGAAACTATGGGGAAGTTAGGATCGGAAATTAGCCCATGTAGAATCGTGGATCGTGTGTAAATAGTAGAATCGTATCAAAGATTTTGGACCATAAAATCGTAGGATCGTAAATCATGATCGAGATTTTAATAACTATGGTTTGCGGGTAAGCTGAAATCTAGATGGACCGGCCCATTCATTGTGACCACCGTGTTTCCATGGGGAGCAGTTGAGATTAAGGATCCCACTAATGAGTCTGTGTGGAAAGTAAACGGTCACAGGTTGAAACCTTTCTTGGAGCTTTCGGAGAAGGTGGATGTGGAGTGTGTGACATTCCACATTCCATCCGTTGATTGAAGAAAAGTGAGGTAACATTCTTGTATATATTGTAAATTAGTTTATTTTTCTTGATTTGTTTCTTTGTTTACTTCTCTTAACTATGCATTAACAAGAAGGAATGACCATTTATTGCTCATATGTGCATCATTTCATGGCTTGTATACTCAATCTCCATTTACAAGTCATGCGACAATTATTTGGCATCTAATCAGGTATTATCCTTCTTTATCTTTGGAGTTAGTTGGTGAGAAGTTTCTTTTTCCTTTATTTGGTGTGATTTTTGTTGTTTCTTCTTTTAGGGTGTTTGTCTTCCTTTATTTCTTGTCACAATGAGGACATAGTGTGACCTTTTTGTGTGGGAGTGAGGAGGCATGCATGCCGGTTTTCTTCATTTTCTTTGAAAAATTTGAAAAGAAAAAAAAGTTTTTGTTTTTTTTGGTTAGTTATTTTCTTAGGTTTTGAGTGTCTTTGTTTTCATTTCGTTTTAATTTTTAGGATAGTTTTTTGTTAGATTTTTAGTTAAGTGTTTCGTGCTTTAAGGTGCCCTGAGAGGTTTTTGAGTGTTTGAGAGTTTGAGAATATTTTTAGGGAAGTGAAAATACTTAGTTTATTTTGTGAAATTTAACTTTGTGAAGTTTTGGCCAGGAACCCAGCTCGGGCGAGCAACATGTCCGCGCGACCGAGCGCGCTCACTGAGTTGAATTCAAGAGTTAAAAAGCAAGAACGGGAAACATTTCCAGAGGAGCAGCTCGGGCGAGCAAGAATCTAGCTCGATCGAGCTAGCCCAATGAACCAAAATGAGAAGATTAAAAACTAAGGCAGGCTATTGACAGAAGAGCAGCTCGAGCGAGCAGCGTCCTGGCTCGGTCGAGCCTGTCAACTGGAGCGCAGAAGGAAAAAAGTTTGAAAGACACGACCAGCCATCCAGAGGAGCAGCTCGGTCGAGCCATTTGAACGGCTCGATCGAGCAGTTGTTCGGACAGAACTGTCTTTTGCGCCCAGAAGCACTGCTCGGGCGAGCAAGTTCTCTGGCTCGGTCGAGCCAATAGCAGATCTGATTTCTGTCGGGGTTCTTATTGCGCTTTTCTCTCACTTCCTTCATATTTTCTCACTCATTCTCTCTCTCATATCTCTCTCTTACTTCCCCCAAACCCTAACTTCTAATTCTTCACTAATCTCTTCAATCTCTTCCAGATTTGGTCGGATTTTTGCCCTAGATGTGCGAGCTGCTGTTGTGCGTTGTCAACGAGCGACGGTCTTGGTTGTGCGTCCGTTTGCTGTGCGATTGGTGCGACGGGTACCTGTGTGTAGGTACCTCGTGCGAACGACTCAAGTGTGGTGTGTTCAGAGCTTCGATCTGCGTCGGTCTTTGCTGGGAATCAAAACATCAGGGTTTTAAGTGCTGAGTTCGCTGTTTGTGCCCAAAATTGGGAGTTTATTTGCTGTGTGGTGCTTCAAGTTTGGGTGTTCACTAGCAAGGGTTGATTTTGCTCTCAAGAATTCAATCACTTTTCCCTTGGGTGCTATTTGGGAGGTAACCTTCACTTAATGCTTCAAAGTTGATTTCAAGGTTAAATTGGGTGTTCCTTGTGCATTGTTTTCAGGTTTGAGGTTTGAGTGGTTGTGTGTATTGGTTGCTATTTGCGTATTCTTGAGTTTGCTAGTGTTCTTTCAATTCAACATGGTTCGATCTAAGAGAGCAAGCACAAGTGATGAAGGTTCACCCTCACCACCGCCCGAGTCTTCATCAGCGGCGGTAGACAAGGATCAATATAAAGCCCAAACACCTACACCTCTTCGAGCTGAACCGGGATTGCGTATGAGATTCCGGGATGAACATCATCGTGAGAAGTACGAACTCTATCAGCACCGGAAACTTTGTGCTCGGGATATATACGATGAGGCCACATTGAGGAAGGTGTATTGCGGCCCTAGCTTCGACTTTATCATAAGAACCTTGGGGTGGGGATTATTCATCAAGAATGATGAATCCCTTTATGACCAACCAATCCTTGAGTTCCTTAGTTCGTTGCATGTTGAGGATGCTGACACACGCCAAGCAAAGTTCCGATATAAAGTGGATAACAAGGAGAAAACTTGCACTGTGCAAGAGCTATGTCAGGCACTTGGGCTACCAGAGGATGGGCTTTATTACGAGGAGAGCGCACATTTTGATGAACAGCCCGCCATGAAAAGCCTTGTTGGCGGCGGAAGCATCAAAGGTCACATGCCCTAGCTGATTGTTCCTTCTTGACTAGGAATTCCAAGTCTCGTGACTTGTGCAACTTGGCAATTCAAATTTTTCATCCCATAGTCTCGAGTTCGGTCTTCGGAAGGGACGATGGAAGGGCTAATGTGAGGAGGGACGATTTGTTTGTTATCTTTCACACCCTCCAAGGGACACGGGTGAACACGGGGTCTTGCATTTTGCATTGCTTGAAAGAAATCACCTCCAAAAACCTTACCACTACGATCGGCATGGGGCATATTATATGCCACTTTTTGATGAAGCAACGTTTTGGAGGGTATATCAGCAAGTTCACCCCACGTTATTTTCCCGACCCAATCGACGGTGTACGGTTGCAACGCATGGGTATCCTCAAGCGCCACAGCACGAAGCACATCTACAAGCACGAATCCGATCGATATGCGACGTTCATTCATTTGGACCATGAGCGAGCCGCACGTTGGTTGGATGTGTCCAACCAACACAACTGGTCGTGCGGTGAAAATCCAAGGAGCTTCCGTCGAGTTGGGGGTCCCGATGACCCGTTTGCGCATGAAAATAAGGAAGAAGAAGAGGAAGAAGAAGGGGAACCGACAAACCAGGGCGAGGCTAGCGGTAGCGGTTCCCAGAAGATCACGATGGGGTACTTAGCAAGCCGAATGGATCAATTGAGTGTTGATCTCCGAGAGCAATGTACTTTGATGCAAAGTACGCATAACTTGGTGGAGAGTCAACAAGAGCTCCTTCGTGCGCAACAATCAACACTCGAGAGGCACGAAGGATACTTTAGACGCTATGACGAGTACTTCCATCAGCAAAACCAGTACTGGAGGGATTGGGGGTACTACCATTATGCTATGGCCGACCGTCCGCCGGCACCGCCAGACTACGTCAATCAGTACTACCCAACCTACTTCCCTTATTATCCATACCCTCCTCCGGGAGGTGATGAGCAGTGATTGTAAGCATTCCACCTCCCCCTCTTATCTTTTCCATTGGAGTGTGTGCTTTATATCTTGAGATATACATGTGCGGGGGGTGTGTGGTGTTCCTATGATGGGGTATGGTGGAAGTTTCTTCAATATGGTTTTGCATTTACAAGACTTGTTGGATGATTGAGTGCCGTTTCGTTAGGTTTTGTCATGGTTTGTTGGTTAGGAAGTTGTCATTGTAAGCTTTTGCATCGTGATTTTGGGATGTATGGTTGAGATTGTATGGTTTACGTTTTGGGGGTTTCTCATTCGTAGAACCGGGTAGTGGCGAGGTATTTCATCCTCAATTCCCGCCTCATATAGTGAGATTCGGGGTTGAGGTTAGTCAGTGATCATGTACATTTGTACATATTTAAAGTTTCTTTTAATTAATAAGTCTTAGTTTCTTTGTCTTGTATAGTTTGGTTTACTTTTTTATCTAGCATGTACACATTTCACCCATAGTATGCTTTCATTGTCTATCTCTCACCTATGGTGTTATGTTCGTGGATCGTGCGTTGGGTGTGCGTTTATTGAAGACCTTTAGGTAACATCATCTAACCCTCTCTTTCATTGTGAATATAGTAGTGATCCATGTTGCATGCTTGATTTTTCCTTTCGGGTGGCGAACCCCTTGAGTGTGAATGTTGGGATATTATTGTTGTTGGAGCCGTGTGGGCTCGGGTTGCCACCAATTATTGTTTGTTATGTGTTTGTTGTGTCTTTTTAGGTTTTCTACCTTATTTGTGACACCCTTCTTATCATAATGGGGACATTGTGAAGTTTTGTGTGGGAGTGGGGGGTGATACTTCCATTTGTCATGGGTAGATCACCTAGTTTTGAGTCTTTGTTTTCGTTTTTCATAGTTTGTGTCGAAAAATTTGAAAAATTTTGTGTGAAAAGGAGAAAAAAAGGGAGTGAAAAACCTTGAAAGTTTTTATTTTTCGTTTTGTTTTTGTTTTTGCTTTGGTTCTTGGATTTCGTTGTTGAAATCAGGAAGCCGTTCTTAATCTTCTTTAAAAGAAACCGGTTTGAGCATTTTCGACCCTAACTTGGGCGAATGTCATGACTTACCTTAATTAGATTCTTTTCATCAAGTGTCTAGTGAGATCTCATTTCTTCTTTTTATGTTCTGGTTGAAACTGGAAGATTCTAGGGGTTCATATCCGAGATTGTTTTCCAAAAAGAAAAAGAAAAAAAAAGAGAAAAAGCAAAAGAAAAAGTAAAAAAAATAGCAGCAAAGTTAAATAATTTGATTAAGTGGGGCGTGTCGGCTTTACGACATCAACCACCATACACTTAGCCAACCTACACGGGCCCGGTATCAGTGGTACGGCACAGATACCCCTTAACCCTCCTCCTATATCGCTTTGCGACGGAGAGGCGAATGGAAAAGACCGTGTTGGGAGGGTATACCCCTTATATGGGCCGTCCAATTCCCGAAAATAAAGCTAATACCGACCTTAAAAAAAAGTAAGAAAATTTTGTTGGGAATGCCCAACCCAAAAAGAAGAAAAAGTTTGAAGTGTTAATAAAGTGAGGGGCTCTTCCTTGCATCACCTGCGGCCCTCACCAAGCCAAGGGCGACCAAATGCGGGAGGGGCAACTCTTTCCTTTCCTTTGTTCATTTCGTTGTTTTGTGAGCTTGGGTGTGAGTCTTTTGGGTCGTCCGGGATCGATTAGAACTCTTTAAAACCTTTTCGCAAATGGGATTAAACTCTACATGAGGTGTAAGGGATCAAAAACTTCCAAGATTGACAGTTGTGTGGGTTAGGTGTTGTGAGATGCTCATAACGGTTCCTTTTGGAGGATTAATACCGTTTTCTTGATTGGTACAACTTGATTCATTGAAAAGAGCAGTTCTCTTTTTCTTTCTTTTAAACTTGTTTTGTTTTCCACTTTCCTTCTCTCCTTTTTTTATGGCTTTTGTGGGTATAGTTGCTATAAACCCTCACGAGACCTACCTCGTCCACCCGGGCTGTCGGGGGGTTTAAAGGGCTTGATGCATATGCTAAATGTATCCGCGATTCCTGCGAAAGTGAGTTAGGTTTTAGTTTCTTTTTCTAGTGTTTTTCTTTGTTTTTAGTTTGCTCGGGGCGAGCAAACCCTTGTGTGGGAGTGGTGTTCGGTCTCGTTTCGAGCCGAATTCTTCTCTTTATTAGGGAGCTTTTACATGTTCTAACCCCGTGTTTCATTTTAGTTATGAGATTTTTCTAGTTTTGCAGGAAAATAAAAGAGTGACCTAAATTGGAGCCGAAACGGAGCAAAACTCATCAAATAGGGGAAAGAGGCAGAAGGATGGCTCGCCCTGCTCGCCCGAGTCACATCCTGGCTCGCCCGAGTTAAGCAGCTGGAAGATTAGCAAACTTGCCGACCAAAGTTGAACCATCAAATAGTGGAACAGAAGGTTGGCTCGCCCGAGCAACACATTGGCTCGGTCGAGCCATACCTCTGTTAAGCCACTTGAGAGTATTGTTGAAATCGGCTAAGGCATGGAGAAAGTAGAGGGCTGGCTCGCCCGAGCAAGGGCCCTGCTCGACCGAGCTTAGCACCTGAGCTGCCGAAGAGAAGCTGCCAAGAAGACAAAGTGCAACCGACCAGAACCCTGGCTCGCCTGAGCCAGGGGGTGGCTCGCCCGAGCCACTCTGGATTTCTGCGTTTTGTTTAGATTCGAAATGCTGCGTTTTGTGTAACAGTTTGGGATCAATATAAATACCCTTAGCTGCGATTTCATCAAGCATAGTTTTAGCTTAAGTTTTAATATGTATTTCCTAATTTTAATTGCTTCTTAAGTTGCTTTTACTTTCTCTCTCTTAGGGTTTATATTGCCTTGTTTTCCAAGTTCTTGAGATTTTGAGTGCAATCAACATTTTCTTCAAGTAATTTCAGCAAAGCATTTCCTTCATTTACCTTGTGCTTTTGATTTCATTGAGTTTGCCATTCAAAGTTTCTAGGTTAGCCACCAATCAATCTTTTAGTGAAAAGGGGGATTAAGGGCTACAAATCTTACTTGAAGTGAAGATTTGAGGGTCCTTAGTAACTTGATTCACAACTTTCTATTTTGTTCGGGGAAAGTTGCAAACGAAGATGAAGAATGGAGAATGGAGATCGATTTCGATTAGTCGTCAAGGGTATGGACTTAATTCTTAGCTTGTTTTAGTTAATTAGTTGCTTATTAATTGCTACTTGCTTGCTTCTGATCTTGGTGATAGTTTAAGGTGTTATTAAATGTTTGCTTGTTAGCTTTATAGATTTCTTTTGAATCAATTGTTAATAATTACTTGCTTAGTTGTGTTTCTTTCTTAATAGTTATGTTTAGTATCATGATTAGGGATAGTTTAATCGCTTAATTTTCATACTTTAATGTTTTCCGCACTTGAGAACCTCTAACAAACTAAAAACCTAGACAAACCTCACACCCATCCTCGAGTTCGACATCCTTACTTATAAATCCACAAATATTACAACCGAACAGCAACATATAAAAACCTCGAACAATAGAAGCCTCCATTGAACAAGACATACAATAAGATCCAAAAGACCAAGGATACCTTCCGTGTTTACTGTAAACCAGAACACAAAGCCTGCTAATGTAAGCATTGCAAAGGCTTTATGTAAATAAACCAGAAACATACTGGGCAATTTGCACCCCAAGCCAAACTGATTGAAGATGATGAAATAATTTGTGTAGTGATGACTTCAAAAGCCAGTCTGGTAGCTAACCCAACAGAGTGGATTCTGGATGGTTGAACAACAAGGCACTTTTGTGCCAATAAAGAGCTAATGCACGACTGTGAAGAGCTTCTTAATAACCAACATTTCTATGACTTATGTTTCTACTGCTAGAGTCTTGGGTAAATGGCAGGTTCTTCTTAAATTCACTTCTGGAAAATCATTTTGTTTGGACAATGTACTATATGTACTCTTCCTTTGAAGGAACCTAGCTTCTAGTACCTTATTCGATGTTGTTGGTTCAGCAGTGAACCAAAAGGAAGGAAAAGTTGTTATCATGCATAATGGGGACTTTATTTGGAAAGGCTATCACAATAGGGTTTTGTATGGTCAGAATGTTGTTTCTGTAAATGTTAATGGAAATGCTTCTACTCCGGCTTGTATCATTGAGTCTATGGATTTGTTGCATAACACTTGGGCATGTTAATCTTCCTTTGTTAAGGGGACTTTATGGATTTGTGGCACAATAGAGATTTGTGGCACAATAGATTTGCGTCTCCTAGTTTCTGGTCTCCTTTTTGTCCGGATTTTGTTATGTTTGGATCCTTTTCTAATTATTCTCTTATCAACCTACAAAAACACAAAACTCATCATAACTAACTAATATATAGTTAATGGGATAAAACAAACAAACACTTTATTAAGGGTATCAATTTGACTCGAAATGAGACCGAACAATGGTGCATGCTTTATTTGAGCTCAAATGAGTGTTGTTTTGAGGTTTCGAACTTGAGACTTCTTGGAGCTTCTTTGCATGTGTCTTCTATGTGATTCATGCATGGCTATATGGAGCTAGTTTCTTACGTAGAGATTGTGCATGCAATAGGCTAGGTCTTTCACACGTAATGATGCATGTGTTCTCGCGCGAACTTGTGCATGTAGAGTGCATGAAAGCAAGTGTCTTTTGGCTTTGGATCCCCTTATTTCTTTATTTTCTAACTAAAATACATAAAAAAAAAGAAATAATAAAAAAAACTACATTATTAGTATACAAAAACTATACTAAACCCCGATGTTTACACAACGAAGCAAAGGGATGACGAGCCCTTCTTTTACTACTTCGAGAGATGGCACACCAAATTAAACCACATCAATGAGGCAATACCCTTGGGCTTGCAACTGTCCACTTTCAAGCAAGGTATATGAGTAGCCTGTCCCGACACTTGGGCTATCATGTTATCAAAGACTTCGACTTTCTGAAGGACATTTGTACAATTGGAAGCCATGAACAACGAAAAGACAACCTCGACACCAGGTTGGAAAAGATCTAGCCCCAACAGGAGGGCCACTAGTGCACCTAGCCACCCTCCTAAAATTGTTGAGACCAACTTCATCCAACGTTGGGGACTGTTCGTGCCAAAGTATGAGATGTAAACACCCCTAGATGTGTCGTACGCTCAGGCTCTTGATAGACTGGTCAAGAAAGAGATTCTTGTGTTTGCCTTACCAAGGGGTGAACCCGAGGTCAAAGGAAAGAATTGGGATCCAAACTAGTTTTGTCGTTACCACCTCTGCAAAGGTGACAACACTAAGAAGTGTTGGACTCTCAAGAACAAGATTGAGGATATGATAGTAAGGATAGCCCCATGTCAGAACGTACAAACGCTATCTTCGCTGGTGTTATGAACTTTGATCCATTGTCTCTCATAGTCGAAGTGGGGCATCACATCCCAACAATGCTCCAATCTCCTGAAAGTTTATCCATCAATGACATTTGGGACATTGATGAAGATGATGATTACGAGTATGAGAATTCGGACGATGATTGGGTTGACAGTAACTAGGGAGAGCAAAATCCGACTAGGGTTGCATTCCTTACACGCTAAGGCCATAACAACAGAAACACCACCACACCAGTGACTGTTCCTAGCAATCCTCCAACCAATAAGGATAGCCTAACCCCTCCAAAGGACCCTCTTCTTTCCCAATTGAAGAAGACCAAAGCAGAGGTCACTATTTGGTAGCTTCTGTCTACCTCGCAATCCCATAGGTAAAAGTTGTTAAGTGGCTTCAATGAAATGACTGCCTCGACAGCGGTAACCCCAAAATCCTTGGTCACCCATGTCACGGCTAATCAGGGTGTCATCACCTTCGGAGACGAAGATTTACCCTGAGGAGGGGTCTCTCATGATAAAGCATTGTACCTTACGGTGCAGTGCTCAAACAAGACCATCCCATTGGTGATGGTAGACAATGGATCAGCTGTGGATGTATGCCCATGGAGGACGACATAAAAACTGGGGGTTCAACAACAACATTTGATCCAAAACAGGGTGCAACTTCAGGCTTATGACAATTCACCACGTAAGTCAGTTGGATAACAATCTTGCCAATCACTATGAACTATATTATCCAGAATGTGGAATTTACGGTACTTGATACTCTGGTATCTTTCAACTTGTTGCTCGGAAGACCATGGGTCCATGAATACAACGCCGTGGCCTCCACCTTACATCAGAAGGTGAAGATGCTCGTTCAGGGACAAGTGGTGACCATCTCGGGCAAACCGATTAATGTTGTCTTCGATCCTAAATAGTCATCCCTGGAGGTTGAGCATTGCTCCCTGATGAGGAATTACACAACTTCGAAATGGTGGCGGTATTGAGAAAAGATGAAGTCCCATTTGATTTCAATCTACACTTAAACCCCAAAGTCAATGTTATCCTAAAGAAGTAGGGACATTTCCCAGGAATACCTCTGGAAAAGAACCCAAAGAATAGGTTGTCCCCTAACTAAAGACCTTCAAGCATAAGTGCAGATTCGACATAGTCTACAAACCGACAGAAAAGGAGGTCAAGCTCATGAAGTTGGCCATAACTTAACAGAAGAGGATGGAAAACCCTCCAACACTATACCAAGTGAAGCCCTACCCACGCACCTTGAACGAGTAGTTCTTAAAGGAGGGAGATGATTTTCCTTACTATGGTTTTCCCGAACCATTCTATTTGAAGAACCAAGGAATACTAGTGGCAGGGCTAGAAATCTTCAAGGACTGCTCCACTAATGTTGCAACTGTTTTTGTCCCCGCTCGAGACAAGCAACCACCATTAGAATGGACGTATTTCACAGGAAGCGGAATATTTGGCATGCTTTTCAGGCAGGAGGCTATTCAGAAGAGGATTGAGGCTGATGTTGTTATCGCTGCACTGTCGAATCCAAGGTTTGACCTAAGTTAAATGATATATCACTGAAGACGGAGGATGCAATGCAATCACCTGGATGGATGCTGATGAGAATTGTTTTACTCTGTCTGTAGGAGAGTCTATCCCTAGGGTCATAGAGTCGGGTGCTAGTAGTTCTGAGTTGGTCGGGGCTAGCCCAGAGTCAGCTGACGATGTAATCCTTTTCGCATTCAATAAAATGAACATTTCTACTTACACCAATTCTCCTTTCCCTCCCTTGAACTGCTGTGCCAACAATAAATCTGAATTTGTTAAACCTTTAAAAGATAAAAGTGGATTAGCAGAAGCCCTGGACGAATTTGAGAACAAGATGGCGGTGATGGAGGGCACCATAAAAAAATTATTAATTTTTATCTAATTCATTCACTAGAAAATTAACCACGTAAATATTAAAAAGTAAAAAATTCTAGGTGTATTGCATGATCAATACCGATCAATATTGATATGTGCTAATCAATGTTGATCAGTGCTAAACAATACTATTCCAAAAAATTACTCGGAGGTATCCCAAAATTTGGGGAAACCATTTTTTGGTACCCCAACTTTTCAAACTTATTTCGAGGTACCCTTACTTTTTGAGTTAGTAATTATAAGGTGCTTTTCCAGATAAAGTCTGATTGGTTTTGGTAACTGACCGAAATACCCTTATTGAAAGAGAAAGACGATTTTCCCTTCCTAAAGCTTGCGTTTACTATCTGCGTTAAATGCTTCTACCAAACTAAAGTCACCTCTCTGATGCTTCACACTTCTATCGAGACTCAATTCTCGTTCGCTTTCAATCTCTATGTTGCGCCTCTTTTGATCCCTCAAATAGAGTTTCGTAGGGAACGATCAAATTAGAAAAGAAAGTTTAAGATTTTTTGTTTGTTATGTCGGATTATTTTTGACCATGAAGAAAAGCAAAATGATATTGTCGACCTCTCACCAATACAGTCGATTTTGAAATTCAATGTTAGTTGAACAAACACGTACCTTCACTGACATTTACCCAAACTTCCTTTCAATGACTTCCACTACTGTTGTTTGTGAGGGAGAGAGAAGAAGATAGAAAAACAACATTTGGGGGGGGGGGGGGACTTCTTCTTTATAAAAGCAAATGAATAAATTTAGATTTTGTAGCAACCAAAGAGTATTTCAGTAAAATCAAGTTCACAATCCAATTTCCACGTAAAATTTATCGAAAATGTCAACACTTTGGTCAGAAAAGTACCTAATAATTCATAATCCAAACATTAAGGATATCCTAAAATAAGTTTTGAAAAGTTGCAAAAAATAGTTTTCCCAAATTTTGCGGTCCTCGATTGGCTAAGTCTTGGAGATTTCCGAAGGTTATGAGCTGCTTAAAGGTCAGACCACACCCATGGATTGATTATCCCCCTTCAACATATTAGTGAGCATACGTTTTCATTCCATAGCCCTATCCCCCCAGGATCGAGAGAATTATTAGCAACCAGCAACTCATATCGATTCACAGTAAGAGCATTGGCCCCCATTTCACACTGCTAACTTAGTAGTGCGATCTCTGCCAGTAGCAATACGTGGAGTAACTCCCGATATAGCAGTAAAAGCAAGACGTGTAGGCGGATCGACTCATCAAGTTCTCATTAAAATAGGATCCACACAAGGAAGATGCGCGTACGGAAGTGACGTGTGAAGCTGCTCTTTTGATGCTAATTAGTGTTGATTCATGCTAAATAATATTGATCATTATTGAATATTGATCATAAATACCTATCATAAGTATTATAGAATGTAACTTCAAATTTTATTTATTTATTTATTTATGGAACATAGACACCCAAGCTTTAAATTTGAATAGCATGTAAACATAGTACAGTACATATCGTTGACAAAATGACGACAATGATATCCTTCACAAGCCCTGTCTAACATAAGAATCTGGCAGTTGGACATCCTCATTAATTAGGTTTAGCCCCACAAACTTTGATGTTTCTTCGTCAAACTAGTTGCTAATATCGTTTACAGCCAGCTGTGGTCGTTAAATAATCCACATCAACAACTCTTTGGCAGGACACTAATTAATTGATAGAAATTGTTGCATTTGGCTTAGTTGGATACGCTACATTATCAGTATGATGAGATAGATTTGACTTCATCCAGTTATGATGCAATCAAAGATTTTATCCAAACATAAGCCCCCATTGTTTTGTACGCTTGATTGCAGTGTGGTAATAGTACGGTACGGTGGAATTTGAAAAAAAAAATGTGGTGAGTTATGCTGGGATTATGGTGAAAGTTGTGGTAGGTGGAGTAGATTAAGAGAGAATATAAAAAGTATAAGAGAAAAGTGACGAGAGGAAAAAATGAAAAGTTATATTGGTAATGATTATGTTGTGGTGTGGTGAAATGTGGCGGAAAGACTGCGATGCGCTGTGATACCGCACCGCAACCTACCACATAAAAGAACAGGGCCTTATAGTACTCACTTCGTTTTCTTTTATCTGTCACCTAGGAAATTGTGTTAAAAACTTTGACCGTTAATATTTTAATTTGTATAATGATACAAAATTGATGTCATTAGATTCGTAATAAAAAATACTATTAAAAAAAGTATAATATTTTATTTTGATAAAAATTTTATATCAGAGATTATTGATTAAAGATTGACACTGAAAATTGTAAATGACAGGTAAAAAAGAACGAAAGGAGCATTATTTTCTTTTATTGAGCAATATAGTATAATTTTCTTGCATACTCCCTCCGTTTTATTGTAGGCGTCTTTTGAAGAGTGGGAAAAAATTAATATCACAGAAAATTACGTGGTAGTTAGTAAGAAAATTACATAAATATTCTCAATAAACTTAACTTTTGAGATTTCATTGAATGAATGCTATAAGTAAAATAAAAAAATAGTATTCCCTCCATTTCTTTTATCTGTCACTTAAAAAATTGTGTCAAAAACTTTGACCGTTAATATTTTAATTTGTATAATGATTCATCATACAAAATTGATGTCATTAGATTCGTAATTAAAAATACTATTAAAAAAGTATAATATTATATTTTTAATAAAAATTTTATAATAGAAATTATTGATTAAAAATTGATACCAAAAACCATAAATGACAGATAAAAAAGAGTAGATGGAGTAATTAATATATTATTGGCTAATTATATATAAAGTGATAGATAATTTAAAACAAGAAACGCTAGTTAAAAAGTAAGATAAAAAAAGGACGGAGATAGTACTCATTTGTATCTTTAAATATTTCCAAAAGCTTACCTTGGTTGTCAATATTTGACCATCATCATAATTAAATAAATCTTAATTGTAGATTTAGTCTAAATTAGTCTCACTCACATATTTTAGTATTTTCATTTTATTTTTGTATATTATCTTATGCCATAAAAATATTTAATAAAATTAACTAATCAATATCATAATTTTGGTTTGTGTTTGATTGTGGAAAAAAAGTCATCCAATTCAATATTAATTAATTTAATTAATACTTTACTTCACAAATAGTGAAATTGATATTTTGAAAAATAATTTCATATAAAGAAATTAAAATACAAATAATATAGTGTATGAGAGAGATAGATAGATTAATTTAGATGAAATCTATGGGTAAGATTTGTTTTATTATAATGATGATCACTGGATATTGACAATCACTATAAATTACCACTAAAAAAGTGTGTATTATCGACTGTTTTTTTCAACAGATTTAAATGGTTGGAAGAACTAACCATTTTTACAATCATTTCACCTTTTTTGTAATTTTCCAACTATTCTTTTATCCATTAGAAAAGTGGTTGGTACGTCGACCGTCTCAGGTGCCTTCTTGCAACTTTCTCAATTTTTAGCAGTTGGTTTGGGGTGTTATTGTTGTCCTGTGGCTTGCTTTCTTTTGAATTTGTCATTGAGCTAGGTAGCATGTTTCTTGGTAGGTTTAAGGTGTTGAAAGCTGAACTTGAGTGTCTTGTTTCCTCTTTTTCTTTGGAGAATTTTTCTTCAAATGTTGTGTGTTGGGCCTCGTTGAATCGAACATGTGAGATTATTGCTGTCTTGAAAGAGATGGGGGACGTTCGTGGAGGGTTGCTGACTTCCTCCCCAGTTCAAAATCATCAGCTTTATGGTGCGGGTGTTGTTGTCAATGACACACTCCTCAAGGGTGGCTCTATTGAGTCTGATATACCCTCTAAAGAAAAGTGCTTTTACTCCCTTTTTGTTGACAATTTACCTATATACTTGGGACTCTCGAGGCTTAAGAGCTTATTTAGCAAGTTAGGCAATGTCATTGATTCATACATCCCTGCTAAAGTTGGAAAAAATGGTAGAAAATTTGGCTTTGTGCGTTAGCGAAGGGATGAGGGGAGTAAAGCCATTAATGGAATGAACCTTAAAACGGTCGATCATCATAAGCTTTTTGTTTCTTGGGCCAAATTCAATAAAAAGCTAGCTGTTGGACCTCTTGCCACTGCAAAAGTTAGCCAGAAATGGATCCCTGAGAAGAATACTGGCGGTGACCGTTTTTCGAATGCTTTGCACTTCTCGTCCCCTGGTGGGGTTAACAATGGATTGAGGACTTTTGGAAAGGAAGATACGGTTGTGCCCAACTCTCTTAAGGATCCCGATTGTGAAAGGTCTGGGGATGCTTCTAGCAAAACCATTACGAACCCTATTAATGTTGTTTTCGATAGCAACAAGCATGGAAGCAGGTTGACTTATAACGATACTCTTTTGAGTGGTTCCAAAACCAATCGGGTGGTAGATAGGGATTGGAGGCTTACTCAGACAGTGATCGCACTCTCAACATCTTGATTGAATATGTTGATGATGTGGCTGAGTGTGACTTGCTTGCTGATCTTGAGGATTCTATACTTAAGGCTTCGAAGAATAAAGCTAAGGGTAAGAGAAAACAGAACATGTTGATGAAATCTAAGTGGCAGCTTGTTAGAGAAGAAACTTCTAGAGCTGGTCATGGCCAAAAGGATGGTCAGAAGGTTAAGGTGGCCAGAGGTGCGAACAACTTGAAGTTGATAATCTTGATGATATTGAGGCAAAGATAGATCGTATGGCTGAGATTATTGGCAATGATATAGGCGTGCGTTTCCTCGATGATCCACCAAACTGAAGTTATTGATTTTAACAGCGTGATTGAGTTGTGGTTAGTTTTGGCAGTCGTTGGTGCGATCGTTATTGCTGTGATTTTTATATCTAGCAGTGTTTGGAAGTAGCATTTTCTTTAGAGTTGGTTGATTGTTGTTCTTAATGTGATTTGATGTATTATGTAATCCTTTAAGCCTTTCGGCTATCAATAATCGGAAAAAAATGTGGTTGGTACGTTAAAAATTACCTACCATTTTTGAAACTATATTTAATATGATTGGAAAATTGTTAAGAGACATATAACTCACATTCTTTTGCAACCATTTTACCAACCATATTTGAAAAAGTCGTGGGTGAAATGCTCGGTGAAATAGTTGGAATTCTAACCATTTTTAAATGGTTTGAACTCCAACCATAATTTTAGGTGGTAAAATGGTCGGAAATTACCAACTATTTTTGTTAAAATGGTTGGAAGTATTTTCCCACCAACCTTTTTCCAATGCCGAAAGAGTGGTTGGAAAAATGATCGATAATTGGGTTTCCAACCATTTTTAAATGAAAAAAGGTTGGTATGGAGAGAGTTTTTAGAGGTGAGTATATACTTAGGCCCTGTTCTTTTGTGCGGTAAATTGGTTGCGGTAAATGGTATGGTATGACAATGTTGTGGAAAGTGAGGTATGGTATGGTAAGATATGGTAAATTTGTGGTAAGAATGATTGATGTGATAGGTGGAGGGAGAGAATGTAGAAAATAGAGGAGAATAGTGAGGAGAGAGAAAGTTCTGATTCTTGTGGTAAAATGTGGAATGGTATGGAAAGATTGTGGTTCATGTGCATAAATATGACAAGTGCGGTGTGGAACCGCACAAAATAACAAGGCCTTAATATTTTACTCCACACGCTTCATATTGTTTGTCACATAGTTGATTTTCAGGATCCGATGTCACAATAATTGACCAATAATTTCTCATATAATGTTTAGTTATCAATCGCAATATAATACTTTTTAGATAATATTATTCGCTACAAATGTAAATGTAGTAATTTTATATTACGAATCACTATATATATTGTAGGAGGTTGATGGTTAAAGTTTATAACATTTAACTAACACAATTTTTAATGCGACAAGTAATATGAAACGAATGAATTACTTTTATCTCAATACCATAACAGCCAACAAGAATCGTATCTGAATGTAGAGATCTAGATTGCTCACTACCAAGCTTCAATGTGATCACGCATGTTGTATTTAGGACAAAATCGTGTTTGATTGGATTTTAACAATTCTGACATGTGTCTAATTCTAATTTGTGTACGTGTATACATATTCGAATAATCGAATACTGAAGATCTAGTGGGATTGCATTGAATGTTGAATGAAATCAATGATCTCATAATGGTGTTGAATAATCACTGAAGGCTAGGAAAAATAGGCGCGCAATCAACTCTGAGGATGCCATTAATTCTTGATGATATTGATGTTGAGGTTGCGCGCAGAAAAAATATTATTGTCAATGATATAGGCGTGAGATTCCTCGATGACTCACCCAAGTGATGTTGATCTTTTGTGATCGTTGTCGAATGAGAAGATTTTTGGTTGCAGTAACTCCTAGCTGTTTTGCTTATGTTTTAGCAGTTTTTCCTAGGCATGTCTTTCGATGTGGGTTGTTTGCTGTTTTGTATTGCAATTGACTGTATTTTGTGAACTTTTAAGCCTTTGGCTTGTAATAATCGGAAAAAAATATTGTTATTGTAACTAGTAACTACAATTACTTACTTATATTTACTGTCCTTTTAGGGGCGAAGGATAAAGAATAACTATATTTGCTTTATATTTTGTTTTAGGAGTGAATTTGAATTCATTTTATATTATAATACCTATTATAAAAAAAATATTGTTGGGAGGTGACACACATATTTGAAAACTATCTGGAAGGTCACCACTTTTTTTTAATGCACTCTTGGTGACATAATCCTTAACTAAATGGCTCATGGGTGACAATATGACCATTTTGACTTAAATATGACGAAATATGTTTAAAAAGACGAAAATGCTCTTATTTTCTCTCTAATTTAACTTGACTTACCCTTCATCTCTCTTTCTATGTTTTCCTCACCCTCTTCCTCTATAATTCATTCATCTCAAATGTTCACCATTTTTTATCGCCCATCTCCTACTATAAAAAATTAATCTCCCGTTTCTCTTGTCACTCCCCCTTAATCCAATCTTCCACCTCCTATGCCTCATCTTTGTTAATCTGCGATTCAACTCTCAAAACCTTCAATCTTACCCCTCCTCCTCAACAATCTTTTTCTCTCTCTTCTTATCTTGCGAAAAACAAAGCAAGTAGTAGAAGGGTTTCTCGGCTATGACTTTGGGGTTCGACGAACGATAGTTAGGAGATTGGGGTGTGTGTGTTTTTGGTTGGTGGTGATACAATCGAATTTCAGAGAAAGGGGAGTACGTAGTGAGATTGAAACCCACTTTTCGATTTGTTTGGGTTGTGGTTGCTCGTGGTGTTGGCGGCAAATGGCGGTTGTGGTGTTTAGGTGGTGGTCGAATTGGGTGGTGGGCTCTTGATTGGGGAATTCATTGGTTTGGGCTGGAAAGGGTTGCCATGCTCCCTCGAAATCTTAAAGTTGGAAGAGGGGGAGCTCAGGATATTGTTGTCGTACATAGCAAAGCAGAGGTGGTTAAGTCGATTAGGCTGGGTTAGAGGGGGTTTCTTCCGCTTAAACCATTGGAGAAGAGATGAGATGAGAAGAAATTGATGGAGTCGATTGAATTGAACAGAGGAAAGCAGACAAGGACAAATTAAAGATGATCGTCAGTAGCAATTGCATATTAACAAAGAAGAAGAGGAAACTAAGGTCAAACTTTGACATTTCACTCAAAAAAATAAGGGGCATAATAGACTTTTTGAATTTTCAGGTGACATTTACCTGAATGCCACCCAAGAGCCATTTACTTAAGGATTATGTCACCCGAGTGTGCATTAAAAAAAAGTGGTGACGTTCCAGTCAGTTTTAAAAAATGTGTGTCACCTCCCAACAAATTTTTGTACCTATTATATACTACTTAGGAAATAAGATAAGATATATAAAGGGGGAAAACCTTTAATCTTCAATTATCCAATAGTGAATCTCAAATGTTGTTCAATACTTAATGAACAAAATCAATTCTCATCCTTTCGAAATTCTTACTAAGAAATTGATTAGCTAAACCTTATTTGGCCCGTGAAAAAGTGATTAATTTAAAATTTTATCATTTTTTATTACCAATTACCCCCTCCCACACCCGCCCCTCCCCCCACCCTAAACAAATTTACGTCTACTTATGCATGAATTTGCACAAAATCTTCTCCAATTGAAGCCAGGGAACAAGATGTCTTCAAGCCATAAGCAAGATCTCTACAATCAATTTTTTTCCTCAAACAAGAGTTCAAGAGTGTTGGAGTATATCCGAGAGTTTGAGCATCTCTTGATGAAGTATGATACCCAAGAGTCACAAGAACAACTCATGGCCCAATTTCTCAATGACCTTGACTACAAAATCGCCTCCAAGATCAAGATATACATCTTTTATTCCCTTGATGATCTATACAAGCTTGCTGCCCCTCATTGAAGAAAGGGAAAAGAAGAAGAAAAAGGGATCCAAGTCTCTTATCAACTATTGTTGCTCAAGCGGCTCCTAAGGAGCCTTCTAAGAAACTAGAGGGACGTAAGTGCTTCAAGTGCCACGGCGATTGTTACTACCAAATCGAGTGCCTTGGTAAGAGAGTTATAACATTCCAGGAAATTGAAGAAGTGGTTATAGAGGAAACGACTTAAGAGGAAGTTGATGAGCAAGAGAATGAAGAGGTTGTCTCCAGGAATGTCGAGCATGCTACTGGAGTTGATGTGAAGTTGGTGAAGTTTAGTCCTTGAAAAGTTTCTTCGTATTAAAGAAGGACCTCAAGTCAAGACACAATAAGGAATGATTTTCCACACCCGATGCAAGATCTAAGATAAGATGTGCAATGTGATTATTGACAGTAGGAGTTGTACAAATATGCCATCCTCCATCCTTATCGAGAAGTTGAACCTTCCCATGGTGGCTTACCCTCGGCTATATTCCCTCAAATTGCTCAATGACTCTGGTGACATTAAGGTAACCTAATAATCATTTGTTTCATTCTCAATTGGCCCTTCCTAAGATGTTGTTTTATGAGACATTGTTCATATACTTACATGTCATGTGTGATTGAGTGTCCATGGCAATTCGACCGGAGCGTAATACATGATTGTGTCAAGAAGACCTATTCTCTATACGTGTGGGAAAGGATTGTGCTCAACCCCCTACCACCTCCTCAACTCCACAAAACTCACCATGGGTAGCAAGTGAGAAGAGAAGTCAACTACAGAGTGAAACATGAGTAGAGCGTTACTTAAGTAAGGGCAAACAATTCTTGGCGTTACTCTTGCTCGAGAGAAACCTTTGTGAGAAAGTAAAATCCTTAGCTCCACAAATGAAGCCTTTCCTCTCCTAATACCTTGTTCTTTTCCCGAGGATCTTCCTCCTAGCCTTCCACCAATCCGGGGAATTGAGCACCAAATTGACTTGGTCTCGGGGCCGATCCTTCCAAGCAAGTCGGCTTATTGATGCAACCCTGAGGAAGACCAAAGAACTCCAACACCAAGTAGAAGAGATCATCGCCCGGGGCTACGTTTGAGAGAGCATAAGCCTATGCACTGAACCTCCTTGTCTTGAACAAAGACGGTTCGTATCTCATGTGTGTCGATAACTGTACCCTCAACATCACGGTTAATTACTGATATCCAATACCCCGCTTCGATGATCTCTAAGATGAACTCCCTGGTGGCATAAGACATGATTTATTGTTACTGTAGAGCACCTTGACAAATTTCTTCAAAGTCCAAGGATGTCGCATTTTCAAGCTCTCATTCACACTCTCAATTATGTACAAGGCACTAACAACCTTGGAATTATCCTTAATGAATTAGACGAAATACATTACAAGCTTATTCAAACTTAGACAAGGTGGCTTGTCCTAGTATTAGACATTATGCGATGGCTACATCATTCTACTAGGTTATACTCTTATCGGTCGGGAGTCCAAGAAACAAGGACTGTTTCCAGAAGCTCTTCCGAAGTCAAATACAAGCTATGGCTTACGTAACTTCTGAATTGAAATGAATTGTTACACTCCTTGAAGAACTTGGTACAAACAACTTAGCCTAGTTACTCTTAATTGTGACAATCAATAAACTCTCCACATTGCAAAGTTCTTTTCCATGAGAGAACCAAACACATAAAGATTGTTTGCCACTTCACAAGGGAAAAGTGCTTGATGGTCTCATCAAACTCAACTATATGCCAACTACTTCTCGACTTGCTAATTCTCAGAGCTTCACCTTCTAAGTGCTCATGGAAAACTCCATCAACTTTTGTAATTAGTTCTTTTTTACAAACTACATTTTAGTATGAATTTATCCACGTATATAATAATTTCTAAATAATTGGTTAACTTTATCTTTTCAACTCTTACCACCAAGGCACCAATGCTTAGCCTAAACTCAACTTCATAAAGTACAAGTTAGCATAAATTTATCCACGTTATGAAGAGTACTAAATAATTCACTTTATTTTCGACTCATATCACCCAACCTAGATTCAACTCTAAACCTTAAACTAGAAAACAATTAGTCCAAATACAAATTAAGTATTCAAATACTCCAATTTATGAATAAACTCCTAGCTTAAATATGTATGAATAACTCAATGTAAAAATTGCAATTCATTACTATATCAAAATTAAAAATAAAGAGAAAATATCTAAAACAACAAGGGAAGAACAACTAGTTGAGGGGATAGCTGGCGCTGGTGGCGACGACACAGGCCAGTGGCGGTGCAGATGGTTCACTGGTGTAATAACCTGGCCCTAACCTAATATAATTAAGTTAAATAATGAGACTAATTAACCAAAATCGTGCATTTCAATTTAGTTAACTGTTTGTGTTTTTGCAGGACTAGAGCAGAGCAACGTCCGTCATACGTCAGCCTAGTATGTTATATATATAAATTAGCTATGTGGCAATTACCGCTACTCAAATTACTCTTGGAATATTCGGGTTATTTGCTTGACCAAATTTTATCAAGTCAACCGATTTGACAGTATTATTATTATTATTATTATTATTATTATTATTATTATTGTACCTTTTCATTCCTTAATTTATTTAAATTTCAATTTGTTTCACTTCCCCATTTTATTCTAAATCTCCTTTATTATTTTAAGTTTATAAAATTTACCCCGAAAACAGAAATTAGTAGTGTTGGGTTTAGTAAGAAAATAAAAATTAGTATGCAAAGGAGGGTTAATGTTTATAATATTTATTGGATTCTTGAATTGGGTCTTGACAAAGGAATTGATAGTCTTCTAAATTCCCAATAGCAGACATAAATTACATTCACAGTACTTGCTCAGATGCACAGCTTCTGTCTCCTCCGTTCGACCCTCTGCATCATATCCTGATCTGCGCCGGCGACCACCGCGTCACTTCACTCCGGCCGCGCGCCCAGCTGTTCCATCGTGGCCTCTCGCTCAACCGATCAGCCACCAGCGCATCACCACACCATTTTTCTCGACCCTTTGATTATGTTCCTCTCTCTCTCATTCTTTGTCCATCGGGCCTTTGTGCAGCCACCGCCAGCAGCGCCCAGCCACCACCTGGCCGTCGTCGACCGCTTGGGGCTCGCGCCATCGTCACCCAGTTGCCACCATCTTCATCTTCTCCTTCTTCTTGTTCTCACTCCCCACTTGAAGTATGGTTCAAGAGGTCGTTGTTGCTCCCTATTCGAGCCTAGTCAAGCTTTTGAAATCGCTTTAAGTGCGGGTTCAACTTGTAAGGTACGCATATTGCACGTACTCTTTTCAAACTCATTCATTTGAGTTCAAGTAAGCTAGTTTAATAATTGTAACATAATTAAGTAATGTACATGTTTTTCTCACGTAAATATGGCCCCGACCCAAGTTACTTGTGCCATAGTTCACTACCCAAGTCAATACATGGCTATTGTCAACCCATCCAGACCTCCCGATTGGTTCGGGTATACGCATACAGAGGCTTAGTCCGATGATCACAAGCAGGAGACCATCAAGATAATAATAATACGACAAACAAAGTTTTATTCTATTTGTTATTTTATAGTTTAGTTATTTGTAAAATGAATTGAAATGCAAGAAACAAAATGAATTGCTTAAATTTATTTACTGTATAGGGGTATGCGTATTGAGTTTCAACTCATTTGCGAAATGGTTTTTATGTTTTGTTTTAGGTGGTACCTCTAGTGTTGATAAACCAAGCATCGATCAAAAGTTAAATTATATTTTTGATATACATGAGTGATATAATTTGACGTATGTGAGTCCTCGATGTATATGGACCTCGGGTGTTGGTTGTAATATATTATATTGAAATGGTGGTATATGGATCCTAAGTTAGTATGGTAGGTATGTTGTGATACATATTAATATCCAATTCAGCTTGGGGGAATGTTAAGTTGTAAGCAATGTGTTGTTAGCCTTATCCATGGTCATGGACGACGGTAATGCCTTCGGATTATATATCTGTTGCGCTAATCATTGGGTTATGAGATGTTTAGTCTTGATATGATGATTATGAATCTAAGGGTGTTACAACTGGTTATCGTCTGCAACCTGCAGTAGCAACGCAAAGGCGAAGAAGGTTCCGTCTCTGCGAAAAATTTCTAGATTTTTTTTTATCGAGCTCAACGATCAATGGTTATGACTGTAGCTATCAGTCACTATTCGCCTGCCACACTATGGGAAAATGTATTTGTCCAAGAAATTGTAGCTCAAGTGGCATAGAAGTAGATGATTTACCCTCTCGCCTAGGGTTTGAAACTTGGTGGTGATAATTTTTCCCAAACATATAGTATATATTCCTAAATTTGTCGTTAAGAACCTAAATCAAATGATTTAAAATAAATGATTGAATAACGCTTGAATAGTTAATTTATTAAAAATTTTATCACGGAGCCGAACCTCAATTAAATTTGACACAAACATTTTTCTAATAAAAAGATTATCCACCCTAATACCCCTTGATAGTTGTAAATAAGGACAACTATAGTTTACTCTTTTTAGAATGTTGATAGAACGTAGGGCCTTAGGGAGGTACTCTTGACACATGGTCAACGTTGGGTGGTAGTTCCTAGGCGTCGAGGAGTTGAGAAGACCTTTCTAATCAAGTTAAACCTTTCACATATCATTGAAGTGAGAAGTTTCTATGGTTTCACATCGAGCACTTTCTTTGCGGTTACAACTACTCTTAACTTGTTTAGTCCAAAACTCCCTTGACCTTTTACTTCAGAGCCGCTTAAATTACAACATTTTTGTTTTTCCTTTTCCAAAAAAACAAAGGTTTAGTATACCTTGATGATCTCAAGTGTTTAAGAACTATTTATTCCCCCTAACTAATTAGATTCACACATCATATAACCGTGAAATTAACACATATTTAAATCAAAGAAAATCTTGCTACCACGACATGATTCAAACTAAAATTAATTCAAAGTGAAGTAATATATTGACATGTCTAATTACAAAAGAGATGATAGTCAAGTGACAACTTCAACAAAGTTCAATTCAAGGCTCGATAGAAATAAAAAATATTCCCATTAAGGGTGTGTTTGTAGGGAGGACACTTTCTAGGAAATATTTTCTCAATTTTCTAGTGTTGGTTATAAAAAAAGTTTGGAAAATCATTTTCAAAGAAAGTCATTTTCCCTTAAAGGAATGAAATTGATTTCTTTTGTTCAACCTAGAAAAAATATTTTCCATCTTTGATTGTTCGATCAATTTTCACTACTAACTCTAACTGAAATTTGAGGGCAAAATTCAACATCAACGATTTTGCTCAAAATTTAGTAATATGATAGAATTGATTAAAAAAAAACTCAAATATAAATTTTTAGGTCAAAATAATTTTATATGATAACAGTTATTGCGACATATACCTGAATTTTTTGCGGCTGAGACTAACTTAAACTTTAAAAAATTTAAATTTATCTGTTTGAATCGAAACTATAATTTGAAATTATGGACCAAAAAAGCTCAAATATGAATTTTGAGCTCCTAATATTTTCGTTTGTAACATATATCGACACTTCTGTGAACATTTTTTTTGCTATTAAGGCCCCGTTCTTTTATGCGTTAATGCACCCAAACGCAACGCAACTTACCACAACCCTACCGCAACATAACGCAAATTACCATTACTTTTTAACTATTTCCACCGCAACTTAACGCAAATGCAACGCACAAAAGAACGGGGCCTAAATATGATTGAAACTTAAAAGCAAAATTCATTTTCATCGGATTGTCTCAAAACTTTACAATACGATGGAAATGATTAAAAAAAAGCTCAAATATGAATTTTAAGCTCCAAATATTTTCATTTGTAACATATATTGCTACTTTTGTCGACGTATATAGTTATTTTCTAAAACTCAATTTGTGTCCTACCAAACAAAGGAAAATTTAACGTGGAAAACTATTTTCATTAGAAAATCATTTCGCCTGAAAAACGATTTCTTCCAAAATCATTTTTCTTCCAACCAAACACAGCCTAAATAAAAATTGAACACCCAACGAGTATGTCAAATTCATGCGAAATTATAAATAAAAAAATTTACTATGTCTAATTATATTTCCGCGGTGATAAAACCAATGTGAAAATACAAATAAAAATATTATAAAGTTAAAGGAAACCTTGAAAGAAAAAAGAGGCAGGGTATCCACCAGAAAATAGAAGCGGCAACGTGATTAGTGCCGGGGAGGCTCGGAGTCACATGAGCCGGATGAGCCGCCTTTGCTTTCACCTTTCACCTTTCACCTTTCACCTTTCACCCTCATCTCACGCTCAACGTGTTTCTTTCACAGTGACTCAATCAAATCCACACCACCACTCACTCTTCTTTTTGTTTCTAAGCTCTTTTATTCAACTGGTAATAAGCTTCTGACTCTCTAATTTCTTCTCCTTCTTTATAGTTCCTTTTTCTATTCACCTCCTCATCTTCTTCCTTTCAGCTTTATCGGTTACTCTGCACAAACTCACTTTAATTCCCACATTAATTACCACCGTTTTCTGACACCCCAATTTTGATGGGTTTGTTTCCATTTTGGCTCAGAAAGCTCAAAATCTCACCTTTTGTTTCATGAGTATTTCTTTACCGAAAACCCTGAAACCCACATACCAAATTCTCCAAACCCACCTTGAAAATTCCCAGACAAGAGGCGATTTTGGGAGTACCCAGATGGAGAATGATCAGTTTATGCCGTTGTTGAGCCCCAGATGGCAGCAGACAAACCCACCTTCGTTGATTCTTTCTGCTCTTCCTGAGGATGAGGAAGTTGGTCACTCTTTAACCCCTTCTGAATTCAAAGATAGGCTTATTTTTGGACCATCAATTGACCCTTCTTCAGTTCAATCTACTTCTCCTTCTATGTTGGAAGCTTTTGCCTTGGCTACAACTCCTAGGACATCTTCTCCCTCTCCTGAGTATCATCAGAGTTCCTTTTTATCCGATCCTGAGCAGCCCTTGGATCAGCAGTGGTTGGTTGATCCCAATTTCAAATTGAAGAAACCAAACCTTCACAGGTCCAAGACTGCCCCTGCTATGGCTACAATCAACGAGGTTAATCAGCCACATGAGCCACAGCCTGAGCAAGTCACTCCTCAATGCATGATTAGGCAAGCTTTTCTGCTTCTTGTGATTTATTTGGCATTTGGGATTATCATATATTGGTCTAATAGGAAGCAGTTCTCTGGTAATGAAACACACCCGGTTGTTGATGCTTTGTATTTTTGTATTGTGACTATGTGCACCATTGGGTATGGGGACATCACCCCTAATTCCACAGCCACAAAGTTGTTCTCCATTTTGTTTGTGTTGGTTGGGTTTGGATTCATTGATATTTTGCTAAGTAGTATGGTTAGTTATGTGTTGGACTTGGAGGAAAACTATCTTCTGGGTGCAGTGAAGGCTAGGAAGGATGGGGAACAGGCTCACTCTGTGCTTGTTGATGTTGAGAAAGGGAGGATGAGGATTAGAATGAAGGTTGCATTGGCTTTGGGAGTTGTGGTTATGTGTATTGGAATTGGGGTGGGTGTTTTGCATTACATCGAGCGGCTTGGGTGGTTGGATTCATTCTATCTATCGGTTATGTCGGTCACCACAGTGGGTTATGGTGATAGAGCCTTCAAGTCGTTGCCTGGTCGTATATTTGCATCCATTTGGTTGCTTGTATCCACGCTTGCTGTCGCTAGGGCGTTCCTATACTTGGCCGAGTTCAGGGTTGATAAGCGGAATAGGAGGTTTGCAAAATGGGCACTTGGTCAAGGCATGACCGTCTCCCAGTTCCTTGCTGCTGATATCGATAACAATGGCTTTGTCAGGTAAGGATTTGTCCTTGCTGTTTGTCTAACTATGGATTATTTTTCTCGGTTTATGTAGTTATTTTGGCATACAGAATTGTTATGTATATTATTGTAGTGTGGCTTATTTGCCTGGTCGAAGCCATAGTTTCCATGCTTCTGTTGTCGTATTGTTGAATGTTTTGGGAATTTTGAATGTTATGTCAAACCAGCATACTTGATGAGCAGTGTTGGCAGAGAATGGATTTTGGGAGACTTCAGATGCTTTTTCATGATTAGCTACATTACAATCTTGAATGATATGATGTCCATAATTTGTATAGTTGAAAAAGGATAGTTTTTTCCTCAACTTAGATTACCTCACTTGGTGGCAAGAGTTCGGAGTATTGGATATGAATGATATGAATTGACTCTTTGGTGATTTTATGAGCAATGCTTGTTTGCAAGAACTAGAACCTATTTGAGGCCATTTGGTATTATGGAGTAATGAAAAGGGTTTTCATTCATATGGCATATTACAAAATTGGTATGCTGAACATTTTTCATGGTTGGCAGCTCCCTCTAAGTGTAGGCTGGTTAGGGTTGAATCATGTGCCATGTGATGTTTGGTGGTGGGGTTTTATTATTTTGTCATAGTTTCTTCTCTTGTTTAGTATACAAAAAAGTGTGGCGAAGGACTTCTTTGTGCTTGTTAACAATGTTACTAAAGCTGTACATTTCACCTCTGTGTCTCTATCAAACATTCATGGTGGGACAATTGTAAGATCAAGGATTTTGGGTTTTAAAGTTTAGGCTAAAACTTGCAATGAAAGTCTGGGATATGTATCCAGATTGAACAATTATGCTCAAGTACAGTAATCTTAGACATGGGTAAGCCTCTATCAAAGATGCATACTGGACACTGCCACACTGGTAAGCCAAAGGCATTTGAAAATTGAATTTTAGCTAAAACTCACAACACTGTGGGATACATATCGTGATTGAACAATTCTACTTGCGAGCGACAATGGATGCAAAGGCATATTTGAAAAGGCTTCTTAAGAGAATGATGGTTGTTGAGCTTGAGCATGAATCACAGTTCACATAGCTTGTTGGGGTGCTTGAACTCTTAAAGTGGTGGCACTGATGTTACATGGTGAAATATAATTGTGACAACATGATTAGAATTATAGGCATAGTTGAGCATTCAATGTTAAGGAGTCCAAGAAGGTTTTTCTGGTAAGAAAATCATGTAAGAGGTTTTATGAGACATCGTGCAGTTTGCACAGGCCTCACCATGGAGGGTTTGGCAATGTTTGGTCCCAAGCTAAATTTGGAGATGGACAACAATGGGGAACAAAAGAAATGATTAGTAGTCCGGTAAATTTGAAGATGAATAGCGATTAAGAGGGACAAAGGTGGTGAGTGTAATGTGTAAGGATAATCGGTGAGCTTCTCAATGGAGGGGGCAGTGGGAACACAGATATGAGGTGAAGTAATCATGTTAAGTTGTTGCTTTTCCTTTGAGATGGAACTGCTTTTATTCACTTGGAACATTGGAGATAGGTAGGGCTGTCAAAAAATTGTCTGACCTGGAAAAAACCAGGTATAGTCATCGATTTTTCGTCCGAATTTTGACCTTGGTCGACTTTTATGGGTTTCGAACACAATATTGTTCCCATTTCTATTGTCTGAATCTGATTTTAGTCTCATCCGAATTTGTCCAACTCCAACCCAAAATAAGCCCAAAAGATATGGGTTAGGCATCAACTTTTCGTCCAATGTACGATTCGTCTAAACCCGAATTGACCCGAACTCGGATAGTTGACAGCCCTAAGATAAGCTGCCAAAGTGGATCTGGACACATAGCGTACTACTCTTAACATGGTGTCTAGTCTACAATTCAAATAGATGACGACTCTGCCTTCTTCCTTTCAAACTTTCTTTTATCTTGTGTAGAATGGCAATATTGTCTGTAATGGTAAAAATTCCAATGGCATGTCTATTCAGGACGTCAGTTTTCATCATTTATAGCTTCAATCCCTGCTACTTGGTCAGTTGGTTCATTATCTTCTTTGTTTAACAAATGCTTGTTGCTTTGATGAACATGCATAACTGAATACTAGAGAAATGAGCCAAGGGAAGACAGATTGCAGTGTAAAAACTATGATTTTGGGAACGAATTGTCAAATGAGAAGAAATACACAACTTTTAGCGATGAACCTACTGATTACAAGTTTGGCTTTTGGTGTTTGAATCTTTGCCTCAGAATAACTTACACCTTTGGCTATTAGCATATTGGTTATTAGTTTAATTCATAATCAGGGATTTGCCAGTGAGCCAGTCTTTTATGTTTGATCGCTAGAGGATTTTTGTCATTAGTGTGTTGCAACTTGCACGACTTTAGGATGGCCCACTCTTTTGTAGAGCTTCAGCCAACTTCGCTGCTATATACATGTACTAAACTGGGTGATTCTTTGAGTTTGTGGGCATACTAGAGAGGATTCAATACATAAGATGCGTGAAACCTTGTGTAAATGGTTTCGATAGTTCAAAATGAGATATTCATATGTAGCATCACGAATATTAAAAGGGACATTCATGTGTGGCGTGAAGAAATTATCGAAACTGAGGATAAGGGATGTTGAAAGCAAAAGATGATGACCGAGGATGAGTTAAGGGAGTAAGTATTGAATGTTCCGGGAGAGCATGGCATTTGATTGGAGCTTTTGGCGTTCTAGCATAGGATTGCAGAGTGGGTGCTGGTTTTTTCTGAACTGTACCTGTGTTCGACACGAAATTCCCTAAATATAACATGAGATTAAGTGTTGGACATCAGGACATGCATCTAAAGTTTAGGCAGTGGAAAGGGGGAAAATTGGGAATATATGGTCCTTTTCCTTCTGTGTTAATTACTTTTGATGAGTTCTTTAGTGCCTTGCCATTTGACCAGTGGAAGACCTTTAGTTTAATGAAATATTCAACAATGATTAAGTTCAGCTGCAAATCCCACATGTCTGATGACAAGTTCTTATATCTGTGTCAGAATTTTGGACAGTGTTCTGGCACACTATGATCATGTGTATAACTAACACCCTTACACAAGTCCATCTCATAGGTGACTGTAAGTAGGACATCTCTTTATCCTCTTTTTCCTGCCTTGTGTTTTTGCAACATCGTCAACTCCCACCCATCCTTGATCTGGGTTGCATCTGTTAGTCTTTTATCTAACCTCTTTTGACACTAACTCCCACCCTACTTCTACATATCCAGCATCGATTCTCCTCACAATCTCAACCTTTATACCCACATGGGTTAAACACTCATCAGGCAACAGGCTGCTTGCATAGATTCTGGTTTCATGTGAGAATATTCCCCTCCAGCTTTATATATTGTCTGATCATGATTTAATTAATTTTCATATCCCCCTTTTTGTTTAGGTTTTAACTTCCTTTTTTCTGTTGGTTGGGAAAAGGCAACAGGCTGTTAGACTTTCGAAGGATACAGCAACATCCGTTGGTTTTTCTTGTGTTTATTTCAGCCAACATCGAACAAGCACTTGTTAGTCCTACGTACATGATGTTGCTTGTGAGCATTGCATTTTGAGCCAGCCAGAGGACCTTTGCTTGAGGCGCAACTGCTTTTAGCTAGTTCTGCTTTTGTTTTGGTTTTGGTTTCCTATCTTACCTCTGTCAATCCACCCCTGCAGCAGTCATAGACTTCAAAGTTCACTTTGCTATCCCAATGTCTATTCTCTATTATGGGTTCACAGTTAACTTGTTGGTACTAATTTTGCTAAAAAGCAAAGTTTGGAACTCCTGTCAAAAAGGAAATGAGGATTAGTTTGAGTTGGATACTTGGATTATAACTAGCAAAGCTTTCAGGATGACTTTCAGAGACAAGGGTCCATCGAAGTAAAGGAATAGCATCGGTTTCCTAGTAGTTGGGAAACAGAAAACCAATGCCTGGCTTAGTTGAGCAAATTTGTTTTGTTTCCCCTTCTTTTTCTTTTTGTGGGAGAGAGTTTATATGGTTTGACTTGATGTTTGTCATGCAATGCATAAAGAGCTAACAGGCCTTCAGACCATAAGTTTATAACTTTAGATTCTTGTAAAAGATTATTTTGCTGGGACAACCCTTATCATCAGATTGCTTCTAGTTATAGCTGATTAACACTATATGTGTTTGGCTTCTAAACCAGTTCACTTGTTTTCTCAGCTTCTTTGCAGTTTCACCTTTAGTACCGTGAAATCTCTCTCCAAAACCTCTCTCATTAGTGGTTTTATGTCGACCTCCCTATACCCTTCTCCGTGTGAATTCAGATTGAGCATTACTTGACGTTTGAGGTTGAAACTAAACTGCCAGTGAAGCAGGTGAACCCGGCATGCTTCTACCTCAATGAACACCTCGTGTAGTTGTGTATCACCAGTTGTTATCAAGTTTTGCCCCTGAGATATTAAGGATAGGAGCAGGAACCGATCCAAACACAGCCTCCAATGTTGTCTACACCTCATTCATACTAAAGTATATACTTTTCAGTAACCTATTGAGTGAAGACAGTGCCTAGACCAATTTGCAACAAATTCAAACTGAAAAGGAGAAGGGGGGGGGGGGGTGTTAGGGGATTCTTGGTTGAGCTATTGCTTATCAATATCTCAAGTAGATGGTTTAACGGCGGTTGCAAGCCAACATACAAGGTCATTGGCATTCTTTTTCTTACATTTTGGCAGAGCACCATACATACACTGATGCTGAGTATTTGACTTTTTGCCGGTTTGTTTTTGCAGCAAGTCAGAATATGTGATCTACAAACTCAAGGAGATGGGGAAAATATCAGACAAAGACATCCTCTTGGTTTGCAAAAAGTTTGACGAGCTGGACCGCGGCAACAATGGAAAGATCACTTTGGCAGATCTCATACACGGCAATTCACAACTCAAAACCAATCAACAGGGAAATTCTGGACCAAATTAAACTCTCATTTGGCTACAACCCTGTTCTCAAATATCTACGTGACGCCACATGCCTTGGGTTCAAATGAAAAGGCAGGTTCTTGTTCGTTGTACATACATAAACCACAAGTAGTTGCTTCCTGAGCCTGGCCCTTACTTAAGAGGTAATTCAGTTCAGTTTTACAAGGCAGATGAGTTGGGTAGTTTGCGCAGATTTTGCTGTCATATACTTTCGACTGCAATGCCTGAGACGGAGAGCCTGTTCAAAGCAATAGGTTAAGCTGTCATTTTTGTGGTAGGTATCGAAACCTCATCTGTTTCAATCCTTGCACGAACTGTTATCGCAACTTATACAATGTATGTGGAAAATTGTAGAATGCAAAACAGTAAGTTAATTTTAGATCATGTATTATTTTCCCACATTGGTTCAACCCTTGTAAGATAGGGGATTTAGATGGAACGATGGAAGCATTCTATTAAAGGAAAAGACTCGATAGAGAGCCCTTGTCTTTGACTACTTTATGTTGCTTCATAAACTGGTTTTGCTGAATGCCAAGTTCCTAATATGGCCTTAACATTGAATCACAGAAGTAGCAAAACATGAGTTTGAGTGTTGATCTAGACTAGCTATAAATGGGGAAGGGTTCATTTAAGGGGATGTTGGGTGCCTAGTCCAACAACTCACTGAACCAGTTGAAAAAAACTTTGTTCTGAATTGGATCGGTCAGGCAGATTTGACATTCGCAATTCTTGGGTCATTATGCGTATGCAAATTTTATTATGAGATCGCGTCCCATACATCCATCTATCGTGAGATAGACTCTTTATATGATGACCTTTTTGATATTTTATCATGACTAATAAGTGATTAAAATTGACTTTTTAATGCAAATGTGATTGATAATTTATCAAGAGGTGAGTCTTATTAGAGTTACTTCAAATAAATTCATAGTCACTCCCTATATTCAAAAATTATAAATATCATGATAAATTTATAATGAGATGACCTAACATAAAACTTATTGAACTAACTATTAGTAGCAGGCTTAGAATCGTGATCCTAGTAGTATTGGTGAAGGGTGGTTAGAATCAAAATTGTAGAATTAGATTCATTCATTATCAAACAATTCTAATATATTATGCAAATATAAACTTTTTGGATCATAGTAAGAAGTTTAACAAATATTCACTAAATTGAAAGCAATTTGTTTAATCATATTTTGACGGATAGTTTTAATGCATAATTTAGCTCCTATGCTTTTCGGACATAGGTTAGATGTTACGTATCTTACCTTATATTACTTTGCTTTACCATATTCAACATATTTTTACATAACTTATATTTAAAATTTTTTATTCAACTCAAAAAAGTTATTTTTAAAAAAAATAGAAATAAACAATGTGACATTTAACTACCTTCATTACTTTACTTACCTTATCTTATTTACTACCCACTTGCGTGCACCTCAAAAGAACAAGACTCATAGTTAAGATAAAATTAAGACTCATAGTTAAGATAAAATTATAAATATAAATCAAATGTGCAAAAACATGATCAAAAGGTTTGTGGATAGGATTGTAAACCATATTACATGTGCAAAAACATAATCAAATTTACACAGGTTCGTTGATAGTTTTGTAAAATCATATTATTTCGACAAAGATAGGATCATAAGATCTAACTATTTTGAGATTCTAATGAGTTGGGTCTATTGAGGTTTTTGGATCGTATAATTGTAGGATTGCAGGATCGTAAGATTTAGATTAAAAATTTAATAAGAGGACTGCTCGTACAATTGATTAAAGAAAGAGTATATGACATGCTAAAGTTTCAAAAAAAAAACATGATAATAGTCGTAAAAAACAATAATAAAAAATTATGATAACATAGAACTTCTTTTAGATAACCTTTGGAATGTTCTACTTTCAAATAAAGAACTACATTTACTTCCTCAAAAAAAAAAAAAAAGAACTACATTTACATTGAAAAACTTATTTATATAGATTTTTTTTCAACCCATATAATTGGACAAACCTTCTCAATTTGGGCTGTCTAAAATCTCATATCACATACCATCATTTGAGGGGGGAAAACACTAAATGGGTAGGCAACCTACCACAAGAAGATTAAACATGAAATTACCAAAATTTGTAAATCATACAAAGAACCCTTATAACTTAAAGTGTAAAAACATTTAAGATCATAATCCCATGAATTCATGAACAAATTAGCCAACTACATACTGAAATACATTTTAGTAGTATACGTCTCCAAAACGTAACTTTTCTGACTTACATACATGCCAAACACCAAAAGGTGCATCACATGTTTGGCAAACTACAGCCATGATTTGACGTAAAATGACCAAAAAAATGGGTAAAACAACACGAATTACAGACGAAAATGTTACGAAGAATTTTTCTTTTCAACCTAAAGAATAAAATAGGAGTCGTGTGTGTATTTTATAAATGCGAAATTTTGAAGAAATTTAGAGAATATTAGAAATGTGTCGGACAAAAGGTGGTCAATAATCCACATGTTCTGATGCGCCCATTTGCAGGCACAGCACACACCTTTTGAATTCTCGTACGATTTACTTGAGTGCACATTTTACTTTCTCATTATCTGCCTTTTATTTGCCTTTTCATCTCATCATCTCTACCTCCTTTTCTTTTCAAGTTTCCCGATTCTAATTATTACTCCCTTCCCTTTTTTCATATGCGTCATTTTGATTCTAGCGTCAAAAATTTTGAACGTTGGTATTTTAATATATATAGTAATGACTTATCATGTCAAGTTAATATTGTTAGATTCTTGATAAAAGAAATATTATGAGAAAAGTAGAGTATTATGTGTTTTTATAAAATAATAAATGCGAAATTATTGATTATACATAAAAAATTCTAAAAAATATGAAAATCAATTATATTGAAATTATAGGAGTAATTTCTAAGTAGATATACAGACCTATCATATGAAATTAGTGTCACTTAATTGATAGAAACAAATAATTTTATAGGCATATTAATAAATATATCGCCTAATATGTTCTCAGTTGGGTACGTCAAACCAATTATTCTCACACAAGGCATCAATATGGGTTTTTGCATTTTGGACCCTGAACTTTAGGGGTATTTATATTCTGGACCCTTGGTTTTCAACTTTAGCTTTTTGGACCCTAAAGTTTGTAGAATGAAAAAAAGGACCCTAAACTTTGTGATGTTGAAATAAAGCCCATTTCCCGTTTTTCTTTTTCTTTCCATGTTTAAATTTCTTTCCCGATTAGCGTCAAACTTTAAAACTAAGGTTAAAACTAATATTAAAGTTATAATGAACCTCTCTTATTCATGTTGGAGTTACTTAAATCATGTACTCAAGGGTCTAAGTAGCCCTGACATAAATAAGAGATGTGTATTATAGCTTCAATATCAGTTTTAATCATAATCCTAAAGTTTGACGTCAAACGGGAGACAAATTCAAACATTGGAGGAAAACAAAGAATGAGACAGGGGCTTTTTTGTTAACTCACAAACTTTAGGGTTCTTTTTTCTTCATTCGACAAACTTTAGGGTCCAAACAATTAAATGTGAAAATCAAGGGTTCAAAATATAAATACCCCTAAAGTTCGGGGTCCAAAATGCAAAAAACCCATCAATATATATAGCCTAGGTTTCTTTTTAATTTATTTTCTCTCAACAAAAAATATAATAAATTTTATTCGTAAATCGTAATGTTTTTATTATCCAACTCTTCATTGCCGCCCATTTCATTTTCCTGACCACCGACGTAATTCTCTGGGACTAATCATTTTATAGGCATATGTTGAATTTTTAAGAAACTTTTACTTATTCTTTTTAAGAAACTTTTACTTATTAAAGGAGAAAATTACTTTAAAATTTGAAATTTCAGAATTATTTTAAAATATGACAAAATGAAAATAATTAATCTGATGCATGACTATAAGACTAGTAAGATATATGCTACAACATTATTAGGCATTTTCATTGGATCAAATCTAGAGTTGGGATCATACTAGACCAAGTTAGACTAAAGATTAGACTAGAAATAACCGGTCCAACTCAGATCAACTCAGGTTGATTAGGCGGTACTAAACTAAACCATTGGTAAATTTATTATGAAAATTTAATGAATTCAATATTAATTAATTAGTATATTAGACTTTTACAAACTAGACAATTTACGTGGCACATGTTATCGCTACTACTACTGGAAAATTTTCATTTTTTGACAACGAAATTTCAATGGATATGGGGACCCAAATTTTTTGACAAGAAAAATAAAGTAATATTTGTATGACAAGAAAATTTTGATCTTCTTGCAATATGTATGACAAGATGGAAAAATGACTTAATAACCAAATGGTTATCTTATTTGGATATTGTTAAGAATCATAGATGAACTCATTTTCCTTAAGAACTATTTACTATATCGTAAATGTTCAGAGGGATAAAACTTAGCGACTTAACACACATAAGATAAATTTGTTTCTCACTTGATTCACTCAAGTATATTTGTAGTCTACACAAGAATGAGAGTTGTGATTAGATAATGGTGTACTCAAATGGTTAGAGAATGTCTACGATTTATAGGAGACTTCCCATCCTCTTTAACCCTAAGTCAATGGACTTAATTAAAGTCTTTGATGATTATGTTGACCTTGACTAAGTCAATTGACCATGTGGTATAAAGATGATATAGTTGTTGGAGTTTTAAATTTGGTATTAAAACGAGATTACACCTTAATGATGAGGATTACATAACCGTTGGTGCATTAAACAAATTTTGGGCCTCAATACAGTCCGTGGCAGGGTTATAGACCAAATCAAAACCTTATCTCAAAAAAGTTAGACTAAAGAATGGACTAGAATTGAAACAACCGGTCCAACTCAGATCAACTCAGATTGATTAGGCAGTACTAGAGCAAACCATTGGTAAACTTATTATGAAAATCTAATGAATTCAATATTAATTAATCAGTGAATATTACACTTTTACAAACTCGACAATTTACGTGGCACAAGTTATCGCTACTACTACTAGAAAATTTTCATTTTTTGATAACCGAATTTCAATGGATATGGAGATCTGTCAAGATTTATATATTTTTTTTGATCGGAGTGAGGTTCATCAATTTTTTTTTTTAAAAAAAAACTTTGGGAGAGCAAGACTCGATGAAATTTTAGTAAAAATTTCGACGGATGTTACAACCCGCCCATCAAATAATGGAATTGTTTTTTTTTTTTCAAAAGAAATAAAATTCATAGACCTAGACGTCCTTTGCACTTTCCACCTCCATTTCTCTCTTTCTAATTTTCAGTCTCTCTCTCACTTTCACTCCCTCTCTGTCATGGAAGGACTTCATCTTAAAGCCTCTACCTCTTACTCAAACAACCTCAAACCACTTGTTAAACCATGAAAACTCACATTTGTTTGATCCTTGATGGCTTGATAAAAAACTCTCATCATATTTTCTTCTTCACTGCTCCTCGATGCCCAAAACCCTAACAAGCAATGACAACATTAGGCGATTAAGGGCTCATTCCTTTCACCAAAAATTGAGATTTTGCATGTTCTTTTTTCGATGGGGGTGTCCTATTGAAATTCGGTCAAAAATACCACTTTTTCTATGAGATTTTCACTTTTAAGAGGTTAAATTTTTGGTCAGTACCCCATAATATTTATGTGGGATATTGCATGATGAGATAAATGATAACCCTATTCCAAATAGTAATTTATACTCCCTCCTTCCCATATTATCTGTCACTTTAACTAACTTTCTTTTTTCTCATAACATCTGTCATTTGATAATTCCAATAACACATTAATTATTAATTTATCAAATTAAGCTTATTAATTACATCTTTTCTTCTATTTTTCTTTTTTATTCACTTTTCTTCTTTTTTATTCACCATTTTTTTCAACATTTCTCCATTTCCAATAAGCTAAATTAATGTAAATGGAAATTTTTTTTGGTTTTTGAAATTGTGTCTAGAGTGACAATTAAAATGGGAAGGAGGGAGTATTAGGATTGAATATCACGTTGCTAATGCTATCATATCTACGATCATTGACGTACAAAAATATAAAACATAAAATAGAACCAACATTATTTTACCATATGTTTCTTCATTTACTTGAAAAATTTAAACTCTAAAATAATAGGGTTTCTAGACTGAATTCGTTAATCATTTAAACTGATGACTACACCCATGAACAATTTTGTTCATTTTGGATTTAGACTTTTGTTGCAATGATTTTTTAATTTTGAGTCGAGATAAGAATACAAATAATATACCTAACTCTTTTATTTCTATTCTTTTATATAAACAGACTCTTCACTATAATGATTGAGTAATCCAACCCAACACAAAGTAAATCACTTGATGAGGTAGACTTCCCTGTTCTTTTGCGCGTTGCGTTGCGTTACGATTAGTTGCAGTCGATTGCGTTAAGTTGTGGTGGAAATAGTTAAAAAGTAATGGTAACTTACGTTATGTTGCATGCGGTATGTTGCGGTAGGTTGCGTTGCGGTTAGTTGTGTTAACACGTAAAAAAACGGTGCCTTAACCAGTGAAGTTGTGAACTATACATGAACAGAGGCCTAAAGTAAAAATTGAATCAAAAGATATGACAATAGAAACTTGTAAACTATAAAGCTTAAGGTATGACCCAGTCAAATGGACCTTTGGAATCCTTTCAAAATGATCACAAATTTTATACAAAATATACCTTTCATTTTTCTTGCATAATCACATTAACTAAAAAGCATATGCACCCCTTATAGTTATGTCATGCGTACACCACATTTACATTTTAATTGTATCACACCAAAAAAGGAAAAAAAAATTGCTTCCGTTTCCACTGATATAAATTTAATATACTTTAGAACACTTTAGCTTTTAGCCAGGTAGTTGTAATTAATCTTTTATGCAAAGAATCTCCAGGCAAAAGGCCTTTTCACATTTGAAACCCAATTTAGTTAGAATCTTAAGCTAAGTATTAGTTATTTTATGTTTCAATATTTCTTGCATGATTATTGGAAATTAATTTCTTCAACTAATCATCTAGAACATTGTTAATTAAATTAATTAAGGTTGCAATTGGGGTGTGCTTTAGATCTTGATGTTGACCTATTTATAGTGTTATGCTACAGTGGAGTGGATGGTACATATGATTAATTGGATTAGGTTGACTTTTAAGATAATAGAATGACATCTAAGATTAATTAAATTTAAGTTCCTACCGTAATGTGTTATGGAATGATGAGGGTATCAGACTCCGTTCTCATCAACTTTACATATTGTAGTGTTAATTAGTGATGCCTATTTTCGGATTAAATAAACAAGGAAAATTGAAATTAAATAATTTATATTTTGGGATATGGAAAAAGATTAATTCCAATTTACGAGGTTGTTCTTGGTAAGTTGAATTTCGATCCCTAATATCTTTGTTGTCCACCACCAATGTAAGCTCGTCGAAGAAATGGCGTGGCGGTGGAGCAATTACACTTGAAATTTTTACTAGCAGAAGAAACGGGGAAAATTGTGCATTGGTTACGTCAACGTAAATAATGGAAAATAAATCCCTTTCGATTTGTGGAAAATAAATGATGTGGCGGTGGCGTAATTCTCTAGTCTCACAGACTTTTTGGTCAGGTATTGCTATTAAATGAAACTTCGAGATTAGAAAGTTTTGTTTTATTATGAAAATATTGTATTGGAATATTCAAGGAACCAAAAGCGATAGTAAAATAGCTGAAATTAACCATCTTCTGAATAGCTTAAGATCGGATATCACATTTTTAAGTGAAACTCTTGTTAACCCAAGTAATACGAATATAATTCTAAAAACTCTAAGATGTGATCGTTTAGAATGGATTCCCACTGTAAACCACTCAGGGGGAATATGGGTCCTATGGAACGCCACTAATTTGAAAGGGTTTTTTTTTTATTTTTTTATTTTTACAATGGTAAGCAAGGAGAAAAGACAGGCTAGCAACGTCTTCTCACAAGAAATCGGCCCGCCCTATCTAACTCAACTAAATGCAGAGGTTAGGATTATTTAGAATTGACACACTCCCTTCAACCCTTGTTGAGTGACCCTGATGAACTAACCAATCAGCGACCGCATTGGCTTCTCTGAAAATATGTAAAATTTTTACATCCTGGAATCGCTGAAGAAGAAGTTGTGCATCCTGAATGAGTCCTCTTATTTGCCAAGGAATTGAATAATTACCCTTTAGAGCTTGGATGACAACCATGTTAATCCCTTCTATGAGAATATGCTTGAATCCTGCTGAAGCCGCTTCCACAAGACCATCACGAAGCGCCATCGCCTAAGCAACCAAAATAGGTGCATCGCCATAGTATGTCACACCCCCTCTAAGAACCGCTCCCCTCTAGTCTCTAATGATGAAGCCGCCCGCCGCCGAATTGGAGATGTGAGAGTCGTCGAAGTTTAGTTTGACAGCGCCTACTGGGGGGGGGGGGTTATACCAACGAACCAAAGAATGAGAATCGGTATACCCACCCTCACTACTTCCTACCCTGATTCTCTACCTCGTTATTATTTTAAATTTGCCATTCCGCCGCAGTTCTTTAGCCTGTATGAGACACTGCAACGGACGAAAAATTTTATTTCGAAAGATAGCTTCATTCCTATTCTTCCAAATAGTCCATAAGAGAAAAATTCCCCTTATCAACTCTCTTCTTCGATCCCAAGATTTATTGAACACCAAAAAATGTTGAATAGAGTTATTTCTGTGAGCAAACTCGGAATCCGAGATCCAACCATGCTGAACTGCTAGAGTCCAAACTCTCTGCGTTGTCAAGCAGTCCCAGAAAAGATGTTCATCACTTTCAATCTCCTCAAGATAGAGTGGACATACCGGGTCTAAACTAATTCCTCTTCGCAGAAGATTTCCACGAGTTGGTAGAGCCTGGTGAAGCATAAGCCAGAGGAAGATTCCTAATTTCGGGGGAATGTCAATTTTCCAGATCCATCTAAACTCCCATTTTCCCGAGTGATTAATACAATCTTCAATAATTCTAGTAGTTGTTTTCGTGGAAAACAACCCATCTCCTGTAAGACCCCAACAAACCTCATCTTTGAAAGTGCATGTACTGCAAAAGGATACTCGTGCAATTCATTTGTATGTCAAGGAGAAAAAATCGAATATTAAGTCTGTAGTCTCTGGGATTTATGCCCCAACTCAAGAGAGAGATAAATTTAGGTTTTGGGAACACTTAAAGTTGTTAAACCAAGACTTTCATTTGCCTTGGTGTATTATTGGAGATTGTAATGAGCTCCTTCATCCCACTAATAAAAAAGGAGGGGTAATGGCCCTACAACCTAGAACAGCTTGTCTGACTAAGTTTTTCCAAGACATTAATGCCTCAGATATCATCCCTATGGGGAGGATATTTACTTGGAAAAAGAAGATTCATGGTCATACAATTTATGAAAGACTAGATAGACCAATTGTCAAAAATGATTGGTGCAACTTGTATCCTAAAACTACTGTTTCTCATGGGTCTTTTTCTTGCTCACATCATAGTTATATTCTTCTCAATACTAATCCGGAAGTGGGGGAAAGAAAGAATAGACAATTTCGTTTCAATCAACATGGGTCCAATAATATCCAAGTTAATAATATAGTTAAAGCGGGCTGGAGAGGCAACTTTCAAGGCCACTCTAAGATAAAATTAATTTATAAAAATTATGAAGTTAATATTTATCATTTAATAACATATTAATTTTTAGACTGATTATGGGTAGGTGTAAGCGAGTGCATGTAGGTATAGGTTGGTGCATGTTGATGCAAGTAAATGCAGGTTAGTGCAGATTTACAAATTGAAAATTGTCCTAAAGAGCATACCCTAAACATTACTAGGAAGTTTAGAAGATGGAGTTTGTAGTCACTTGACTACCACTATACCTCTTTCGTAGTGTTAACTTTAGAAAAAATTAGCACTCCTTCTATTCCTTAATATTCGTCCTTATAGGTTTCCGATAATTTTGTTCAACCTTTGATTTCTAATACAATAATATCTTTGCAAAAATTACATTACTACACTAATATAAAAGTTATTTTTTGCGACAAATCTAATTATGTTAATTTCATATTTTAAGACGTCATTGCATATATTAAATAACTTATAATCAAAATATGCAAAGAGTTAATTGCATCGACAGATATTATGTATGACATCAACATTTAGAGTAGCCTTTAGTATTTTGGCTAATCAAAATATTATTTTATCAAACTTTATAAATTCGGTAAATAATAGTTTAGAGTTTGCTGCAACAACGATCCTCATTGTAGTCTCACTGACGCGGGGTTTGAGTGAATCAAGATGTAAACAGTTTTCCCCCATGCACAAAAGTGCATAAAGAGGTTGATTCCGGCGGACCCAAAAGAGAGAAACTAAAAACCGAAATGGAAACCAAGAGAAGAAGTGAATCATAGACTCAAGGGGGAAGATAAAAATGCAGACCTATATATGTGCTCTTGGCAGGGTGCAATTGTACAATGAAATTAGCCGATAGCATTTAAATTAACGTTTCATAGAATTTGTTTTGACGTTACAATTGTTAATGTCAAGAGAAGTGAAACGCGTTTGAAAATTTGCATACCAAAATTGCCCTTAAAATTTCATGACAACTTACTATATTCTAGAAAATCTAACACCCCAATTTCTGTCCCTAGCTTATTGTAATCATTATGATATTGTATTGCAACATCAGTAGCTTTCAAAGGGGGTGAAAAAGAGAAATCAGCCTCTTTATACACTCCAGTATATAAGAAGAAAATTGCCTATATATAAATATAAATAATAACATTCATAGCCTTTTTGATCAATTAACATTCGATCATCACCTACTTAAGCATCTAATTTTGCCCAAAACAATCTTTATATATAGTTATTTTAATAGCTATCAGCTATTCGCTAAGTTCACTACCTCAATACCTATCTACTACGTCAACTGTTATTCGTTATTCAATACTTTTTTTTTTCCTTCTATCTAACAAAGCCTTAGCAACTGAGGGAGTATTGTTATTGTTGGGATTTACCTATGAGTAAAAATATCCCACATCGGAAAATTGAAGAGAAAGGACATGATATATAAGTCAAGTGGGTTACTCCTCTTAACACCAATTGATTTTAAGATAGAACCTCATTTTACTTGTGTACCATATAAACCTTGGTTGAAGTGGGCTCTCGCGTTGGACCTCTCCAACAATTATGCCAACAATTATGTCATGACAAACTCTCAAAAAATGCAATCATATTATTCATAAATTTCTTCTAGTATTTAGGGTTTAATTTGGGGATTACACCAGCCAAAAAAACTGAGTAATTCCTTGGGGGAATTGACTGTGTGTTTATGGACTTGACCAGACCAGTTTGGTGCTGAAAGCCTAGACAATAAAAAAGGAGAGTTGTTGGGTCTCCAACTACCTAAAGTTTTCTTTTGACAGCTTTCCTCATCAACTTCACCTTTTTTTTTTTTTTTTTTGGTTTGTCTTTCTTTATTTAGTATTTACTATTCACCAAACTTTTTCGGCTATAGCATGACATCTTAAGAGTTCACATTAATATATATTCGTCTGTATATAAAGAGAGGATTGCTGAATAGGTGTGTTGTCAGTCTATGAAGGCCTGAAGGGTTCTATGTTTGAATTCGACCTTTGCCTATTATTTGAATAAAATCAAACAATAAATAAAAATAAATAAATAAATAACTGCACTCGGTATCATAATCATCAACTACTTTTAATCATCATTTTACATTTTATCAACATGGTAATCTTGTATCAATTTAAAAATTAAAATTAAAATCCTTAATATCTATCTTAAGTGTCTAGCTAGTTCAATTCATATATTGAACATATTATATTCTTTCATATGACCCAAAAATATGACAATACTTCATAATTTATATAGGAAAGTTACAATACAATAATCCATATTAAGATTATTGGATGATGTTAATCCCTACTTTAGAAACATATATACCACAATAATTTTAACTTTGTACCTATTCAATTGTTGTATAATGCTATTTTTTTATCGATACACCTATTTGTAAATATGTATACAATAGGGACTTATTTTTTTTAATAATAAAAAATAGTTATTATTTTAAGCTATTGGATGCGAAGTAGAAATTATTGCCATATATTATTTCTAAAGTAGAAATTATATATCATCTTCATAAACCCCAAATTGAAATTATTAAATCCAATTTTTTCTTTTACATACATAAATAATAGGCATCGTGTAAGGTAAATGGATATCAATATGATTGTTAGAGATATCAAAAACTTAACTAGATTGTTGGAAAATTGTACTAATAGTCACATCTATAGAGAAGCAAGCTCGACGGAAAATTGGATGACTAATCATGTTCATTTTTTAGACACTGTCAATCTTTATATATATAGCCCTTCGGATACTTTTTCTTTTATTATCCGTGCTCATAAATTAGGGAAATGCCTTGATAGAAGGGTTTATTAAGTGTTTGATATATCTTGTTTACCTAAATTTATAAAAGGAAAATTGGATTCTAAGAATCTTTACTTAATTTCACCTTTTGTATACCAATAATTCCTACTTTATTTTTTTATTATGGTGGTCCGAAAAAATAAAATAAAATAGTATTTTATTGATGAGATCGACGCCGCCAAATCAAATGGTGGTGACTTGGTGGTTTGCTGACATATATCGATGAAAGTGTGTTTGACCACCGAGTCATTAGTTGCAAGTCTAACGTGACTAAGATTAAGAATGGCTCAACATTTACATCACTGGCATGCACTTCACCACCTCGTACGTTAAGTCTTAGTTCCCCTTTTTCCAATTCAGTCAATGATCATTCTTTAGCTATATTGTTTCGGAGGCAAACTATATCAGATATTCCCCAATTATCTAGAATAATCGTGGTAGTTTTTATTAAGTACGTCATGAATTATTTGCTTTGTAAAATACTCCTACATGTTTTAGGTGAAAAGCCATGTGGAATACCGAATACAAGAAATTTTTTCTGGTTGATTTCTTTATACTACGTCTTTGTACATACACACATTATCACAAAGATAATCCTGTAAATTTTTTTGAAGTACCCTTTAAATTGTTTTTACATATAGATTAGTTCTATGTCAACATTAATTATATACTTGCAATAATTAAAATGACCATAATATATTTCAAAAAGATGCAGCAGGACACTTATAGCTAGGCGTCATTTTAATTTTTTTTTTTGAGGAAACCAATTATCATCATTATCATCATCATCATTATCATCATTATCATCATCATTATCATAAGTATTATTTTTAAAAAAAGTTCTACGCACCAGGATCGATCAGCACTGAACTTATGTTTGACCTTACATGGAATTTGTAGGATTAAAAGTGGCTTTAAATTAGTCATTACATTAAACTAAAAGATTTAGGGTTGAAGTTTTGCATATGGTAATAAAATATTGTTTCTAGAGAGCTTTCACTGCTCCCATTAATTGATAAAATGTAATTATCTCGAAATTACAAATTCAGAAACATATATTGATAATTGATATGATGTCTTTTAATATATATTAAATGGGTCATCAAAACCAACCAACCCTAATATTGTTCGGCTAACGCAAATTTTGAGAAAATTTAGATATAAACAACCTTGCCTCATTCACGAATATCTCTAGAGTGTACTTCTAATGTTATACATACACTTACATGAGTCACATAACAATTTTTGAACGGGTATGGAATTATATACAAATATTTTAAATTTTTTTTTTAAAAAATGTATTCTATATTTTATTTAGGATTATTGGACGATGATACACTAGACTTTAGGGGTATTGGACAATAATTCACTGAACGTTTTTTTGAACTCTAATACGTACACTGAACTTTGAGGGTATTTGACAATAATGCATCCGGAACAATTCTGGTGGTGGTTGACATGAAAGCGACTCTACTTTTAAGTGTCGTTTTTTTTTAACAAAAAAATATATTAGTCATCATGCTTATGTGTACTTTCTTACACGACAAAAAATTTTTTCTGAAGAAAAGAAAAACGACACCTCAAAGTAAGGCGGTCACCACGTCAACCACCACTGGAATTATTCTGAGTGCATTATTGTTCAATACCCTCAAAATTCAGTATAGTATAGTCTAAAAAAATTTAGTATATTATTATCCACTAACCTTTAAGTTCAATGTATTATCATTTAAAAATCCTTTTATTTAAATGATATCTAATTAAATGCACAATATATCCTAGAAACATAATGTAGGGATTGAGCTAGGAGGGAGAAAATAGGTCAACATCCAGATTGAAGATTCTGAATTCAGTGTTAGAAACCTAATCAAAAACCTGCCCTCTTCTTGACTGAGAAGGACATCCAATAACAAGACTTATACCCTCCCTCCCTCCCCTATGAAATTTTAACTTTATGTCACAAATAATGCATACTATCTCTACATCAAGGTCAACAATATCATGCTATTATTTTTTCCCTCTTTTCCCCCTAAATTTCTTTCATTTTAACTTTATCAAGTCATCCAGTTTAAGCAACCTCCCTTATTTATAATCATACTTATTTTCTTAATCCACATCTCATCCAATAGGGCCTAATGCCTATTAATTAATAGCACTTGATGATTATAAAGGTAACAATAATAATAAATAGATTAAGCCTGCAAGATTTCACCTTGTGGATTAGAACGTATCCAAAATCTAAATTATTGGCATAAAGGTTTCGAAGTAAAACCTGCAAGATTTCACCTTGTGGATGTTGAAATTTATACTTCAATTAGTACATTGAGCACGTTCTTAGAACCTTAACCCACGGGCATGCCGCATGCGTTTATTGTTAGAAATTTTGAGATGGATTGATGCTTTGAGACATGAATGAAATCATTTTTTTTAAGATAAGATTTATCCCTTATGTAAATTCGTATCTCCTGGATACAACAAAATTTCTTGGATTGACGAATATATATAATCATCAATCCCCACAAATGGTTGTCTGTTGATTTCTATCCAATGGACAGGATATGGATAAGATAGTAGTTGTGGAAAACTGTTAATGACAATTATAAAACTGTCAACAACCACCCTCTGTCAATTGTATAATAAAAAAATGATTATTATAAATCAAAAGAAAGGGGCATGTTATTATATATAGTTGCTCTGAGCCTACGTGCTAAGTGCGCCTAATATGCATTCACAGCCCACGCCAAGTGTGCGTGTGCGGTCCAATGCTTAGGCACATGTTAGGTCATTCCATAGCTTATGTATTTATAAGTTCATGACACTCTTTAATTTATAAAAAGCTAGAAAATTCTCTCCACGTAGGATAAACGAAAGAGCAATGTATTTATTTCTCTCAAGAGCAAAAATCTTCATTAATCTATCCATGTGAGACCTTTGTTAGTAACAAGTAACAACTTTTACTAACTATTCAACATTTATAACATATTCATGCAACGCCTAGCTAGTTGATAACAAATTGCTTTGCTTATTGAATAGCATTATATATTTCAAAATATGGGAGAAGAGATACATTTTGTATTTCACCTAAATCACTCATAAAGTTAAATGTGAGTATATTTAAATCATTATAAAGGTATGTTTCATTACTTAGAGGGTTATTGCAAATGAAACATATAAACATATTTATTTATTTATATTTTTTCATAAATATAAAACTATATCTAAATGTGCATTTTCTACTAGGATTGATAAAATTAGGCTATCATTCATATTTTTGACCTAGCTAACTAATAAATATTATACTTTTATAGTTGATAAATATATATAATTATTGAAGAAAATATATTATTAAAAATTATAAAAATGTGAAATATGCACAATTTAAGATGGTTATTAACCATCTTGAGTCAAGATATATATCATTATCCGTCTTAAAAACACAACCTGCAGGTTTTTCTCCCTTCTCTTTGCTGTTTTTTGACACAAAGCAAATGCCTAATTTACAGACAAGACTCAATCGAAATCTAGACAAAGAATTGGATGCACCCACAGAAAGACATGTAGTAGTCCAAGCCATGACGCCTGCAGGAGGCAAGCATCGAAGAAACATTAAACCCGACCTGATAATCCGACCCGAACCCGCCCGAAATTTCTGGGTTTTGAACACGATTTTTTCAACTAAACCCGAAGTACACCGAACCCGAAAATTAGCGGGTCAAACCCGACCCGCCCGTTTGACCCGAAAAATTAATTTTTTAAGTTCAAATTTATTAAAATTTGTGATTTTTCTTTGTAATTTTTAACGTTAAACTATAAGCGCAACTTATTTATTTGTTATTTCTCTAATTTAAGTTAAAATAGTTACAATAATCTATCATTACTAGAAGATAATCATATTTTATTATGTATATTGTACAAAAAGTAGTATTTAGAGAACATTTTTTTTAAGGAAAAACGGAAAAAGGTCGCAATCATAACCCGTTGGGTTGACCGAAACCGAAATACACCGCCCGTACTTTCCCAAACCCGAAATACACCAACCCGTATTTACCCGAACCCGATATACGATCGACCCGAAACCGCCCGCCCGACCGAATTGACAGGTCTACTCACAGAAAGTATTCATCATTGCATTTGTATTAGAGCTAGCAAAATTTTGTCCGATCTGGATTACCTGAATTGTCCGACCCAAAAAAACTGGGTCTTAACATAAATTTTTCGTCTGAATTTTGATATTGACCGTATATTCGGACATAAAATTTATCTTTTTTCTATTGTCCGAACCCGATTTTAGCTTCGTCCGAATTGTCTGACCCGGTTCGACCCGAAATAAAATCTGGTCCAGACATGAATTTTTCATCCGAATTTTAACATTGACTGAATTGTCCGACCCAAATTTACGCGTACCCGGATTTTTTGGCGAGCGCTAATTTGCATGCTGTGTATCATATCATCAACCATTAAAGGTAGCTAAGCAATAGAAATTAAATGTACGTGAAGACAAAATGAACCAGTGAGTAATGCCACGGTGTACTAATATCAACCTAATTTTTGGTATATGTATTTGTCAAACCGATACATTACACCTCTCCATAATTATATCCTCCTAGCTAATTTCTGATTATTTGACTGGTCCTCAACTTTTCTTTCTTATACTTTGTTGTTTACCAACTTGTTCGTAGGTGGGGGAAATCCATCAACAACAAAATTGACCTATTGAAACTTTTGTTTCAAACTACTTTTTAGTTAGTTCCCTTTTCTCACTTCATAAACTGACAATTACTTCTAAAAATATCTTCAAATTTTATCTCCTTTTGAAAAAAGTTAAACAATACGTTACTAGAGAAGCTATTGGTAATTCATTATCAAGTTTCTGTACAATGCTATTCAAAGAAGCCCAAATATGCAACTTTTACTCGATTAAAACATTCCACACTATTTCAAATTCTACCACTGTCTATTGTGTATAATAGTATGTATATTCATAATGTTATACTCGTATATTTTTTGAATAAATATTGATAATTTATCATAAAAATTTCTTATATATATATATATATATATATATATATATAGGAAAATTGAATTCTAATAATCCCTACTTTTACAAATTGGATGATGGTGGTCCCTATTTTCACTTTGTACTCTGGTGGTAAACAAAATATAATTGGATTTGAGTGGGACACCGCCGAGTTGAGTGGTAGTGACTCGGTGGTTTTCTGACATGGCACATTAAAGTCAACCCAGTCAAGCACATGGCCAATGTGCCATGTCAAAAACCACCAGCTACCACTCAACTCGGCGGCGTCCCACTTAAATCCAATTATATTTTTTTTGAACCACCAGAATACAAAGTGAAAGTAAGGACCACCACCATCCAATTTGCAAAAGTAGGGATTATTAGAATCCAATTTTCCTATATATATATATATATATATATATATATATATATATATATATATGTATATATATATATATATATATAGGGAAATTGGATTCTAATAATCCCTACTATCACAAAATGTATGGCAATAATCCCTACTATCATTTTGGATTCTGGTGGTCCAAAAAAAAATAAAATTGTATTGTAGTGGTACCAAATCGATCACCACATTCTTTTTATTTTTTCCATGCCTACCCCATATTGTTTTTGTTTTTTTGGTTCCTACCCCTAGATAGGTAACGAAGTGTAGTTACTAAAACATTTTTTAAATTATTTTTTTGAGATTTCGAGCAATTATTATGATTTTTTAAAAGGAATAAAATTGAAAAAATCATAAAAAAATGAAAAAAAATTGAAAAAATTGGGAGAAATGCTGTAAATTCATTAAAAATCGTGGTAAAGTGTTATACAAAGTTTTGAATCAAATGCAACACAAAATCTATGATATCTAGCATATACACTCGATTTTGTCCCACTACAATACAATTTTATTTTTTTTTTGGACCACCAGAATCCAAAATGATAGTAGGGATTATTGCCATACAATTTGTGATAGTAGGGATTATTAGAATCCAATATCCCTATATATATATATATATATATATATATATATATATATATATATATATATATATTTGTTTGAAAATTAAAATTTAAAATGTTATAACCAAAACCAAAAATAAATTGAAGAATAATTAAAATAAATAACTCATGTACTATTTTTCCAAAAATTAATGGTTATTTTATTAACACAAATATTGTGAACAACGTATGAAAACTTTATGAAGTAGCTGGATTTTCTGGCAATCTAACGGATTTGCTGCGGTATTTTAATTTTATGGTATTTTGATAGTAAACATGATGCACGGGTTTGACCGTTTGATTTGTGCATGGATAATTTATTCAATAGTTTTGATTATCATTCTTAAAACTTTAAAAAGAATAATTGATGTGTCTAGAGTCAAATGCATGCATGTAACTTGCTAACTGGATAATGCAATATCGAACACTCCTACCAATTTTTTTCTTTGAATTCCTGATCGAAAGAGTTAACAATAGCACCAATTTCTTTACTTTATATTTTATGAACAGTTTATAAATTCAACCTTTTCTTTCATGTTAATAACGAGTTTTCGCTTTTCCCTTTTGGGCACAATGTTCATAAAATATAGTGTGCATGCATTATATTTAAATTTATGGATGCTAATATATTCTATGTGAGGATGTTCAATGATAATACATTATTATATCTTATAAGAATATTGTATGTATAGTAAATTATTGTCCAACAACCAAGGTACATTGTCTTAGCGTCCAAAAATCCGTTATATTAAAATACACCCAATGTATTTTGAAAGAAGTACAAATTACAGAAAAGTTTGTATGCCTAATTAATGTTTTGTCCAAACAGGATTATTCATTTATATAAATAACTCATTTTAAATGGAAATGTGAGTATAAATTAAAACAAATTCATTTTTATAAAGGACAATGATACGAGTCTAGTGTTACTTGCTTTGTTTTTATATGTGAGCACCAAGTTCAGCCGATAAAGTTTGTAAAATATGCTTTTTAACATTTGAGTGTCAACGGTAATGACATTAATTTATATAAATCAATCTTTTTCTATGAGAGTAAGGAAAGAAAGATATACACTGATCCGCATGATATTCCACACACACATATATATATGCTAATCATAGCATTCTCATATAAACTTATTTGGAAGGTTTTTCATGACCCGTATAGCCTTTAGGCAGATCAAATGAGATCAAAGTATGTCAGAGAAGGGGAGATCAAAGTATTGTTGGGTTCGGAAAAACCTTCTTAAGGCTTATGACTTCTCCAAAAAATGTATTCATTGAAAATTTGGTAATGGCACCAAAGTCAAGTTCTAGACTAACAATTGCGGTCACCATGTCCCCTTTGTGGATCCCATTCCACTAAATAGTAAGGACATTGATGAAAGTATGTATGTTAGCAATTTTATCGATTGTTATATGGTATACCATGGAGGACCTACCTAGGTCGTTAAAATTTTCAAAATAGATTCATCAATAATTTTTATAAGATTCATCGTAAATTTACTAATATTATTGTAAAATTCATCAATATTTTTGAAATTTATCAATTTTTAATAAAATCCATCACAAAAAATTGACATATTTTAACACATGTGGTGGACGTAGGTAGGTCCACCACAATGTATAGTATAATTAGCGCGATTTTATTATTGACCATCAATGCAACATCACAAAAATCATGGATGTCCTTCCATTAAATATTGTTCAACTTGCTTTCTCCATCCCTATTCCTCCGCTGAAGAGGATGAAGTGTGATGGTGCTAAACAGGTAGTGGTGAATTTTCTTTTAAGTTTTAAGCCGGCTTCTTTTAATTAGGCCTCTTGGATGTGTTATGAGTTGAACTCTTTTTTTTAAAAAAAAAAAATTGAATGGGAAGGTAATTGAATTTGGAAACGTGATCTCCAATCGAAACTAAAAATCTTGTTTCGACAATTCTTATTATAATAGTCATTCCGCTAAAGGGAAGTTATCTGACGAGATATAAACTCTCAACATCGACCCCTCTTGTATCATGTGCTTTAAATATATGATTCATCATTGTCATTATTCTAACAAGTTGTGGAAAACAACCAAAGATCACACGTCAATTAGCTAAAATCCATAATAGTCTGGCTACTAGATGCTAGTGGCAATGTAATCCTTCAAACTCTTAGAACTGCTTTATTGTCTTGCGAACTCAAAGGAGTCATCTACCTTTTTTTTGGAGCATTTAGAAAGAAAGGACAAACTGTGTCTTCAATGATTTCATTTTCAACCACCTTAGAGCCATCATCTAGGCGAAGAAGAACTATGCAAAGAGACAAGCCATGAATTCTTTCCATGCCCCTCTGTATCACCATTAGTTGATGCAAACTAATCATCACAAGCGTCGGCAAACGACTCATATTGGTCGGGAAAAATCTAATTTTGGTTGGGGTTAGCTAAATTGAGATGGCTTTGTCAACCAATGAGTAGTAGTTGGGTTCATCATTCGACATTGTTTTGGTGGATCCACCGTGCTCCCTGCAGTAAGAGGAGCACTCTATCAGGGAAGCATATTTGACTAATCGACCCTCGTATAGTAGTTGGGTTCATCATTCGACATTGTTTTGGAGGATCCACCGTGCTCCCTGCAGCAAGAGGAGCACTCTGTCAGGAAGCATATTTGACTGCTCAACCCCCTACGAGGATCGAGTGAGGAAATAGGGGTTGGATTCCCGGAATACCAGAAGGCGAGGAGGTGAGTGACAAAATAAATTCATCGCTCCTAAAGCCAATGGACTCATGACATTCATGTACTGAGCCGTCAAATGAGCCACGTTAAGAAAACTCTAGACTTAAAAGTATATATTGATTCAAATAAATTATCTTCGGAACATATTCTTCTAGCAAAAGCAATAGCTCTAAAGTTCAGTGTTCAAAATGCTCTTCAAAAGCGGGCTATAGGAAAGTACACATTGAGCTTGACAACCGTACTATCATCTATGTAGCTCAAAGGGTTATCAAGGTACCCAGACAGATTAGCTTGATATGATTATTAGAGATTAACAAAAAAGGGATTTTTGGTTGAAAATAATCTCCACTTTTGGGTTCTTGATCGAAAATGTTGACTTTTTATCCATCAATCCGACTTATTTTCTATAACTAATCTGTTTACCTATTTTAGTTACAAGATTTTGGATTGTTGATAGCTTAAAATAGATAAAAAGTATAGTTATAGAAAATAGATCAAAAGTTTAGACAATTAATGGAAAACAAGCCAGTTTGAGCTAATAGTGATTAAAGAGCCAAAAAAAATAGGATTTGAGGCCAAAAAACCTATTACAAATTACATCCACCGGTTTAAGGATTCTTAATTATAAGCTCATCATTTTTAGGAGGGCATAGAGGCCGATTATTTAGTAAATAAGGGACACAGTACACATAACTTGGATATTTAGAGTCATAATTCTGTAGTTGATCTTTCTTTTACTTTGGATGACAATTTAGGAAATAACTTGCGACAATATATGGTCCCTTAAGTAAAATGTCTAAGTAAACCTTTTTTTATTTCTTATCCTCGGAGTAGCAAGTGGAATGAATGGTTTCTAAATTTTGGATAAATTGGAATCAACCTCTTTAAATTACAAATTTTATGGGTAAGACTGTTACATCCAATTTCTCCATACATTACTTAGATGGGATTTGGAAGCTCATATACACACTCATATATCCACACATATATGTTAAAGTATCATTTGCTTTATCATTTTTATCTTTTTGATTACTATCATATATCAGCTTCTTTTATTGACCCCATCAACATAAGTCAAACAGTTTCAACCTAATCCCTTAACCAGATGAATTATAATATGAGAAGTGGGTTGAATTAAATTAAAGCAAGATTAAACAAATACATGTGAAATGTTGACTATATGTCTTTAGTTATTATATTATAATAATACTCGCTGAACTCGTCAAAGCTTATTTTAATCACCTAGGATTCGATTATAAGGTGGTACGGCAAAGCACCCAAAAGGCATGCTTGGGTTCGAAGATTGAACCAAATATCCATTTAGTTATAGCAATGATCAAGTTTATACTTTACCAATAATTAAATAGGCAGCAAATGGCCCCAAAAAAAACAAACATAAAAAGAGCTATTTACCTCTTTGAAGGGTCCAATTTGTACTCAAAGAAGTTTATTTTCATATCAATTATTGCTAATTCTTTTAATTATTCATTGATTTGAACCCTAGCTATTTTGACATTGAATAAAATCTATTAATTATTATATGATCTTTCTTGGAGTATTTATCCAAAATTTTCAATGAGTTAAAA